>OZ035825.1:1567500-2285000 GCA_964034765.1 Knipowitschia caucasica
GGTTTGTCTTCTGCTTTTTTCCTTTTCTTTCTCGAGCTCCACTGCCGCTTGCCTCCGCCATCTTGCTGTATGCTGAAGAGAAGCTGTGCGCGAAGCATGTGACATAAAAGGAGGCCAGCTATTGGCTATTCGCTACTTCTCCTGCTGTAAAACCTCCGGTGGCTCATTACTGCCACCATTTGGTCACCGCAGAGTTAAAATATGCACGAAATGAGCCGCTTACGGCAAAATAAAAGTTATTTAGCAACTAATCGATGACTAAATTAGTTGACAACTATTTTAATAATCGATTTTAATCGATTTAAATCGATTAGCTCTACAAGCACATCTCCTCTTTTGTGTACAATTCTTTGAAAAGTGTTCAAATCTTTGACAGTGAAAACGCCTCATTGGTTTTGGAACAGAACCGGGTAACACATGACACCCAAAAACACTTCACTTTGTTCCTATATGCACTGCCTTAAGTTGAGTTGTTTTTATTTTTTGAATGAAAAGAATGCAATATGTATAATTTCTTCATTTAGTTTACAGTTACATCATTTGTTTGCACAGGGAATTAAAAATGTCACAGAAGCACTTTGTTTCTACTTGAACTGAGTTTCAATTTTAAAATAACTTGTTTTAGCAGTGTATCAAGATTTATCATTATATTCTCAAATGTTCTTCCGGCCACTTTCTTTAATGTACCTCTGAAACCAATTATGACCGCTGCCCATGGCAACGCAATTTTGGTTTGTAACTCGCGTGTGTCAGATCACTCTGCAAGTAGTCCGGCCACTTTGTCAACGAGCTTGAAGTAGCTAGCCTACCTGCCATTCGCCATGATAGTGTAGCCACACAGACAGTGGGGGAAAAATATTTAGTCAGCCACCAATTGTGCAACTTAAAAGGATGAGGGAGGCCTGTAATTTTCATCATAGGTAAACCTCAACTATGAGAGACAGAATGACATGAAAAGACTAGATAATCACAAGTCTTCACAAGGTTTTCACACACTGTTGCTGGTATTTTGGCCCATTCCTCCATGCAGATCTCCTCTAGAGCAGTGATGTTTTGGGGCTGTCGCTGGGCAACACAAACTTTCAACTCCCTCCAAATATTTTCTATGGGGTTGACATCTGGAAACTGAGCTGCTCCAGGACCTTGAAATACTTATGAAAGCCTCTCCCTCATTGTCGTGTGTTTGGATCATTGCCGTGCTGAAAGACCCACGTTTCATCTTCATTGCCGTTGTTGATGGAAGTTTTCAGCACAGGCGCTCAAAGACACACCCACATATACAAACAGGCAGGTACAGGCGCTCAAAGACACACCCACATATACAAACAGGCAGGTACAGGCGCTCAAAGACACACCCACATATACAAACAGGCAGGTACAGGCGCTCAAAGACACACCCACATATACAAACAGGCAGGTACAGGCGCTCAAAGACACACCCACATATACAAACAGGCAGGTACAGGCGCTCAAAGACACACCCACATATACAAACAGGCAGGTACAGGCGCTCAAAGACACACCCACATATACAAACAGGCAGGTACAGGCCTCAAAGACACAGCCCACATATACAAACAGGCAGGTACAGGCGCTCAAAGACACACCCACATATACAAACAGGCAGGTACAGCTCAAGACACACCCACATATACAAACGGCAGTACAGGCGCACAAAGACCACCCACATATACAAACAGGCAGGTACAGGCGCTCAAAGACACACCCAGCCCACACAAAAGAAGAGGATGGATAGACATTTTGGTTGGTTTGGTAGAGAGTAGAAATGGATCAAGCTCTTACTGGGAATGTTGTTATGTATGAGGAAGAAGATGTCTCAATAAGACAGTGCAGATATTTCTTTGATGGAAAACATGCGGTCAACAGGAAGTTCCTTCCCAAGCGCACACACACAGTGCTTTACCAATCAAACAGGAAAACTAAAACTCTGATTGGCTCCTACAGAAGTAACAAAGTGATTACTTTCATATAGGAAACTATTTAATGTGAAACCAGAGCTTTTTTTTCATTTTTTTTTAAATGGACTAAAATCTTCGTTCGTTACACATTTGAATTTGGATCAAATTATTGATATTGACTATTTTTAAAAAAACGTTTCTTTTTAAATGGTTATTTCCTGATGTTTTGTTAATCTGTGAGAGTTCATCTGTCGCTTTGTCACTGAGGACCTTTTTTCTATGTAACGAGTCAGAGTAGAATGATCAAATCAGAGGCTGATCTGTTTAGCTAAAAATGTATTTGTCAATCTTTTCTTTTTATTTTCTCCACTTTTAGAGACGTCTAATATCGGCCCACCGATATTAGCATAAAAATGTAATATCTGTTCATATCGGTATCGGATTTTCTTTGCCTTAAAACCGATAAAGTAATGCTTGCGTGTGCCTGTGCGCTCCTGAAGCATTTACCGGCGCACAGATGATGACCTCATCAAGCTGCGTCTTTAAGCGAACAAACAAGCCATGGATCTTTTAGAAACAAGCGCTTATGGCTGCAGTGACAATCTTACTTCTTATTTTGCACAGACATTTGGCCTCTCTCTTCCAAGACGACAGAGCTACAATGCTTTAAATATATATATATATATATATATATATATATAAATACAGTGCCTTGCGAAACTATTCGGCCCCCTTGAACCTTTCAACATTTCGCCACATTTCAGGCTTCAAACATAAAGATATACAATTTTAATTTTTAGAGCCAGCTAATGGCTGAAAATATGCATTTCAGAATTTTTTACCAATTCTCATCCCTGTAACAAACTATAGTGTTGTCTGTGTCCACCTCCCTCACTCTGAGACATGTTTATTACTCTCTTGTAATGCAGACTATTGCATTTTATTTTATTGTTGAAACTGCAGACATCCTGATCCTCTACAGTATTTGCTTCCACATACTGTATAAACCAGGGGTCGGCAACCTTTAGTGCCCCTAAAGTGGCTCCTGGAGCCTTTTCAAAAATGTCTGAAAATGGAGTGTGAGGGCTATATTTTATTTCTAGTTTCAATGTGGTTTCTGTAGGAGGAAAAACATTCTTAACGTTTTTCAATGCTGCAAAAACTTGTATAAGTAATATTCAACTTTAGCATTTCTATCAACGTAGTGCGTCATATCCTGTGACGCGGCCCGTGCCAGGCGGCCGCTGCTGTAAACAAACCGGCGTGTGTGCATTATAGACTGTGTGTGTGCATGGATCCCAAAGATAAAGAGAGAGAGTCTATAAGACTGGACTAAGAATGAGAATGAACTAGGGCTGTCAAAATTATCGCGTTAACGCACGTTAATACATTTTTTTCATTAATCGCGTAAAAAAAATTAACGCATTTGACACATGCCCATGCGTCCCATCATAACACTCACAATGCCGCGGACACATGCGTGTGTAAGATGGGGACAGAGCAGGGCAGCAAGTTTTAAAAGAATACACGCGTGACCGCGGGGCACTTGTTGTTTCCTGTATGAAATCTGCATGATGAGCTGCGGGCGCCACAGCGCTCTGGACAGTTCCCACTTCCAGCGGCTGTGATCACGGCGAACGGCGCTGCGTAATGGGATCACATCCAAGACCACGCACAGAACTATTCTCTAGTGTGCGTACGTGTCTTTGCGTAACCGATGCACACAATATGTACAGCGCTGAAGCTGGACTGCGGAGCCTCAGTCTCCTCCGTGTCTTCTCCCGAAGTGCACTCGCTAAAGTAAAGCTGAGGTACCTAATTTTCCTTTCGACTACCAGTTCATGTTAATTGTGCCAAAAAAGTAATGGTGTGAGCAAATCAAACAGATTTAATGACATTCTGCATTTCAGACTATTTTGAAATGTCCCTCATCTGTAACAAACGATGGTTTTGGTCTGAGTCTAAACAGAAAGACAGAATGTTAATAATGTTGATTCCATTTTATATGGATTTATTGTTATAACAAACAAATACAGTGAATATGTTCACTAAGCTGTCATTTATCTTTCCATTCAAACAACAATTTACAGAAAAATATGGCATAATTTTGCCAATAGTTTGAAATGCGATTAATTACGATTAATTAATTTTTATGCTGTAATTAACTCGATTAAAACAATGAATCGTTTGACAGCCCTAGAATGAACATTTTCTTTCAGTCAATGAGGAAGGACTGCTTCATGTTTGCGATGTAATGAAAAGTTTTGTTGCAACAGGAGGAACAATGAAGCTTTAAACACAGTTCACTGAAAGATTCATTCATCATAAAGTCAGAGCACCTATTTTCAGACTTCAAAAACCTTCGCAAAGACGGTGAAAGAAAAGGCCATTAAGGACATTCAGCTCCAGCAAACTTCAGCCTGTGATGTGATGGATATGAACAGACAGTGATGCAGGTGAACTCGGAGCCAAAAAGCAGATTTATTTACTGTATTTGTACAATTGCATGAAGGCAAAAAAATGGAAGTTAAACTTAAAGCAGAGTTGTCACGTGGTGCGTCATTCTCTCCAGGACACGCTGCAATGAAAATACACATTTGATAATCATGAATGGTTTTTATGTGTTTAGCCTTTACTTTGTCATTTAGATATTAGTCTAATATAGCTAATATAGCTAATGTAGCTAATACAGCTTCAGTCCCTGTTACCTTCATATAAGCCTTATACAACGCTGTTTGTTTGTTTTTTGTGGCTCCAGACAGATGTTGTTTTTAGTTTTTTTGTCAAATATGGCTCCTTGAACCTTTTGAGTTGCCTGGGCCGCTAAAAAGGAAAAAATTCGCGGGCCGTTTTTTTGTCCCAGTCCAGCCCTGGTCTTAACCCTGTGCTGCAGCTGCTGAGCTTTACAGACCAAACACTTATTGTGGATTTGAACATCTTTACTTTGTGTCTGGAGACTCGGATACATCATGTTTTTGTCTGAAAGGAAAATCTTATGGTTCCTTTAAAGCTGCATCAAGTCTAAGATTCAGTACTGCCTTGTGCAGATTGTGTCATGAAATCTCTAAATTCAAATAAATAATAAATAAGTGTGTGTCTGTGTCTTTGTGCGGCGTCTCTGAGTGTCCACAAAGCTCTATACAAGTCCCATGTTTTATTATTGTGTGATCCATGTGTCTTTAAGGTCATCAGTCACATGCTCTGAGTTTCTACTGTGTGTGTGATCCGTGTGTACACTGCAAAAAGTCATCTTTAAAAAATAAGAAAAAAAAGTAATATATTGAGCAATATATTACTTAAAATGAGCAAAATTATCTGCCAATAGAACAGGAAGATTTGACTTGACAAGATTTTAAAAAACAAGTGAATTTATCTAGCCAGAAAAACCCAGGGATTTATTAAAACAAGTATATTTAGACTAAAAACAAGTAGATTTGGCCTATTTTAAGAAAAATATTTAAGCATTATTTGCTCAATATGTTGGACTATGTGCTTAAAATCAGCATATGCTAGTGCCATCATCTTCAAATAAGGTTTCATGTAAGTAAATATACCTTAAAGTCAGTAAAGCCACACTTAAAACAAGTACATTTGTCTAGACAAGTAAACCAAATTCAAGAATAATTTCCTTGATATATGGGAAAATATGCTTATATTCGGATATTATCAGGGTCTATGTTAGGTAACATGCACTGATAACTATTATATTTGCCTTGATAATACAAGCAATTTAAGATTTATTTATTCTAGTAAACAAGCACTCAATTTAGTATACAATGCCACTGTAAACCACCTGAAAAACATTTATCAGACTGGGTACTATGAAAATAACATTCATGCATTTCTTAACAATGTCTTTATTGCTTTTCATCAACATTTTCTCTAAAGTAGAAAGAGTAAAATCCTGAATTTATACTATTACAGTAAAAATCTGTTGAGTTTTCATATAGTTCTGTTTTGTTACAGACTACTATTGGTACGAAAACCCCCAAAAACATTTGGTTTTACCAAGCGTTACTACAACCAGCAGATAGCAGACAGGCAACTACAGCTCTTCACTCTGGGGGCAGAGTGTAGCACTATAGCCACCTGTTTCCGGTAACTGCTGTCTGATACAACTAAAGCTAGGTAAAACCAAATAGTTTTTTTCCTTTACTGACTGTACTGTGACTGGAAATGGTAATATATGTAAAAACTCGTCAGATTACTTTGTTAACGCACTCAAACACAGCCACCTAAAAACGACATTTAAGGCAAAAGAAAAAAAGAAAACAAAAATACATTACGCTGGCATCAATATCCTCTTTTGGAAAAGTCAACACAGGCATGGACCCAATAGCCAGTATGCAGTTGGTTTAACAGACAACTACGACCGGGCTGGAGAGTGTTCTTGCTTGTAGAAAGGTGTTGGGGTCGTCTGAAGGCTGACACACACAAAAAGAAAAATATCTTTAGTAATGAATGGTAAAAATCCATATGGCTTTACGTTTTCTTACCTCAAGGATGTGAAGCAAAGCCTCACTTGCATTTCCCAACTTCTTGGGTGGAGCCACAGGTGATGGGAATAAGTTTGGCAACGCCTTCACCGGGGCGATTAACTGCTTTGCTGTTTTAAAAAAAAGTTGGTTTTCCTGTAGTGAGTAATTAAACAAACATTAATTTTCTGTTATCTTATGTATAATATATCATATATTATCCCAATTGTTATATTCTGTATTAAGACTTAAAAGGTTCTTTTGATATGACAAATGTAAAGAAGCTGGTACTGCTTCACTACCACATGTTTCGGCGGTTTACTTCCGCTTTCATCAGAGGTGACACGTGATGGTGGGACGCGTCTCTTATCAGCGGTTGCTGAATATGGCCAGTCTGACAGATCTCACAGATTCGTTAGACTGAGCGAGTCACCCGCCGCGTAGAAGTCTCTGGAGAAGTTGACCACAGAAACAGCTGATAAGAGACGCGTCCCATCATCACGTGTCACCTCTGATGAAAGCGGAAGTAAACCGCCGAAACATGTGGTAGTGAAGCAGTACCAGCTTCTTAACATTTGTCAAATCAAAAGAACCTTTTAAGTCGGTCTTTTCCTTTACTCATTTGGTTCAGATTGTAATGCAACAATAAAATTGCGTTAAATGAAATTAAAATTGACTTCTCTCCTGTGTCCTGGAAGATTAGTAAAGTACTTATTTTTTCAAACTTTTAATAACACTGTCAACTTTATAAATATTTAAAACACTGAATGCCAACAACATTTTCATAGGCGTAGGATGACCATTAAACTGCAGTTTTCCTAGGAGAGTGTGAACTTTAGAGGACATTTTCTGAGGATCCAGCTCCATAAAAACTTTCTGGAAAGCCTCGAAAGTGTAACGGAGGTTTTTAGGGTAAGCAAGATTAAGAATATAGTTCAAACCGAGCAGTAGGGCACAAGCCGATGCGACAGAGCTCAGTCCGTTCAATAACGTCACGCCTTCGATAACGATACCAATGTCCAAAGGAAGTTCGACACTTCCTTCTGCTCGAATGGAAAACACTGCCATTGTCACTTGCTCCAAATCGGCCTGAATGTCATCTTGCTGAATGTCCTTAAGAGAGCAGAACAAATGTTTTATTAGTTATGCGACATGCATTGGTATTCAATCAATTTTAATTAAAACATTACTGCAAAGCTTACAATGGGGTGATACTTAAAAATCACATAATACCAGGAGTACATAAGACATCGCATAGTGGATGTCGAAGTATTCCTGGTATTGTTACGCCTACAATATAGTTACCCGGTTAATCCGCTTATAAAATCCACATGGTTTAATTTTGTGTAATTATATTTTATGGCGCAACACATAACGTGACTATATTAAAAAAGAGAAAACACGGAAGTTTGGTGGCTTCCATTTTCACCTTGTTTGGAGCTCAAGAGGAGACATTAAATGCTATATGTACTGTGCTTAAGTTTCAAGAGGCACACGTAATAAACTTGTCTAAGCTAAGAACTAGTGACGGGCTTCAGCAGTAGTGCTTCAGCAGCAGTGGTTAGGTGTGGTTGCAGTCTTTACAATTCCACATTCAATCTCCACTTGAAAAAGAAAAGTGGAACCCATTGTACCAACAACAAACGTATTTCATAAAAGTTAAAGTAGCAGATTAAATAACTCACCTCAGATATTGCTGTCACAAGTTCTTCACGACAGGATAAGAAAGCAACTTCTTTCCCGCTGAATATTGACTTCGGCAGGATAAATATCAATGACACGTCTGGAAAAAAACAACAGTTAACATATATAGTTTTATTTCTCTTTCAAATAGCCTTTAGTTGATTAAGTGTAAAAATCATGCCGTCATATTTGTCAATATGTCAATATATATTTATCAGAACATATACACACAAAAAATGAATCATGGATCTATAATTTCAATAAAAGTTATATTAACTAAGCGCCCACAATGGCCACAGTCCACCTGGAAAGGTCAGCCTCACCTGTGAAGGACCACACGGTTCACAGGTCTGCCCTCTCCTCGCTAATCGCAACCGGTTATGAAACGAGAGCAGAGTGCACACGGAGCCGTACGGCATCTGCCCTTTAATTTTAAAGTAGCACTAGAATGTAATATGCTGCTATCCAGAATATATAACTACAATATGTGTTTATAATATTTCGGGTTTTCATTTTGACATGTTCAGATGAATTATGTTAAAAAAACGGCTTTGAAGTGGCACCTTTTCACTTCCGCATAGAAACGCTAGGGGGCGCCAAAATGGCGGCGATGACGTAGGAGAATGAGATCTCACAGCAGCAGCAGCAGTCTGGGCTGAATCTGTAGGAGGTTTCACTGTGATCTGAACAAGGTATAAACATCATCAGTTTTGTACATAATAGTGTGCAACTCTTTTAACCTTTTAGCCTTATTTGTGAGATTCAAGCTAATTAGTGTTGGGCAAGTTAGCATGTTTTATGATATCAAGTAGAGTTAGCTAACAAGGCTAATATTCGTTTTTACATTATGCCAGTCTCACTTTGGTTGCCTTAGATTTATTTACCACAATGTACATTGTAATATTGAAAAATTCTAATCAAAATAACTTGAATTAAATAAATATTTTACTTTTATGAACAAAAAGCTGCAGAAGTTGAAAACATAGACTACATGTGATGCAATCATTGATAAAAATGCTAATTAAACCGTTAATAGGTGTTAGCATTTTTGAATATTACAATGTACATTGTGGTAAATAAATCTAAGGCAACCAAAGTGAGACTGGCATAATGTAAAAACGAATATAAGCCTTGTTAGCATGTTTTATGATATCAAGTAGAGTTAGCTAACTTGCCCAACACTAATTAGCTTGAATCTCACAAATAAGGCTAAAAGGTTAAAAGAGTTGTGCACTATTATGTACAAAACGGATGAAAATATGTGTATACCTTGTTCAGATGACAGTGAAACCTCCTACAGACTCAGCCCAGACTGCTGCTGCTGCTGTGAGAGGTCATTCTCCTACGTCATCGCCGCCATTTTGGCTCCCTCTAGCGTTTGTTAAAAGGTCCGACTTCAAAGCTGTTTTTTTAACATAATTCATCTGAACATATCAAAATGAACACCCGAAATATTATAAACACATATTGTAGTTATATATTCTGGATAGCAGCATATTAAATTCTAGTACTACTTTAACCAGCCATTCCCATAAAATAACCCTAACCCAGCCTTAACCATCTTAATTAGACGCCTAAAACTTAACCAGTCAGCACTTAAGGACTTTTTAGTCTAAAACTAATTCGAAAGTAGGATCGTTACTTCCGGTTTCGTCCTGATTCCGTATATGATCTAGTGCCGACCCTGGTCTATGGGCCTGTGTCTGCGAACAGGTAGTGGGTTTCTGGTAAGGTGTTTTTAACAGTTTAACACTGCGGTTATTATTATTGTTTGTTAATTATTAATTCAATGTAACGTTACGCCACTAACCACCTAATAATAAATGCCCACTGTGGCCAGTGAGCCAAAATCGTTTTGCCCGCGCTGCTTTTGAAGTTTAGCAAATGCAGCAAATTATTTTGTATATTGTATAGTTTCATATGAATATAACTTCAGTAATGTAGTTTAAGAGTAACATGCATGTGTAATAATTTAGATTCTACCATGTAATGTTATTTTTACAATCACTTTCCCATTTTAAAATGCTTTAAAAGGCGATGTCCATCCATCCATCCATTTTCTACCCTTTAATCCATTTCTGGGTCAGGGGGGTGGCAGTCAGAGATGCCGCCCAAGTCTCATAGCACCAGCCCCTCACTGACCCTCTGCAGGTGGTGAGTCCACAGGAGGACGGCTGCTCTCTGAGTGTGAGCATAGCCTTGATCTTTCAGTGGGGGCTTTGGGCAAAGTGGGGTTAAGTGTCTTGCCCAAGGACACAACGACAGCAGTCATCAGTGGGAGTCGGTGGAGAAGGTGCAGAGGTGGGAATTGAACCCACGACCTTCTGGCCTTAAGGCCAATGCTCTACCAACTGAGCTACTGTCGCCGAGGCGATGTATTAATCAAATATTACAAAATGTATTTCAAGCAAACATAAAAAATAAAATAAAAAGATTTGCACATACACAAAGTGTATTTTAGTTTAACATAAAAAAAAATTAAACTATATAAATAAATTGCAATTCTTTTGTTGGTCGACTGGCGATTAAGTTACTTTCTTTCTCCATTTGCGAGAAAACAAAGAAAAACACTTATATAAACTTCCGGTGACTCGCGTGGCTCAGGCGCTGTGAGTCACGGCTCAGCAGTCAGGGGCCGTGGCTCACGGTTATCAATTTTGCTTTTTAGGGGTATCTGTGGATTATTAATGACACATTGTGGATCTGGAGGCATATATTTACAAGTAATCAGTATGTTACACACTCTTCATCATCTGGTATGTGTTTATATAGCTCTCCATGTTCGTTAACCACTGACTCAGAAGCTGTGAGTCGCGGCTCACGGTTAAAAATACAGCATATTTTTGCTTTTTAGGAGTATCTGGGAATGATTAATGTCACATTATGGATCTGGAGGCATAGTTCTACATGTAATCAGTATGTTACACACTCTTCACCATCTGGTATGTGTTTACATCGCTCTCCATTTACTACACACACGTACTCCTGCAGTAAGATGCCCATAATCTCAGGACCAAGCTGTAGCGTATTGTCATGTCATGTGACTGTTACCTGGTTTCCGAGGAAGAGCGCTGTGCGTTTCCAGTAGTAAGACGGACCCAAGCTCCTGTAGCCATCTTGTGTCTCACACGAGATACGGAGGAGGTTCTCTGTCCACATACAACACTGTGGACCATTTCCCCCAGCAAGTTTCCCACCCCTGCAGACTGCTCATACCTGAATACAGCAGACAGACAGACAGTGAGGTCCTGAACACAGCATGAGGAGAATGACAAATACACAAATAACTATCATCAAAGCACCAAGGTTGGTAGAACAGACAGGGCAACTGTTTTTCCCCCTAGGGCCACATTGGGGTAGGGTTAGGGTTAACGCTAGTAAATTATAATAGCATAAAGATTCAAGTTGTTTTTATCCTTTTCTATAATAATAAGAGTTCAAGAGTGGGGGGCACCTGTTGGAACTATTAACATTTAATATAACGCTTTTCTCTCACAGACACTCTAAGCTTCCAGGGAGAACAAGGACAAAGCATTTACAGCAAAACTGCACCATGAATGTTTTCCACTTGTACATTGTAAAGAACTTTGCTTTGAGTGACCTTGGTCCCTGTAAACAATGCACTGTAAAATAAACATTACTTACTTACACCTTTAAAGCTTGTCTAAATGAAAATGTCTATTAGATTTATTGACAGCCCAGGAACGATCTGACAGCCCAGTAGAAAGCCTTACAAGTGCCCCCCGAGCCACACATTGCCTAGGTCAAGTATAGAAACATACATCCAACAGAACAACCACAACACCCAGAGGAACGCGACGGACAAGGTGAGATAAAAGCAAACCCCCTTGATTATGTGCTTTGTGATCTTACCTCTATACTTTCAATCAAACTTTATTATAAAGCGCTTTTCAATATAATAAAATGCAACACAAAGTCAAAAATCAATACAACAATGCCCAATAAAACCCCAAGACCCACCCATAACCACACCTAATTAGTAGATATACATCAAGATGCATATACACGATAACACACATCACTACACATACATACACTCACACACCACACATACACACACAGAGACATATAAAATCAATAGACAGTAAAAATAGGTAAAACTTACGCTAATTTACACAATACACGTGTTACAGCACGTAAGCTTATACCGCAGCAGAGCGCGTAACTATTTTTCCATGTTACCAATGATGAATTTACACTTCAAAGCGTTATACGCGGCGTATGACGGACAAGTGAACGCGAATTTTGCGCTCTAATTTAGGAAGTGAATTTCTAATTTTGGTGCCGCACCAACGCGTCTCCCATTGAATCTCATGTAAAACATGATTTTTTCTAGGCGGGTCCTTGACTCTAGATCACATCGTGCACACACACAGCACTTGTATCTAAACATCAGCAGGAGGAGCAGCAGGTTTTACAGTGATTCTGGACATAGTTTTTTTTTCCTTTTCATAAAGTCTCGCGTCTGGCCAACACAGCGACAAGACCATGAGTAACAAAACTCATGCATGTGATTTGTGTTGCTCCCATACACAGTCCTCTGGCCGGTAACTTGTCCTCAGCCTGCTCCATAGACTACACAGGAAGCATCAAAAACGCGGACCCGCGCGCACGGCTGTGTAGATACTTCCAAAAAAAAATGTTACGCGCAGAAGCGCGCAAAAACGCGTACGGCTGTTTACCGCCTACTGTGTAAAAATCCCCTAAGAAAAAGATATAGGGCTGCTGCGGATTATCCACGAAGAAGGCGCCATCCAGAGCCAGCTGCACCAGGAGCAGCAGAGGCCGCTTGCAACTGCCATAGAACCAGAGGACAGGAACCAGAGGACAGGGACCAGAGGACAGGGACCAGAGGACAGGAACCAGAGGACAGGAACCAGCAGGACAGGAACCAGAGGACAGGGACCAGAGGAGAGGAACCAGAGGAGAGGAACCAGAGGACAGGAACCAGAGGACAGGGACCAGAGGACAGAGACCAGAGGAGAGGAACCAGAGGAGAGGAACCAGAGGACAGGAACCAGAAGACAGGGACCAGAGGACAGTAACCAGAGGACAGGGACCAGAGGACAGGAACCAGAGGACAGGGACCAGAGGACAACATGATAAGACTGCCCAACCCGCCTGCTTAAAGGCGCTATACCCGTTTCTGCAATGTTTGAATGTTTAGCACCGCCCCCCAACTCGCTCAATGGCTTCTCATTTCTCATAACACAGAGCCACCTAGTTTTATTTGCGATCTGATACATATGCTAACATTAGCATTAGCGCAACTTCTTGTAAGCTGTGCAACAATCACTGATGAAATGGCACTAAAGCAACGCACTGCTAACACAATATATAAGTAAAAGAATACCGCT
This sequence comes from Knipowitschia caucasica, assembly GCA_964034765.1. Lineage (NCBI taxonomy): Eukaryota > Metazoa > Chordata > Actinopteri > Gobiiformes > Gobiidae > Knipowitschia > Knipowitschia caucasica. The sequence goes on from OZ035825.1 coordinate 1,580,956, forward strand.
AGTTTCGCGTCCGAATGTATTGATTTAAAACCTTAGAATATATTCTAATATTTAATTATAATTTGTTATAGAGCTACTCAAAGCAGCAGCAGCAATTCTTCCGATCATTTTTCTTGATAACAGAACTCTCAAACCAATAATGACTGAAGCCCCAATGCAACCTCTGTTTGTAATTCAGGTGTGTAAAATACTGCCATTACTCTGCAAGTACAACAAGCTATCAGTACCTGTCACTATACACTCGTCTGTGTAGAGAAGCTAGCGGAGCTAGCCACGCTCAATAAACAACTATACATCTATAAATCAACACCATTAAACGTCAATCGGACAATACAGTACACATATACATCCTTAACACACATGCACGGATGATTTCAGAATTTGCTGTTAACGTTTTTATGACAAAAATACTGCTTCAATGTGACAAAAAGCGATTGCGAAAAACCCGGAAGTTACCATGAAACAACTAGCTAGCTTAGCTGTTACCAGCCTAGCACGTCCCGGTGAAACCTTTGGGAGCTAACTATTTTATTTGCAGTCATTAAATACATTTCGAATTACAAGGGTTGTCTAATATTTGTTCAAATTTTTTTATTCAATAATTTTTTTCATCATTTTTTATTTTAGAATTATATTCGAATTTTGAAGTCCAGCGCTGTAGGGGCTAGAGGACGCTGGCTGTTCGCTGCTCGTTCTGTGAGCGGAGGAGAAAGAGCGGCCCGCTCAGACTCTACTCAGCACTTTTCACTGCTTGTAATTCTTACACAGCTGAATCAATTACCTCAAGTTTTCAATTAAATGATGTATTATGATACAACTTGTATGTAGTAAAAAGCATTTTTATGAACTACTTAGAAAAAAAATCGGGTATAGCTTCTTTAATCAGAAAACAGAAAAAGCCCCAAATTTCATTTTTTTTTTTTTGGGATGTCAGAAACGAAAATCGAATGAACGCAAGCTACACGGACCGTCATGGGCCGGCAGGATTGTTTTTAACCAAACTGTAAAGCACTTTTGTATGAAAAGCGCTTTATAAATAAAATTTGATAGATTGATTGATTGAAAATACCTAAGACACCTAAAAGATAGAGTGTAAAATACTGTGTAACACGAGTTATGAAGGTCGTGGTGTGTTCCTCTCGAGCCAGTGCGCGCGCCACTTGGTCAGTTTGTTGTCGTGTGTATGTGTGTATATGTGTGTATGCTCTTACACTGAAGGGTCAAACCGGAAGTGCATTGTTTTTTACCCAATAGATAACGCTGTGCGCTTGAGTCTGATGAGACTGATGAGTTGTGTTTGTTTTTTCAGCAGCTGATTGGAGCAGAGGGAACATCTGCATGATCCCCGTGTAGAGCTCCTTCTACCACCGCAGCTGCTCCTGCTCCGTGCGATCGGTGAGTGTGTGTTATGCTAGTGCTGTTAGCGTTAGCATTAGCCACAGGCCGCTAGCATCTTTTTTCAATAGAAATGAATTGGTCTGTTAACTTTAACTGATATTCACAGAGTCCCTGGAGCACGTTCACCTCGTGTTTATATATTTTAATCTGGAATGTTTGGTCCATTATTGTATAAACAACTGCAGCACTGAGACCAAGACAAAGTGCCTCTAGGACAAGAAAGTCATTTCTATGTATTTATTTCACAATAGAACAAAACTCTCGGTGACAAAACTGTGACTGAGAGGTTTGAACAAATAACTACTAGCATTAGCATTAGCATTATCTCCGACTGTGAACGACACTGTTCTATTCTATGTGTATCGTCCTGAATCACAGCAGCAGTCGTCTCGGAGGACTTTACACAGTTGTCTCTTCGCCAACAACAGATCAGAGAATCAAAAACGATTAGAACACATGAAATACAATAATAACAAACTCATAGGGAGCAGAGACCACTGTCCAGAAATGTTTATAAAAGTACCACATGATGATCTCCTGACCCGCGGGACAAACATGCTCTGAACCTGTCATTAAAGAAAGAAATTTCAGTTTCCACTCCAATATGTGAGAGGATACAAAGGAAATAGCACATGTCTAATTTGTGAGTAAATACCACTGCACTTTGCTGTGAAAAAGAAAGTAGCAATAAAATGTTATCTTATGTCAAGATGGCGCCTCGTTCGGTCGCCACGGCTTTTCGGTGCTCTGTTTCTTTTGTTTTTACTTTTTAACTGTGCATCTGGCTGTTCCTACACACGTGAGGAACTTATGAACATCCGACCCACTGTTCCCATGGACCTACTGCCTGTTTTCTAATTCATATTTTAGCCAAAAAAGTGAGGACCCGTAAGAGAGGAAAACGCAGCGGGGTGCTCTCCCCGGCATTTTTCTCTCCAACGTACGCTCACTGGGCAATAAGATGGATGAACTCAACCTGCTGATGAGAAGAAACGAGGACTTTGCCACATCCTGTGTCCTCTGCTTCACTGAGACCTGGCTAAATGAGCGGATCCCGGACTGCGCTCTGGAGCTGCAGGGCTTTGGGCTGTTCCACACGGATCGCCATTGTGCGCTCTCAGGGAAGAGCAGAGGCGGAGGGCTGTGTTTCTACGTCAATACAAACTGGTGTAACGATGTGACAGTGATCTCCAAGCACTGCTCTCCTGCTCTGGAATATCTTTTCATCCATTGTAACCCATTTTACTCCCCTCGTGAATTTGTTTCATTCATTCTTGCCTCTGTTTACAAACCGCCAGCGCGCACTTGCAGAGCAAATACTGTGTATGGAGCCAGGAATTACCCAAATACCGACAGTTTATCAAATGCCCGACCAGAGAGGACAACACTCTGGATCAGTTGCCCCACCGTGCGCGGAGCTTTTCGCGCTGTTCCCAAAGCCAGCCCTCGGCTTCTCAGATCACTCCATGATACATCTGGTTCCTGCTTACAGACAGAGACTAAAGCTCTCGAAACCCGTAGTGAGGAGCTCCAAAGTGTGGTCTGATGAAGCTGTGGAAGAGCTGGACCACGTGTCTCCGGCCACTCTGAGACACTGCACCAGTGAGCTTACTCCTGTGTTCACTGACATGTTCAACACCTCTCTGCAGTCCTGCCATGTCCCGGCCTGCTTCAAATCCTCCATCATTGTCCCCGTCCCGAAGAAGCCCAGGATCACAGGACTCAACGACTACAGACCTGTAGCACTTACGTCTGTCGTCATGAAGTCATTTGAGCGCCTGGTCCTCTCCCATCTCAAGTCCTTCACCTCCCCCCTCCTGGACCCCCTGCAGTTCACCTACAGAGCCAACAGATCTGTAGACGACGCCATTAACCTGGCCCTCCACCACATCCTACAGCACCTGGACTCCCCGGGGACCTACGCCAGGGTCCTGTTCGTGGACTTCAGCTCTGCCTTCAACACCATCCTGCCATCCCTGCTCCAGGACAAGCTCTCCCAGCTCAACGTGCCCGATTCCACCTGCAGGTGGATCACTGACTTCCTGACGGACAGGAAGCAGCGAGTGCGTCTGGGGAAGAATGTCTCGGACTCTCGGATTATAAATACAGGAGCCCCACAGGGCTGTGTTCTTTCTCCCCTGCTCTTCTCCCTGTACACCAACCACTGCACCTCCAGCCACGACTCCGTGAAGCTGATCAAGTTCGCGGACGACACCACCCTCATTGGACTCATCTCCAACAACGATGAGTCCGCCTACAGGAGGGAGGTGGACCGGCTGGTGTCCTGGTGCAGTGGTAACAACCTGGAGCTGAACGCCCAGAAGACAGTGGAGATGATTGTGGACTTCAGGAAGAGCACTGTCCCCCCGCCCCCACCCTCCGTGATGGACTCCCCCATCACCTCTGTGGAGTCCTTCCGTTTCCTGGGCACCACCATCACCCAGGACCTCAAGTGGGAGCCGACCATCAGCTCCCTCACCAAGAAGGCCCAGCAGAGGATGTACTTCCTGCGGCAGCTCAGGAAAGCCAAGCTGCCTGCACAGATGTTGGTGCAGTTCTACACGGCCATCATCGAGTCCATCCTCACCTCCTCCATCACCGTGTGGTTCGCTGGAGCCACAGTCAGGGACAAACAGAGACTACAGAGCATTGTGCGCTCTGCAGAGAAGGTGATCGGCCGCAGCCTCCAATCGCTGCAGGACCTGTACGTCGCTCGAGGCCGGGCTGGTCGTATCACAGCCGACCCCTCTCACCTGCACATGGACTATTCCAACCACTCCCCTCAGGCAGGAGACTGCGGTCCATCAGGACTAGAACCTCCCGCCACAAGAACAGTTTCTTCCCCTCTGCTGTTGGACTCTTGAACACTTCTTAACCTGTCCCCCCGCCCTTTATAAAGTCACTTTACTGCCCATCATACGTCACTTTACTTCACTGTACTGCTGTCACCTTACATTGTGTGCACCATGTGCACTGTATATTGTATATAGTAATTGTAACACTATTTTAATTTTAAATGTATTCCTTAGAAGTGTTTTTTTTTTATTCTCTCTAACTGTTGCACTGAGCCAAAGCAATTTCCAAGTCACCTCCTGTTACTTACGTGGCAATACAAATGATTCTGATTATCTTAGTAAAATGTACTACTAATTGATGAACCTTTTTGTTTATGCATAGTGTATTTCAATCATGTTTTATCCTAAAACGCCTGAGCACTGAGGATGTGCTTTTATTTATATATGCCAGTTCTGACCAAATGCGTCATTTGACCTGCATGAAATTAAATATCGATTTATAGATAAAATGAACTACGAATATTTCTTTATTTGCTGTAAACAAGTCAAAATGATCCCATACTGCAAAATACTTTCTTTTAGAGGTGTGCTCCATTTTGATACTTTAGAACGAGAGGGGGGTTATTTTTGTTTTATGAGAGCGCTTCATCCCGATGACATTTGCAGAAGCGGCACCTTCAAACACAGTTTGCCGCGCAAACACACCAAATTGCATTCATCCATTCTTCAATCACAGCAACTTTGGGATCTGTAGGTGTACCCCCCACACTGTGCTATGGGCATTAAAGTCCCCACACCAAATAATTCTTCTGCTATCATAGCCTTCAATTGACCAAAGATGCATTAACTCTAATCTGGCGCAAGGATTGTATAAATTAACTACGACCTCAGTTCCTTCCTGTCCCATACTTCAGTAGTCATATATTCCATTTCCTTACCTTTACCTAATAGTCTATATGGGATGTCTTGTTTGACAAAAGTCACACATCCCCCCCTCCACCACGGTCCCTGTCATTCCTTATGACATTATACCCATACAACACAAAGTCCAAAGATGATTTAAGCCACGGTTCCTGAATACAGATTACATCCATCCATTTTCTTCCGCTTTATCCGTTGCCGGGTCGCGGGGGCAGCAGTCTAAGCAGAGACGCCCAGACTTCCCTATCCACACACACTTCCTCCAGCTCGTCCGGGGGGACCCCAAGGCGTTCCCAGGCCAGCTGAGAGACATAGTCCCTCCAGCGTGTCCTAGGTCTTCCGCGGGGCCTCCTCCCGGTGGGACGTGCCCGGAACACCTCCCCAGGGAGGCGTCCAGGAGGCATCCGGAACAGATGCCCGAGCCACCTCAACTGGTTCCTTTCGACGTGGAGAAGCAGCGGCTCTACTCAGAGCTCCTCCCGTGTGACTGAGCTCCTCACCCTATCTCTAAGGGAGCGCCCAGCCACTCTGCGGAGGAAGCTCATTTCGACCGCTTGTATCCGCGATCTCGTTCTTTCGGTCATTACCCAAAGCTCATGACCATAGGTGAGGGAGGGAACGAAGATTGACCGGTAAATCGAGAGCTTTGCCAGATTACATCCGGTTTAACCTTTAGTTCCCTTACAAAGTTCTTAAAGTCCATCAGACTCCTAGCATTCCATTGAAGGAGAAGCACCATGATTGAGAGAAAAAACATTTTGTTTGCTGACTTGACTGATGTAGGAGGTTGTCCCTCACTTCTTCCCATGTCAGTCCTGTTAATTCCAGGTGATTCACTGCTGCCTTAACAATAAGCTGAATCTTCTCATGTTTTTATTTCACATCAGCTGTGGCGTTTATCACTCCCGCAATGAACGTGACTAATGCAAGCTTGTCAATAACAATAACATTTGTGTCCCTCTTTGACCCTGCGGCGCATCCTGTACCAGTTCAACTTTTCCTAGTAACTCTCACTGCTTCAGCATATTCTTCTTTTCGCTCATATTTTCCTGTTTCATTCTCTCACATCCAGCATTTGCCACACTGTGATTCCCCCACAACTGCAGCACTTTGGTTGAACAGTCTCCGCACTGCCCATATTCATTGTCTCCACCACACCAAGCACATAGGGCTGCAACTAACGATTATTTTGATAATCGATTAATCAGGCGGTTATTTTTACGACTAATCGATTAATCGGTTTATGTACTTATATTTTAGTTTTGCCAATTTTTTTCCAAGTAAATTGTTAACAAAGGGCCTTCATCATTCAACATAGACTTTTTAGAGATTTTAACCATTTTACATATTCATATCCACATCAAAAACATATCTGGAGCAGTTTATTATGTCTTTGTCAACATTGAGTTCAACAAAGGATTACAATCAAAACAAAACACTGACCGTTACATACTCTAGCAAATTTCACAAGGAGATTTCCTATAATGTTTTCACCATGAAAATCCTTAGGGCTTCTGAAGTAGTTTAAATCCCGAACAAGGCTTATTTAAGTTGATAAACTGGATAAATGTTTTTTTTTTTTTTTTACATCTGTGTGCAAATTAGTTGAAAGATCAACTTTATGCCTAAAACAGTGAGTGTGGCGCCATCTTTTGCAAACAGTCAGTACTGCAGAGAGATGGTTTAAAGCTGCACTAACTGACTTTGGGATTTTGAAGCCGCGGACTCGCTGGCCTCGCTCTTTCTGCTCCCCTCCCCGCACCCACGAAGCTATCGCCCCCCCACACACACACAGTGTTGAGACGGAGCTAGCGTCTCCCAATATGGATAATACATGGATATGGATTTGCACGTGGATGGCGTGACCATAGAACGATAGAACCGGGAAGCGCGGAGGAACGAGACTTTCTTTTGGATGGCTGTTTCGCTGTGTAAGCAGTACCCGGTGACGAAGACGAGGAAGTTTCAGGTTAGCTCCGCCGCTTGTTGTGCTAACTCAGCTGTCTATGCTAACGGACCTGGAGATTTCTCACGAAAGTAGGGACTGGTGGTGCGCTGTGATTGGTCACAATCTGCGACCCGAAACACATTCTCTTCCTTGTTTCATCAAAACTCGATCGAAAATATAATGTCAGGCCAGCACAAATCTGCGCTACTTTTTCTTCAAAAGGACGTATATCCCAATGCACTACATGGACATGGATAGCATTTTCGTAATTAATACGAAAATAAAGTCAGTTAGTGCAGCTTTAAGGTGCTCACGCAGAGACGTAGTACTCCCGTGCCAGGCCAAGTCAGTAGCGCAGAGTTTACAGGTTACTCTTCTTTTTTGAAGGTTCAAAGTAAAGTGCTCCCACACTTTGGATGACTTCGTTCCATTAGGTTTGTCTTCTGCTTTTTTCATTTTCTTTCTCGAGCTCCACTGCCGCTTGCCTCCGCCATCTTGCTGTATGCTGAAGAGAAGCTGTGCGCGAAGCATGTGACATAAAAGGAGGCCAGCTATTGGCTATTCGCTACTTCTCCTGCTGTAAAACCTCCGGTGGCTCATTACTGCCACCATTTGGTCACCGCAGAGTTAAAATATGCACAAAATGAGCAGCTTACGGCAAAATAAAAGTTATTTAGCAACTAATCAATGACTAAATTAGTTGACAACTATTTTAATAATTGATTAGCTCTACAAGCACATCTCCTCTTTTGTGTACAATTCTTTGAAAAGTGTTCAAATCTTTGACAGTGAAAACGCCTCATTGGTTTTGGAACAGAACCGGGTAACACATGACACCCAAAAACACTTCACTTTGTTCCTATATGCACTGCCTTAAGTTGAGTTGTTTTTATTTTTTGAATGAAAAGAATGCAATATGTATAATTTCTTCATTTAGTTTACAGTTACATCATTTGTTTGCACAGGGAATTAAAAATGTCACAGAAGCACTTTGTTTCTACTTGAACTGAGTTTCAATTTTAAAATAACTTGTTTTAGCAGTGTATCAAGATTTATAATTATATTCTCAAATGTTCTTCCGGCCACTTTCTTAAATGTACCTCTGAAACCAATTATGACCGCTGCCCATGGCAACGCAATTTTGGTTTGTAACTCGCGTGTGTCAGATCACTCTGCAAGTAGTCGGGCCACTTTGTCAACGAGCTTGAAGTAGCTAGCCTACCTGCCCTTCGCCATGATAGTGTAGCCACACAGACAGTGGGGAAAAAATATTTAGTCAGCCACCAATTGTGCAACTTAAAAGGATGAGGGAGGCCTGTAATTTTCATCATAGGTAAACCTCAACTATGAGAGACAGAATGACAAGAAAAGTCTAGATCAGGGGTGGCCAACCAGTCAGAGACTAAGAGCCAATTTTTTTTACTGTGTTACAGCAAAGAGCCACATCATACAAATGTGCACTACATGAACATCACCCCAACCCTTACACACGCACGCACACGCGCACGAGCAGACACGCGCACACACATGCAATCTGTCTGTGCAGAGAGAGGTGTGCTCTGCTCAGACAGATTTATTGTAAATGTCATCAACATGATAATGACAGAAATTGACTCGTACAGTACTAAAGGGCTGGACTCGACTCTCCCCGGTTTGTGGGCGCTTCCACCGCTCGCTTCAACCGCTCCCCGGTACTTTTTATTAATGGTTTGGCCCTGGTTCTAACCGGGCGAGTCGATACCAGAACAATTTCACGTCAGCGAACATCAATTATGATTCCGAAATGAATGCTTTCAATCTCTAACCAAGAAAAAAAAATCAAGTTTCAACCCAGTGTTCAGCAGAAACACAACTGTCTTTAGTAAAAGATATAGATGTGACACATAACACCAACACCACTTTAGCTGATTTAGAACCACAGACACATGCTCAGTATAAGACCAGATACTTTTGAATTTGATTGAAGACAGACACTCACCAGGCAGAGTTGGCTAATCTCCTGGTGTAATGCTAGCTGGTGTTAGCTGGTTTTAGCATGTTAGCCGGTGTTAGCCGATGTCCGTAAATGTAATCCATTTGGTCAAACCACCTCCAGACTTTTCGGGTCTGCCTCTACTTCTGCTGCTGCGATCTTTCATTTCACGGTTGTCACTTTTAAGCTTTTTAACTTTTCTCTGCATTGTCATGTTTGTGGGAATCATTCTGCTCCGTCCTTAGCGCTAGCTCCACAAACACCTTCTGGTTTCTGGTGGAACCAGCGAGATCAGGCTGGTGTCCTCTCCTCAAACTGAGGAAGGTGTTGCCCTCATCCAGCGACCAAGGAATTATTTTCCGTACGGACGTCATGGTTCGAGGCAACGTGTTGTTTGTTATGATATTTGCTACAGCTGAGGTAGCAGCTGCAGAGTGATTGACAGCGCATCTGACCAACCAGAATTGACGTTCGCCGACGTCAGATTGTTTTGGTGGCCTGGCTAGTGGAGTGAAGTCGGCCTTTACTATTGGTCAGAACTACATATGGAATGAAAGGCAGCGCCACCACCGAGGCGTTTTTGACGCTTGTCGAGTGAAAGCCCGAGAGCCGCACGGAACCAGCCAAAGAGCCGCATGCGGCTCACGAGCCGCGGGTTGGCCACCCCTGGTCTAGATAATCACAAGTCTTCACAAGGTTTTCACACACTGTTGCTGGTATTTTGGCCCATTCCTCCATGCAGATCTCCTCTAGAGCAGTGATGTTTTGGGGCTGTCGCTGGGCAACACAAACTTTCAACTCCCTCCAAATATTTTCTATGGGGTTGACATCTGGAAACTGAGCTGCTCCAGGACCTTGAAATACTTATGAAAGCCTCTCCCTCATTGTCGTGTGTTTGGATCATTGCCGTGCTGAAAGACCCACGTTTCATCTTCATTGCCGTTGTTGATGGAAGTTCTCAGCACAGGCGCTCAAAGACACACCCACATATACAAACAGGCAGGTACAGGCGCTCAAAGACACACCCACATATACAAACAGGCAGGTACAGGCGCTCAAAGACACACCCACATATACAAACAGGCAGGTACAGGCGCTCAAAGACACACCCACATATACAAACAGGCAGGTACAGGCTCTCAAAGACACACCCACATATACAAACAGGCAGGTACAGGCGCACAAAGACACACCCACATATACGAACAGGCAGGTACAGGCTCTCAAAGACACACCCACATATACAAACAGGCAGGTACAGGTGCACAAAGACACACCCACATTTACAAACAGGCAGGTACAGGCTCTCAAAGACACACCCACATATACAAACAGGCAGGTACAGGCGCTCAAAGACACACCCACATATACAAACAGGCAGGTACAGGCGCTCAAAGACACACCCACATATACAAACAGGCAGGTACAGGCTCTCAAAGACACACCCACATATACAAACGGGCAGGTACAAGACACACCCAGCCCACACAAAAGAAGAGGATGGATAGACATTTTGGTTGGTTTGGTAGAGAGTAGAAATGGATCAAGCTCTTACTGGGAATGTTGTTATGTATGATGAAGAAGATGCCTCAATAAGACAGTGCAGATATTTCTTTGATGGAAAACATGCGGTCAACAGGAAGTTCCTTCCCAAGCGCACACACACACAGTGCTTTACCAATCAAACAGGAAAACTAAAACTCTGATTGGCTCCTACAGAAGTAACAAAGTGATTACTTTCATATAGGAAACTATTTAATGTGAAACCAGAGCTTTTTTTTTCATTTTTTTTTAAATGGACTAAAATCTTCATGTTCGTTACACATTTGAATTTGGATCAAATTATTGATATTGACTATTTTAAAAAAAACGTTTCTTTTTAAATGGTTATTTCCTGATGTTGTGTTAATCTGTGAGAGTTCATCTGTCGCTTTGTCACTGAGGACCTTTTTTCTATGTAACGAGTCACAGTAGAATGATCAAATCAGAGGCTGATCTGTTTAGCTAAAAATGTATTTGTCAATCTTTTCTTTTTATTTTCTCCACTCTTTTAGAGACGTCTAATATCGGCCCACCGATATTAGCATAAAAATGTAATATCTGTTCATATCGGTATCGGATTTTCTTTGCCTTAAAACCGATAAAGTAATGCTTGCGTGCGCCTGTGCGCTCCTGAAGCGTTTACCGGCGCACAGATGATGACCTCATCAAGCTGCGTCTTTAAGCGAACAAACAAGCCATGGATCTTTTAGAAACAAGCGCTTATGGCTGCAGTGACAATCTTACTACTTATTTTGCACAGACATTTGGCCTCTCTCTTCCAAGACGACAGAGCTACAATGCTTTAAATATATATATATATATATATATATATATATAATACAGTGCCTTGCTAAACTATTCGGCCCCCTTGAACCTTTCAACATTTCGCCACATTTCAGGCTTCAAACATAAAGATATAACATTTTAATTTTTTGTCATGAATCAACAACTAGTGGGACACAATCGTGAAGTGGAACAAAATTTATTGGATAATTTAAACTTTTTTAACAATAAAAAACTGAATAGTGGGGCGTGCAATATAATTCGGCCCCTTTACTTTCAGTGCAGCAAACTCAGTCCAGAAGTTCAGTGAAGATCTTTGAATGATCCAATGTTGTCCTAAATGACTGATGATGATAAATAGAATGCACCTGTGTGTAATCAAGTCTCCGTATAAATGCACCTGCTCTTTGATAGTCTCAGGGTTCTGTTTAAAGCGCAGAGAGAACCATGAAGACAAAGGAACACACCAGGCAGGTCCGAGATACTGTTGTGGAGAAGTTTAAAGCCGGATTTGGATACAAAAAGATTTCCCAAGCTTTAAACATCTCAAGGAGCACTGTGCAAGCAATTCTATTGAAATGGAAGGAGTATCAGACCACTGCAAATCTACCAAGACCCGGCCGTCCCTCCAAACTTTCATCTCAAACAAGGAGAAGACTGATCAGAGATGCTGCCAAGAGGCCCCTGATCACTCTGGATGAACTGCAGATAACTACAGCTGAGGTGGGGATGGTGTGTTCAGGGTGATGAGCTGTGTTGCTTTTACGCCAAACATATCACTTTGTGATATGTTTGGCGTAATATATCAATTTGTGATATATCAAATCCGGCTTTAAACTTCTCCACAACAGTATCTCGGACCTGCCTGGTGTGTTCCTTTGTCTTCATGGTTCTCTCTGCGCTTTAAACAGAACCCTGAGACTATCAAAGAACAGGTGCATTTATACGGAGACTTGATTACACACAGGTGCATTCTATTTATCATCATCAGTCATTTAGGACAACATTGGATCATTCAAAGATCTTCACTGAACTTCTGGAGTGAGTTTGCTGCACTGAAAGTAAAGGGGCCGAATAATATTGCACGCCCCACTTTTCTGTGTTTAAATTATCCAATAAATTTCGTTCCACTTCACGATTGTGTCCCACTTGTTGTTGATTCCTGACAAAAAATAATGTTTTTATATCTTTGTTTGAAGCCTGAAAGGTTCAAGGGGGCTGAATACTTTCGCAAGGCACTGTATGTATATTAGCCGTATAATAAGTGGGATAATGTATGGAATGCAGGCCATTCGCCCTGTCACTACTTATTTTCTGATAATGACATGATAATGACTTGGTATTTAAGATTTTTTTATATATATTTCCCAGCCCTATTTTTATGACATGTCTGTTGTGTTTGTGGCAGATCTACAAAGTCCATCTACAGAATGGGGGTCACCTGTGATCAGTGTGGAAAGACCTGCAGCTCTGCTTCAAAACTAAAGACCCACTACAGAACTCACACTGGAGAAAAACCATATGTGTGTGTTCTGTGTGGAACAGGTTTTACTACAAAAAGAGATCTTGAACGCCACATCAGAATCCACACTGGAGAAAAACCCTTCAGCTGTGACTTCTGTGGTCAGAGTTTTAGACAAGAGGTTCATCTCAAAGATCATCAGAGGATCCACACAGGAGAGAAACCATTTGAGTGTGACGAGTGTGGAAAAACATATAGGAATAAAGACCGGCTCTCGGTACATCAGCGTGTCCACACAGGAGAGAGACCTCACCAATGTGACCAGTGTGAGAAGACTTTTACACAATTATCTCACCTCACTGTGCACTACAGAATCCACTCTGGAGAAAAACCATTCGTCTGTGGAGACTGTGGGAAAGAGTTTACTCGGTTTTCAAACTACAAAAGACATGAGAGAACTCACACTGGAGAAAAACCATTTGCATGTGACCTCTGCAGTAAAACTTTTATAACTTCAACAGACCACTTACGTCACCATCGGAGCCACACTGGAGAGAAGCCGCATAAATGTGATCTGTGTGGAACATGTTTTTCCCAAAGAGGACATCTTAATGATCACAAAAGAATCCACACTGGAGAAAAACCCTTCAGCTGTGATGTTTGTGATCAAAGTTTTACTCAGAGTAGTTCTCTCAAATGTCATCAGAAGATCCACTCTGGAGAGAAACCATTTCTCTGTGAAAAGTGTGGAAAGTCTTTAACACAAAGGTCACATCTTCATAGGCACATGAAAACCTGTGAGAAGCAGGTGTGAAGACGCAGCATCTGGAACAAAGTGAAGGAGGCAGAGCTGAGGCTGCATCATGTGAACCCAGAGTCAGACTCTACAGGATCACACTTCAGTCTTAACCAAGGCTGGACTGGCCATCGGGCGTACCGGGCAATGCCCGAAGGGCCGATGCCCATATATGGGCCGGTCTGTCTGCCTCATACAAAAAACATGTTTGTGAAAAGTGTAAATCCGTTGAAATGTTTGAGGGGAGCGCGCGTGTCCGCGGGGCACCTGCTGTATGTACTGGAACAGGATTCCACCACCTCAGCGGCCGCAGTGTTCCCGCATCCAGCGGCTCTGAGCTGGACGCAGGAACCGCTCACCGGGAGCCGCTCACAACACAACACGGTGAGCGCGTAGCCGCAACGTGACCATGTACCCAAGACCATAAACTCGCACAGGACCATGCATGTCTTTTCGTAATTTGTCCACCCAATAAATACAGCGCTGCAGGAAACAGTCCGCGTCTCCCCTCTCCTCTAAATTAAAGCTCGGGTACCTACATTTTCCATTGCATTAAAAGTTCATGTTTGAGCCCAAAAGTAAAATGTTGTGAACAGATTAAACAGATTTAGAGCCTGCTAATGGCTGAAAATATGCATTTCAGAAATTTTTACCAATTCTCATCCCTGTAACAAACAATAGTGTTGTCTGTGCCCACCTCCCTCACTCTGAGACATGTTTATTACTCTCTTGTAATGCAGACTATTGCATTTTATTTTATTGTTGAAACTGCAGACATCCTGATCCTCTACAGTATTTGCTTCCACATACTGTATAAACCAGGGGTCAACCTTTAGGGCCCCCAAAGTGGCTCCTGGAGCCTTTTCAAAAATGTCTGAAAATGGAGTGTGAGGGCTATATTTTATTTCTAGTTTCAATGTGGTTTCTGTAGGAGGAAAAACATTCTTTATGTTTTTCAATGCTGCAAAAACGTGTATAAGTAATATTCAACTTTAGCATTTCTGTCTACGTAGTGCATCATATCCTGTGACGCGGCCCGTGCCAGGCGGCCGCTGCTGTAAACAAACCGGCGTGTGTGCATTATAGACTGTGTGTGCGCATGGATCCCAAAGATAAAGAGAGAGAGTCGATAAGACTGGACTAAGAATGAGAATGAACTAGGGCTGTCAAAATTATCGCGTTAACGCACGTTAATACATTTTTTTCATTAATCGCGTTTAAAAAATTAACGCATTTGACGCATGCCCATGCGTCCCATAATAACACTCAGAATGTCGCGGACACGTGTGTGTGTAAGATGGGGACAGAGCAGGTAGGCCCTCTGGGAATTCAAGTTTTGAAAGAATACACGCGTGACCGCGGGTCACTTGTTGTTTCCTGTATGAACTCTGCATGATGAGCTGCGGGCGCAGACAGCAGTTCTTCCAGCGGCTGTGATCACGGCGAACGGCGCTGCGTAATGGGATCATATCCAAGACCACGCACAGAACTATTCTCTAGTGTGCGTACGTGTCTTTGCGTAACCGATGCACACAATATGTACAGCGCTGAAGCTGGACCACAGGGGTCGATCCTGGGACCTCTCCTATTTAATCTCTACATGCTGCCGTTAGGTCAGTTAATACAAAGAAACAAAGTGTCCTACCACAATTACGCTGACGACACTCAGATCTATGTCTCACTGACTGCAGGAGAACATGGACCACTGGATTTGCTCCTTCACTGTATCCAACAGATCAGTGACTGGATGCAAAATAATTTCCTCCAGCTAAATGCAGACAAAACCGAAATCATTGTCTTTGGTCCCCAGAAACAAAGAGAGGGCGTCATTTGTCAACTCAGTCTCTCTCCCTACTTCCTTCAGACAAGGTCAGAAATTTGGGGGTAATACTGGACTCAGACCTAAATTTCAATAGCCACATAAAATCAATAACATCAACAGCTTTTTACCATCTGAAGAACATTGCCAAAGTTAGAAATATAGTGTCCAGGGCAGACTTGGAGATTCTTGTCCATGCATTTGTCTCCAGCAGGCTAGACTACTGCAATGGCCTGCTTACAGGTCTGTCCAAACAGACCTGTAAGCAGCTGCAGTACATCCAAAATGCAGCAGCTAGAGTCCTGACAGGAACCAGGAAGTATGACCATATTAGTCCGGTCCTCAGGTCTCTGCACTGGCTTCCTGTGGCTCAAAGAATAGATTTTAAAACGGCTCTGCTTGTGTACAAGTCTCTCCATGGCCTTGCACCAGAATACATTAGTGACATGTTGGTGTCATATGAACCGGCCCGGACTCTGAGGAGCACAGGGACTGGCCTCCTGCTGGTGCCCAGAGTGAGAACCAAACATGGGGAGGCTGCGTTTCAGATCCATGCAGCTAAGATCTGGAACAATCTCCCTGAAAATGTGAGGGAGGCGTCTACTCTGTCAATGTTCAAATCCAGGTTAAAGACTGTTCTGTTTGCCTGTGCATATAACTGAAGGATTTTATCTCCATTTTTAATGCACTGCTGTCATTTATTTATTTTTTTAAATTTCTTGTGTAATTTTGAAAGTTTTAATGGTTTTATTCTTTTGTGTGATTTTAATGTTTTAATTGTGTTTTAATCTTTTGTGTGATTTTAATGTTTTAATTGTGATTCTGGTGTTTGTTTTATGTGATGATTTGTGATGTGGACTGTGAAGCGCTTTGTGTTGCCCTGTGTATGAAAGGCGCTCTACAAATAAACTTTGATTGATTGATTGACTGCGGAGCCTCAGTCTCCTCCGTGTCTTCTCCCGAAGTGCACTCGCTAAAGTAAAGCTGAGGTACCTAATTTTCCTTTCGACTACCAGTTCATGTTACTTGTGCCAAAAAAGTAATGGTGTGAGCAAATCAAACAGATTTAATGACATTCTGCATTTCAGACTATTTTGAAATGTCCCTCATCTGTAACAAACGATGGTTTTGGTCTGAGTCTAAACAGAAAGACAGAATGTTAATAATGTTAATTCCATTTTATATGGATTTATTGTTATAACAAACAAATACAGTGAATATGTTCACTAAGCTGTCATTTATCTTTCCATTCAAACAACAATTTACAGAAAAATATGGCATAATTTTGCCAATAGTTTGAAATGTGATTAATTACGATTAATTAATTTTTATGCTGTAATTAACTCGATTAAAACAATGAATCGTTTGACAGCCCTAGAATGAACATTTTCTTTCAGTCAATGAGGAAGGACTGCTTCATGTTTGCGATGTAATGAAAAGTTTTGTTGCAACAGGAGGAACAATGAAGCTTTAAACACCGTTCACTGAAAGATTCATTCATCATAAAGTCAGAGCACCTATTTTCAGACTTCAAATACCTTCGCAAAGACGGTGAAAGAAAAGGCCATTAAGGACATTCAGCTCCAGCTAACTTCAGCCTGTGATGGATATGAAAAGACAGTGATTGCAGGTGAACTCGGAGCCAAAAAGCAGATTTATTTACTGTATTTGTACAATTGCATGAAGGCAAAAAAATGGAAGTTAAACTTAAAGCAGAGTTGTCACGTGGTGCGTCATTCTCTCCAGGACACGCTGCAATGAAAATACACATTTGATAATCATGAATGGTTTTTATGTGTTTAGCCTTTACTTTGTCATTTAGATATTAGGCTAATATAGCTAATGTAGCTAATACTCGGATACATCATGTTTTTGTCTGAAAGGAAAATCTTATGGTTCCTTTAAAGCTGCATCAAGTCTAAGATTCAGTACTGCCTTGTGCAGATTGTGTCATGAAATCTCTAAATTCAAATAAATAATCAATAAGTGTGTGTCTGTGTCTTTGTGCGGCGTCTGAGTGTCCACAAAGCTCCATATAAGTCCCATGTTTTATTATTGTGTGATCCATGTGTCTTTAAGGTCATCAGTCACATGCTGAGTTTCTACTGTGTGTGTGATCCGTGTGTATATTGCTTTAATCCCTTTCACTTTCCCAAGACTAGGTTGAAATACCTCTGTATATTTTTCACATAGTTCCTGAAAACTTTCCGATGCCACTCTGTTCACAGAAGACCAATCCAGTTTTAAACTTTGAATCCAGTCTCTTCCCAATAAGGCTGGACCATTACCTTGGACCACAAGTAGTTAAAGTGCCTGAGTTACTCCATTACATTTAACTGAAACTGAAATACTCCCTCTTAGCCTCAGACACTGTTTACTGTAGGTTTTTAACACACAGTTAGAAGGCACTAGTTTGAGCTTTTTGAATCTTCGCTTATACAGACTCTCTGAAATCACAGACACCGCTGCCCCGGTATCTACTTCCATTTTCAACCTTTTATCATTTACACTTATATAAATATAATATGGTTTCACAATGTCTGTATCACTGTTAGAGTTCAGGTCCTCACCCGCAGCTTTCATGGAGAACAGCTCCAGCTCAGTGACCTCACTGATGTTACCTGTCTGGTACTCCGAGACAAAACCTGGCTTGGTTTTAACCTCCACTCTCTCTTGAGCGGGCTGTGGCTCCGCAGATGCAGCTTGAGTTTCCTTCTCTGAAGTGTAGAGGACAGCAGGCTGTTTCTCCGGTGGTCTGGTCCTCCCGGTGCAGATATTGCTCCTGCCTTCCTCACGACGGCTGTCTTTCGGCGGGTCCCTGGCATCCAGATGCTTTGTCCACTTGGTCTGCTTGTCCTTTCTTCGTATTGGGACCTGCAGGCTTTAGCGATGTGCCCTTTCTTCTTACACACTCGACACTCCACATCTTTGAATCTGCATTCGCTTGGTCCATGTCCATGGCCAGCGCATCGGTAACACGGTTTACCGCGCTCCTCTTTCTTCACATTAGACCTTGCAATGGCGTTAGCTTTAAAAGTCTTTTGGGACCACTGTTGGGCATTGTGTTTTGTCACCTCATATGCCAGTCCCATATCATATGCTGCTGCCAGGGTTAATTCTTTCGTGTGCGCCACATTTAACAAGCGGTCACGTAGCTCAGCGCTTTTAACCCCGCACACAAATCTGTCTCTGAGAGCGTCTTCCAGAAACGTCCCGAACTTGCACGTGGCTGCTAGCTTCCTTAAGCTTGCCATGTACTCACATATAGACTCGTTTTCTTGCTGGCTTCTAGTGTTAAGGTGCTTTCAGACCGAAAACGCTGAAACGCAGCAGCCCAGCTTACCAGACGCGCATTCTCTAGTTTTCAGACGCAGAGGCTTGCACACCGCCAAACGACGCACGAACACAAGCACGCCCACCTCACTACACTTCCGCCGGAAGCGTGAGGCGTATGGGCGGGCTTTCCATATTCACAACAACTCAACAAGATGGCGGATCAGGCGAGGCAGCAAGCGTTCGTTTACTTGGTTCATAGAGTTCTTGAACGACGGCGTGCACGACGGCGTGTCTGGGTTCACGATATCCTCCAGAGACGGTCAGAGTATGGCGAGTTCCACCATTTGTTACAAGAGCCGTGGCTGGATGCGATTTCAGCGGAACTTCCGTCTCACGGTGGCCCAGTTCGATGACCTGTTGGGCCGCGTAGGTGCACGAATCTCTCACCAAGACACCAACTACAGACGTTCCATCTCTCCTGCAGAGCGCCTCTCCATCTGCCTACGGTCAGTAATTGTGTATGTGAGTGTGTGTCTTTGTCTCTGTGTGTGTGTTCGGTCTGTTTGTGTGTGTCTTTGTCTCTGTGTGTGTGTTTGGTCTGTTTGTGTGTGTCTTTGTCTCTGTGCGTGTCTTTATAAGTAAGTAATGTCTATTTATATAGCGCATTCTACAGACCAAGGTCACCCAATGCGCTTTACAATGTTCAGAGTTCAGATATTGTTCCAATCATTCCACACATGGTGAGGGTGAAAGCGAGTCTGTCTGTGTGTGTTTATTTCTGTCTGTGTTTCCTTGTCTCTCTCTGTGTGTCTGTGTGTGTGTGTGTCTGTGTCTATTCTTCATGTATATAGCGCCTTTCACAGACCAGTCACAAAGCACCTTTTTATTGTTATGGGACATTTGTCTCTCACTCCATGTGCACATTCAATTAATGTCTTCTGTTTATTTTATCAGGTTCCTTGCCACTGGGGATTCGTATACTACCATCGGGAGCAGCTTCAGGGTCGGTGTGTCCACTGTCTCCAAAGTCGTCCCCGAGGTAGTTACGGCCATCTGGGACTCTCTGGTGGAGGAGTTCATGGCGGTTCCCACCACAGACGACTGGCGCTCCATTGCAGGGGAGTTCGAGAGGCGTTGGAACTTTCCTCTGTGCTGTGGTGCCGTGGATGGTAAACATGTGCGCATGAAGGCCCCTCCGAACGCTGGCTCCTTGTACTACAACTACAAGGGTTACCACTCCCTGGTGCTCCTCGCTGTTGTGGATGCCCAGTACCGCTTTCGCGTGGTTGACGTTGGGGGATATGGCAGGAACAGCGACGGGGGGATCCTGGGCAACTCTGCCTTTGGTACGGCCCTGCGGGAAGGAACTCTCCGGCTGCCTCCTGACCAGTGCCTTCCAGGCGCTGACCACAGAGGGCCCCAGCCCTATGTCTTTGTGGCCGATGAAGCGTTCCCACTGCAGCGGCACATGATGCGTCCCTATCCCGGCCGTGGCGGTCTTCCCCCTGAAAGCAACACCTTTAACTACCGCCTCTCCAGGGCTCGACTGGTAGTGGAAGACGCTTTTGGGATTTGGACGTCCCAGTGGAGGATGTTCCATCGGGAGCTGGAAATCCGTCCCGAAGTTGTGGAGAAGTGTGTTAAGGCAACCTGTGTCCTTCACAACTTCATGCGGCCGTCAGCGGAAATGGCAGCTCCTCCGCAGGCAGGACCTGCAGCACCCGACCCACTTCCTGATCTAGGTCGTATCGGAGCCAACTATGCTGCCAGAGCGGCGTTGAGAGTGAGGGAGGTTTTCAAAGCCCATTTCACAGAGGAAGGAGCAGTGCACTGGCAACGCACATAGCCAGGTTTCCCCGAAAGAAACTGACTGCATTTCTGTTCTTTGTCACCATTTTGTTAGCGCTAATACATTTTTGCCTTACTTGAAGTGTTGTTTCTGTTTAATGTATGTTTTAATTTAAAATGCTTTAGGTAAACACTTACAGCTAACGAGACGTGAAGTCAAGTTAAAAGTTGTTCATAGTACCTAGTTTTGTTTTGAAACGTTACTCTATGATCCTTCTTATTCAGCCCCGATTTATAGGCAATGTCAAATCAGACATTTAGCTTTGGAATGGAATGGTTCACTAGTGGAAAATAAAGTACCACATACTTTGATTAGTCCATTCGTACCTTTTCTCGTGCACAGAGTCATAGAGAATATTGTGCATGAGAAATACTCTGTTTAACACACACCACATTAAAGATAGAGTATTAATTTTTTAATATTAGAAACTGCGATCATGTAAATAGACTTTATGTAGGTGAGTTCAGAATATTATTTTGGTTCCCTAGTACTCCAATTGATATTACTAAAACCCTTACTGTTTGTGCGAGTATGGCAGATATTAACATTGGGCCCTCAACATTTGTTATCGTCATATAAAGACATTCCTCTGTACTTTAATTTGGTAACATGTTAGTACGCGCCTTATATTACCTGAGCTTTGGAGAATTCTACAATGTGAAGTTGCTGTTCCCTTATCCCTACTTGCTTAATCATAATACAGTGTAATTAGACTGTTTAAAACGAACCTTGATTTAGGGCCGTTTTCACGCCATCTAGTGACCAATGTAGCATACAACAGTAAACAACCGTAGCATATCACAGAGACAAGAGAAAGTAATGCAAACATTGAACAAACCTTGTTCCCTCATCAACCAGGTGCTAAGGGCTGAAACAAACTAAAGAAATTTTTTGTACTCGCCTTATACATTCTCAGAGCTGTGGAGAATTCTACAATGTCAATATATATGCTGTAAAGGAGGGGCCAAAGTAAATTTTCTATCTGCTCATTTATTCTGTAATGTATGGTTCTTCTACAACTACGCCTCTTAATGACAAGATTAAAAAGAACCTACGAAATGTATCTACATAGACACAAGAGATTCACACAACACTTTTATTTACATATATACAATTGCATGGAGTGAGGTCACTGCACATTGGATGGTGGCGCATTTTCCTTTTCTGCAAGTTCCTTGTAGATGATGTTCGAAAACCTCCGTTTGATTCTGTAACGGGCATGGGGCTCAAATTTCCCCAATAGAGGGACCAGACTGTCCACAAACAGCTGATCCTCTGATTTCTGTGGTGAGCCCTGATGAGAGTTCTGCTGGAGTGCAGAGAGCAGCTCTCTCTCATACGGCGATATTTGAGGATCAGCCTTCTTGCTCCTCTTCCGTTTTGGCTCTATTGAACAGGAGGAAATACATCTTTAGAAATTGCACACTACGGACAACAGATATAACTGGTCACAGACGTGAAGTAGGTCACCAAGTATATTTATTTATTTATTTATTTAAGTAGGGACAGTACATATTAATGAACATATAAAATATGTAAATATGTCAGATTTTAGCCATAGGCTAATTTCCATCTGTTGTCCCTAGACAGGCTGATGTGAAACTTCACATTGAACATTTAACAATGACACAAAAGAAAGTCACAAGACAGTACAGGAACAGAACGACTGCAGGACAAGGAACAATGGGACCACAAGATACACATTCAAATATACTGTACAAAGAACATTAGGGATCTCAGGCAAATACAATGACAAAAGACTGGACACGACAGGACAGGGATGTGAGGCTAACCTGGAGGTGTTTCCTGGGGGAACAGAAGCCTTGGGTGGTAGGGAGAGGCAGGGATAGTGGATGTCCCCGACGCAGGAGATGACACCCTCATGTCTTCTGTAAATGCATTGTCATTTTAGTAAACATAGCAGTTGTCTGAAAGTATACAATGTATGTAATGTAATATATAGAGAAGACAAACTACTATAAAAACTTGAATTACAGAAAGCAATACCATTGCAGATATGGCCATTGTATAGCATGACGTGATATAAATTTCATATACGTAGTCAAATCTCCCCATTTCAACCCAGTACAAACCTTCAGGTCGCGCAGAGGCCTCTTCGACAGCGGGTCCTTCCTCCACCCTACCCATATTGCTGGTGGTGGGGCGCGGGGTAATGGAAGGGTCAAGGAACGAAAGGGCACTTGCGTACCTCCACTTTGCGGTCCCCGCTGCAGAGCCACTCCTCTGTACGTCTTTTTTCCTTTTCATATAAGTGTCACGTAGTGACCGCCATCGCTTCTTGCAAAATTCAACTGCAAAGAATCAGATACTAGTCAGAATTTCCCCTCGAAAAACTAGCATAAACAAGAACCAATTTACGAATGAATGATACTCAAAAAACTTACCAGGGAGGTTGAGCTGCTGCGCAATGGTGTGTTTAAATGACCGGTTCCTGGCTCACAATGGGGAAAATATACGCCGTGTAGTGGCGTGATTACGTCAGTGGTGTGCGTGCTCTCTGATTGGTCGCTGCACGAACATCTCGAGGAAAAGTTGAGCGGAATCCATCTCCTGTGGGCGTTCATTGTCCGCTCCTTCTCCCCCCCTTTGACTTTCCCGCCAAGTCCGTGCGTTTCTACTGGGCGGTCCGTGCGTGTGTGCCGAGAGGTCCGTGCAATGCGACGCTGAAACGCGACTCCCCATTGACTTTGCATTGAACGCAGACGCAACGACTGTCCCGGTCTGAAAGCACCATAACACATCCATGGACATCGTGTGGAAGAAAAAAGACAGAAGATCAGGTAAAATGAGACTTTTTGGTGATGACTTTTGTGCAGTGTGGGAGCTCTAGAGCTGTTTTTTTAGTCTACGCATTAACATTTTACTTATTTAAAGCAAAATTTGATATCCGGCCGTGGCTCAAGAGCGCCATAGTCACGCGAGTCACCGGGAATATGGCCGTGAGTCGCAAATCGTGCTTGCTCTTTTCCTGCAAATAGGGGCGAGTTATCTGCTATTCTCCCGGTCTCCGTGAAGTCCCATAACCTACTGAGGGCCACAAGCCATTCATTTTGAATAGGCCGCCATCTTGGATCACGGCTTGACAGAAGTATTGGACACAAACTTAATGTTGATATTTTTTTTCTTCAGTTAGCACAAAAATAATGTGCATGGATTAAAGCTGTAATTGGTTTCCGTTTTAATAAATAAAAAAAATCTTACATCATGGTTGTGCTTTTCTGTATATACACCAGTGATGGGAATAACGGCGTTACTAGTAACGGCGTGACTAACGCCGTTACTTTTTTCAGTAACGAGTAATCTAAACTAATTACTTGACATAACTATAACGCCGGTTATCATTTTCCGACATCCCCGTTACTCCATCCGGAGTCCATTTAATACCCAAATATTTCATTCCATTCCGGAGTCCATTTAATACCCAAATATTTCATTCCATCCGGAGTCCATTTAATACCCAAATATTTCATTCCATCCGGAGTCCATTTAATACCCAAATATTTCATTCCATCCGGAGTCCATTTAATACCCAAATATTTCATTCCATCCGGAGTCCATTTAATACCCAGCCAGCCAGCCAGCCAGCCAGCCAGCAGCAACAGGAGCAACAGCAGGAGCAACAGCAGCAGCAACAGCAGCAGCAGGAGCAACAGCAGCAGGAGCAACAGCAGGAGCAACAGCAGCAGCAGGAGCAGCAGGAGCAACAGCAGCAACAGCAGCAGGAGCAGCAGCAGGAGCAACAGGAGCAACAGCAGCAGCAGCAACAGCAGGAGCAACAGCAGCAGCAGCAGCAGCAGCAGGAGCAGCAGCAGCAGCAGCAGCAGCAACAGGAACAGCAGGAGCAGCAGCAGCAGCAACAGCAACAGCAGCAGCAGCAGCAGCAGGAGCAGCAGGAGCAACAGCAGGAGCAACAGCAGCAGCAGGAGCAGCAGGAGCAACAGCAGCAACAGCAGGAGCAACAGCAGCAGCAGGAGCAGCAGGAGCAGCAGGAGCAGCAGCAGCAGCAGGAGCAACAGGAGCAACAGCAGCAGCAGCAGCAGCAGGAGAGCAGCAGCAGCAGCAGCAGCAGGAGCAGCAGCAGCAGCAGCAGCAGCAGCAGCAGCAGCAGCAGCAGCAGCAGCAGCAGCAGCAGCAGCAGCAGTAGCAGCAGCAGCAGCAGCAGCAGCAGTAGCAGCAGCAGCAGCAGCAGCAGCAGCAGCAGCAGCAGCAGCAGCAGCAGCAGCAGCAGCAGCAGCAGCAGCAGCAGCAGCAGCAGGAGCAGCAGCAGCAGCAGCAGCAGCAGCAGCAGGAGCAGCAGCAGCAGCAGTAGCAGCAGCAGCAGCAGCAGCAGCAGCAGCAGCAGCAGCAGCAGGAGCAGCAGCAGGAGCAGCAGCAGCAGCAGCAGCAGCAGCAGCAGCAGCAGCAGTAGCAGCAGCAGCAGCAGCAGCAGGAGCAGCAGCAGCAGCAGCAGCAGCAGCAGGAACAGCAGCAGCAGCAGCAGCAGCAGCAGCAGCAGGAGCAGCAGCAGCAGCAGCAGCAGTAGCAGTAGCAGCAGCAGCAGCAGCAGCAGCAGCAGCAGGAGCAGCAGCAGCAGCAGCAGCAGCAGCAGCAGCAGCAGCAGCAGCAGCAGCAGTAGCAGCAGCAGCAGCAGCAGGAGCAGCGAGGTCAGGCGTGTAGTCAAAACAAAAAAGTCACTGCTTGCAATGTGAACTGGGTGAAAGTTCAACTTAATAAAACATTCTTTTATAACTGATCCCTAATCTATTCCTTCCCTCTTTTCTTATGAGGAAGTCTATAATCAATAATCCCTTTTAACACAGATTATAATTCAAATGTTTTGGATTACAGGTTTTTGTAACTAAAATGGAAATACATAAAAACAAACAATTCAAACAGATAAATATATCAGCAGATTTAAACAGAAAGGCAAAGCAAATTAATATTTGGATTTCATAATAATTCAAAACTTCAGTTCACTAACAGTGTTTAAAACGTTTAACTGTGTCATAACACAATGTTCCATCGCAAATGTACCGGAATAAAAACTATGAAAAGCCAAAATTCCAAAAACGGTATCTTCTTTAAAATACAGAGCAGAAAGCAGCAGCGCACAGGGGGGGGGGGTTGTCTGTTACCCTGACAACGGCAGAGAGAGGGACGCACACACACAGACAGCAGGGGGGGCGGGGGCTGTTACCCTGACAACGGCAGAGAGAGGGACGCACACACACAGACAGCAGGGGGGGGGGGGGGCTGTTACCCTGACAACGGCAGAGAGAGAGAGAGAGAGAAGGACGCACACACACAGACAGCAGGGGGGGGGGCTGTTACCCTGACAACGGCAGCGAGAGAGAAGGACGCACACACACAGACAGCAGGGGGGGGGGGCTGTTACCTTGACAATGGCAGAGAGAGAGAGAAGGACGCACACACACAGACAGCAGTGATTTAGTAAAAATGCCTTCAGAAGATTTTAACTTTCAAGATTACTTTTTTAAGCGTTATAATGAACCCAAATCTAAAATGGACAAAATTCACAAGAGCTTATACTAAGACCAAACTCAACAAAATTCTACTTTATTTGCAATTTACACTCAATCTCAAGAATATAACCGATGCTCTTTATACTTTTGTCATCCAAGTCTAGAATTGATCACTTTCGACACTTGTAACAAAAAGGTCCATACCTTTAAGTTTCCCTTTAATTGTTTTTATTTTCAAAATCTCTCAAAGGGCCTCTACCCCGAGACTGTGTATCCTCAAAGGGCCTCTACCCCGAGACTGTGTATCCTCAAAGGGCCTCTACCCCGAGCCTGGTTATCCTCAAAGGGCCTCTACCCCGAGACTGTGTATCCTCAAAGGGCCTCTACCCCGAGACTGTGTATCCTCAAAGGGCCTCTACCCCGAGACTGTGTATCCTCAAAGGGCCTCTACCCCGAGACTGTGTATCCTCAAAGGGCCTCTACCCCGAGACTGTGTATCCTCAAAGGGCCTCTACCCGAGGCCTCCCTCACGCCGAAAAAAAGAAATTCCTTCAAAACAATCCAGAGCGATGGCGCACCCAGAAGTCACGAATCTCTGCACCAAATCTGTCAGGAATGAAACAGACAGAAGCAGATCGAGGTGCGCCAAAGCTCTGGAAGTTTATTAGGTTTCTCTCCAGTTCCAGTGGTTTCAATTGTTTGTTATTCAGACAGAAGAGAGTCAGCAACTGCTTTTTATTGTCATTATTACGTCACACATCAAAAGACAGTACGTGTCAAATCCAGAGACACTCAGAGCACATAGTCGTAACATGGATCCACAGAGTCTGCGCATAGAGTCGTCGTGCACTTGTCCTGCATTCTATTCTTCAAAGTTCTTATCTGCAGTTTAGTTCAGAATAATAATGTTCCCACTCTGTCTCCTTCTTCACATGTCAGTTTGAATCTTAGACTTGATGCAGCTTTAAAGGAACCATAAGATTTTCCTTTCAGACAAAAACATGATGTATCCGAGTCTCCAGACACAAAGTAAAGATGTTCAAATCCACAATAAGTGTTTGGTCTGTAAAGCTCAGCAGCTGCAGCACAGGGTTAAGACTGAAGTGAGATCCTGTAGAGCAGGGGTCCCTAAACTGTTTCCTGTGAGGACAACATAACTTTTCCCTTCTTCGATGGGCGCCGGGTCATTTTTTAACTCAAAAAGTGTGATGATTGCAAGAGTGCCTAAACGTAAAAAAAATATTGTTTTCCAGAAAGCACAATCAAATAACCCTCTCTGGGTTCTTCACAGAACAAAAGTCAGAAAATAAATAACAACACTATTTATGAATTAAATAATAACCAAAAGTAAAAATTACTTTCATAGATCAGAAAAAAGATTTCAAACACAGACACATTGAAGAGATAGTGTGGATAAAATCAAAAAGGAAGATTGACAAATATATTTTTGGCGACATTTTAAACGACCAGATCAGCCTCTGATTGGACCATTCTACTGTGACGCCAGTTACATAGAGAATAAAATGTTCTCAGTCTGAAAAAGCAGAAGATGAAATCCCACAAGATTAACATTAACACAACATAAGTACATCACTTGATATAAAAAGGAATTGCTAAAAAAAATAATAATTAAATGACCCTTAAAAAAGGTGTAACGTGATGTTTCCGTCCATTTTTCTCTAACAATTAAACTTGATTAAAAAAAATCTGGTCTGTTTTCACTTCTAATTGGTTGACTATATGAAATTATCACTTTGTAAAAAAATAGAATCTCTGAATCAAATGTGGACATCTGAAAATACCTATCAAACTTCCACAAAGCTCATTCCGTCAAATCATCGTCCGTTACATAAGATAAACAGGGCCGCTGTAGGAAACTTGTCTAATGTATAAAACGGTTATGTTCTAGAAACTTCTAATGCACAGAGGAGGTATCTTCGGATTATTAAAATCAAGTTTTGTCACACTTTTGTGCCCTTGAACAAGCCCCTATATGAAAATACTCTCTGGTATTGTTCAGGGGGCCGGAGCAAATGTAGAGACGGGCCGGGTCCAGCCCGCGGGCCGTAGTTTGGGGACCACTGCTGTAGAGTCTGACTCTGGGTTCACATGATGCAGCCTCAGCTCTGTCTCCTTCATTTTGTTCCAGATGCTGCGTCTTCACACCTGCTTCTCATGTGTCGACGAAGAGATAACCTATGAGTAAAAGACTTTCCACACTTTTCACAGACAAATGGTTTCTCTCCAGTGTGAATCCTCTGATGATCTTTGAGAGAACTACTGTAAGAAAAACTCTGATCACAAACATCACACCTGAAGGGCTTTTCTCCAGTGTGGATTCTTTTGTGATCATTAAGACTTCCCTTTATAGAAAAACGTTTTCCACACTGATCACACTCGTACGGCTTCTCTCCAGTGTGGTTTCGATGGTGACGTGTGCGATCTGCTGCAGTTCCAAAGGTTTTACTGCAGAGGTTACATTCAAATGGTTTTTCTCCAGTGTGAATTCTCTCATCTCTTTTGTAGGAGGAAAACTGAGCAAACTCCTTCCCACAGTCTCCACAGATGAATGGTTTTTCTCCGGTGTGCATTCTGTAGTGCACAGTGAGGTTAGATAATAGTGTAAAAGTCTTCTCACACTGGTCACACCGATGAAGTTTCTCTCCTGTGTGGACACGGTGATGTAGTGAGAGCTGCTGTTTGGTCCTAAATGTTTTTCCACACTCGTCACACTCAAATGGTTTTTCTCCTGTGTGGATCCTCAGATGATATTTCAGATTACGCGCTTCTCTAAAACTCTGACCACAGAAGTCACAGCTGAAGGGTTTTTCTCCAGTGTGGATTCTGCTGTGGAGCATGAGACCTCCTTTGGTAGTAAAACCTGTTCCACACAGATCACACTTGTATGGTTTTTCTCCAGTGTGAGTTCTGTAGTGTCTCTTTAGATCAGAAGCAGAGCTGCAGGTCTTTCCACACTGATCACAGGTGACCCCCATTCTGTAGATGGACTTTGTCGATCTGCCAAACACAGAACAAGTAGACATCAGATATGATTTATCTTTCACACATTCTATCACCAAATGCTGATAAACATGAGGCCAACAGCAAGAAGTGTCCCTTTGTAAATTGTGCAGTCTTTGACATTTGTGAGCGTGCATGCTCTTCTTAAAACTCACTTGGATATAACAATCAGAAAAATGTTAAGTTGTCAACCCAAACTTGAACTGAAGCAAACCCACATTCATTAGCCTTTATGTGGTGTTAGGGTTTCCAGCAATCTGTTTCAAATTCATATTATGTAAAAACTACCATGTCGTTGATTTCCTTTAGATGTGCAACGGTTCATCACTGATCCGTGATCCGTTCGGGTCAACGTCTTCGGTTCGGTACAGACGTGATCTGCGGTTTGATTTATGAAAAAAAAGTGCGCATGTTGTTCAGTCCACACACAGTGTGGTCACGGCGAGCGGAGGAACGGAGAAGCCCGCGTCATTTAAATCCCCTGTATGGGAGCATTTTGGCTTCACTGTAACTTGACTGTCACGGTGTAAACACTGAGGCACAAGAAAGACACAAGTGGAAAAAAGCTTCTCAACAACCGC
Organism: Knipowitschia caucasica; assembly: GCA_964034765.1. Lineage (NCBI taxonomy): Eukaryota > Metazoa > Chordata > Actinopteri > Gobiiformes > Gobiidae > Knipowitschia > Knipowitschia caucasica. The sequence continues at coordinate 1,610,602 of OZ035825.1, forward strand.
TTATTGCCACGGCGTTTAAAGGTCCTACATCACGCTTTTCTTCATGTTTCACAGTGTTATGGCTTGGCTCTGAGCCACAACAAGAATAGGGGAGACGAGGCGGAATTAAGTGGTCACAAAGTATATTTAATTGAGTAAACGGAATAACAGATATTAATATATACAAAAAGATAAAGTATGGGGTGTGTTGTGTAGAAGTCAGTGGTGTAGGTGCAGGTAATGCTTGTGTTCAGTGAGGGTGTCGTATGTGCGATGTGAATGTGGGTGCATAAAACAAAAGACAAACTTAATAGTGCATGTGGAAGGAGAGCCAGGGAGGAGATGCTTCCAGCACCAGGACAGGTGTAGAATGGCCCTCAGGAGCGCGCAGAGAGAGAGCGTGTGCACGTTGCCTCCAGGCTATATGCGCGTGCGCTGATTGCATGCGCGAACACGCCCACTGCTTCAGCGCCAATCGGTCCCCCTGGGCAGACAAGAGAGGAGCGGCAGGACGGAGAAATGGGCCAGTCCCCAGACCCCCATAAGGGCCTAGTCCGTAACACCCCCCCCCCTTCAGGAAAGGGCCCACAAAGGGGCCTTGCCAAGCCCACAGGAAACTACAAAGCAACAGCGCTGCTTACACTTAAACAGAAGAAAAGTCCCAGGAGAAAGAACCAACACGTCAGCGTTACTTTTCACTTGGTTCTGGCCCCCACTCAAATTGATTTTGGGCGTACCTCGCACCATCCGTTGGCCCCGGGACACGGGGATCCCAGCGTGCTGTCCCGGCGTAGCATAGCACGTTAGGGGTGAAGCTCCAGGCTTCCTCACGGCCTAATGCGCCCGGGAGAGCGCATCGGCCACAACGTTGTCCCGGCCCCGGATATGCTGGATGTCCAGGCTGTACGACTGCAGGTGGAGGGCCCAGCGCATGAGCCGCTGGTTTGGAGACTGCAGGCTACTGAGAAAAGTCAGTGGGTTATGGTCTCAAAACACAGTCACTGTCCCCGACCCTACATACACCCGGAAATGCTGCAGAGCCCACACAAGAGCTAACGTCTCTTTCTCGATAACCGAGTAGTTTAACTGATGTCGATTAAACTTTTTGGAAAAAAAACAGACAGGCATCCTAATACCCGCATCATCAGATTGAAGTAACACCGCCCCTGCCCCCACTAGGCTAGCGTCCACCTCAATCTGAAAAGACCTATCCCATTTAGGAGCAGCCAACACTGGTGAGTTTGAAATGAGAGCTTTAACCCTCTCAAACGCCTTCTGGCACAAATCAGACCAGACAAATGTAAACCTAGCTTTTAAAAGATTTGTCAATGGTGCCACCACAGTTGAAAAATTGGGACAAAAGCACCTATAGTAGCTGACCATACCCAGGAACCTCATAAGCTCTTTTTTAGTAGCAGGCGGCGGATAAATGTCAATAGCGTGGACCTTTGCGCGAACGGGTCGTACCGAGCCCTGCCCAACCACTCGGCCCAAATAAATGACAGCCGCCTTGGCAAACTCACATTTAGCTAGGTTAACTGTCAAGTTAGCCCAAGACAGGCGCTCAAAAACAGCCTCTAGCCGACTAAGATGGTCATCCCAGCCATCTGAATAGACCACCACATCATCCAAATAGACAGCGCACCCAACCAGACCCCGCACCACAATATTCATCAAGCGCTGGAATGTGGCTGGTGCATTTCTTAACCCAAAAGGCATGACATTATATGAGTACAAACCAGTAGGGGTAATGAATGATGAGACCTGCTTTGCCCTGTCTGTCAATGGGACTTGCCAATAGCCCTTAAGTAAGTCCAATTTGGTGACAAAGTTCGCGCCCCCCACCTGGTCCACGCAATCCTCCATACGAGGAAGGGGAAAGGAGTCTTTGTCACAGCGTTGACCTTACGAAAGTCAGTACAAAAGCGAGGTGTATTATCTGACTTTGGGACAAGCAGACATGGCGAAGCCCAGCTGGAATCACAGGGAACTGCAATATCGTTATCAATCATGTACGCGACTTCCCTGTCGAGCACCTTGAGCTTATCCGGATGGACACGATAAAACCGCTGTCTGATGGGGTTAGCATCGCCCACATCAACGTCATGTTTCAGGACAGTAGTACGAGATGGAGTATCCCTAAATAAACCAGGGACATTTCGAATTAACTGTAACTGCTTAGCTGGTTCCAAATACAATAAAGAGCTTTCCAAGGTCTCCAGAAACTCCTTATTCTTAAGACGACCAGTCACTAATGCGTCATCAGGGTCGGTCGGCTCCTCCACAACTTGCTCTGCCACAGCTACCAGAGAAACAGACAAACTCTGAGGATGAGCTCCGGACTGAGTCACCTCACGTGCAAAATAAGGCTTAAGCAGATTTACGTGACATAACTGAGTCTTGGAGGTCTTCACATTAACTGTGACTGGTGACCGACCAAGAGCAGCCCGTTTTTAACAGACTCGTCTCTGATTGGCCGAGAGCGGACCAGGGCCCGCCTTCCCAGGGGTCAAGAACTGCATAGCATATTGAATTAAGTTGCACTCAAACCATGTGGCAATGCAATATGCAATATGCAATGCAATCCAGAGGGAGGTGCTGTTTCACAACACATTAAATGAAACGTAACATACTCAAATGTGGAATACAAGTCAAAATAGGATATAACATGCAATTTTGCCAAATACAACTCTAAATTAAATGCCATGTTAAGAATGAATAGAACAATGAATAAAGAGGCCAAATTTCCATGTCAATATGCTATTCATTTCAAAATCTTGTAATTTGCAATATATAAAGACATTGTATCGACACTTTACATATTGAATTGCCATTAGAACTTTTGGAATAGAACATTAAATGTCAAAATAGGATATAACATTACACTTTGACAAATACAAATACTAAATAAATACTAAAATAACAATGCATAGCCATTTGACAAATGAATAGACAATTGAATTAAGGAGCCAATAGTCTTCCGTCACATGGAGCCCTATGTCCTCGATGCACAATCAGACCCTAGTTATTTAGTTTACAGAAGTATACAGCGAGTTAGCGTCACTACTTACAGATCGAGGGGGTTCGAGTTACGTCTTTTACCGTGGGAATAACGTGTTTCCAGATCAGCCTTTGAGTAAGTCCAGTTCCATTGTCCCTGTAGTTCTGGAACAGTCTCAGTGAAGTGTCGCAGATTAACCGGTTTATAATAGACCAGAGAGAGACCAGAGAGCGAGACCAGAGAGAGACCAGAGAGAGAGACCAGAGAGAGACCAGAGAGAGAGACCAGAGAGAGAGACCAGAGAGAGACCAGAGAGAGAGACCAGAGAGAGACCAGAGAGACCAGAGAGACCAGAGAGAGACCAGAGAGAGACCAGAGAGAGACCAGAGAGGCCAGAGAGAGAGACCAGAGAGAGACCAGAGAGAGACCCGAGAGAGACCAGAGAGAGACCAGAGAGAGACCAGAGAGAGACCAGAGAGAGACCAGAGAGAGACCAGAGAGAGACCCGAGAGAGACCAGAGAGAGACCAGAGACAGTCTCAGTGAAGTGTCGCAGATGAACCGGTTTATAATAGATCCATGAGATGAACAGATGAAAAAAGTCGAGCCACTTTCTTCCTCTTAGGGCCAAATAGTGTGTCACATATTTACACCCATAACACACTTCATTCAAGTTGACGTGATCCTAACACTTTTAGTTTCTGATAGAAGCATAAAAACAGCAGCTCTATGTGGTGTCCGCGAGACCAGACCACAGACGCTGGACTCGGAGCCTGTGCGCTCTGATTCGCTGTTTTGATCCGTCAATCACCTCCCGTCGGCTTTTAATTAGTTTCTATTTTTATTATTTTTCACAACAAACAGCATACTAATTGTGTGTTGTTTACCCCGTTTTGACAAAAGTATTAAAAACCTATTTTAAATACAAAGTCAACTCTCCCGCACAGGTACAGCAGGAGGAATGGAGGACCTCCTCCTCCTCCTCCTCCTCCTCCTCCTCCTCCTCCTCCTCCTCCGAGTTTCAGACGGACCGATTATACAGGAGCGAAAAACTGAGCGTTGTGACTTTTCTTGTTCAAAAGTACAAAAAAGTATTTAGTCAGCCACCGATTGTGTAAGTTCTCCCACTTAATAAAGACAGAGGTCTGTAATGTTCATCGTTCACTTCAACTGTGAGAGACAGAATGTGAGAAAAAATCCAGGAATTCACATTGTAGGATTTTAAGACTTTATTTGTAAATTATGGTGGAAAATAAGTATTTGGTCAATAACAAAAATTCAACTCAATACTTTGTAATATAACCTTTGTTGGCAATAACAGAGGTCAAACGATTACTATGGTCTTTACCAGGTTTGCACACACAGTAGCTGGTATTTTGGCCCATTCCTCCAGACAGATCTTCTCCAGAGCAGTGAACACACAGACTTTCAACTACCTCCACAGATTTTCAATGGGGTTGAGGTCTGGAGACTGGCTAGGCCTAGGGATGTAAATCGGTGACCGTTTAACCGGTGGTTGACAGTCACAGCGTTAACCGGTCAAAGCTGTCGGTTTAAAAAAAAAAAGAAAAGGGGAGAGGGGAGGTCTCTTAATAACGCTATTTTAAGCCCCATTTGCACAATGTGACGAGCGGGTCTGTCTCTAGCTGTGTGCGTCAATGTATCGGTAAACTCCGGGCCGACTTTCATGCCGTACGCGCCACATATGCACGCACACTTGCACGTGCGCACACACCCACTTTCCCCCTCTCAACTCAAATTCTTTAAAATGATGTATCACGTGCCATTGAAACCTATATTGTTTTTGCTCGAGACGTCAAAAAAAAAAAATTCCTTATTAGGCCCGAGCCCCGAACCGAGTAAGGGCCTATTGCTTTCACAATGGTGAAAACAAATGGTGGCGGTGCGTGACGGACGCGTCAGCGTCCGTCACGCGCCAAAACGTGACAGTTGCGTGCGTAAACTCAAAAGCTTTAAAATGATGTATCAGGTGCCATTGAAACCTATATTGTTTTTGCTCGAGACGTCGAAAAAAAAATTCTTTTTATTTATTTATTTATTTATTTTTTCTTCTGCACTTTGAGCCTTAATTTGACCCCCTGAATATGCATGAAAAGTTGTTAAATTTTGCCCAAAAATCAGACCTGGCAAAAAATTTGATATTTTTGTGTTTATTTTTATGGGCCTCAAAAAATGACAGAACAGCGCCACCTACAACAGCCAAAATAATACCCCTATTGGACTTTTTGGAGGTCAAGTTTGTCGTAGAGCCATGAGATTTGGTACACATGTTCCTCAAGTCAAGACAAGAAAAAAATATTATTATGGCCCCGCCCTCTGACAAACAGGAAGCCCATAAATTTCACTGCAAAGTGGAAAAATGAACAGCAAAAGTTTTCATACATGTCGGTTGGAAAGAGACTCCTCCTCGGCCCGTTTCACCGATTCGCCTCAAAATCGCTCCACATCATCTCAACACATGTACCTTCAAAACAACCTCAGGAATTTTTGATCAGTGAAACATTGTTTGAGCAGCGGAGCGGCAAAATGTGACCTTTTTCACGATGTCGCGCGGTGCCGGGGGGGGTCGCGCGGGCGTTGTGGAGCGGCGCGTTGTGGCTTGGTGCGGGCGGCGTGAGGCGGGACAGCGTGGTGCAGGGTGGCGTGGTGCGGGGTAGTGCGCGCGGTGCGGCGAGGGCCGTTCGACGCCGCTTGCGGCTTTAATTCCTTTCTTTCTTTTTTCTTCTGCACTTTGAGCCTTAATTTGACCCCCTGAACATGCATGAAAAGTTGTTACATTTTGCCCAAAAATCAGACCTGGCGAAAAATTTGATATTTTAGTGTTTATTTTTATGGGACTCAAAAAATGCCAAAACAGCGCCACCTACAACAGCCAAAATAATACCCCTATGGGAGTTTGAGATAAAATTTGTCGTAGAGCCATGAAATTCGGTACACATGTTCCTCAAGTCAAGACATGAAAATATTATTATGGCTCCGCCCTCTGACAAACAGGAAGCCCATGAATTTCACTGCAAAATTGAAAAATTAACAGCAAAAGTTTTCATACATGTCGGTTGGAAAGCGACTCCTCCTCGGCCGTTTCACCGATTCGCCTCAAAATCGCTCCACATCATCTCAACACATGTACCTTCAAAATGACCTCAGGGATTTTTGATCAGTGGAACATTGTTTGAGCAGCGGAGCGGCAAAATGTGACCTTTTTCACGATCAAAAAACTGCTTCCATTTGCAAAAACAAAGTCTGATTTGCACAAAACTTTAACACATTGTTTAACTCTAGGATCTAGGTCTTGTAAAAGTGAAATATTGTAAATTGGCTCATTAGCGCCCCCTACAGACTGAGGCAAAGTTTTACATTGGAAGCCAAACCAACTCAACTCATTATATTCATTACAATTTCACAAACTTTCCTTTATGGCTACGGGACCAAATTATGGTGCGGCGGCGCCACATCCAATAAGCGGTGCGGCGCAGCTTGGTGCGGGGTAGCGTGGTGTGAGGCGGCGTTGTGCGCGGCGACGTGGTGGGAGGCGGTATGGTGCAGGGTGGTGTGGTGCGGCACGATGGAGGGCCGTTCGACGCCGCTTGTGGCTTTAATGTGTATTGTTATTACTGAGGAAGGGGGATGTAATGTATGCATCATATGGCTAGTGCGCAACTACATTTATGTCCCTGCGGCTACCCGTAGTCAGAACTCGTGAAATAAATGCACTTGTATATGACTCAGTGGTCGGCACTAGATCATATACGGAATCGGGACGGAAGCAGAAGTAAATATTACAAATTAAAGCCGCAAGCGGCGTCGAACGGCCCTCGCCGCACCGCGCGCACCACCCCGTGCCACGCCGCCCCGCACCAAGCCACCCCGTCCTACACCACACAGTCCCGCATCACACCAAGCCGCAACGCGCCGCTCCACAACGCCCCGCACTACGCTGCACCACACCGTACCACGCAGCACCGCGCAAAGGAGGTGGCACCGCCGTGCGATGACTTGTTCCCGTAGTCATAGAAGAATGTTAGTCAAATTGTAATGAATATGATAAGTAGAGCTGGTTTGGCTCCCCATGTAAACTTTGCTTCAGTCTGTAGGGGGCGCTAATGGGCCAAGTTCAATTATTTCACTTTCATCTGACCTAAACCCTGGAGTTGAACAATGGATTCAAGTTTAATGCAAATCAGACTTTGTTTGTGCAAACGGGAAAAAAAATAATGTTGTTAAAAACGGCCAAAAAAACCCTCACTATTTGCCGCTCCGCTGCTCGAACAACGTTTCACTGATCAAAATTCCCTGAAGTCATTTTGATGGTACATGTGTTGAGATGATGTGGAGTGATTTTGAGGCCAATCGGTGAAACGGCCGAGGAGGAGTCGCTTTCCAACCGACATGTATGAAAACTTTTGCTGTTCATTTTTCCATTTTGCAGTGAAATTTATGGGCCTCCTGTTTGTCAGAGGGCGGAGCCATGATAACATTTCGGTCGTATCTTGACTTGAGGAACATGTGTACCGAATTTCATGGCTCTACGACAAACTTGACCTCTGAAACTCCCATTGGCTGTTGTAGGTGGCGCTGTTCTGGCATTTTTTGAGTCCCATAAAAATAAACACCAAAATATCAAATTTTTCACCAGGTCTGATGTTTGGGCAAAATTTTACAACTTTTCATGCATGTTCAGGGGGTGAAATTAAGGCTCAAAGTGCAGAATTTGACATCTCTCGAGCAAAAACAATAGGCCCTTTCCCCGTTCGGGGCTCGGGCCTAATTACCTATTAATGCCTAAATTTAACCAGTTATTCCCATAAAATAACCCCAACCCAGCCTTAACCCTAACCTTAACCATCTTACTCAGACGCCTAAAACTTAACCAGTCACCACTTAAGGACTTATTAGTCTAAAACTAATTCGAAAGTACGAGTGTTACTTCCGGTTTCGTCCCGATTCCGTTTATGATCTAGTGCCGACCATGACTCAGTCATACGAATTCCCACAAGTATTTTACAGGCCCAGTGCTACACAGTTGTTTATACAATAAAGAACAAACATTCCAGAATAAAAGACAACAATATAAACAGGAGGTGAACGTGCTCCAGGAACCCTGTTAATATTACAGTTAAAGTAAACAGATGAATGAATGTCCATTGAACAGACAGTAAAAGATGCTAGCGGCCTGTGGCTAATGCTAACGCTAACAGCACTAGCATAACACACACTCACCGATCGCACGGAGCAGGAGCAGCTGCGGTGGTAGAAGGAGCTCTACACGGGGATCATGCAGATGTTCCCTCTGCTCCAATCAGCTGCTGACTTTATGAAGCACAAAGATCAAAGATCGTTGTTAGGGACAGATGCTAGTGGAGAATAAACGATGCTCTCACGTTGGTATCTTTAGCCTCTTGTCTGGGCATATTTATTGTTGAACAGCTTGGCAGCACAGGGAGCATGAGCCATAGAGGAAGTTAGCGACAGAACAACATGACTACATCCTGTAGCGCCTTCAAAATAAGAGCTTCTGTTTAGACAGGGAGAAAGAGCGATATGTAAAGCCTAGTTTATACTCGCGCGGCGCGGAGCTTACGGAGGTGACGTGACGTCACTTGCGCAACGCGTTGGTCACCGCAAGGCCCTTAGGCCTGTTTCACACCGCACGCCGAGCGCAGAGCCGAGCGCCCTTTCCAGCCGAACTACCTCGTGGCGAGCGCATGTATTCAGACTGACGCCGAGCGTGGGCGAAGCGCCTAGACGAGTAGCACGCACAAAAGGAGTAGTAGCGCCCACACAGAAAAATATAAGAAAGAGCCAACAGAGCAGCGCAGGCTAGTGCTAGTTTGACTCACCAGTTCCTCTTTAAAACACGGCACACAGTGTGACAACTGCGTCGATTCAATTGTATGAGGCGCCTGTAGTGAAAGCATATCAATTACGGTTTCTAGAACAAAATATGACGTTAGGTCGCGATAAATACCTGCAGCTCGCTCATTTCCAGCTCCCCTACGACAACACACCCACCGGTGAATGCAGTGCGCTTGTTTAGGGAAGTGTTGCTGCGCGAACCGCGGGGAACTCACGTTCGAACTCTCTCGCGAGCGCTACAACTACCTGAAGGCTTTGTTTCTTCAGAGACAGCATAGATAGAAAGAGAGGTTACGCAAGTCAATTGGCGCAAGTCCAAGTGAAAGTCAGAGTCATTGATGTTAAAGTCCAAGTCGAGTTGCAAGTCTTTTTATATTTGGTCAAGTTGAGTCTAGTCATAAAAATCATGACTCGAGTCTGACTCGAGTCCAAGTCACATGACTCGAGTCCACACCTCTGTAAAATACTAACATTACTCCGCAAGTACAACAAGCTATCAGCGCCTGTCACTACATTGTGCAGTTTCTCTGCACACTTGTCTGTGTAGAGGAGCTAGCCGAGTTAGCCACGCTCAATAAACAAATACATATCAATCAATCAACACCATTAAACGTCAATCGGACAATACAGTATACATATACATTCTTAACACACATGCACGGACAATTTCAGAATTTGCTGTCAACGTTTTCATGACAAAAATACCGTTTTAAAGTGACAAAAAGTGATCGCGAAAAACCCGGAAGTTACCATGAAACAGCTAGCTAGCTTAGCTGTTACCTGCCTAGCACGTCCTGGTGAAACCTTTGGGAGCTAACTATTTTATTTGCAGTCATTAAATACATTTCTAATTATAAGGGTTGTCTAATATTTGTTCTAATATATATATATATTTTTATTTTAGAATTATATTTGAATTTTGAAGTTGAAGCCCTGGTGTTGAGCAGCGCTGTAGAGACTAGAGGACACAGGCTGTAGAGACTAGAGGACACAGGCTGTAGAGACTAGAGGACACAGGCTGTAGAGACTAGAGGACACAGGCTGTAGAGGCTAGAGGACACAGGCTGTAGAGGCTAGAGGACGCAGGCTGTAGAGACTAGAGGACACAGGCTGTAGAGGCTAGAGGACGCAGGCTGTTCGCTGCTCGTTCTGTGAGTGGAGGAGAACGAGCGGCCCGCTCAGACTCTACTCAGCACTTTTCACGGCATAAATTTCATACACAGCTGAATATAGCTTCTTTAAGAGTGTTGGCCGCTTTCACTGCTCTGGGCACAAAGGAGTTAATTATTTGTCTCTCGATTAATCGATCAGTGTATTCGATAGAGTTACAGAACTATTACCAAAATATTCGATAGCTGCAGCTCTAAGTAGAATTATTTGGTGTGGGGACTTTAATACACACCTACAGATCCCAATGTTGCTGTGATCGAAGAATGGATGAATGCAATTTGGTGTGTTTGCGCAGCAAACTGTTTAAAGGTGCCGCTTCTGTGAGAGTGTCATTGGGATGAAGCGCTCTCAGAAAACAAAAATAACCCATTCAAAGAGGAAAAAAGCTCCCGTTCTACAGTATAAAAATGTAGCACACCTCTAAAAGAAAGTATTTTGCAGTGTGGGATATTTTTGACTTGTTTACAGCAAATAAAGTAATATTCGTAGTTCAGGTTTCACGCTTTATCTATAAATCGATATTTAATTTCATGCAGGTCAAATGACGCATTTGTTCAGAACTGACATGTATAAATAAAAGCACGTCCTCAGTGCTCAGGCGTTTTAGGATGAAACATGATTTAAATACACCCAGCATAAACAAAATGGTTCATCAATTAGTAGTGCATTTAACTAAGATAAAAAGAAATTAGAAATAAAATGTTCACAGCAAAGTGCAGTGGTATTTACTCACACATTAGACATGTGCTATTTCCTTTGTATCCTCTCACATATTGGAGTGGAAACTGAATTTCTTGCTTTAATGACAGGTTCAGAGCATGTGTGGCAAAGTGGAGGCTGCTACGCGCTCCGAAAATAATATGACAATGAAATAAAAGAAAGAAACCAGCAACGCCAGGGCAGAGTGCCCAAAATAAAATAAAAAGCGCTCTAATGCGCACAGGTTCGTAAATCATAAGACATTAAGTTTACTTGGATTTATTATGTTCAGTTTAGTTCTCCTGATTCAACTAGGTTCTGTTTCATTTCATATTAATATTCACAAGCACACATCATCCTGTCACAACGGACTCAGGAGTACAGGTGAACAACACCCAACAGAAACATAGAAGAACATGGAGAGAAAACAGCGGTGGGCCGCGATGTGGCCAGTCCTCCAGCCTTTGGGTAAAGTAGAGTTTACTATGTTTACTATGAGCAACCACAATGCTGTATTGTGCAGCTAAAACCTACATTTCCACAGCCAACACTGAGCTCGCACTCTTGACGAGTGGCGGTTTACAGGCCCAGACCCACAGCCGGCTACGACGCACTCGGACCCCAGCAACGAGGGCAGCCAGACGCCAAAGCGACTGGACAGTGGACAGCGTGGCCATGAACAAACAGGACTCGCGGGGCACAATGCCACACCGCGGCACTACAACAACAATTCAACATTAGTTAGTGATGTGCTGAGCGTGCCGGGTCTTCGAAGCGTGTACCGAGTAAAAAGGGGCGTATTTTTTGAAGCGTGGTTCGAGGCGTGTGTTGGTGACGTGTGTTGGTGACGTTCGAAGCCTCGCGTAGCGGCCGCACCACGTGACGGTTCATATAGTGCTTCATATCGTTCGGAGTGCATTGCTTTGACAGGTGCTTTGTGATCCGCGGCTGTACCATAGACTGTATTGGCTGTCCCCGTCTGCCTCTGTGTGCGTACGTGTGTGTGTGCGTACGTGTGTGTGTGTGTGATGTGGAGCAGTCCTGTACTAAGTATAGAGAAACTACTTCATATGAAATACAATTAAAAACTTTTCACTTTAGTAAAACCTCATATATCAAGGCTTCAAGTTATTAGTAATAATACGCTGGATAATACATTTCATAACAGCTGTGTGGCGCAGTCGGTATGTGACGGACTCCGAAGCAGAAGATATAGCGTTCGAATCCTGGTCTACCCATAATAAATTTTGTGTTGCAAAGTAAATGTATTTATTTATTGGGAATAAATGGTTTGTTGTGTTTAATTAATCCACCTCTTGGTAGTTTTTCCTCCATTAATCACTTTCTGTAGAACTGTATTACTTTGGATGTGTTTGTTGTATCAACACAATTGACTGAAAGACTCAAATAGTTCATAGTTCATGAAGCATCATTTCAAACACAACACGTTAGACCATAGATTGTAAATATACATTTTAACATTAGATCTCACCATTCATTGTAAGCACTTAAGAGTGTTATGTATTTTTTTGTCCACATGATGGCGTAGTGGAGCATGATTCACCTTGAGCCTTCGACTCATGGGCCGAGTAATAGGCTGCGATCCCTCAAGGCTTCATGGGGCTTCATATTGCCATCACTAGTTGTGAGCATGTTTAGTGAATGAAAACACCACAGTCCCAACCCAGCTCCAGGTTAAACTGTGCACCTTGCAGCTATTCAGATCAGTGTAGTGGGAAACAGTTCGCGATTCACAGACAGTATTTGGAACAGCAACAACACGTCTGACTTTACGTTGATTATATCTAATAGCAATCCTTCCTCAGAAACACTACGTGAAATGTGTCTGTATTTCGAACTTTGGACATCCCGCAGAGGCAGAGGACTTTTATTGTGAAAAATATCTGAGCCACGCCCACTTTCAAGCATTTTGATCTATGAGTGAGTAGAACTCGTTCACCGGTCGGGGGCTAATGTTAATGCTAATGCTTTATCTAACAAAGGATTAAACATTCTAGAATAAAAAATGAAAATAGACAAAACATGAGGCGAAGTGCAATCGTGCAATAGCTCCATGGTGTTAATATTAGGGTTAAAGTAAACAGATGAATGAATGTCCATTGAACAGACAGTAAAAGATGCTAGCGGCCTGTGGCTAATGCTAACGCTAACAGCACTAGCATAACACACACTCACCGATCGCACGGAGCAGGAGCAGCTGCGGTGGTAGAAGGAGCTCTACACGGGGATCATGCAGATGTTCCCTCTGCTCCAATCAGCTGCTGACTTTATGAAGCACAAAGATCAAAGTGTTTCCAAAGCTGCGGATCACGTCCCCTCCACAAACGAAGCTTCTAGACCTTTTTCACGACAACCGGAAGTGCCACCTCGCAGCGCTGAGTCACTTCCGGTTTGCACCGTTTGTATAGAGAATTTAATATATACAGTCTATGATAGAGAAATGGCTCTAATATTTTCACCAACACTACTCTGTTTGCCAGCTTTTTCGTTCGCTGCTGCGGAAGCAATTGCAGCAGCAAATTCAAAAACAGATAAACGGGATAAGGGGTATAAATTCTTTCATGAAGAATATTTACACGACTATCAAGGTAAGACTTATCAACTTACAGCTACGCTAGCTACGACACTTGAAGCACATAAATATGTAATACAGACGCCTAATTTGTGTGCTAAATTATTTGAAATTTGAATGGAGACATGGTATAGAATTTCCAATTATATTAGAACATTATGATATGTGTTTTTCATGTCTTATTAATGAAAGCAAACATGCTAAATGTTAGTTTTTACATGATGATGCTACATGTACCTTAACCATTCAATTGTGCTTTGTTTCTGCATACTTATAGTATCAAATATTGTCAGGGAAAGGTAGTGGTCAGAGCTAAATGCTTCAGGTCCATGAGCAGAAATGAGGAGCCGCACAGACTGCAGGTTTGAAAGTCAGAAAGCCGGTTGGCTTTCTGACATGTCAGATCATTATTATATAGATTTACACTATGAAAAAAAAAAACTAGTATCACTTCCGGGTAATCGATTGACGCCGAAATAATAAAAGGTTAATTATTGTATTTTATAGTTCCCAAATCCGGTTATTATTTGTTAAATGTCTTGTAAGAAATGAAAAAAGCCAAAATGGTCATTTTTGTATATTGTCGTGTTCCTGAAAGTGCAAAATAGACTTTTTTCAATTTTCAATTTTCCTTTAAAAATAGAAAATGTATTGAACGCAAAAGTACACGGACCGGGCAACATCTTAAAAGAGGATCTGGTAAAGTCAGCATGAATAATTTGTCTAAAACAATCATTAAAAAACGCATTACATTTAGGGTCATTTAAACTAACGTTTTGTATCTTGAGGGTTGGAAGTGATACAATAACATTAGAATAAAGCAATGTGTTTTTTATCAGGTGAAGCAGCGGAGCTAGAAGGAAGAGAAGGCCGCCATTTTGAGACAATGTGAAGAGCACAGTACAGCAAGAGCGCCCCCTGCTGGAGGAGAAGTGGTTGGCCGCGGTGCTCAAGTTGGTGAAGAAGCGTCGGAAGCGGTTCAGGAAACTCATGTGCTGCTAATTCCTCTAAATCAACATTAAGGAAACGTTTATCCAAGCATGATTAACAAAATATTCAGTAGTTATCTCAGAGGACTTTACAAAACCGTTGAATTCTCTGACACAGATCAGAGAATCAAACAGTCCAAACAAAATAATAATTGATAAAAACACACAGAGCCATTGGTCCATAAGGGGTGGACGACCGATGTGAGTGTCCTGGACCTTCAGCATTTTACAGTTTATTTTTCTCATGCTTTTTTTTAATCCTTGTGCTATCACACAGCGGAAAACACCCTAAATATTTTTTTTCAAGCTAGATTTTTATGTTTTTTCCTAACCCCCCATCTCATTTAGATCCTGTTAGACCCTAATTTGGTCTATTTTTATTCTACTTTTAATCTGAATGACCCAGGGCTGGCCAAGTTAGAAAAAAACCTCAAAAATCAGCTTGAAAAAAACCCCCACTTAGGATAATTTTAAATCATTTTGGCGGGTCATTTTGACCCGAGTTTGGCACATGAGTTAAAACCTAGAACCTTTTAGCTGAGAATATTCTGTCTTTATTTACAGACAATCACAGACACGTTTTTACATCTCACTGGATTGGGATCATATTAGCACACTCTTTTCCTTGACATAAAAAACAAAATATCCAACCATGAAATATAGAATGGATGAATCTATCGACCGACAACTATTTTCAATAATGGACAACTGAGTATATTGAAAGTGAAAGCTCAGTAAAACTGCTCCTGAAAGCAGAGCTAGCTTGTGTCTACTGTGTGTGTCCATGTGTGACAGCATGAGTGGGTATTTCACATTTACTACATACTGAGTTCACTTCTGCATTCAGCCTGTCCTATCGCTCTGCTGCTTCATGTGACGTTAGCACAACCACCAGAGTCACTTTAGACTAGCTTCAACGCTACTTCCTGGTTGGACATGGGCTGCAGATGTGACAGAGGTTACACCGCAGCAGGAGATGACTTTATCTTGTTGGATTTAGGTTTAAATGTTGACTGGTGTAAAAGAACTAAGAAGGTTCTGTCCCACCGAGGAGAGTCACTGCTCAGTGATTGGTTTGTTGGTTTCATCTTGTGAGATTTCATAACACTGTGAAGCATTGTTCCAAATCATGTCCAAATTGTTTAATCCAATTGTTCCAAATGATGTCCATGCAAAAGAGGACGATGGTATTGTCCATGTCTCAGCAGCTCACAGCCTGACTGGAATCAGGGGCAGTGCAGATTGTCCAAGTGCTGATCCAGATGCATGGTTTCTCTTGAGGTTTCTCAGTTTTGGCTTGGAAAACACTGAGATGTTACAGACAATGCCCACATCCTTCCACCACCTGAAGAAGATGACAAAGTCTGGGATCGTGTCTTTCATTCAGACAGAAGACATGTTTTATTGTCAATGGTAGAGACATCACGAACAAAGCACACAAACAAAGGATGTTACGACAGCAAGTTGTAATATACTCAGGACAAACAGAGACCTCCAATCAGCAGCTGCCACAGTGCCAGCAGAGATAGTCAAAACAAGTAGTGGAAAAGTACAGGCTTCTGCACATGTAAGAATGATGAGTTTAACCTTAACAAAAGTTGCTTAAAAGTGTTATGAAATCTCACAATCTGCAACAGCACAAGGATTCTGAGGCTTTGAGTAAGAAGAAGGAGTAAGGTGGCGCCCCCTACAGGTGTGAGCCAGATCTGTCACACCCCTGATGCTAAGCAGGGCAGGGCCTGGTTAGTGCTGTGTATACAGGTTTAATAGTGCAATACAGGTGTAATACAGGTGCAATACAGGTGTAATACAGGTGTAATAGTAGTGTAATACTCACAATCGCTTCTGTCATTGTATCATTTCTACTTCCATCTGTCGTCTTCTTCTTCTGCCAGATTCTGACACATTTTAATTCATCGTGTTGTACCTCGTTACTTTGCCTGTCTCACAGCCTCAGGCAGACTGTTCCAGATTCTGGCTGCATCAATGGCTCTCTATGTTCCTGTTCCTTTGGTTTTGGTTGAGTTCATTTATTTTTATGAATAACTTTGTTGCACACTTGAATGATGAGACTCGCGGTGGTGCTGTAGTTTTATTTTATTTATGCAAAACAATAAACATTGTCTTAATGTGCGAGTCTGCTGCGTTTTCTGCCGTACTCATGCAGAACTGCGTTTGTGGCACAGACACGAGAGAAACAGGTGGAGTGGCGCCGCCTTGTGGACGGGAGCAGGAAATACACTAATGCAATCTAATACATTTTTACCATATTCATGACTTTTTAACTTAAAATAATGAAACAATAATGAAAACATTATGTATACAACAAACAATTTAAAATTAAACATTATCGGGGGTGTCTAATATCCTCAATGCCCACAACTTGAAATTGCATTGACGTTTCTGTGAGACTATTAGATCTGTATTTTATGTATAAAATATGTATGTTTATTTCTTACTAAGCACTGAGCATGTTGTACATGTGTTGTGTACCACGTGGTCACAGCCAACTGCTTCCTGCGGGAGGAAAGACCCGGAAGTAAGAACAAGAGCGTGTTTTTGTTGTTTCCCACAGCCGCATTTTCCTTCAGTCCCTCCTTGGATCTACAACAGACTCCCACAGAGACAGATGTAAGTACAAGACTTTTAAACTCTTTATTGTCCACTAACAGACTGTGGCTTTGAGTCACGTGGGCCTCGGGGATTCCAGCTTTAACTTTGTTTGTGCCAAGATCTGAGTGATCCTGTGTCGGGGCTAATGCTAATGCTAATGCTAATGCTAATGCTAGTCGTTAGCCTGTCCTTTGTCCTCTCCACTTACTGTTTTCTCTCAGCTGTAGACTTAGTTCAACATTCATTCATGTGATACAGAGTTTGTAAAGGACGTGTCTGAGGTTTATCTGTGACAATGTCTCTGGTTGGACTGGGCGATATGGCGGAAAGCTAACGCTAAGTAAGTAATCTTTATTTATATACCACCTTTCACAGACCAGAGTCACAAAGAGGTTTACAATTGTTACTTTTGGGCATTATTCTCTCACTCCACACAGAGATGTGAGCGGGGCCAGCAGTACAGGAGGCACATGCCAGACCTATTGTACAGGTTTTTAGTGGTAGGGGAAACCGGAGTACCCGGAGGAAACCTACACAAACACAGGGAGCACATGCAAACTCTACTCAGAAAGGCCCTGGTCCGACCGGGATTCGAACCCAGGCCGAGAAAACCTGTTCCTGCTCTTGTGTTTTAACACATGTTCGTCCTGTAACAGTTTCATGCTCATTATTAGTCTAATTATTGCTCTTTCATACAACCCGAACGTCCATTTCCTGGTTTGTGATAGAGATCACATACAGCATTAATTCCACATGTGATTTACTTTTCTAAATAAACATTTCTTATGGCTGTAGTCTATGAGAACAGTGTGTGAGAGCAGGCGCTGAGCATGTGTTTGTACATCGCTGTAGTTGGTACAGCATGACACACACACAATACGTCAATGACATTTTATTTATAAAGCGCTTTTCATACAGAAGGCGCAACACAAAGTGCTAAAAAGTTTGGTTAAAAACAATGCTCCCAGTGCAGAGGGTTCCTGCAGAGGAAACACTGGGGATACTGAAAACAATACTATAACAAGTAAAACATGTAAATTTGAGACTAAAAGGTCACGATACATATTAATAATTGTCATAACAACAATAAAACTGAACTAAAATGTATCCAAAAAAATAGAATATGGAAAATGCAATAATTAATAAATAAAAAGGCGTGTCTTGAGCCTGATTTTAACTTTCTTCACTGACAGCATTTAGAACGTGGCAGAATGTGCAACAAGAGCATTCCGGATGTTCTGACCCGGTTCTGAGCTTTAAAGGGCCCATATTACACTTTCTGACTTTTCTCTTGTTTAAACATGATTACAGCTGTTTGGCCTTCATGCCCAGAGTAGTTTTTTTCATTGATTCCCTCGAGAAAAACAGAAATGAGTGAATTCAAATCGTGACTGCACCAATCTGTAATAGGTCTTTGACTTTTGTACAAAAATCATTCGAAATTCGTTTGTTTAGTAATTTAAATATTCAAATATATTTGAATATTTAATTATAATTTATTAAACAGCTCCTAACATTATTCAGCAAGTACAACAGGCTTTCAGCAGGAGCCTGTCTGTGTTATAGATCCATGGTCTGTGCAGAGAGGCTAACCTGCGGCTACTTCCTCTAGCGCAAAATCATTAACATGAAACGAACATTTTAGGACACATTTGAAGAGGATCTGATTATGGATTTAGGTTCGGTATAAATGGGTCACTCACCGCTGATGCTCAGAATTCTTTGTTGTTCAGTTTTCATGTAGTTCGAGAGAGTTTTTGAACTAGCTAGCTTAGCTGTTATCCGCCTAGCCACGTCACAGCGACCCCTTTGGGAGCAAACCATTTTATTTACAGTCATTAAATACATTTAGAATTTTAAGGGGTGCCTAATATTCGTTCGAATATATATAAATATATTAGGGCTGAAACAACTAATTGATTAATCGACGACTAATCGATTACTAAAATAGTTGTCGACTATTTCAATAATCGATTAATCGTTTTCTGGTTCACACGGACTCAAACAGAGCAAAAATGACATGAAAATGTAGTATTTTTGATTAAAACCGACTTTGTTTTTATAATTTCATGAATATCTGTCTGTGCTAATTCTGATTGGATGAGACAAAGAGCCTGTTACAAACATTTACTTTAAGTTTACGCCATCAATACGTCCTCGAGTGTTGCCACTTTAGCTTTTTGTGATGAAAAAATACATTTTTTTCTGCACAATTCACAGCCAAGAGATTACTCGATTAATCGTAAAAATAATCGATAGATTAATCGATTACAAAATAATCGTTAGTTGCAGCTCTAAAATATATTGATATTCGAATATTTGAATATCGAATTTTGAAGTGAAAGCCCTGATCTGTAACGTCAAAAGCCCGCCTCCAAGAGGTGATTGACAGCGGGGAGAGACTGAACCAGCAAATCAGCGCTGTCTATGGTCAGCTGCAGCCTCTCAGAGTCCAGCGTGTGGTCCATAGACTGTAAATAAGCCTCTGTGCTTGTTTGTGTTAGCTTCATGTGACTTGGATAAAATGTGTTGTGGGTGTAAATATGTGACGAGAGTATTTGTTTCTGAAGACTTTGTTCACAAGGATCTGCCTCGTATCCGCGAGTCCGAAATCCGCTACAAAACTCGCAGATGTCTCTTTGTGAGTGACGTGTCACCACCAAAGACTGTTCCAGAACTACAGTTTCCTTGAAACGGGACCTACTCAAAGCTGATCTGGAAACATGTTATTCCAACATAAAAGATGCTAACAGTAGCCTATGTGAGTACAATGAAGCTAACTCTGTACGTCACTGTGAACTAAATAATCAGGGTCTGATTCTGGATCGAGGACATAGGGAGTCGGGCTCACAGGCAGAGGAGCACAGATCCAAGCGTTTCACATGAGGTGACATCATCTCTATGCATGAAATTGCAATAATTAGAGTTTTGAGTGTTGTGTATCACCCAAGTTATTATCTCACATGTGCAAAGGATGGACTGTGAAAAATGAAGAAAAGTGAAATATGGCCCCTTTTAAATGTGCTGACGCGTCACTGCGCCTGCTAAATAGATGGCACTGAGAGAAGGGGGTGACTGGTCCAAGATGGCGGCCCTACGGCTCGTCGGCGCCAATAGACGGTAGCGGTACATGCGGCGGCTACTCTTTTTATGTCTATGTATGAGACAGTCAAAGCCTCGTTGTTACGGGGCTTCATCTGCCCTTCACGAGCGAACAGGAGACTTTTGAATGTTGCAAACTATTACAGCTAGATGAAAGGCTCTGGAGGTAAAAGACGGAAAGAGACGGCATTTTGACGCATATTATTAGTAAAGAAGTATCATTTTCTTCAAACGTGATGAGAGCCACAGAGCCGTGTCCTGATTGGCCGAGAGCCGCCGCATGCTGCTCGAGAGCCTTGTGTTAGGCACTCCTGTTTATTTTGACTCTCGCAACATATTGCCGTTGGCAGCACTTTTCCTTCTCGGCAAGAATGTCCTGGGTTCGAATCCCGGTCGGAAAAGGACCTTTCTGAGTGGAGTTTGCTTGTTCTCACCGTGTCTGCCTAGGTTTTCTCCGGGTGCTCCGGTTTCCCCTACCACTAAAAACATGTACAATAGATCTGGCATACGCCTCCTGTACTGGCCCCGCTCCCTTCTCTGTGTGGAGAGAGAGACAGATGCCCAAAAATAACAATTGTAAAGCTCTTTGTGACTCTGGTCTGTGAAAGGCGCTATATAAATAAATCTTACTTACTTGCATTGTATTGGATTAAATGTGTTTGTTTTATGAAGTCTGCCGAGGCTCAATGCCACCGCTGTGGACGATGAACATATGTTTTTAAAGACCAACACTTGTACCGGGGAACACTGCTGATTTGATTTTACGTTTACACAACATGGATTATTTGACCTCACTTTTAAGAAGGATTTTGGGGCCGTATTCCTAAAGATTCTAAGAGTCCTCTCAGAGAGCTCCTAACTTAACCTAAAAACTCCTAACTAGGAGTCTTAGCTTAAAAGTTATTCCAGAACACTCTTAGAGAACTCTGAGCAAGGAATTGACAACAACTCTTATCTTAGTGAGGAGGCGTGGCCGACCCCGTCGCTAGGTATGAGTCATCATTTCAGACGCTGTGATTGGTTGATCCTAAAAGTTAGAGAACTTATTTTTGATGATAATGGGCAAAGTAAGGGCCCTAAAATGGACAAACTCAATCATGGAATCTAATCTTAGGAAGACTGTGTCATTGTGAATAATAGTCAGAAAGGTAGAAAGTCAGAAATATCAATGTTAAATTAATATTGTGAACAGTAAGTTAGACTTTTACACCACATCATGAGAGTTCGCTCAGCACCAATTTATCACACACATAAATATATATATATTAAATTATTATTATAAATATATGGATAAATGACGATAATGATAACGTTAGGATTAGAAAAGACTGATACTGAAAGAAATACAAGGAATTAAGGAAACAATATAAACATATTAGACATACACTGTACATGTCAAGGTCATGTTATTATAAATGTCACTGTTGCAAAACTGTAAATATACCACAGAATAAACTGAGCTGTGCAACCACATCATTTAAGTTAATTTAGAATGAGAAATAGAGAGTGGGAGTTTAACAGTCTTAACTTCTTCTCACTCCTTTTGAGCTGGATCGTTGTTAATAAAACAAAACTGTATATTTGTACTTTTTCTATTCTGTTGTTGTCCTTTTTTCTTGTTTGCCGTGGCTCGAAATAAAGTATTCATTCATTCGTACTGAATGTGTGAAAATGTAGGCCCACTTGCACAGTATTAACACAATAATAGTTATATTTACTTGCTTTTATTAATTATCAGGCTGGTCATTTTTTCTCTTTCAACTTTTACCATTTCTATCTACTTTTGTGTAACAAGGGTAATGTTCTTCGACTTCTCCAGTGCTTTCAACACCATCAGGCCGGTACTGCTGCGGGGGAAGATGGAGGTCGCAGGAGTGGACAGTAGCCTCACTGCATGGACCATCGACTACCTCTCAGACCGACCACAGTACGTGCGGCTGTGGGTCTGAGGTGGTAGTCTGCAGCACTGGGCCCCCTCAGGGCACTGTCCTCTCACCGTTTCTCTTCACCATCTACACTTCAGACTTCACATACGACACACACAGCTGTCACCTGCAGAAGTTCTCCGCCATCGTGGGCTGTGTGTTTGAGGGGAACCAACTGGAATATCGGTCAGTTATCACAGACTTTGTCGACTGGTGTGAGCGCAACCACTTGTGCTTGAACACCAGTAAGACCAAGGAGATGATCATCGACTTCAGGAGAAAACCACTTTCCCACACGCTGCTGAACATCCAGGGGGAGGACATTGAGCTGGTGGACAGCTTAAATTACCTGGGTGTTCACCAGTGGGGGCGGGTCCCGGCTCGAAAGTGGCTAAAATGATGTGCGCCGACATGCTGCAATACCACCCCGGGCCGGTGGGGGTGGACCCGGAATAAGAATTAGCCAATGCTAACATAGCACTTGTGGCCATGTTGGATAGCTCCAGTAGAGCAATATTTTTGGCCCATTAGATTGTAAGGCGGAGATAGCCATGACTACGTCCATTATTTTTTACAGTCTATGGTGTTCACATTAACAATAAACTGGACTGGTCCCATAACACCAACGCCCTGCACAAGAAGGGCCAAAGTCGCCTCTTCCTCCCAAGGAGGCTGAGGTCCTTCGGAGTGAGCAGGCCTCTGCTCAGGACTTTTTTTTTTTGACTCTGTGGTAGCCTCTGCCATATACTACGCTGCTGTGTGCTGTGCCCTGGGCAGCACAGAGCAGGACAGGAGCAGACTGAACAAGTGGGTCAGGAGGGCCAGCTCCACTCTGGGCTGCTCCCTGGACTCTGTGGAGGAGGTGAGGGACAGGAGGTGCTCGTCAAAGCCACCTCCATCATGAACAACACCTCCCGCCCACTGCACAGAACTGTAGAGGAGCTGAGCTCCTTCAGTGGAAGACTGAGGCACCCTCAGTGTAAGAAGGAGCTCTACCGCAGGGCCTTTATCCCCACTGCTGTCAGACTGTACAATAAGTCACTTTAAGTCACTTGCACTAGGACTGAAAAACCTGCACTACTATTGACACTGTTTCTTGATTCCCACTTTTTAATTGTACATAATATATTCTGCATTTAACATGTTTGCATATTTCTTTCTTTTTGCACAAATCTTGAGTGTTTCTATCCATGCCAGATGTGACATGTACATTTCTCCTTTGTGAGATCAATAAAGTATATCTTATCTTATTGTAGGCTGAGGCAACATCAAATGATCAGATGCCTATAGCAGACAGTCAGTGTGATCCCTGGCGCTGCTTAGCTTGAGCTCTGTGATCTGGGGCTTGTAGTTAGTTACTTTGAGTTGCAAACATGCCTCAGAGTGCTCCGTTGTGAACTGCGGGTGGGGCTTCTCGTCCTCAAAGTATGGATATTGTTTTTGCCCTTTTCATTCAGAAAGGCCTTGATAGCATCAAAGCAGCTGACAAATCGCTCCAGAACTTTTCCACAATTCGGCCATCTCACCTCTGACTGGAGTTCATTTCAAATTCTAAATCTGATAGAAGTAATTGTCAATCTTTTTTTTTAAATTGAATTTCACAATGTCTTGAATTTTAGTGTTGAAAATAAACATATTGTAAAGGCAAATGTCATTATAAAATTTTAATCACATCAAAATCTGCAACCTGATTTTTTTTTTTTTTTTTTTTTTAGCGACTGAATTTGAAAGACAAAAAAGACAATCAAATCTGCCATATACTGTATCACCTTATATAAAATGAGAAATAAGGTATTTGAGAGTTTCTGTATTTTGTTCAATCCCAATATGGTTGTGACTTAAATTTGTTGTATGGCTCTGTAGATGCAGTCTAAATGTGCTTGTAGTGTTATTGTTTAACTACACACAACTTAATGAAGACAATCTGAAATTATTTTCATGGACTCCCAGCTCAACACAACCATGAGAATTAAAACTGGTACAATTGACTCATCACCTCTCCCCTGGCTCCCTGTTCTATCAAACACTGCACCTCCACACATCCGGCAAACAGCAGCGACTCAAAGGATGCTCCAAAAGGTTGTAGACTCCCCCCACGACCAATCCACAAAGAAATCTCCAACCCTGCTCGGCTCCCATCCAGACGCCCCATCTGGAAGAACCCCCCCATCAGCTGACTTCACCGTCCAATCAGAGTGGAAAAGGGAGTGGGCGTCCAAGGAGGTCCCCAACAAACACCTGGTGCCAGACCCTTCCCAACAGGTCCCTGGCACCGACCTAACAAAGAGACAATAGTCCTCCATCAACAGGTTCAGGACATTGAGGCAACTGACTGCAGGACTTTGTATTCGCTAAATGAGTTTGACTCTCCTGATCTACTTTAATGATGTAGGTTTACTTCAGTTCAAGTTTGGGTTGAAAACTTGTCTGGTTGTGTTTCGTCCTGGTGACTAATAATATAATATCTGTCTGCTTTTTTCTGTGTTTGTTGCAGATCTACAAAGTCCATCTACAGAATGGGGTTCACCTGTGATCAGTGTGGAAAGACCTGCGTCTCTGCTTCTGCACTGAAGTCCCACTACCGAACTCACACTGGAGAAAAACCTTACGAGTGTGATCTGTGTGGAACCGGATTTATTACAAAAGAACGTCTCAAGGTCCACAGCAGAATCCACACTGGAGAAAAGCCCTTCAGCTGTGACGTTTGTGATCAGAGTTTTTCTCAAAGTGGTAATCTCAAAAAACATAAGGGGATCCACACTGGAGAAAAGCCCTTCAGCTGTGACGTTTGTGATCAGAGTTTTAGACAAAAGGGTTATCTCAAAATTCATCGGAGGATCCACACAGGAGAGGGACCTCACCAATGTGACCAGTGTGAGAAGACTTTTACACATTTATGTCACCTCACTGAGCACTACAGAATTCACACTGGAGAAAAGCCATTCGTCTGTGGAGACTGTGGGAAGGAGTTTAGTCGCTTTTCGAACTACAAAAGACATGAGAAAATTCACACTGGAGAAAAACCATTTGCATGTGACCTCTGCAGTAAAACGTTTAGAACTGCAGCACATCGCACAGTTCACCATAGGAGCCACACTGGAGAGAAGCCGTATGAGTGTGATCAGTGTGGAACATGTTTTTCCACAAGAGGAGATCTTAATAAACACAGCAGAATCCACACTGGAGAAAAACCCTTCAGCTGTGACGTTTGTGAGCAGAGTTTTTCTCTCAGTGGTAATCTCAAAAATCATCAGAGGATCCACACTGGAGAGAAACCATTTGTCTGTAAAAAGTGTGGAAAGTCTTTTACACAAAGGTCAAATCTTCGTCAACACAATAAAACGTGTGAGAAGCAGGTGTGAAGACGCAGCATCTGGAACAAAGTGAAGGAGACAGAGCTGAGGCTGCATCATGTGAACCCAGAGTCAGACTCTACAGGATCACACTTCAGTCTTAACCCTGTGCTGCAGCTGCTGAGCTTTACAGACCAAACACTTATTGTGGATTTGAACATCTTTACTTTGTGTCTGGAGACTCGGATACATCATGTTTTTGTCTGAAAGGAAAATCTTATGGTTCCTTTAAAGCTGCATCAAGTCTAAGATTCAAACTGACATGTGATGAAGGAGACAGAGTGGGGACATTATTATTCTGAACTAAACAGCAGATAAAAACTATTGAAGCATTTGTACAAATTGTGTATTTCCAATTTTCTATCTGTTTGTACAAATGTATTTGTGTTTCCAAGTGGTGGGCTCTAAATGGAGAAAGAAGTAAAAAGGTGCAGCCTTATGGAGCTATTATTGTTTCAATAATATTTGTGCGTGCGTAACCAGATTTGTGTGTGTAAAAGAAATATTTGTGCGTGTGTAAATAGATTTGTATGTACGTATCAAGATTTTGTGTATGTGTAAAGTAAAAAAAAAAAGTATGTTTTACACTCAAGTTTTGGAGGAGGAGAGGAGGAGAGGAGAGAGGGAGGAGAGGAGGAGGAGGAGGAGAGGAGGAGAGGAAGAGGAGGAGGAGGAGGAGGAGGAGAGAGGAGGAGGAGGAGGAGGAGGAGGAGGAGGAGGAGGAGAGAGGAGGAGGAGGAGGAGGAGGAGGAGGAGGAGGAGGAGGAGGAGGAGGAGGAGGAGGAGAGGAGGAGGAGGAGGAGGAGGAGGAGGAGGAGGAGGAGGAGGGAGAGGAGGAGGAGGAGGAGGAGAGGAGGAGGAGGAGGAGGAGGAGGAGGAGGAGGAGGAGGAGGAGGAGGAGGAGGAGGAGGAGGAGGAGGAGGAGGAGGAGGGAGGAGGAGGAGAGGAGGAGGAGGAGGAGGAGGAGGAGGAGGAGTCACACCCAAGGTCAATAACACTTTCTCAAAAACACAATGCTAGCCTGAGTGAAATGTGGTTACATTTGAAGAACATAAATGAATGTGAAAGCACCATTGCACACATAGAAAGAGACATTTTCTTGTTTTGTCTCTTTTCAGACCAGCCAATGTGTCTTTGTCACTGTTTAGGTACAGCCAGAAGGGTAAAAAGAAGGGACAGGTGTCAGCAGGACCATGGAGAGCACCCAGAAAGCCCAGTGGCTCTGCTCCAGGACAGCAGGCGGCAGAAAGGTGCTTGACCACAACTTGCTCTCCTCTTGGTTCAATGCTAATCATTGACATAGAGACATGTCACCATGTTACGTTCAAATTCTGTTAACGCATTCCCTGTTCACATTGTCCCTTGGTTCTGCATGACTTTACATACTTGTTCAGTCCAAAACATATTATGTTTTTCTCCCACAGACTGTACATGACTCATGGCCAAGCAGCTCAGGACCCTGAAGCAAACAGAGTCAGTGAGTGTGTTTGCCTCAGACTGGCCAAAGAGTTTGATCAGGCACGCAACAGGCCAAAGGACGTAAAGGGCAAGACCATGCCCATCCCACAGTCCATCGTCAGCGTCTACAGCCACCTCAGACAGCTGCTGGAGGACAGCAGGGTGGTCCTGGGTCAGACCAACGTGGTGCTGGTACCAGTCAACAACACCACTGTCTCCTCATGGTATGTGTTGTTTTATTTATCACAGCACATGTTTGTATGAAGTTGAAAACAAACAGAACAATATAAGAACTGTTTCCTTCTTACCAGCTCCTTTCCTTTCATGTCAATGTTTAAATGATATGTAACTTTCAAATGATCATTGTGTGAACAATGTAATGAGAGGAAACCTATCATCAAAGGAACACATGAATACAAATACAAATGTACCTTTCCCAAACAGTCACCACAGTGTAAAGATGTATCTTCAGTGTAATAAACTGTGTAATGACCTTATGGAGGACAGGTTCATCTGTAGGTTCATCATGAATGTTTGTCTTGTAGGCTGCTCAGGAGGGACAAGAGGAAGGACAGGGACATGCTTCTGCAGGGCACTGTTCTTCCAAAACAGCTGCACCAGGCCAAGGAGCCTCTGCCTTCAGTGAGCACTCTCCCTGCTGCCCCTGAACCACATGCTCAGGAGATGACTTTTGAAGAGCCTGAGAATCGTGAGGGAGAAGCTTTCCCCCGCCAGCGAAATGTTGCAGGACCCAGCCAACCTGTGCCTCATCCACCACCTCCCACTTTCCCTTCACAATATGGACCAGCTCCTCCTCTCCAGCAAGCTCCTCATTTACATTACCCACCTCCATTTCCCCATGTTCCTCCACATCTGCACCCCCAATACCCTTATCCTCCTCCATTCCCCCATGCTCCACCTTTTCAATATGCTCCTCCACTTCCACAAGCTCCTCCACTCCCCCATGCTCCTCCGTGTCCCGAGGCTCCTCCGCTGCAGCAGCCTCCAGCAGGCCTTCCCTCTCAGCCAAGGCAGCGTGCATGGAGGCTGAATAAAGCTGCCCAGGAGGATGAGGAGCGAGCATTAAGGGGCGAACCACCGAAGAAGAGGTTGGCCAAAGAAAAGTACCACTACACCTGCAAGCAGTGTGGTGAGAACAAGAGCAAGACCACAGGACACACGCAGGTGAAGGGGCGGTGGTACTGTCCGGCCTCAGGTCTGACCCTGGAAGACTGGAGGAGGAGCCTCAACTGAGAACACTGTTTTTTCATTTTTTATTTGTTATATTATTTGTGAATAGTTTTATAAGAATATATTGCACTGTGTTTTAGGTGTTTGTTTTACCAGTCTGAATAAGCTTTGATCTCTGTGTCTCTCTGTGTATCTCTCTGTGCCTCTCTCTCTCTGTATCTCTGTGTCTCTCTGTGTCTCTGTATCTCTCTGTATCTCTCTGTGCCTCTGTCTCTCTCTGTCTCTCTGTGTATCTCTGTCTCTCTGTGCCTCTGTGTATCTCTGTCTCTCTCTGTGCCTCTCCATGTGTCTCTCTGTGTGTGTGTCTCTCTCCTCATCCTGTCTGCTTTCTGGTTTCTAGTTTTCTCTGTTGTTTAATGTTACAATAAAGTTTATTGATATCTTATACCAGATGATCCTCGTTGTTTATTTCATTTCCTTTAAAAACAGGAGTGTCTCTCTGTCTGTGAGTGAGCCTCATACTCTGAAAAACAGAAGCCAGAAACACTTATTATATTTATATATATTTTTATTATTATATATTTATTCTCATAACCCAACACATCCACACTCAGTTATACACGGTGAATACATTGTTTTGTTGATACTGCCACCTGGTGGGCCATATAAACGTCCACAGCGCTGTGTTACTTGGGGAGGTTGCAGGATCGAATCCCACAAGAAACATACAAATTGAAGTGATGATACACCTTGCTTTAAGTGATGAAGTGAGTGTAAACATGAGAGAGAACGTAATGGAGAAGAAAATAATGTATGTAGTGCTCCCCTCCCTTTCTTCCCGCGGCCCCCCTGCAGTACCCTCGCGGGCCACCAGGGGGCCGCGGACCCCACTTTGGGAGACACTGGGAATGGTGCTTTCAGACCGAAAAGAGCATAGACAACTTAAATTCATGAAAAACACGTTCTTTTTATAAAATATAGGATTTTTTTTTGCCGGAATCTCTTTCAGATTGACATTGTCATGCAATTTTGATATCCACAATTTTTTTTTTTAAACCCGGCATAAGGTCTTTAAGTGCTAATTAGATCAGCCTAACCCACACGGCAAACTATTAGATATTAGATGTTGAATAAGGCCATGTAAAGTAAATGTGACCCTATTTAGCTGCTAATTAGTGAGGGATAAATCATTATTACCAAATCATCCAGCATTGTGGAAGTATCCTTTCCTTTTGGATCAAACGACTTCTCCCTAATTCTTTGTCCAATGTAATCAGCACTGCATATTTTAGGAAAGAATGTAAATATATATATATATATATATGACATAAATAACAAACTATAAAAATTATAGTATTGTCAAACTCACAGAAGAGCTTGAAGGTCTCTTCTCAGTCTCTTTGCTCCCATTTTTATGAATAAAGGTGCAGTCCAGTGGTCACCAACCTGTCTCAGGATCTACTAGATCTGTATCCAAGTAGATCCCCTAAAGGTTTAGACAAAATATAGTAGACAGAATACCTGAGGGCTCTACATGTGGTCTGAAAGGAAAGTGGATCGCAGACAGACTTCTCAGGTTATCAAGTCTACATTATTCATGATCTCTGACAATACACAGCCACAAACTCAACTACTCCTTTGATTTAGAACAGAGACACGTTTGAAACCAGAAATAAAACCATTTTAAAATGTCTTTATTAAAAATTTAAAAAGTACAAAAGAAAAGACCACCACCAAAAGTCAAGCCCTTTTTATGGTCGTTTTCTTGTTTTTTTGTCCTTAAAAATGGGTGAGCTTAAAAACTCTGTATCCGTAAACTTGTCTCCACGTCTCAACTTACTGTAAAAACACACACACACAGTACACGCACACGGTACACACACACACACGGTACGCACACACACACACACACATATAAGAGGATTAGAATGACTTTACATACTTTTGTTCAAAATGGTGAGATTCGACGGACCTCTTGAGGTTTGGCTCCTTGTAGCTCACTTTCTCCTTCCTTCGGGTGTGGCGTGTCTGTCCGTCATTCTCTTTTCCTGGGTATGAAATTGTGTTGGCCAGGGGAGTTGGAACTCTATCCACTGCAACACAAAACCCATCTCTCCATTATTACATCACAAACAAGAGAGAGCAGGGCCTCTCTGATAACATAAAGCATTACCTAGGACGTTATTGTTGTGAGAACTCTCACTCTGCACCGTTCTTCTGGCTGTCCTGGGGGTACAGGGCATAGAACCCATCTCCACAGCACTAACATTGTGATCCAGCCAGGGAGGCATTTCATCGGTTAAAAGTTCCCTATCCGGCCACAAATTCTGATATTGTTTGGCGTTTTTGTTGCTCTTGGACTTTGTTTCCGTGACACCGGAGAGCAACTCATCTTCAAGTGGACCAAACAAAGAATTGAAAAGTTGTGTAGCGTCTGTAGAACTGTTGGTTTTGTTTCCAACAGCGACATCATCTGGTTTCATCCTTGTTGCGTTTTTCTTTTTCACTTCCCGTTTCTTCTTCTGAGCAGATTTCTTTTTCTCCGTGTCCATTTTGCCGTGGTCCCACAGGTTGGATTGGTCTAGATTTTCACATTCAGAGCTTTGCAAACCCTTTGTTAGTTCTAATGAGGCCCACTCACTTTCAAGAGCAAAATCACCAGCAGGTGCGGGGAAAATGAAAAAAACTTTTCTTACGAGACGATCGCTTCGTTCTCCTGCAGGTGATGTTGAATATTTCTTCAGCATTATCATCAGGTTCCACAGGTTTATTTGTTTTTTTAATGTCCCCATCTTTAAAATTATTTTCCACTAAACAAGCATCTGCACTCTCCAGATCTAACTGCCCCATGGGTTTCAATGTTTCCTTCTTTTTCAAAGGGTTTGTCAAGGTTTTTTTATCTTGGGAATGCCAGATGTATTCTTTCTACTCTGTGCTTTGCCCTTCAGTGACTCACATTGTGTCATTTCATTTTGTGCATACTTTACAACTTTGTCTGACTCCATAAAAGTGGATTGCTCCATTCCTTCAGTATTATTTTTGTCTTGATTGTTCATTTGAATGCAAACGCCTTCCTTTTCTGGGTTGACTTTGATGTTTTGATCAGTGGAGGAGTTAGTTTGGGTTTCCTTCCCAACAGAAACTATATCAGGAGCAGTTGTAGCAGTCATCTCCATGGTCAAGTCCAGAATTATTGTCTTCTCCGACTTTTCATTTAGCTCGGATTTAGAAACTTTCGGCTTGGGTTTGTCACAGATGTCCTGCATCGGATCTTTGCTTCGGAAACCTGGGAGAGTGTTCACATCATATCCACGCTGGGCATACATCACTGACAGCCGGTTCACATCCTCCTCCAAGCTGCTGGATGGTCTGCTCCCTGCCAATGAAGGAGCGTCTGCAAGAATACTGTTGTGGTCTATGACAGCTGAAAGTAAACATACAGATATGAATACAATGCATTATTATCATTATTATTATTACAATTACCATTACCATTACCATTATTATTATTATAATTACCATTACCATTTTTATTATTATTATTATTATTATACCATGGTCAGTCAGTGGTAGGTTGGGATCTTGAGAGGGCTTTCGGGGTGGACGTGAAAAGTCCTTTGGAATTTGTGATTGAGTACTTGCCTGTCTGGCAAAACTGAAATGGAACATATTTACATGAAAGAGCACGACAATATCAACAATTTAACATAATTTGACTTACATTGAAAGAACATCCTCTGAATTACACATACTTTTTTGATGGTCGCCAATAGTTTTAGGGATGTCCTGAGGGAGAGCAATACAAGGTTTCGTTATAAAATCATGTCACAGTAGAAATAATGTACAGTAAAATCAGAGACAGGCTTACCTTATCAGAAATGAAAAGACCTGCCACCATTTCCAGATTTTTCTTTGTAGATAGAGTATTGCTTCGTATATTTTTTAGTATGGAAGACTACAAATTAAAATATATATATATATATATATATATATAATAAAAACAGTATAATTATAATGATCATGTTTATACAAAACAACCATGTACAATATCAAGTTGAAAGAAAAGTTCACTCACCAGTTTCCTCTCATTGAATTTCCTTGCAGCCAAATCAAAGCATAATCCTTGGACTTGTTTCTGAAGGTAAACGATCTCCTTCTCCAGTTGTCGGCTCTTTTCTTTCTCTATAGCCAGAGCAACTGCTAAAGCCTTGTTGTTGGTCTTTAAAGAGACCTTGAAAAATGAGGATGTGTCTGGTGGGGATATGTTGGATGTTTATTTGCAAGAAACTAGTAAAGAATTGGATCAGATTAGGGGTGTCATAAAAACATAATTTACACTTACTGAGAATTTTGTTTTTGACCATTGATACTGCAACCGCTGTTTGCTTTACAACCCCCAAGGGTGCCCGAGTCTTCACTGGTAACATCATTGTGAGACCTACAAGAAAAACATTGGAAACATCACTTGCTTGTTTCATGAACATTGTATTATTGACACATGGATAGCTGATAATCACTAAACCAAAGTATCCCTCTTTTGTTTTTAATCCCAGGGTTTTATACTGTCCATCCATCCATCCATCCATTTTCTTCCCCTTAATCCATTTCTGGGTCGGGGGGGTGGCCAGAGATGCCACCCAGCACACAGAGCACCAGCCCCTGGTTTTATACTGTCAAAAGATAAATTAGAACTCAGACTTGTCTACATAAAACTCTCAAATTGGGAATGACGAGTGGGCCCAGCAACTAAAGAACCGAATTAACACAACATACAACTGTAACCGAGTCATACATTCTGCCTCCCACATTATTATTATACATCCATGCTCCCCACCAACGGGTTTATCGTAACATTTATAATGCTGGGTCTAGACCGTAAGAGTGATTTTAGTTTAGCTAGCGGTAGTTGGCTATATTAATGTTTCCAGTCTATGCTATCAGCCAGATACAGTGCTGCCAGTCTGTGGTCCTATTATGTTATGTTATGTTATTAACAGATTATGTTGGGGCTGAGAATCCTGTCAATAATATCCACACACGCGCAATGCAAAATAAAATGATATCTACGTTATCTAAGTATCTTACGAGTGTGGTTATGATTTCTAAAACCAAGGAAGATAAGAACCTGACATTTCCTAACTTTTGTTTGTGTAATGATGTTTTGCATGTTGTCACCAAAATCAAGTACCTCGGGCACATCATCACTGAGGACATGTCTGATGATGATGACATTTACAGACAATGCAGAGTGTTGTATGCCCAGGCTAATACCCTGGCACAGAAGTTTGGCTGTTGTACAGAGAGAGTGAAGCTAACGTTATTTAAAGCGTACTGTACTCCCTTATACACAGCTCATCTCTGGTCTCATTATAAGAAAGCCAGCATGCGTAAGCTCCAGGTGGCCTATAATGATGCTTTGCGTGTGCTTTTGAAAAAGCCGAGCTGGTCAAGTGCCACAGAAATGTTTGTTAATGCCAGAGTGAACACTTTACAGGCCGTGCTACGAACTTTGATGTACAGCTTTATGTGTCGATTGAACACGTCTGAAAATGAAATAATAGTGTCCCTCACGAATATAAAATGGAGTGCGACACGGTATCAATCTGACTTGTGGAGACATTGGCATGATTGTCTTTTTAAAATGCCATTTTAATTGTTTGTCTTGTCCTTTATTTTTATTTTATTTTATTGGACTATGAGTCCGGAATAAAGTTGAATTGAAATTGAATTGAATATTTTTCCCAAATTCTTGCCTGTAGTAGCTAGCTATTGTTCAAATGGAGCTACTACACCCATCAAAACTGGGAAAATTTACTTTTTAAACACACCCTTTTTATTGTATTCACCAACCCATCTGCAACGTTCTGTCAAATCTTGCACTTTGCAGACAGTCCCTTGTTGAGAGCTTAGCACAAGTATGAGCGGAGACTTCATCTTCATTGTTTTTCGTGTTATAAATCGTCAGCTTCAGCCTAAGCCAAGTTTTTTTTGATAGGTGGCAACATTGTGAACAGTATTTAATACTACACTCTTCACTAAACTGAAAATACGGACAGACTTTGAATCCAGGGGGATTTTGTTCGAATATCAGGCGAATATCAAACGTTCGGCTAACTTTACCTCGGTGTCACAAAGCGCCACTGAGCACAACCATTCATTTAAATAGGGCGCCATCTTGGATCGCCGGGGCTTGGCGCCAATAGACAGTAGCGGTAGATGCGGCGTCTACTCTTTATATGTCTATGGTTCTGAAGGCACTGAGCTTCTGTCTGCTCTTCATAGTTACACATTTGTTTTAATTATCAATATTTCTTGTCCTCGAGAGATACTTCGTCTTGGACTCGGTGCTACACAGTTGTTTATACAATAAAAACACAAATATTCGAGAATAAAAGACAACAATATAAACACGAAGTGGACGTTAAAGTTAACATTGAACAGACAGTAAAAGATGCTAGCGGCCTGTGGCTAATGCTAACGCTAACAGCACTAGCATAACACACACAGTCACCGATCGCACGGAGCAGGAGCAGCTGCGGTGGTAGAAGAAGCTCTACACGGGGATCATGCAGATGTTCCCTCTGCTCCAATCAGCTGCTGACTTTATGAAGCACAAAGATCAAAGATCGTTCTTAAAGCAGCAGTAAGCGATTTGGTCGTTTCCGGCAGTTTCTTCTGCCTGAGCGAGTTAGTAGCCCCGCCCCCGTCTCCTCGTCACACCACATGAACGCGCATCGTGTTGGTGATGGCAGCAGCAGATTCATCTCCGTCAGGTCTACTCGTAAGTATATTAACAACAAACTCTGGGAGTGAAATATTAGCATAGAATAGCTCAGTTGTAACCTAGCTATAACACTGGAAGCAGCTTGGTGTTAGCTAGGATAGCATCACTAAGAAAGAGATAAAAACAATCCAGTCTTTTATAGAATATTACTGCTTTTATAGTTGGTACACTGATAACTGTTGTGATAAACATAATGTTGCAGATTGCAGTGTGACGTGTCTCAACATTATGCACTGTAACATCTGTTACAGTGCATATGTATTAGATGAATGTAATGCATATACATTACAACAACAAAGCTTTACATGAAGGTTATTTAAAGTAATACATTACTGCTTTCCTCACAATTTGTATATTTGGAGTTCTTTATAGACAACACTGTAGTAATGTATTATGTGAAAGTAAAGCTGCATCTCACTGTAAGCTGCCTTCTCAATGTCACAAAATAAAGATACATTTATTGATGTAATCAACATCTGTATTATGTGCTTATTGTTCAGAGAATGAAGACAAAATCAAAGTGTATCAGAGCTGTACAGTGAGATGTGGGACTGAAAACAATTCCAGTAAAGCTTGTCCGAAACGCAAAAGTACTGTCATAACTAATTACGTTACACTATTACACTGTAAGGAAACTCACCACTTTGAAAGAAAAGCTACAAGTAACAGAATATATAAAGTCATTTGTCAATGGTTCTTTCATGAAGCTCTGAACGCCCTCTGTCCAGAGAAGCTGATGACCAGATCCTCCCAGACCTTTCCCTGGTGCGTCTGTGAAAGGTGCCAACAGACATTGAAAACGTGCTTTCCTCAGCGGCCCCCATGGTGCACGTCCTCAGCGGCCCCCATGGTGCACGTCCTCAGCGGCCCCCATGGTGCACGTCCTCAGCGGCCCCCATGGTGCACGTCCTCAGCGGCCCCCATGGTGCACGTCCTCAGCGGCCCCCATGGTGCACGTCCTCAGCGGCCCCCATGGTGCACGTCCTCAGCGGCCCCCATGGTGCACGTCCTCAGCGGCCCCCATGGTGCACGTCCTCAGCGGCCCCCATGGTGCACGTCCACTCTGCAGTTCTGAAATATGTTTGTAGTTGTACTATTTCAAAATAAAAAAAAATACATTCACCTCTTTCAATGTGCTTTGTTTTATAGTAGGAAAACAAATACAGTCTGTAACGAGTCTAAGAAACTTTATTATGTAAAAGAAGATTTGAAGTTATAGCCGGAAAAATATACACAATGTCCCTACTAAGACAAATAATTACAAGTGATGGTAAGGCAACGTTTGTGTTATCACTTTTTGCTCAAATGAATAACACTGTTATTATTCAGGTCCTTATCCATCGCTGCTGCAGCGAACACTATCAGAGATATCTAACAAAATGTTAATCTTTATGTTGTAGCTTGTTTGAACACATTTCCTCAAAATAATTCATAAGCAGCCACGCACACACAGCACAGCACACACAGCACACACAGCACAGCACACACAGCCACAAGCACACACAGCACAGCACACACAGTCACACACAGCACAAGCACACACAGCACAGCACACAGCACACGCACACAGTCACAAGCACACAGCACAAGCACACACAGCACAAGCACACAGCACACACAGTCACAAGCACACACAGTCACAAGCACACACAGTCACAAGCACACACAGTCACAAGCACACACAGTCACAAGCACACAAGCACACACAGTCACACGCACACACAGTCACAAGCACACACAGTCACACACAGTCACAAGCACACACAGTCACAAGCACACACAGTCACAAGCACACACAGTCACAAGCACACACAGTCACAGCACACACAGCACAAGCACACACAGCCACAAGCACACACAGCCACAAGCACACACAGCCACAAGCACACACAGCCACAAGCACACACAGCCACAAGCACACACAGCCACAAGCACACACAGCACAAGCACACACAGTCACAAGCACACACAGCCACAAGCACACACAGCCACAAGCACACACACAGCCACAAGCACACACAGTCACAAGCACACACAGCCACAAGCACACACAGCCACAAGCACACACAGTCACAAGCACACACAGCCACAAGCACACACAGTCACAAGCACACACACACAGCACACACAGCACACAGCACACACAGTCACAAGCACACACAGTCACAAGCACACACAGCCACAAGCACACACAGCCACAAGCACACACAGTCACAAGCACACACACACAGCACACACAGCCACAAGCACACACAGTCACAAGCACACACAGCCACAAGCACACACAGCCACAAGCACACACAGCCACAAGCACACACAGCCACAAGCACACACCAGCACACACACACACAGCACACAAGCACACACAGCACAAGCACACACACACAGCACACACAGTCACACAGCACACACAGCACAAGCACACACAGCACACACACACACAGCCACACAGCACAAGCACACACAGCACACAAGCACACACACACAGCACACACAGTCACACACAGTCACACACAGTCACACATCACAGCACAGTCACACACAGTCACAAGCACAGTCACACACAGTCACAGCACAGTCACACACAGCCACAAGCACACACAGCCACAAGCACACACAGCCACAAGCACACACGCACACACAGCCACACGCACACACAGCCACACACAGCCACAAGCACACAAGCACACACGCACACACAGCCACACGCACACTCAGCCACACACAGCCACAAGCACACACAGCCACAAGCACACACAGACACACGCACACAGTCACACGCACACACAGACACACGCACACACAGTCACACGCACACACAGTCACACGCACACACAGTCACACGCACACACAGTCACACGCACACACAGTCACGCTTCAGGGGCCCAGGTTGAAGGAACTGGAGTCTTCCTCTGGCAGAGATTTTCCTTTGAAACACAATAGAGGAGACATCAGTTTTATCTACTCAAATATGACTTTGATATATTCATCATCAACAACATCAGTATTTATTGATCACCAGGAGTGGCCCTTGATCCACAGGATCCTTGAACATGTTTATTTGGACTGTGAGAGACTGCATTGTGAGAGAAAGACACTTACATCGGCTGTTTTGGGAGTCGAGTGATTATCTCACTCCTCTTGATTGTTGAAGAAACTCAGCGACAGTTTTGTCAACACTGACTCCTGGAACATGATCGATATTCATTTTGGACCTCAGGGCAGCAACACAACTGTAGGGATGAATGACACACACATCACAACATCATTATCATAATCACTGCGTCCCATATATGCATTCACAACAACCTACATGACAAATGTGGGGTGTAAAGTCTTCCTCAGGAGATGACAATGGCCGATCTTCTAATTCTGGAAGCAAAGTCTTGTCTTCCCAGTCAAACTAGAGAAAGAAGAGGTGTTTAATACGTCAGCAGAAAAGTATCTAGTCGTTATGGCATTGTTTTTTTTTTTTATAGTTATTTAACTTGCATTATGGAGGCTGTTGAACTCTTGTACATTGAAGACCTCATTCCAATTGATTTAGGCCATACTGGAAAAGATACAGAGAAAAGAATGCAATGAGGACATGTAAATTATTACAATGTCTATATTATATCATGCTCATAATTTATTTGGTAGTAGTCAGCAAGACTTTTCTTACTTATTCTCAATACATAATAATAAAAATGTATGTAGTGGTCACGGAAGTTAGATTTAAGGTAAAGAGATATTGTTTTTATAACAATAAAACTAATATACAGAGTGCAAGTTGCAAAACTAGTCATTGAAGAATGAAATGCAGACCTACATATATATATAGTGCAAGCAACTATGTTTATTGGCAAAAACAAACGATTCATACAGATCAGAAGTGTTCGTAGCAGCCACATCATATTCACAACTACAGACAGCTAATGCTAACAGCTAACGCTAATGCTAACAGCGAACGCTAATGCTAACAGCGAACGCTAATGCTAACAGCAAACGCTAATGCTAACAGCGAACGCTAATGCTAACAGCGAACGCTAATGCTAACAGCGAACGCTAATGCTAACACCACTTCACGGGGGAACTCTGGTGATATGGTCATTTAATTTTGTACATGTGGGGAACTAATAATTGACCGGAGTTTATGGATGACTAAGGCTGGGCTAAGGCTTCGATGTTGTGTTGTCTGTTGTTGTTTCTCAAAGCTAAGCCAAGGTAATGCGCAGTTATTGCCACAAAATGCGGCCGTATTTCTACAACAGCTGGGGATTTTTAACTAGCTAACTTGGTGAAAACCCGCATTACAGTCTCAGGCAACAATATGTATAAATAAAACAACTACTACTGCCACTACTGAGTAACATGCTCACCTGTTCAGTCGGAGAGAGGAATCCACGGAGCTAGAGGTCGCCAACATGAATGCAGCTGGTCACCATGTTGCTCCTACTTTTTGTCGTTCCTCTGTTTCTGGCGTTTTGCCTGTATTTAATAAATCCATGGTATTTCGTCTGCAGCAGCGCTGGAGGCGGCTTTTCCTTCTCCGCCATGTTTGTTTTGAAGAGTGCGCGTGCACACACGGGAGAAACCCCTTATAAGGCGTGCTCTCTCGTCATTGGATAAGCGCATAGGATGTGAGGTTTTTTTATTAAATATGTGGGAGGAGACTGGAAGGACTGAGAGATCCGTGTTTAGGTACAAACACTCTATATAAGTGATGGCTATTGGAATATATCAATATTTAAGACGTATATTAACACCCAAAAATCGCTTACTGCTGCTTTAAGGACAGATGCTCTCACGTTGGTATCTTTAGCCTCTTGTCTGGGAATATTGTTGAACAGCTTGGCAGCACAGGGAGCATGAGCCATAGAGGAAGTTAGCGATAGAACAACATGACTACATCCTGTAGCGCCTTCAAAATAAGAGCTTCTGTTAGACAGGGAGTAAGAGCGATATAATATTATTTAACACCCCACTCGCTGTTAGCTCACTGGGTAAAACAATACATGCGAAACATTTTCTTTGGAAAAACTTTTAGCTTTTGTCAAAAGATCAGCTATCATTTTATCAGTAGGACAATATTCCAAAACCACCTTCCCTGTGGTTACAACACCTATGAGGAAATTATCTTTCACGTCATGTGCTTGCATCTTTGTCTGTTAACAGGATTCTTTGTGAGTGTTATTGTTCCTTAGTTGTCTTCGTACTGTTGTGAGATCTGCCTATCTCACAAAGTGGTGTGTGTGTGTGTGTGTGTGTGTGTGTGTGTGTGTGTGTGTGTGTGTGTGTGTGTGTGTGTGTGTGTGTGTGTGTGTGTGTGTGTGTGTGTGTGTGTGTGTGTGTGTGTGTGTGTGTGTGTGTGTGTGTGTGTGTGTGTGTGTGTGTGTGTGTGTGTGTGTGTGTGTGTGTGTGTGTGTGTGTGTGTGTGTGTGTGTGTGTGTGTGTGTGTGTGTGTGTGTGTGTGTGTGTGTGTGTGTGTGTGTGTGTGTGTGTGTGTGTGTGTGTGTGTGTGTGTGTGTGTGTGTGTGTGTGTGTGTGTGTGTGTGTGTGTGTGTGTGTGTGTGTGTGTGTGTGTGTGTGTGTGTGTGTGTGTGTGTGTGTGTGTGTGTGTGTGTGTGTAGATGCAAACAGGAATGGAGTAAAGTGCGATCATTAAAGTGATTGTCTGGAGTTTGTCAGAAAGACAGAGAGGTACTTGATTTGAAAAAAACGACGCAAGCTCCCTCCCCCTTCCTTTCTGATTGGTCTACACCTACGTTTCCGTAACACTTTGAAATGTTAATCAGAGAACATATTATACATATACATTATCAATACACATGCACGGAGGTTTTCAGAATTATTTGTGAACGTTTTAATGAAAAAAAATATGTTTTTATGCACACAAAGCGATCGCGGCAAACCAGGAAGTGCTATTATCATGAATTGCACATTATAGAAACATCTGCAGAGGATCTGATTATGGATATAGGTTCAGTATATACATAAGTACCTCAGCGTGGATGTTCAGAATTCTTTGTTCAGTTTTCATGTAGTTCCAGAGCCTAATAGAGGCTCCGCAAAAACAAACAACTGCGCATGCGCGCAGCTGCGAGCATCAGCGCCGAGGATTGACATCCCTTGGCATGACTCGATAGGGCACTGTCCGGTTTCCGAAATGTGCTAAAAATAGTTCCAATGACTGCGCATGCGCGCATGTTTCGGACAAACTCTGTCCGACTCCGTTGAGTACTACTGTGTTCTCCACATAAGCGTGTGTATTTATTTGGGCTAAATCATTGAATCATGGTGACAACAAAACACTGCAGTTATGGTGCTTGTGGGAGCGATTTCAGATACTCTGAAAAGGACTATATGAAAGCAGTAACATTCAACCTGTTCGTTAAACCACAACATCGAACCAGACCAGGACCAGACCAGGACCAGACCAGGACAAGTGCAAGAGGTGGGTGCTTGTGGTCAGCAGAATTTCTCTCATGAAAATGTTAAAAAGGACATGTTTTTTCAAAACACTTCGCTGGACCAACTGTGGAGCCTCCAGATCCAGTCCTAGCTACGTTTAGCTGGGACTGGACCTGGACCGCTGTATCAGGTCCGTCTGAGCTCTTCTGAATGTAGTTAGCCCCATCAATCCATATTAGTATTGTTTGTCCTAATCCAGAATGTATACAATTCTCACACCTGAAGAAAGATGAGGGATTTTTTCAACTTCGTGACTATCGGAAAATAAGCACAGACGAAGCGCGTTGGGGTCCGCTTATTATACGGCTTTGTACCAACTGAACACACAAAATAAACTTCTGTCACTATTCATGCCAAAAGGTTTATTTAATGAGTGCAAAGAAAATAGTTCCCAAAGGTTTTAGTTCACCTACTTTAAAAAAGCGATCGCTTTAGTCGCATTAAAAAAGTATTTTTGTCATGAAAACCTTAACAGATAATTCTGAAAACCTCTGTGCACGTGTGTTGTATGAATATTATATTCTAGCATTAACATTTAAATATGTTGATTGATTGTCGTTTGCGTTTACTGAGTGTGGCTAGCTCCGATAGTTTCTCTCTCAGAGACAGTAGTGGTGTAGCCCGTTGTGACCCCATGGATCTATTATAATATCGGCTGACTGTAGTTAACTAAATGATCAAACAAATGGACAGTACAAAAAACAACTTGATAAATGGAAGTTAATCAGAGCAAAATAAACAAAGGCACTAACATTGCAATTTAAATGACTAGATAATGTTAGCATAATCCTCACCATTACCTTTTTATCAAATCAAACTTTCTACCAGTTACTGGAAGACCACGACATTCAAGCCAACGTTATAATTGGTCTACACTATGATCCCTGATGGTTTGATGGTGGAATTTTGCCCCTGGTTTATCATTTTCGTCTAAAGTGACAAGAGGTATTTGATTCATTTTGGCAGTGTTTGTCCGAAACATGTGGGCGGGAGTTGACAGGCGGCGGGGGCGTGTCTTAGTGACGTCATTCAGATAGTTCGCTATTGGTTAACCTCGACGGCACCGTGGATTCCGAACTA
Source organism: Knipowitschia caucasica (assembly GCA_964034765.1). Classification (NCBI taxonomy): domain Eukaryota; kingdom Metazoa; phylum Chordata; class Actinopteri; order Gobiiformes; family Gobiidae; genus Knipowitschia; species Knipowitschia caucasica. Next base: position 1,652,868 of record OZ035825.1, read on the forward strand.
TAGTTAAGAGCAGGGAAGGCGGGACTTGCCCGTAATATTAGAATTAATAAAATGACTTATTTTATATCAACATTTAAGGCCAGGAGGTCAATTTAACACATTTCCTAAAATTTGTAATTCATTTAGAGCAGGGGTGTCAAACTCATTTTGGTCCGGGGGCCACATACAACCTAATCTGATCTCAAGTGGGCCGGACCAGGAGATGCTCTACAAAAATATCCAAAAACGGTACAAAGTCCAACTTTTTGTGCACATAAACACATTTATTTAAAAATTCCTTTAAAACACTGTCCTTTAATACTCAGTTTTCTGTTACAAACTTAAATGTAACAGTGAGTTTTCCATAGTGCAAATAATGTAACGTATTTACAATATTACATTGTAAATGGTATTTCACAATATGTATATTAATATTTGTGTGTTAGCTTTGTTTTAAGGCTCATTACAGAGAAAACCTGCTCACAAAGGTAAAGTAGATAGAAAAAAGCACTAAAACACAGCACCTCAGCTTAACCATCTTCAGTGTGGTAAGGTCCATGGTTATGTTATCACATTAACCATCTTCAGTGTGGTAAGGTCCATGGTTATGTTATTATCACAGAGAAAGCATCAAACTGACCATGATTCAGTTGAAATGAATAAAACAACTTCCATAACGTGATCCATTCTTAACGACTGCAGCAGTGTCTCTGTAAAATACAGTCAAATGTCCAAAAATCATCAACTCCATTTGCAGCTTTGTCACTACACCTGTTTTTACCGTCGGTACCAGTCCACACTGTCCAACACACCAGCAACAACAGCAGAACCAGCAGCAGCAACAACAGCAGAACCAGCAGCAGCGCTCAAAACTCCTCTGATAGTTTCAGTAACACCACAAATGAATATGTGACATCAGTAACATTAGTCTCTTATCAATGGCAACATGTTGGTAAAAGCGAGTGGTTTCTCAGACCATGTCTGCAGCCTGTGAGAGTTTTAACAAACTCTCACTGTGCGGCTGCGATGCTAATGCTAATGTTAGCACAGGTAGCTTCCCTTTACAGCAGCAGAACTAACCTCTCGCTCTGGGCACAAACAGACTGCTGTGTCTTCAGGGCCAGACAGGTTTATCTTCTGTTTTCTCAATTCTCCGCTCAAAGTGCCGTATTTTTCGCCGAGTCTTGTAGTTTAAGATGTTATTCCTTCAGCACCGCTCTGGTGGAGCCACTACAGATGCACTGGACTCACCCCTGAGCGGCGCTGCGGCGTCGCGGCGCCTCGCGTTGCGGAGCGGCTTTTTAAAATGTATTTTTATTATATTTTTACATAAATGAGCCACGGGCCGTGTCAAATCTCTTGGCGGGCCAATTCCGGCCCGCGGGCCGTATGAATGACACCCCTGATTTAGAGTTACAGACTATCACTTTAAAACCCATTTTTATGTGACGAGAGCTGCGGTGATAGTGTCTATACTGGCTCACGGTCTATGGAGGGAGAAGATTTGTTCGCCCCGCTGCCTGCTCCCGCGCAGTTTGCCCACACAAACCCTTTTGTTGGAGCCACAAGTCACACGGGAGGTTTTGTACATAGCACGCCAGCTTCGTACAACCCAGCTGCATGTACCCTCCCCTTCCTGAGTCTATATATTAATCCACCAAGGACTGTGACATATCAAAATCCCATACAGCCCCAACCAGATCACTCATCCCCACATAAGAGCCACTTCGGGTCCCGGAGGACCTCATCTTCAGAGAACGATGACGATTGTGACTTTAAAGAGAGGGTCCCCACTCTACTCCCTGGGCAGTATGATGGAAGTACACCATGGAGAAAGTTTATGCACAAATTTGACCACACTGGTCAGCTAAAACAATGGCGGTTCAGTTGAAATTCTGCTTGGTTGGAGCTGCAGGGGCCATCGTTCACCGGAATCCACGCTCATCGAAATGGGACTACCAGCGGCTACTACAGGAGCTGGAGAGCGCGTACGGCCCTTCCTCCGATCATGCAGCGGTTGCAGTGGAACTGAGGCACAGAATACGCCAGGCTGGTGAGGCGTTGCATGTTTACGCGTCCTAACGCTGATACAACTCTGATATATGTAACAATCTGCTTTTGAACTGAACATATTGTTCTATGACCCAGGTCAAAGACATGATGCAGCACGTCTCCATCTATCACTGACCTGCTGCCAACAGAGCACTATGGCCTGTATCTGTCTCCAGAGTTGACTATTAGTTAATAACTTACACTCATAACTATTTGGTGTTAATTCAGATTGCTTTACTAAAATATTTCTATAACAACGTCATACAATGAACTTTAGAAACAGAAATAGGGAAATGTACACTCTGACATTGACTGGCAGGAGGTAAGACCTCGCACTCGGCCAAATGGGTAAGCTTGAATGCATTAAATAACTGCTTACCGGAGACTGAAGCTGGTCAGGCGCAGGGCGTTTTACACGCCGAGATGAGGAGCTGACGAACGGAGCGGAGCCACACGTTGACGCCAAGGTCCGACACCGTGTTTATGACGAACCGCGGTTCGGAGGTTGCACTAGGCTTTAAGAGTGCTGTTTCGGCTTTACATTGTTATTTTAGTGGTTTGTCTGTGGCTTCGGTCCAGCTCCTCAGTGTCACGCGGAGGGACGAGGCAAAAGGTGAGAGAACGCGCACCCGCAGGAGTTTCCCCAATCAAGGCTCGGGCGCGGCGTGATTGGACTGCCAGCGGGGGAGGGCCTACCACTACACAAGCATGGGATGTCCACAGATGACACTTTCCTCTCGTATAAGACCCTCGTCCCACTCCTCACCCTCTGCACAGGAGCTGCCCTGGTCTCTCGGTGACGAGAGACTGCAGAAAAAACCCACACATTGAAATCAAACATGGCTCAAATCTGAATTAAGACACATGTGGAAGAAGGAGCAGGGCCCTTACCCCACCGCTGTCAGACTGTACAATGAGTCACTAATGCACTAGGACTGAAAGAAAATAAAACCTGCACTGCTATTGCCACTCTACTTTTATTGCCACATTTTTATCGTACATATTTATATCCTGCACAGACTATATTTCTAACCTTAAACACGTTTCACACTTCTGCCTGATTCTGTCTGTGCCAAATGTGACCTGTACATTTCTCAATCAGAGATCAATAATCTCGATCTTATCTTATGGAAGTAATGGAATACAGACTAAAACTGTTTGTCCAATATCAAACATTTAGTTTTAAGGCCTGTGTGTGGATTTCTCTCATCATTTTGTTCTGATACAGCAGTTCTCTGGAGGAGGAGGTTGGAGACCCCTGATGCAGACTGTAAACAGCAGACACACGGACACAGTGTTATGCCGCCCTCTCCTGGCTGCAGAGGGAATTACCACCACAATAACAAACTAAAGCAGCTTGTGCAAAGACTGAGATTAGATTTAATTCATTCCCAGTGTTTTGTAACTGATGATGCAACACTGACATTTCCTCACAGTGGGACGCACAAAGGATCTCTTCATCTTCATGTAAATTTGACTCCAAAAACATGAAAGTGTATTTTCTCAGCAACATTTTGGACATTTCCCGAGTCTCTGGAGCTGCAATGGTTTCTGTCCTCTCTACTCTCGCATCGGGGGCAGTCTGAGTCTGAGCCTGAACCTGAGTCTGAGCCTGAGCCTGAGTCTAAATCTGAGCCTGAGTCTAAATCAGAGTCTGAGTCTGAGCCTGAGCCTGAGCCTGAGCCTGAGCCTGAGTCTGAGTCTTAGTCTGAGTCTGAGTCTGAGCCTGAGCCTGAGCCTGAGCCTGAGCCTGAGTCTGAGTCTGAGTCTGAGCCTGAGCCTGAGCCTGAGTCTGAGCCTGAGTCTGAGCCTGAGTCTGAGCCTGAGTCTGAGTCTGAGTCTGAGTCTGAGTCTGAGTCTTAGTCTGAGTCAGAGAGTGTGGAGCAGGTGAGAGAGCGGGTCTTTGAAGCTGCTCAGAGGTTCTCCACAGGGGGGCGCTCTCTGCAGTTATGGAAAGAATTCTGTCTTTTAAAATAAAAATATTGCATCTAATTTACTTCAGGAAGTTTGCCTTTGCCCAGTAAGTGTCTGTGTGTGTGTGTCTCTATGTCTGTGTGTGTGTGTGTGTGTGTGTCTCTGTGCACTTGTTTTCAACTCCTGGTGGGTTCCATAACCTGAGATTCCACTCACGTCATGGGGCCCGAACACCGGACCCCACTGGTCCAAGCTTAATAATCAATGGGTAATGCTTTTCTGTGATTCATGTCCTTCATATTATTCAAAGACTTTACAAACATGGAGGAAAATAAGATTCAACTCAAATGTCATTTATTATGATCTGTTCTTGAACTGAAGCAAACACTGAGGGAAGTGCAAAAGCGTGATCCTTGAACAATCAGGACACAGGAACTTAGTTTTTCTCTATTGCTTAAACACATTTTACGATACTGCCCTCCCTTTTTTCAAAACTCTAAACACAAACCTCTTTTCTAAAGCTACGTACACACAACAACACAGTCTCTTTTCAAAACCAACCCATCTCACCAAAACAGTGACTCATATTCTCTAAACCAACCCATCTCACCAAAACAGTGACTCATATTCTCTAAACCAACCCATCTCACCAAAACAGTGACTCATATTCTCTAAACCAACCCATCTCACCAAAACAGTGACTCATATTCTCTAAACCAACCCATCTCACCAAAACAGTGACTCATATTCTCTAAACCAACCCATCTCACCAAAACACCTCTCATGGTCTGCAAAAATGTGAACACTATGAGCATCATTAACCACATCACCAAAACAATTGAAAACACAATTTTCAGAATGTGACACTGTTCTTTTGACAGTTTCACAACTGCCAGGATGCATTTGAGCAACACTTTAATTCTCAAATGTTTTGGGCATTTACTATAGATTTGTGCGTTTCATGAGAATAGTTACAGTACGTAAAGTAGAAAATGCAGTTATATCACAACTCAATGCAAACATGAGTAACTCTATGGAGGATCCATGACACACAATAGATACTACAGTACAGTAACAATTGAAAACACAATGTTTAGGGCAGTGCTTCTCAAATAGTGGGGGGGGGCTCCACATGCTCTGGTGCCACAGCGGACTCATTCCCATGTGACCGGCGCTGACAGGACAAGTGCGGATCTTTGGATGTGAGAAATGCAGCTGAACTATGTGAGCCTCTGGAAGTGTCCCCGTGTCTCCTGTAGCCCTGAAACTACAACTCACTAAATTAAAGCTGGGGTACCTACATATCCCTTGCATTCATAAAGCATGTTGCTCCTCTCCCTCCTGGGTCTGCACCTTTCCCTCTTTGACCTGCGGGCGGTTCTATCTCAGGCAGGGCGGACCCAGTGATTGGGGCACCTGTGCATAAATGTGTATCTTACTAACACTCTCTGCTCCCTCCAGGTACTGGAACTTTTATTCTTTGTTTTGTCATTTGTTAAAATTAGCTTTAGTTTCACACTCAGACATATACACACATACACTGGTTTTCATTCACTGACCTGCACACACTGAACACATTCCACGGCTCACATACTCACACCTCATTCTTTATTATCTTTTGTTGTTGTCTTTATTATTTAAAATAAACATATTGAACGACCACACCTGTCTGTCCCTCAATTTGTCACAGGCCAAGAGCCAGCTTGTGACAAAAGACACAACAAACCAACATCATAGAGTCACAACAAGGAACAGAAAAGTCAAACATGAAAATGAAACACTGAACAGAATGGATTCTTTCCCCAAACCAGGAGTTAAGACTGAAGTGAGATCCTGTAGAGTCTGACTCTGGGTTCACAGGATGCAGCCTCAGCTCTGTCTCCTTCACTTTGGTCCAGATGCTTCAGACCTGCTTCAGACCTGCTTCTCTACAGGTTTTAATGTGTTTAGTAAGAGATGAACTTCGAGTAAAAGACTTTTCGCACTTTTCACAGACAAATGGTTTCTCTCCAGTGTGGATCCTCTGATGCACTTTGAGATGACCACTCTGAGAAAAACTCTGACCACAATCGTCGCAGCTGAAGGGTTTCTCTCCAGTGTGGATTCTTTTGTGCTTGTTAAGATCTCCTCTTTGGGAAAAACATGTTCCACACTGGTCACACTCGTACGGCTTCTCTCCAGTGTGGCTCCGATGGTGAAGTGTGCGCTGTGCTGCAGTTTTAAAGGTTTTACTGCAGAAGTCACATGCAAATGGATTTTCTCCAGTGTGGATTCTCTCATGTGCTTTGAGATTACCACTCCGAGAAAAACTCTGACCACAATCGTCGCAGCTGAAGGGTTTCTCTCCAGTGTGGATTCTCTCATGTGCTTTGTAGTATGAAGAGTGAGTAAACGTCTTCCCACAGTCTCCACAGACGAATGGTTTATCTCCAGTGTGGATTCTGTAGTGGGCAGTGAGGTCATATAAACATGTAAAAGTCTTTTCACACTGGTCACATTGGTGAGGTCTCTCTCCTGTGTGGACATGCTGATGTCGTGAGAGCAGCGGTTTGGTCCTAAATGTTTTTTCACACTGGTCACACTCAAATGGTTTCTCTCCTGTGTGGATCCTCTGATGATCTTTGAGATGACCCTCTTTTCTAAAACTCTGATCACAATCGTCGCAGCTGAAGGGTTTTTCTCCAGTGTGGATTCTGCTGTGGACCTTGAGACATTGTTTTGTAGTAAAACATGTTCCACACAGATCACACTCGTATGGTTTTCCTCCAGTGTGAGTTCTGTGGTGTCTCTTTAGATCAGAAGCAGAGCTGCAGGTCTTTCCACACTGATCACAGGTGAACCCCATTCTGTAGATGGACTTTGTAGATCTGCAACAAACACAACAACGTCAGATAATTCTAATATGTTTGATGGTGGTAGAAGTGAGAAATGATATTGTTCTCTTTCAACATCAAACATCGGGTTCTGCAATTAAAGCTGGTTGCTCCCGACCCATGAGCTACACCCCCCACCCTGTATAGGAGCCACTTCTACAACCTCAGTCCTGGGTCTACAACCTCAGTCCTGGGTCTACAGCCTCAGTCCTGGGTCTGCAGCCTCAGTCCTGGGTCTGCAGCCACAGTCCTGGGTCTGCAGCCACAGTCCTGGGTCTGTCCGTGTGGCTATGAACAGATATAAACTATGACGTCATACAATGAACTTTAGAAACAGAAATAGGGAAATGTACAGTCTGACATAGGGGTGCGCTGGCTGATTAAGGACCACAACGACACATGTAGGATCACTGGTTGACTTGATCTGCAGTTCTGTATAAAAAAAAATAAAACACAAATCCTCATGGTCTCTCCATATCACACGCTCGCAGTCCCCTGTTAGCAGCTAGCTCTCACATGTGACTACATAAACTACCAGTGATGGGCAAGCTACTTGATTTATGCAGTTAGCTAAGCTACTCTACAATAAATTCAGCTTCACTTTACAGAAGCTACCACCCATAAAAATGCAGCAAGCTAAGTTAAAAAATTCTGTCAAAAGTAGTTTGCTATATAGAAGCTACTTTCAAGTAAACAAACTGCAGTCTATGCAATTTTAGTGATAAATACTAAACTGTCAGAAAAAGGTTAAAATTTAGATATTTATAGAATAGCCCAAAACACCAACAACAAAAGACAAGAAGGCCCTTTGCAATTGTAAAAAAAATAAATTGAGAAATTATAGCAATAAGCCATTACAAATTAACATGTACTTCAATCAATCAATCAATCAATCCTTTATTATCTCACACAGATGGAGAAATTCAGTTCGATGAATAAACATCAAGGCCGGCCGCGTACTCTAATTTTCCGCGCTCCTTATGACAGTTATTCAACAGCAGAGAGCAAAACAGACACATATTTCAAACAAACATGGGAGAGACACGGTACATGTGGAAAAACATGCGGATCTTTTTAATGGGAAGTCATCACTCTGGCCCGCCTCGTCCAATATAGCGCGTCAGAGGGGAGTGTGGGTGGGGGAGGTGGAGGGGAAGACCACCATAGACTGAAAAGAGAGGGAGGCAGACATGTAGAAGGGGGGGGGGGACTGTAACTGGTGTTCTGGGTTGTGAGTCTGAGTTAAAGAGTCCAGTGTCGGCCTTGAGTGGTCGGTGTGTGGTGGAATGTGGAGGACAAAGATAGCGCAGGTGCAAACATTGGAGACAAAACAACACATGCCCTTGTGGGAAATTTGTATAAGCACTTTAGCTGATCAATGAAAGGCAGTGTAAACTAAAGCCAATATGTCCAAATTAAACTGGAACTGGACCCTCCGTTCACCGTTATCCGGAGTTGACCACGTCAGTACGAGGTTCCACCGTGAGGCCCAAGTCCTTCAATCAATCCTTCCACGCGTTTAAGTCCATCCAAAGATCTCACTCCCAGATCTGAAAGGGAATGTTCGATCCGACTCACACCCCGTTGTGTCCCCACTGTGCCCTCGACCACGACTCTGACCAACTCGCGGAAACTCTCCTTGTTTTCCGCGGACAGCCGCTCGTAAATCTTCTGAGTGGACAGCCCTCCAACTTTGCGGTAGATCAAGCCAACTCCAAATCCAATCAGGAGGAACCCTGCTACCATAAATCCAAAAATGTATATATCCTCAATGTCCTCGATGGACAGTCCCGACAGACAAACGGGGTGCCACTTTTGCCAGTTGTCAAAAACGTACCCAGCAGCCGCCGTACCATCCGGGCAAACGGCATCTCCAGAACCGCCTTTACGTGATGAAAAAATAGTAGCAATTGCGTTGAGGGACCAGTTGATTAATTCCATCATTTTTCAAGTTGTACACAGGCAGAGCACTAGGAAAAAGACAGTCAGGGCAAGCAGAGCAGGAGTAGGCAAGAGACACGTCTGACCTCGAGGAGAGCAGGAGGAGGAAGAGAAATGTTTTTAACTGTTGTTTATAACAATAGCCCAATAAACACGAAACAAATGTGAATCCGAGCCAATTAATGGCTCTATTTAAGCAAGAATACCCTCTGAAACTGAAAAGAAAACACATAAGTTTACAAATGAACTGTGCTAGAACTATGTCTGACCAGTTTATGAAAACAATGGTAACATCCTACAGCCTTATTATCAGTCAGAGGAGCTTTCTCTGGGATTACAGAGTAGGATCTGAAAACATTTCTGTTCGCTCGTCTCCACTAAAGTGACGTGCTTTTGGAGGTATGGCCACGGTGAGGTCTGGACTCCACCGGGCGCGTCTCCGTTGACGCGCGTTGGCTGCTGTCCGTCGGACGTCCGTAAAACGGACTAGTGGTCTAAACTTATTGAAAGCAATTGGAAAAATGGGAGAGAGAAAAGAACTCCAACATATCCAGTGTTGTGAGATCTGTCTCTCATAAGTGCAGTAGCTCTGTGGGTAATGTGTGTGTGTGTGTGTGGATGGGAGCGCACGGCGGTGAGGAGAGAGCAAGGGGACACAGCAAGTGTCCAAGGGGACAGAGCAAGTGTCCAAGGGGACAGAGCAAGTGTCCAAGGGGACAGAGCAAGAGAAAAAAGAGCGAGGTGTATGTAAAGATTTACATTACGCGAAAGATAAATGGTAGATGGACGATCAGGAAACAATTATTTAAATTAATACATGAAAAAAATTACACATGTTTGTTAATAATCATTGTCATTAACAAACACTTATAACCAGGACTACAGCATATATCAATACATGTTTAATAATGTTGTAAATATATTAATATATATATTATTCATTGTATTTCCAATGGAAAACGGACCCAACACGCGTCGACGGAACAAATAAGATTGTTTCTATTTCGTCCGTCCGCGTCCGTTGCACCCTCCGTTGATGGAATCCGGATGTTGGAGGCAGTGGAGCCACTTCCATTCACCCTCATGGAAATAACGGAGACGGAGATGAAACGGACATGTTTGGACGGATCCGTCGTCCGTATCTCCATGAGGGTGAATGGAAGTGGCTCCACTGCCTCCGCATGCGTCCGTCCAACGCACGTTGGACGTATTCCGTCAACGGAGGGTGCAACGGACGCGGACGGACGAAATAGAAACAATCCTATTTGTTCCGTCGACGAGTGTCGGGTCCGTTTTCCATTGAAAATACAATGGAATAATATATTGATATATGCTGTAGTCCTTGGTTATAAGTATTTGTTAATGACAATGATTATTAACAAACGTGTGTAATTTTTTTCATGTATTAATTTAAATAATTGTTTCCTGATCGTACATCTACCATTTATTTTTCGCATAATGTTAATACGTTAATCTTTACATACATCTCGCTCTGTCCCATGGATCTATTATAATAACTGGATAGGGTATTACTAGCTTGTAGCTGAATAACTCATGTGCTCGGGGGATTCTCGCGGTACTGCAGACTAAACCAGACTAAATTCACGTGGGCTACCCAGAAATTTTCTCCATAGAACTCAATGCATATTAAAACAGCTCAACCTCAGCTGAAAGAGAACCTACAGCTTTCATAAAGGTCGGATTTTGTGGGGATTTTAGTGTCCCTTGTCATCCTGAACTTTTTTTCTTCTTAAATCCTTCGGTTTTGTGTAAATCCACACTTTAGTGCCACAAACTCTGCTCCTCTGGCTCTCGCTCTAACTCCCGCTCTGATGAACTGCTCTGATTGGTCAGAGCGAGCCCCTCTGTGCACGTGCGTGAGACCCGGTGTGAGACCCACACACGCGTGTTTAGCGCAACGCATTATGGGAGATAATACACTGCACAGAACCGGGAGGACCAGACGATGCCCAAATACAGGCGAGTTTCCCATAGATCTTTGCGAGTTCCAGGCGACTTCCGCTAATCTTTCAGCCCCCATGCCGTCACAAAGCGCCACTGAGCACAACCATTCATTTGAATAGGGCGCCATCTTGGATCGCCGGGGCTTGCTCTGTCCCCTCTACCTGCGAGGCGCTCTCTCCGCGCACACACACACACAGGATATGTTAGAGTTCTTTTCTCTCTCCCCTTTTTCCAATTGCTTTCAATAAGTTTTGCTTCATCCATCGCGACGTCCTCAATGCTTCAATATGCTGTGCTTTGCACTGATCATAGCCACAGCTCATTCAAATCACACACCGCTTCTTCTATTTAAAACTATAGCGGCTGCCTGTTGCCTAAAGCCGCGGAGAGGCGAGTTGGGTCCGATAAAAGTGTATGACGCGCTAAATAAGTATAGAAAACAAACGAAGAGGCTGGATCATAATAATCGCTGCGGTCACAGGCCCAAACACACATGCACGCACACACACGCGCCTCCCACCACACACACACACAGGCGCTCTCACGCACACGCACACATGTACGCCGACAACACATGACTCCTCCATCAGCCAAACATTCTTTTATTCACACAATGCCCAAACGTGTCTCCTACAAAAACAAAGCAGGCTGATAAACGCACAGCCAGAGCTGCTGCTGCTGCAGCCGGTTTGACCACTAGTCTTTTTTATGGACGTCCGACGGACAGCAGCCAACGCGCGTCAACGCAGACGCGCCCGGTGGAGTCCAGGCCTCAGTTTAGTCCTCCGAGACCGCGGCTCCCTCCAACAGCGCGCAAGTGTGTGCGTGCGCATGAGTGGGTGCGTGCGTGTACGCGAGTGTATGCGTCGTCACTAAAGCCTAGTGTATACTTGCGCGGCGCGGAGCTTACGGAGGTGACGTGACGTCACTTGCGCAACACGTTGGTCACCGCAAGGCCCTAAAGCCTAGTGTATACTTGCGCGGCGTGGCTTACGTTAGCGGTTGCGGTGGACCTACGTAAGCACAATTGATGTTATACTGGCGCGTTCCCCTTACGGAGTTTTGAGGAGAATGTTGTAATCCCACAACAAACCACATGAGGGCGATCACACAGGAGCGGTCCCATTTACGCTGCTACTTTGTCCTCTTCAGAACAACAATAACAAACAAAGCTGTTTGAGCTCATTACACGTGTTTCTACTGTAGGTTTATGTGATAGTTTTATGGATTCATTATTTTATAAGTCATTTCAACTGTGATGCTGTGAATAAAGACACAGTTCTTGTTGGAAACATAGTTATTATTAAATAGTTTTCAGCACAAACAGCAAAACAATAATAGTGGTAAATATCTGAGACAAACATGAACGATTTACGAGTGCAGGAGGAAAGCAACAAACGTTGCAAATGTTAAATAGTCCACTGTCTCCTGTATATCAGGCTCTGAGCCCAAACTGCTTTTCCTTCGAAGCACAAAGCTCTCTGCTCCATAGTGCCTCGTCCATGCTCCTGCTGCAGCCGCTTCATGCTTCCTTCCAATACACACACACGGACCAATCACAGCGGAGCTTCCTTGCGGCGACCCCAACGTAAGGGCCTTGCAGTGACCAACGCGTTGCGCAAGTGACGTCACGTCACCTCCGTAAGCTCCGCGCGAGTATAAACTAGGCTTTACGTTGCCTGCCGCGCAGCATCGAAATTTTCTAACTACGTAAAGGTCGCCGCAAGGAAGCTCCGCTGTGATTGGTCCGTGTGTGTGTATTGGAAGGTGTGGTGTATTCTGTAATGTAACAGTATCATCTTGTTTCACTAATGATCTTTGTTGACGCCCCTGACGTAACACGTGCGGTTCATTATTCAGACTGTTGAGTAAAGCCTCATGTTAACAGCACACAGTTGTCCCACGTATCTTTGTTCAACCTCAGAACACGACATGGTGTCAGAAGTACTGTGTGACTTTTAAGAAAGGCAATAAGGGTCCGTCAAGTGGAAAAAGGGATTGAGGTGCGCAGTAATGTCAGACGAGGGGGAAGACCAACAAGTGAGGGCTGGAGTTAGCATGGCGGCTAGCACTCCCAGCGCTACGTTTAGCATACAGCCACCGGAGACCTTTGATAGAGGAAGAGAACATGGTCCACTCAGACTCAATATCCCCCTCCTCCGCCGGGACCTGGGAGAAGCTCTCCCGGAGGTGTGAGTTGAAAGTCCGTCTGACAGGGGTCTCAGCGAGACGTTCCCAGCAGACCCTCACTACACGCTTGGGTCTGCCAGGTCTGACCGGCTTCTTCCCCTGCCAGCGGATCCAACTCACGACCAGGTGGTGATCGGTTGACAGCTCCGCCCCTCTCTTTACCCGAGTGTCCGAAACACGCGGCCGAAGGTCAGATGATACGACAACAAAGTCGATCATCGACCTCCGGCCTAGGGTGTCCTGGTGCCACGTGCACTGGTGGACACCCTTGTGCTCAAACATGGTGTTCGTGATGGACAAACCGTGACTAGCACAGAAGTCCAACAACTGAACACCACTCGGGTTCAGATCAGGGGGGCCATTCTTCCTGATCACCCCTCTCCAAGTGTCACTGGCGCTTCCCACATGGGCGTTAAAGTCCCCCAGGAGAATGACGGAGTCCCCGGGCGGTGCACCGTCCAGTACCCCTCCCAAGGACTCCAAGAAGGCCGAGTACTCTGCACTGCTGTTAGGCCCGTAGGCCGTCACAACAGTGAGAGACTTGTCCCCCACCCGGAGGCGGAGGGACGCGACCCTCTCATTCACCGGGGAGAACTCCAACACGTGGCGGCTGAGATGGGGGGCAATGAGTATGGCCACCCCAGCTCGCCGCCTCTCCCCGCGAGAAACACCAGAAAAGTGGAGCGTCCAACCCCTCTCAAGGAGTTGGGTTCCAGAGCCCAAGCTGTGTGTGGAGGTGAGGCCGACTATCTCTAGTCGGTACCTCTCGACCTCCCCCACAAGCTCGGGCTCCTTCCCCCCCAGTGAGGTGACGTTCCACGTCCCAAGAGCCAGATGTTGGGTGTGCGGACTGGGTCGCCGAGGTCTCCGCCTTCGACTGCTGCCCAGTCCTCTCTGCACCGAGCCGCCACTGACCCCTCTGCGGGTGGGGGGCCCACAGGAGGGACTGCCCACGTCATCCCTTCGGGCTGAGCCCGGCCGGGCCCCGTGGGCTAAGGCCCGGCCACCAGGCGCTCGCATTCGAGCCCCGACCCCAGGCCTGGCTCCAGGGTGGGGCCCCGGCTGCGCCATGCCGGGCGACGTCACGGTTCTTCTTTTCGTGCTGTCCATGTTGGCTTCTGACTGCTCTTCGTCTGACTCGTCACCTGAGACCTGTCTGCCATGGGAGACCCTACCAGGGGCATGAAGCCCCAGACAGCATAGCTCCCAGGATCATCCGAGTACTCAAACTCCCCCACCACGTTAAGGTGGCAGTCCAGGGGGGACTCAACCCTGACCCTAAAAAACGGCACTACAAGGTCTGTTCTGACCATTTCATAACAGGTAAGAGCTAGCTAAACTTGTGCATGTGTGGTTTATATTCAGAGCTGCGATTTGACTGATACCATGTGCGCCTCAAGGAATCCCCTCTAAATGAATGAGAGGAGGAGGAGGAGGAGGAAAGGGTGGTAGACAGAAGCTTGTATGGCCGTGGGTCAGTGATTTACGGACTGTGACATGACTGCTTCGTTCAAAATAAATTAATGATTGAAAGAAATATTGCATTATATACATCATGACCTTTTGTAATTGTGAAACTGTTGGGTAAAAGTAAGTCTGGTGTGTGCCATGTTTGGATTACAAAATAACACCAACAACTTGATCAAGGTTCAGTCATCTGATATCTGTGGTAAAATGTAAACAAACACAGCACATACATACTTATGACAAAATATTGTCTATATAATTCTGTTACAATCCTACAAATGTAAATATTATATACATGACTTTCAAAATGTAATGCTGTCTGAGTCATACCAAATATATGAATGAAATATATGAACTTATTTAAGATAATTATTTATTTTTATTTGCAGGGAAGAGAGCTGAGTTGTACCACTCGTCAAATCCAGATTGGGCACCTTCATTGAAAATGGGACCAGTTTCAACGTCTCCCACAAAGACACGGCCCAGTCAAAAGTGGTTTGAGAGGGCAAAAGGAAGAACGGAAAAGAGGAAGCGTAGTGAAGCGGCGGCTGCACTACTCAGTCTGCAGAAGCAGGATACGCCGGTGACTGATGAGGTGACTACTTCAGACACTGGTGAGGCAAATGACAGTGAGACGGATGTCGCTACTGCATCATCGGAACAGTCAACAGATCCTCAACCAGACGACACGTTACTCATGAAGCAAATGAGGGAGGAGCTTCAGCGGCTGACGACGGAAACCATGTTACTGAAGGAGAAACTGAAAGGAATGGTTTTGACTCCGGACACGCTGAGGGGTAATGACGCTAAAGTAAAGCATTACACGGGTGTTACCTACGACATTCTCATGACCCTGTATAGATTTGTTGAGGCGAGTATACCTCATTCAGCATCAAGTAGACTGACAAAATTTGAAAAGCTGATGATGGTATTGATGAAGTTGCGACTAAACCTCAGCCAGCAGGACTTGGGCTACAGGTTCAAGGTTTCCACGAGTTGTGTCTCGAATGTGTTCCTGGGTGTGGTGCATGTCCTGTTCATCAGAATGAGGGGCTTCTTTCTCTGGCCAGACCGAGAGGACCTCCAGATGTCCATGCCGATGGAGTTTAGGAAGAACTTCGGTGTGAAGGTGTCAATAATTATTGACTGCTTTGAAATCTTCATAGAGAGGCCCTCCAACTACTTGGCTCGAGCAGAGACGTGGTCGAATTACAAGCACCACAATACTGTGAAGTATCTCATGGGCATCACACCTCAGGGAGCCGTCTCTTTTTGTCAAAAGGATGGGGTGGCCGAGCCAGTGACAAGCATGTGACTGAAAACTGTGGCCTGCTGTCCAAACTGCTGCCTGGAGACATCGTTCTCGCAGACCGAGGCTTCGACATAAAAGAGAGTGTGGGACTGCACTGCGCAGAAGTGAAGATACCATCTTTCACAAGAGGAAAGCAACAGTTATCCCCCCTTGAGATTGAAGCAACAAGAAACATAGCCCACAGCAGAATCCATGTGGAACGCGTCATCGGTCTGGTGCGGAACAAGTACACAATTTTGCAACACACCATTCCTATTGACTACTTACACTGCCCTGCAGGTTGTGTACCAACGTTGGACAAAATTGTCACAGTGTGTTGTGCACTGTCCAATTTGTGTGGCTCGGTTGTGCCATTTGACTGAAAGTTGTTAGAGGAATAAAAGAAAAAAAACCGTGATGAGACCCCATCAATAAAACACATTTATTCTGTTATATTTTGTTTTTCATTTATCTTACACCCTCACATTTGCAGGTTACTTACACATGAGCCCATGCACAGTAAAGTCTAGTGTGGATAAAATAAGTTAACATGAGTAACATTTAATAAATGTACTATATGAAAGTGTCACTTTGTTTCTACTCTTTAGAAAGGATCAGGTCTGTTACATATAGGAAACTTGACTAATGGATAAAACAATTATGTTCTAGCAACCTCTAATGGACAGAGGAGGTATTTGGACACATTCAAAACATGATATATCTTCTGATTAAAATCTAGTTTATACATGGCTCAACTTGTGCTTTTTTGTTGACTTGTGATATTTCCACCAAAAGAGTTATGTCAATGAATATGTTAAGTTTAATATAATATGTTAAGTGCCAATATCAAATAAATCCCCATGAACAAAATAGTTTTCTGTGAATTGCTTTATTTTGGAGTGTCTTTTTCACAGAATCCTTTAGAACATACCACAATCTGTGGATCAAATTCCATCATCTGTCATAGTAATATTTTCAAATATGCTCTCACAATGACGTAGCAGTGGTTCACTTGGGGTCGTGGCAAAAGTTTCATCGTAAAGCCCGGACAAAGGAGTTGGATACTTCTTGTCTAGTGCTTCAGGACGAAAATATTTCGAATAGCCTGGAACCAATGCCAGGAGCACTGGCTTCTTTTCAGTGACGTGTAGCTCCTTGAATAGAGTGGCAAGTTCAGATTCGGATGGCTCATCAACACTCGGTTGTTTCCTTGGGCTGTTGACAACGGGGGTACCGGTGTTGTTGATAGTCATCTCCAGTTGCTTCTTCATGGTTTTTGCAGAAGTGAAGTTAATCTGCTGAATTGTTTTATACTGGACCTAAAAATAACAAACAAGAAAACAGAAATTAGGACAGTTTACATAGTTTACATGCATTTAGGATTCAAAGTTACCTAAAATAGTCAAATAGTCAAAGTCATTATTCTTTTAATCCTAACATTTGAATATTATTATATATATCACATACATACATATGTATGTACATATGTGTGTATATATACACACACACACACACACACATATATTAATACAAGACTTGAAGTGCATGACATTAAATTTACCTTCTGTAGAGCTGCAGGTAACAACCAGTAGGCCTTTTCCTGGGTCACAGTTCGTCTTTTCCTTATATCTGTCGCACTGTCCAGAGCAAAAAGGATGGCACCGACGTGGGAACACACCTCTCCAAGACCAGCCACACAGATACAATGTGCAGACAGAACCTCCCCGTCTCGCTCGGTGATTACCCAGGGTAGGAGGCAAGGGTCATTCATCCGTTGCGAGTGTTTTATCCTAGCCATCAAAACACTCTTGTCGTTGATGATAGCATGTCTCACCTCCTGCACCCAACCACACACCAGGTAATTGAACGATTCCATCGTCTTCATTGCCTTCAGTTCCTTCAGGGTGTACGGACTTCGTGTGTGTAGGCAGTAATTCACAATGTCTGCGTATGTTACCGCAGGCCAGGAGTCCATTTCTGGTGAAGTCCACTGGTCTCGCCGCATTTCGTATGGATCCAAATCTCCGATCACTCTCAATTTCTCCAAATATCTTTCCTTAGAAATTACGTCCAGTGTATCACTATACTTCACGCGGTCAGAGTCGGCCGATTTCGTGGCTTTAGAAGACATTGTGAGAATGATCCGTGGCAAATGAACTGTGAGAAATGATCCGTGCTATATAATCTAGACAGACAACATGGCGGCCGCGCAAAGCATCATGGGTAATAAACACGTGATCGAAAACCATCTATTCTCTGGCCCAGTCCCAATACCTACACTGCACCCTACACACCTCTACGAAGTGTGCATTTGTTCGAAGTGCACACCAGGGTTGGAGTGCGCAGGTTACAAGTGTGCAAAAAAGGCAGAATTGGGACAGTGCAGTGAGTGCAGGTTACGTCATCGACTCGTCAAGAGATATAAAGAAACTTTATAAACATTAAAGGTAATTTTGTCTGACCCTTTGGGAAACAAAATGAATTGCTTCACACACGTTAAAATACATGTATATTAGTTGTTTTTAATTAGAGATAGCTGTATAATTTTAAGTTAAATACTGAGGTGGGTAACTAACTATCTGGTCAGTTTTTATACATTCTAAGATTATTGTACTAAGTGTAAAGTTTAAATTGAATGTTATATAAACGCTTGTTTATAACTACAAAAACCAAATCTTAGGTCCACCACAGAATCCACACGAGAAAAACCCTTCAGCTCAACGTTTGTGATCAGAAGTTTTAGACAAGAGGGTACTCTCAAAGGTCATCAAGGATACACACAGAAGAGAAACCATTTGAGTTGTGACCAGTGTGAAAAAACAGTTAGGACCAAACAGCTGCTCTCACTACATCACATGTCCCACACAGGAGAGAGAACCACACCAAAAGGTGACCAGTGTGAAAAGACTTTACAGTGTTTACTCTCAACCTCACTGATCACCTACAGGAAATCCACACTGTGAGATAAACTATTCGTGCCTGTGGGAGACCTGTGGGAAGACGTTTACTCATCTTCACACTACAAAGCACATGAGAGAATCCACACTGGAGAGAAATCCTATCAGCTGCGACGATTGTGGTCAAGTTTTTCTCGGAGTGATTCATCTCAAGTGCAACAGAGAATCCACACAGGAAAGCCATTTGCATGAGACATCTGCAGTAATACTTTAAAACAGCAACAGAGTCGCACACAACGCACCCATCGGAGCCACACTGAGAGAAGCCGTACGAGGTGACCAGTGTGGAACATGTTTTAACAAGAGGAAATCTTAACCGAGCACAAAAGAATCCCACTCTGGAGAGAAACCCTTTCAGCTGCGAACGATTGAGGTTCATAGATTTTCTTCTGAGTGGTCACCTCAAAGTGCCATCAGAGGTCCACACTGGAGAGAAACCATTAGACTGAGAAAAGTGCGAAAAGTCTTTTTACTATGGTACATCTCTACTAAACACATTAAAACCTTTAGAGAAGCAGGTCTGAAGCATCTGGAAGAACCAAAGTGAAGGAGACAGAGCTGATGCTGCATCCTGTGAACCCAGCGTCAAGACTCAACAGGATCTCCTTCAGTCTTAACTCCTGGTTTGGCGGAAAGAATCCATTCTGTTCAGTGTTTTCATTTATTCATGTTTGACTTTTTCTGTCCATAAGGCGCGTTCAGAACCAAAAGCATCAAAAAGGCTTTTGACGCGCTTCAACTGACCGTCACCGGAATAGATTTAGTCCTTTAGTGCTTTGAAGCTTTTGAACGCGAGTGGACGCGCCTGACGCCGGGATGGGAGGAGCTTCTCATTTGCCTGTAGTCAGGACAGCGGTGATTTTTCAATGAGCAGCGAGCCTTTATTTGTTATATAAAGCAAAATAAACGTTGTTGTAGGCTTTCAACAAAACATTTCTGGTTCACCACAGACTTGAGAGGCTGCAGTGTTTGCTGAGTTCCGTCATATTACTCCAGGAGTCTGCGACGGAGGAGTTGTCGCTTTCAGCGGTAGCTTCCGCCATGTCACTCGCCAGTCACGAGTTCTCAAACCCCGGAACTCGCTCTCCCCGCCTCTTCCCTGCCTCTCCCCTGCTCTCCTCTCGCCTCTCCTGCCTCTCCCCCGGCCCTCTCACGCCCGCCCGGAGCTTTGCCTTTCTCTGAGCCAGACTCATCGACAGCCTGTTCTTATTTTAAATAAACTACGATTACTAACACAAGCGCATGTGTAAATGATTTTGTTACTCAGAATTTACAACTCATACAAATTAATATTACTAATAACAATAAATGACAAAAAAACAGCAGCAGCATGACTTCTCTTCAAAGACAGAGACAGACCCTCTGCTGCGGCTGCTCCTCGTCTCATGTATTGGTTGAAGCCCGCTGTCAAATCTTTCAAAAGCTCAGCATGCTCAGCTTCGGCGTCAAAAAGCGTCAGTTTCATTGAAAGTGAATGGTGAAGCGCGTCAGGTGAACCTAGAGACCCCGGCGTCACTTGACGCGCGACAAAGCTTCAAGAGTCGCGCGTACTCGCGCTCACATTGAAGCTTATGACGCGCGAAAACGCTCGCGTATCAAAACAATTCCTTTGACGCCGAAGCTGAGCAAAGCTGAGCTTTTGAAGCAATGACGCGTGCTTCAACCAGATCAGGAGACGAGGAGCAGCAGCCTCAGAGGGTCTGTCTCTGTCATGACGAGAAGTCAATGCTGCTGCTGTTTTATTGTCATATACTTGTTATTAGTAATATTATTTGTAGATTAGTAACATTTTCCCCAGGGGGAAGGTAACAAAATCATTGTACACATGCGTGTAGTAAACGTAGTTTATTTAAAAAAAAGAACAGGCGGACGATTGAGTCTGTCTCAGAGCAAGGCAGCTCCGTGCGGGCGGTGAGCCGGGAGAGGCAGGAGAGTCGAGAAGAGAGCCGGGGGAGAGGCAGGGAGAGCCGGGGAGAGGCAGAGCTCCGGGGTTTGAGAACTCATACTGGCGAGTGACATGCGGAAGTACCGATGAAAGTCGAAACTCCTCCGTACGCAGCTCCTGGAGTAAATGACGGAACTGTCAAACACAGCAGACCCCCCCCCCCACCCCCCCCCCCCCCCCCCCTCTCAAGTCTGTGGTTGAACCCAGCAACATGTTTTGTTGAAGCCTACAACAACGTTATTTTGCTTTATATAACAAATAAAGGCACGCTGCTCCATGAAAAATCCACCGCTGTCCCTGACTCAGGCAACATAGAGCTCCTCCCACGGGGCTCAGGCGCGTCACTCGCGTCAAAAGCTTCAAGCACCAAAAGGACAAAACTATCCCGGCGTCATTTGAAGCTCGTCAAAAGCTTTTTGAAGCTTTTGGTTCTGAACGCGCCTTAAGGAACAGAAAAGTCCAACATGAAAATGAAACACTGAACAGAATGGATTCTTTCCCCAAACCAGAGTTAAGACTGAAGTGAGATCCTGTAGAGTCTGGCCTCTGGGTTCACAGATGCAGCCTCAGCTCTGTCTCCTTCACATTGGTCCAGATGCTTCAGACTGCTTCTCTACAGGTTTTAATGTGTTTAGTAAAGATGGAACCATTATAAAAGACGTTTTCCCCTTTTCACAGACAATGGTTTCTCTCCAGTGTGGATCCTCGTGAAGCACTTTGAATGACCACCTCAGAAAAAACTCTGACCACAATCGTCGCGCTGAAGGGTTTCTCTCCAGTTGGATTCTTATTGTGCTGGTTAAGTATTTCCTCTTTCCCGTAAAAAACATGTTCCACACAGTCACACTCGTACGGCTCTCTCCAGTGTGGCTCCGTATGGTTACGTGTTGCGCCTGTTGCTGTTATAAAAGTTTAACTGCAGAAGTCACACGCAAATGCTTTTCTCCAGTGTGGATTTCTCTGATCGCCAACTTAGAATGATCACTCCGAGAAAACTCTTGAACCACAATCGTCGCACTGAAGGATTTCTCTCCAGTTGTGGATTCTCTCATGTGCTTTGTATTGTGAAGACTGAGTAAAACGTCCCCACCCATTTATTTATTTCCCCCCCCCCCCCCACAGTCTCCACAGACGAATGGTTTATCTCCAGTGTGGAATCTGAAAGTGGATCAGTGAGGTGAGATAAACATGTAAAATTCTTTCACACTGGTTCACATTGGTGAGAGTCTCTCTCCTGAGTGGACATGCTGATGTAGTGAGAGCAGTCTGTGAGTCCTCAATGTTTTTTTCACACTGGTCACACTCAACGTTTCTCTCCTGTGTGGATCCACTGAGACCTTTTGAGAGTACCCTCTTGTCTAAAACTCTGATCACAATCGTTTTGGCAGCTGAAGGGTTTTTTCTCCAGTGTGATTCAGTTGTTGACCTAGAGATTTTGTTTTGTAGTAAAACATGTTCCAACACCGATCACACTCGTATGGTTTTCTCCAGTGTGAGTTCTGGGTGTCTCTTTAGATCAGAAGCAGAGCAGCAGGACTTTCCACACGTCACAGGTAACCCCATTCTGTTGATGGACTTTTGTAGAACAGCAACAACACAACAACGTCAGAGTAATTCAAATAGTTTGATGGTGGTAGAAGTGAGAAATGATATTGTTCTCTGTTCAACATCAACATCGGTTCTGCATTAAAGCTGGTTGCTCCCGACCCATGGGCTCACCCCCCACCCTGTAAGAGCCACTTCTAGCAACCTCAGTCTGGGTCTACACCTCAGTCCTGGGTCTAGAGCCTCATCCGGTCTACACCCAGTCCCTGGTCTGCAGCCTTCAAGTCCCTGGTCTGCAGCCTCAGTCCCTGGTCCTGCAGCCTCAGTCCTGCGGTCATACAGCCACAACCTGGGTCTAACAGCCTCGAGTCCTGGGTCTACACCTCATCCTGGTTCTACAGCTCAGACCCTGGGTCTACAGACTCATTACCCTTTGGGTCTACAGCCTCAGTCCGGGTCGCAGCTCAGTCCTGGGTCTGCAGCCTCATCCTGGGTCTACAGCCTCATCCTTGTCTACAGCCTCATCCTGGGTCTGTTATCATGTGGCCAATGAACAGATATAAACTAATGACTTCATACAATGAGCTTTAGAAACAGAAATAGGGAATTGTAACAGTCTGACATAGGGGTGCGCTGGCTGATGAAGACACCACGACGACACATTTAGATCACTGTTACTTTAATCTGCAGTTGCTGTACTAAAAAAAAATAAACCAACAATCCTCTGGTCCTCTCCATATCACACTGCTCGCAGTCCCCTCCTCATACGCTAGCGCAGACTGAACACAGCTAACACAGTGCATATACAGAAACAGACCAAAAGAACACAAGAATACAAAAAGTACCATAATTACCGCTAACAATAAACTATATTGCGTGCACATACCTGTATAAAAAGAAAAGAAAACACAAATCCCTCAGTCTCTTCCCATATCACACCGTCCGCAGTCCCTGTTAGCAGCTAGCTCTCACATGTGACTACATAAACTACCAGTGATGGGCAAGCTACTTATATTTATAGCCAGTTAGCGTAGCTACTTCTACAATAAATTCAGCTACATATACAGAGCAGAAGCCTACACCCATAAAAATGCAGCAAGCTAAGTTACAAAATTCTGTCAAAAGTAGTTGCTATATAGAAGCTACTTTCAGTAAACAAACCGGCAGTCTATGCAATTTAAGTGATAAATACTAAACTGTCGACAGAAAAAGGTTATAATTAAGAAATTAGAAATAGCCCAAAACCACCAACAACAAAAGACAAAAGAGCCCTTTGCCAATTGAAATAAAATAAATTGAGAATTAATAGCAATAAGCCATTACAAATAAACAAGTTACTGTCATTAAAAATGTTTTTTAAACTGTTTTAAAACAATAGCCCAATAAACACGAACAACTGTAATCTCTGCGCCAATAAAGGCTCTATTTAAAGCAAGAATACCCTCTGAAACTGAGAAGAAAACACATTTGTTTAAAAATGAACTGTGCTAGAACTATTGTCTGACCATTTATGAAAAAATGGTAACATCCTACAGCCTTAATATCAGTCAGAGGAGCTTTCTCTGGGATTACAGAGTAGGATCAGAAAACATTTCTGTTCGCTCGACACCACTAAAGTGACTGCTTTATGAGGTATGGCCACGGTGAGGTCTGGACTCCACCGGGCGCGGTCTCCTTGAACGCGGCGTTGGCGCTGTCCGTCGACGTCCGTAAACGGACTAGTGGTCTCGAAACTGTATTGAAAGCAATTGGAAAAATGGGAGAGAGAAAAGAACTCCAACATATCCAGTGTGAGATCTGTCTCACATAATGCAGTAGCTCTGTGGGTAAATGGTGTGTTGTGTGTGGTGGATTGGAGCGTCACAGCGGTGAGGAGAGAGCAAGGGGACACAGCAAGTGTCCCCAGGGGAACAGAGCAAGTGTCCACGGGGACACACCAAGTGGTCCAAGGACCAGCAAGTGTCCAAGGGGACAGAGCAAGTGTCCCAAGGACAGAGCAAGTGTCCAAGGGACAGAGCAAGTGGTCCAGTGACACAGCAAGTGTCCAAGGGGACAGAGCAAGTTCCAAGGACACAGCAAAGTGTCCAAGGGACAGAGCCAGTGTCCAAGGTGACAGAGCAAGTGTCCCAAGGGGACAGAGCAGAGAAAAAGAGCGTGAGGGTGTATGTAAAGAATAACAATACGCGAAAGATACATGGAAGATGTAACGATCAGGAAACAATTATGTTAATTACATACATGAAAAAAATTACACGTTTGTTAATAATCATTGTCATTAACAAACACTTATAACCAGGGAAAACTTACAGCATAAATCAAAACATGTTTAATAATGTTGTAAATATCTTAATATATAAATTATCATTGTATTTTCCAATGGAAAACGGACCCAACACGCGTCACGGAACATTAGGCTTGTTTCTATTATCGTCGTCCGCGTCCTTGCAACCCTCCGATTGATGGAATCCGGAGTTGGAAGGCAGTGGAGCCCACTTCCATTCAAACCTCATGGAATAACGGAGGACGGAGATGAAACGGACATGTTTTTTTGACGGATCCGTCGTCCGTATGCTCCATGAGGGTGATGGAAGTGGCTCCACTCCTCCGCATGCATCCGTCCAACGTAGGCCTGCACGATAAATTACTATTTCGGATAATCGTTCGGAATAAATAATAAACATGCACAATAACGTTTTGAGACTCGAAAAATTGTGCCCGCATGCGCATTTGCGTCGCCAGCTATACGCCTTTACGTCATCGCCCAAGCCGAAAGCGCGAGAAGCTAGCTGGACATAGAGCCGTAGTGGACGTAAACACGAGATCGTGCTAGAAGCGGTGCTTTGGAAACGACAGTTCAAATCAAATGGCGGCTGACAACACTGATCAAGAACCCGATTCAACAGCCGCTAGTATGGTACACTTTCGGCTACAAGCCGAACGCACGTGGGGAGCCCACCATCTGAATCAGCCGGAATGTCGATCTTTGCAAAAAAGTTGTCGCAACAAAGACTGAAACACCACAAACCTCAAGCGCATTGAAGCAAAACCACCCCAAGTTGTGTATGCACAGCGGGGAGAAAAAGGCAGCTATTGAACAGGCAAGGGAGGCGCCATCTCGATGTATACAGCCTTTTCGTAGAAGATGTTTTGCCCATGTACAAAGTATAACGTGGAGAGCTAAAATGGCGCACCCACAAACAGCGTAACACACTAATCGCTAAAGTGAGATGTTGCCATTTAACACTGTGGATAAACCCGCGTTTTAGAGACATTCTGCGGGACTATTGATAAAACAATACGAGTGACCAAAAAAGACGTACATGTCATGAAACTGCCATTCCTGCGTTGTACAACAAAGTCTAAAGTGGAGTCTGATGACATAAAAACTGTACAATACTCTCCGCAACGACAATACTGTGGTCCCAGCTATAACATGACCCCATATAGACCTCACAGTGCATTACATTACTGAGGATTGGTCATGCACTCGAATGTTTAGAAACAATATATGTGCCCTGAGAACCACAATGCGCTGCCTGGCTGAAAACATTAAATGCACTGATGAATGGTACTGACAGGAAAGAAACTCTCGTACAATACTACTGACAATTGGTGCTGAAAATTGTGGCAGCAATACGCAATCTATGGCTGGCCGTGGCTCAATTTGTTTTGGCACATTCAGTCCATTTGGCTATCCAAATGCCTTAAACGCAAAAAAGAACGCACGTCGCTGCGGTGGACCTGTAGTGAAACTTGTGACTCATCTTCAACGAGAGCTGGGATTAAAGAGGATGATCTCATTTATTAATCTTTATTAATATACCGCCTTAGTTTCACTAAGAACTGATCTCAAAGCGGTTTACAATTGTTAATTTTATTTTTTGGGCAATTGTCTCTCACTGCCGACCCAGAGATGAAGGGGCCATTACAGGAGGCTCAAGCCATAACTATTGGACATATATTTAGTGGTAGGGGAAACGGAGTACCCGGAGGAAACCTACGCAGACACGGGGAGAACATGCAAACGCCACTCAGAAAGGCCCTGTTCCGACCGGGAGTTCGAAACCAGGACCTCTTGCTGAGAGCGAGAGTGTGCTATCCACTCACCGAACCGTGCCGTCTCATGAAGCACAGACGAAGCTGGCCTCCTCAGCACACACTTGTACTGGTGAGTTAGTTTTTATATAATGGCATTTTTTTAACATTTGATACACATTGTTTTAATGAAATACTTTAAAACTAAAAAAAATGATTAACTTTGTCTAATTTACGGTCTGATAAAAAGTAAAAATCCCATCCATTATCTAACATGAACTTCAAAGAAATCCATATAAATATCAAAATCATTATATTTTTCTACATATAATGTAATTCCAACAGCTTTCTGTCTTACAGGATGTGGCCACCAGATGGGGCATAAACAAAAGATGATAACAAGTACAGGAGTAAAGAAGAATAAAAAAAACAGCTGCCAGCATCAGAAGAATCCTAGTGGAGGATAGAAAACATGGCCACCACAAACCCAACATGTGCAAGATGTTCTGTGCTGGAGTCAATAAATGCAGCCTTTAGCCTTATGCTGACTTCACTGACATACTTTCTGTGATAAGTAATGTCACAGTGTCCCTCATAAAGCCATTGCTGGAGCTCATCCAAAGGTGAACTGTTAGCACCAGTCCAGAAGACATGACTCACAACGAAGGATCACGACCAAACACTAGGCACTTGTTGGTAGAATAAATACTGCTCTCCAATATACAAAGTCTTCTAAGAAAGCAACCATTTGGATCCAAGACACAGAGGCAGTTTGGAGGATTTAGAGGTATTTCAGGACACCAAGGAAGAGCATTTGGGATGGAGGAGCTGCATAAGATGGGAGGATGGAGATGCACAAGAACGGTACAAAGCAGTGCAGCTGCAGAGAAGGAGACAGCAGACGTGTCGAACAAGAGGACGGGAGAGCCTTTCAGGTGCTAAAAAGAAACACAATTGAGTGATCTCCTACAAAGCAGGGAGAGTACAACGTGTGACACAAACACAATGGAGGCTGTCACCAGTGAGAGAACAACAAACAGGACTAACCAAAGTTATCCTTCAGGAAGAAGCACAAAATGCATCAACTGATCCCTTGTTTGTGGCGTGATAACCAAAAAAGGTTTCCTTACTCTCAAAAAAATACATGTGGGCATTTGTGCCACAAGCACGAGTTCAGAAACGAATGTTCACACAGCAGGGAACAAAGAACCCCAGAGAGGTCTTAACCACACAAGGTTAACATTTGGTTTAAGGACCTCGCACAGGAACATAGAGACCCCTGAGAGGTCCTTAAACACACAAGTTTAACATGTTGGGTTTAAGGACCTCTCATCAAGGGAACCTAGATACCCCTGCTAGGTCCTTAAACCACACAAGGTTAACATGTGTTAGAGGACTCTCAGCAGGAACATAGAGACCCCTTAGAGGTCCCTTAACCACACCAAGGTTAACATGATGGGTATTAAGGACCTCTCAGCAGGGAACATAGAGAACCCCTAGAGGTCCTTAAACCACACAAGGTTCACAAGTTTGTGTTAAGGACTCTCAGCAGGGAACAAAGAGACCCCTGAGAGGCTCCTTAAACCACACAAGGTAACATGTTGGTTTAAGGACACTCAGCAGGGATCAAAGTGTCCCCTGAGAGGTCCTTAAACCACACAAGGTTAACATTTGGATTAAGGACAACTCTCATCAGGGAACAAAGAGACCCCTGAGAGGTCATGCTTAAACCACACAAGGTTAACATGTGTTTTCCTCGCTCGCAATTTGCCTAAAAAACTATTTATTCTGAACAAGGCAAATTACGTTTATACATTGTTCAAGTGAAATATTGTTTTGAAAATTTCATATTTCTAGGAAGGCACCAAGTCTGGATGTGTGGTTAACCATTTGATTTCCTTAAAGACCACTTTAAAATATACTTGTGTGCTACCTCCCATACAGTTATGTTAATTTGAAAAAAAAAAAGCACATTCAAAATGTTTCCTTGTTTGATACTTCAATGCTTTTTCTGTTTATATATTTTTTAAGCACTTTAAAGTATTGTTCCTGTGTGCTACCTCCAATATGTTCTTTTATCTGGATATTTATACAATAGTATTTACTGTATTATTTTAATTCTTGCAATAAAAAACTGCCCGTGTAAAGACAAATATCGTTTATCGAGATAATTAAAGAAAGAAATTTATGGCCAGTCCAAAAAAAAAATCGTGACTGGCTACACAGCGCGTGTTAACGCAACGCATTATGGGATATAATACACTGCACAGAACCGGGAGGACCAGACGCTGCCCAACATACAGGCACATTTCCCATAGATCTTTGAGAGATCCAGGCGACTTCCGCTAATCTTCAGCCCCCAGCCGTCACAAATCGCCACTGGAGCACACCAATCATTAATAGGGCGCCAATCTTGGATCGCCAGGCTTGCTCAGTCCCCTCTACCTGCTATGGCGCACTCTCGCGCACACACACACACACACACACAACACACACCACACACACACACAGTATGTGTAGAGATCTTTATCTCTCTCCCCTTTTTCCAATTGCTTGCAATAGTTTTGCTTCATCCATCGCGAACGTCCTCAATGCTTCAATATGCTGTGCTTTGCACTGATCATAGCCACAGCTCATTCAAAATCACACACCGCTTCTTTCTATTTAAACTAGAGCGTGCTGGCCTGTTGCCTAAATCCAGCGGAGAGGCGAGTTGGGATCCTATAAAAGTGAAAAGACGCGCTAAATCATATAGAAAACAAACGAAGAGCTGGATTCATAATAATCGCTGCGGTTCACAAGCCCAACACCACGCACGCACACACATGCGCGCTGTTGGAGGGAGACTGACGGCAGGAGCCGCGGTCCCGTCTGGAGGACTAAACTGAGCTGGACTCCACCGGCGTCGTCTCCGTTGACCGCCGAGCACGTTGGCTGCTGTTCCGTCGACGTCACATAAAAAAGACAAGTGAGTCCAAACCGGCTGCAGCAGCAGCTAGCTCTGGCTGGTGCTTTTTATCAGCCTTCTTTGTTTTTGTAGGAGACCACGTTGGGCATTGTGGTGAATAAATGAATGTTTGGCTGATGGAGGAGTCAGGTGTTGTCGGCGTACAAGTGTGCGTGTGCGTGATGAGCGAGCCTGTGGTGTGTGTGGGTGGTAGCGCGTGTGTGTGCGTGCATGTTTTGGTTTGGGCCTGTGACCGTAAATCAGCGATTAATATGAACCAGCCTCTTACGTATGTTTTCTATACATATTTTATGCGCGTCATACACTTTATCGACCCAACTCGCCTCTCCGCGCTTTAGGCAACAGTCAGCCTCATAGTTATCAAAATCAGAAGAAAGCGGTGTGTGATTTAATGAGCCTGTGGCTATGATCAGTGCAAAGCACAGCATATTGAGCATTGAGGTCGTTCGCGATGGATGAAGCACAACTCTAATTGAAAGCAATTGGAAAAAGGGGAAGAGAGAAAAGAACTCTAACATATCCTGTGTGTGAGTGTGTGTGTGTGTGTGTGGAGTGTGTGATGTGTGTGTGCGGAGAGAGCGCCTCGCAGGTAAGAGGGGGACAGAGCAAGCCCCCGCGACCCAAGATGGCTCCCTATCAAATAATGGATGTGCACATGGGGCGCTTTTGTGACGGCATGGGCTGAAAGATTAGCGAATGTCGCCGAACTCATCAAAGATCAATGGAAAGTCGCCTGTATTTGGGCATCCGTCATGGACCTTCCCGGTTCTGTGCAGTGTATTATCTCCCATAATGCGTTGCGTTAAACAGCGCGGTGGTAGGCCTGTCACGATATTTTTTTTTGACTGGCCATAAATTTCATCTTAAATTATCTTCGATAAACGACAAATGTCTTTACACGGCGTTTTAATTGCCAAGAATAAAAAAATACAGTAAAACAATAGTATAAAAAAACATAAAAAGAACAATATTGGAGGTATTCCCAACAGGAACAATACATTAAAGTGCTTAAAAAATATAGAACAAAATAGCATTGAGTGTATCAAAACAAGAACATTTTAAGTGCATTTTTTTTTTCAAATTAACAAACCTGATTGAGGTAGCACAACAAGAAAATTTAAAGTGTCATAAAGAAATCAAATGTTTAACCCAGCCACCAGACATTGTGCCTTCCTAATAAATTATGAAATTCAAAACAATATTTTCACTTGACAAATAGTATAAACTAAATTGCCTTTTTCAGAATAATAGTTTTAGCAATTGCGAGCGAGAAAACAAACATTTTAACCATGTGTGTTTGAAGCACGACCTCTCAGGGTCTCAATGTTTCCCTGCTGAGAGGGTCCTTAAACCAACATGTTAACCTTGTGTGGTTTAATGGCGTCTCAGGGTCCACTCTGTTTACCCTAGCGGAGAGGTCCATAAACCAACATTTAACCTTGTTGGTTTTAAGGACCTCCTCAGGGTTCTCTTTGTTCCCTGCTGAGGAGGTCCATAAACAAACATGTATAACCCTTGTGTGGTTAAGGACCTCTCAGTGGTCTCAAAGTTCCCTGCTGAGAGGTCCTTAAACAACATTGTTAACCTTGAGTGGTTTAAGGACCTCTCCAGGGTCGCTATGTTCCCGCTGCTGAGAGTCCTAAACCAACATGTTAACCTTTTTGTGGTTTAAGGACCTCTCAGGGGACCTAATTTCCTGCTGAGAGGTCCTTAAACCAACATTGTTAACCTGTGTGTTTTAAGGGACCACTCAGGTCTCTATGTTCCCTGCTGAGAGATCCTTAAACCAACAGATAACCTTGTGTGGTTTAAAGGACCTCTCAGGGTCTCTTTGTTCCCTGCTGTGCTGACATCGTTCTGAACACGTGCATGTGGCACAAAAGCACCTGTATTTTTTTTGGAGATAAAGGGAAACCTTTTGGTTATCAACGGCGATCCAAACCAAGGGATCAGATGATGCACAGTGCTTCTTCCTGCAGATACTTTGTTAGTTCCTGTTTGCCTTTTCTCTCACTGGTACAGCCTCATGTGTTTGTGTCACACGTATGAAACACTCCCCCCTGCTTTGTATGAGATCACGCTCAATGTTTTATTTCTTTTATCACCTAAGCCTCTGTTCCGCCACTTCAGCCTGTTCCATCTCTGCAGCTGCACGCTTTTGTAGCCCGCTTCTTTGCATCTCCATCCTCCATCTAAGCAGCTCCTCAACAAGCTCTTCCTTGGTGTCCCTGCAATAACCCTCTAAATCCTCCAAACCTGCCTCTGTGGTCTGGATCCACAATGTTTTCTTTCCTAGAAACTTTGTATAATTAGAGAGAGCAGTATTTATCTACCAACACCGTGCTCGTGTTGGTCTTGATCTTTGTATGTGAGGTCTGTGTCTTCTGGACTTGTGCTAACAGTTCACCTTATGATGGCGCACCACACCTGTCTTTATTGAGGACACTGTGACATACTTCTCACCAGAAAGTATGTCAGTTGAAGTCAGCAACAGGGCTTTCAAGGCTGCTTTTATTACTCCAGCACTAACACATCTTGCCATGTGGGTTGCAGGTGGCCATGTTTCTATCACTCCACTAGGATTCTTCTGATAGTCTGGCAGCTGCACCAGTACTCTGTCCTATCATCTATTGTTACTGCCACATCTGTGGCCACATCCCGTAAGACAGAAACATGTTGTACATCACAATTATATGTTAGTAATGAATTTGATCACTTATAATCTAAGAAGTTCTATGTAAAAAATGGAGGCTTATACTATTTATATCAGACTGTAAATAGACAAAGTAATCATTTAGTTTAAAAGTATTGATACATTAAAACAATGTGAAACAAAATGTTTTTTTTTTTTTTTTTTTAAAAAAAATTGCCAATTATAAAACTTAACACACCAGTACAAGTGTTGCTGAGGGTAGGCAGCTTACATCTTGTGCTTCATTGAGACGGCACGGTGGCCTGAGTGGAAAGCACTCTCGCCTCCATCAAGGAAGGTCCTTGGTTCGAATCCCTGCCAGAGAGGGGCAGGGACCAGGCCTTTCTGAGTGGAGATTGCATGTTCTCCCCGTTCCTGCGTAGTGTTCCCCCGGTTACTTCCGTTTCCCCTACCACTAAAAATAGGTCCAAATAGATTCTGGCATGTGGCCTCCTGTAACAGAGGAGCCCCTCCCCATCTTTCTGAGTGGAGTGAGAGACAAAATCCCCAAAAAAAAATTAACAATTGTACACCGCTTTGAGACTCAGGATCTGCATGAAAAGGCTGTATATAAATAAAGAATACTAAATGAGATCCCTCCCACTTTATCCATTCACGATGAAGATGGTCACAAGATTCCTACATAGTCCACACACGTCAACCGGCGACGTGCGTTCCTTTTTCTCTGCGTTTAATGCATTTGTGATAGCCAAATGCAGATTGATGGCCAAAACAATTGAGCACGTCCAGCCCAAGATTGCGTAATGCTGCCACAATATTAGCACCCTATGTCAGAGTATGAACGAGAGTCTTCTTTCCTGCAGTACCCATCATCAGTGCATATTAAATTTTACAGCCATGACAGCAGACGTGTTGTTCTCGAGGCACATATCTTGTTTCAAACATTTCGAGTGCAAAGACCAATCCTACCGTAATGTAATAGCACTGTAGTGCTCAGATAATGGGGTCATGTTAGAAGCTGTGACCACATATCTGTCGTTGCGGATAAGAATTGTACATGTTTTATGTCATTCAGAACACCACCAATTTTGACTTTGGTTGTAACAACGCAGAATGAGTTTCAGACATGTACTGTCTTTTTGGTTAACTTCTTATTGATTGTATCAAAGTCCCGCAGCATGGTCACTAAACGCGGGTTTATCCACAGTGTTTAAATGCAAACATCTCATTAGCGATATAGTGTGGTAACCTGTTTGTAGGGTGCGCCATTTTACAAAAAACGCTCTCAAGTTTATACTTTGTCACTCTGGGCAAAACAATCTTCTACGAAAGGCTGCTCTACACACGAGATGGGTCCTGCTTTCAATACAGCCTTTTCTCCCAGCTGTGCATACACACTTGGTGGGTTATGCTTCAGATTGCGCTTTGAGGTTTGTGTGTTTTCCAGTCTTTGTTGCGACAACAACTTTTTTGCAAAGACGACATACCGTCTTGATTCAATTGGCTGGGCTCGTCCCAACCGTGCGTTCGGCTTGTAGCCGCAATGTTCCATACTCGGCTGTTGAATCGGGCTTCTTGATCAGTGCCTGTTCCGCCGCCATTTGATTTGAACGACTTTCCAAAGCACAGCATCTAGCACGCTCCTAGTTTACGTCCACTACTGGCTCCTATGTCCAGCTAGCTTCCTCGCAGCTTTCGGCTTGGGCTGATGACTGCTAAGGCGTATAGCTGGCGCACGCCAATGCGCATAGCGCACATTTATCGAGTCACAAAAACGTTACTTGTGCATGTTTATATTTACGAACGATTAATCGAAAATAGTAATTATCGTGACAGGCCTAGCGTTGGACGGATGCATGCGGAGCAGTGGAGCCATTACTTCCATTCACCCTCATAGGAGATACGGACGACGGATCCGTCCAAACATGTCCGTTTCATCTCCGTCTCTGTTATTTCCATGAGGGGTGAATGGAAGTGGCGCCACTTGCCTCCAACAGGTCCCAGATTCATACAACGGGAGGGATCAACGGACGCGGACCCGGACGAAATAGAAACAATCCTATATGATCCGTCGACGCGTGTTGGGACCGTTTTCCATTGGAAATACAATGAATAATATATATATAATAAATTACAACATTATTAAACCAGTATTGATATTGCTGTAGCCTGGTTATAAGTGTTTTGTTAATGACAATGATTATTAACAAACGTGTAATTTTTATCATGTATTAATTTAAATAATTGATTTCCTGATCGACACTCTACCATTTATCTTTCGGCGATAATGTTAATCTATACATACACCTCGCTCTTTTTTCTCATTGCAACGTCCCCTTGGACACGTGCTCTGTTCCCCATGGACACTTGCTCTAGCTCCCTTGGACACTTGCTAGTGTCCCCCTTGGGACACGATGCTGTAATCCAGTCCCCTTGGACATGCCGTTGCTGATGTCCCCTTGGACACTTGTCTCTGTCCCCTTGGACACCTTGCCTCTGTCCCCCGTAGGACACTTGCTCTGTCCCCATGGACACTTGCTGTGGTCCCCCATTGGACACAAATTTGCTGTGTCCCCTTGGACACAAATGCACGCTGTCCCATGGACACAATTGCTTGTCCCCTTGGCTCACCTCCACACCGATGTGCCTGTCTCCATCCACACACACAACACCTTACCACAGAGCTAAACTGCACTTATGAGAACAGATTCTCACACTGGATATGTTGAGTTCTTTTCTCTCTCCCATTTTCCAATTGCTTTCAATAATTCATACCACTAGTCCGTGTTTAAAAATAAAACGGACGTCCGAGACGGACAGCAGCCAACGCGCGTCCAACGAGACGCCCCAGGTGTAGTCCAGACCTCACCGTAGGCCATACCTCCAAAAGCCAAGTCACTTTAGTGGAGACGAGCGAACAGAAATGATTTTCAGATCTACTCTGTAATCCAGAGAAAGCTCCCTCTGACTGATAATAAGGCTGTAGGATGTTACCATTGTTTATCATAAACTGGTCAGGACATAGTTCTAGCACATTCATTTGTAAACTTATGTTTTTTCTATCTCAGTTTTCAGAGGGACATCTTGCTAAATAGAGCCATTAATTGGCTCGGGATTCACATTTGTTTCGTGTTTATTACTGGCTATTGTTATAAACAACAGTTAAAAAAAAAAAACATTTCTAATGAATTTACATGTTAATTAGTAATGCTTATTGGCTATAATTTCTCAATATAATTTTATTTACAATTGCAAGGGCCTTCTGGTCTTTTGTTTATGGTGTTTCTGGCTAAAACTATAAATATCTCAATTTTAACCTTTTTCTGACTGACAGTTTTAGTATTTAACACTAAAAATGCATAGACTGCAGTTATGTTTACTTGAAAGTTAGCTTCTATATATCAAACTACTTTTGACAGAATTGTGTAACTTCGCTTGCAGCATTTTATTGTTGTAGCTTCTGTAAAGTGAAGCTGAATTTATTGTAGAGTTAGTCTAATGACTACAGGCATAAATAAAAGTAGCTTGCCAATCACTGGTAGTTTTAAGTAGATCACATGTGAGAGCTAAGCTGCTAACAGGGACTGCGAGCGTAGTGATATGAGAGACCATGAGGATTGGGTGTTTTCTTATCTTTTAACAGGTATGTGCAACGCAATATTGTAATTATTATCGGTAATAATGGTACTTTTAGTATTCTTGTGTGTCCTTTGGTCTGTACTGTATATGCACTGTGTTAGCTGTGTTTCAGTCTCTGCGCCTATCGTCTGAGGGAGGGGAACGCGAGCGTGTGATCTGGAGGACCAAGAGGATTTGTGTTTTAATTTTTTTTTATACAGAACAGCAGATAAATCAACCAGTGAGTCCAAAATGTGTCGTCATTGGTGCTTAATCAGCGCAGCGCACCCCTATGTCAGACTGTACATTTCCCAATTTCTGTTTCTAAAAGCTCATTGTATGACGTCATAGTATTTATATCTGTTCATTAGCCCATGAACAGACCCAGGACTGAGAGGCAGTAGACCCAGACTGAGGCTGTAACCCAGACTGAGGCTGGCAAGGACCCTTACTGAGGCAGCAGACCCAGGACTGCTGCTGGAGACCCATGGACTGAGGCTGTAGACCAAGACTGAGGCTGTAGACCCAGGATGAGGCTGTAAAGAACCCCAAGTACTGAGGCAGTGACCCAGGACTGAGGCTGTAGAGACCCCTGACTGACTGCATACCCATGACTGAGGCTGCGACCCAGGACTGAGGCTGCAGACCCCATGACTGAGGCTGTAGACCCAGACTGAGGCACTAGACCCTAGGACTGAGGCTGTAAAGCCCAGTACTGAGGTTGAAGAAGTGGCTCTAAACAGGTGGGGGTGTAGCCCATGGGATCGGAGCAACCATCTTAATTGCATAAACCCGATGAAATGATGTTGAAAGTATAAACTGCACAATAAACACACAATATCATTTCTCACTTCTACCACCATCAAACATAAATTAGAATAAATCTGACGTTGTTGTGTTTTGTTGCAGATCTACAAAGATCAGCTACATAATGGGGTTTCACCTGTGGGGGGGATCATTGTGGAAAGACCTGCAGCTCTGCTTCTGATCTAAAGAGACACCACAGAACTCACACTGTGCGGAAAACCGATACAGTGTGAAATCTGTGTGGAACTGTTTTACTACAAAACAAAATCTCAAGGTCCACAACAGTAATCCACACTGGAGAAAAACCTTCAGCAGCAACGATTGTGATCAAGTTTTAGACAAGAGGGTACTCTCAAAGGTCTTCAGAGTATCCACACAGGAAGAAACCATATGAGTGTGACCATTGTGAAAAAATATTTAGAGGACCAACAGCTGCTCTTCACACATCGCAAAGTCACACAGATAGGAAGACCTCACCAAGTGACCATGGTGAAAGACTTTAACATTTTATCTCACCTCACTGATCACTACAGAATCCACACAGGAGAAATACCATATCGACTGTGGAGACTGTGGGACAACGGTTTACCTCCAGTCTACACACTACAAAGCACATGAAGAATCCACACTGTAGAAAATCCTTCAGCTGCGACGATTGTGAGGTCAGAGTTTTTTCCGGCTAGGATACACCTCAAAGTGCTCAGAGAAACCACAAACTGGAGAAAAGCCATTTGCCTGTGACTTCTGCAGTAAAACTTTTAAAACAGCAACAGAGCGCACACGTCACCATCGGAGCCACACTGGAGAGAAGCCGTACGATTGTGACCAGTGTGGAACAAGTTTTTAACGAAAAGAGGAAATCTAACCACACAAAAGAATCCACACTGGAGAGAAACCCCTTCAGCTGCGACGATTAGTGGTCAAGTTTTTTCTCTGAGTGGTCATCTCAAAGTGCATCAGAGGATCCACACTGGAGGAGAAACCATTTGTCTGTGAAAAGTGGAAAAGTCTTTTACTAATGTTACATCTCTTACTAAACACATTAAAACCTGTAGAGAATCAGGTCTGAATGCATCTTGACCAAAGTGAAGGAGACAGAGCTGAGGCTGCATCCTGTGAACCCAGAGTCGAGACTCTACAGATCTCACTCTCAGACTTAACACCTGGTTTGGGAAAGAATCCATTCTGTACATGTTTCATTTTTCATGTTTACTTTTCTGTTCCTTAAGTCGGCGTTTCAGACCAAAAGCTTCAAAAAGCTATTGACGCGCTTCTAAACTTGACGCCGGGATAGTTTGTCCTTTTGGTGCTTTGAAGCTTTGACGCGAGTGACGGCGCTTACCGCCCCGGTGGGATGAGCTTCTCTGTTATGCCTGTAGTCAGTGGACAGCGGTGGATTTTTCAAGAGCAACGAGCCTTTATTTGTTATAATAAAAGCAAAATAACGTTTTTTGAAGGGCTTCAACAAAACATGTTCTGGTTCACCACAGACTGAGAGGCACGCAGTGTTTGCAGATATTTCCCGACATTTAACTCCAGGAGCCTGCGTACGGCGGAAGTTTCGCTTTCAGCTGTTAACTTCCGCATGGTCCACTCGCCAGTCTGAGTTCTCAAACCCGGAGCTCGCCTCTCCCCGCCTCTCCCTCCTCTCCCGGCTCTCATCTCGCCTCTCCCTGTCCTCTCCCCGGCTCTCGCCCGCCCGTAGCAGCCTTGCTCTGAGTCCAGACTCATCGTCACCTGTTCTTATTTTAAATAACTACGTTTTACAACACAGCATCGTGTACAATGAATATGTTACTCAAATGTTACAACTCATACAAATAATATTACAAAAACAATATGACAATAAAACAGCATCAATCATGACTTCTCTTTCATGACAGAGTAACAACCCTCTGCTTGCAGCTGCTGCCACGTCACCTGATTGGTTGAAGCCTCGCCGTCAAGCTTCAAAAGCACGCTTTGCTCAGCTTCGGCGTCAAAAGCGTCAGGCTTTCCATTGAAAGTGTAAGGTGAAGCGCGTCAGGTGAAGCCGAGAGCCCACCCCGGCGTTAACTG
The DNA here is from genome assembly GCA_964034765.1 of Knipowitschia caucasica. Classification (NCBI taxonomy): domain Eukaryota; kingdom Metazoa; phylum Chordata; class Actinopteri; order Gobiiformes; family Gobiidae; genus Knipowitschia; species Knipowitschia caucasica. The sequence goes on from OZ035825.1 coordinate 1,691,126, forward strand.
GACGTCGCGTCAAAAGCTTCAATAGACGCTGCGTACGTACCGCATCACATTGAAGCTTTTGAGCGCGCCGAAACGCTCGCGTATCAAACCAATCCTTTGTCAGGCCGAAGCTGAGCAAAGCTGAGCTTTTTTGGAAGCTTTTGACGCGGCATCAACCAATTCAGGAGACGAGGAGCAGCAGCAGCATAGGGTCTGTCACTGCATGAAAGAAGTCATGCTGCCTGGCTGTTTTATTGTCATTATTGTTATTAGTAATAGTAGTTTTGAGAATGAGTAGTAACATTCTGAGTAACAAAATCCATTGTACACATGCTGTGATATTAAAACGTAGTTTATTTAAATGAAGAACAGGCTGACATGAGTCTGCTCAGAGCAAGGCAGCTCGGGCGGGCGAGAGCGGGGAGAGCCAGGAGAGGCGCAGAGAGAGCCGGAGAGGCAGGGAGAGTCTGGAGAGGCCTAGCTCCGGGGTTGAGAACTCTGACTGGGCGAGTGACAGTGCGGAGTACCGCTGAAACGAAACTCCTCCCGTACGCAGCACCTGGAGTAACTGACGGAACTCTGGCAAACACTCAGCCTCTCAAGTCTGTGGGAACCCAGAACATTGTTTTGTTGAAGCCCTACAACAACGTTATTTTGCTTAATATAACAAATAAAGGCTCGCTGCTCATTGAATAAATCCGCCGCTGGACCTGCACCTACAGCAGACATATAAGCTCCTCCCCCCCGCGTCAGTCGCTTCACTCCGTCAAAAGCCTTCAAGCACCAAAAGGACAAAACTATCCCGCGTCATTTGAAGTCGCGTGCAAGAACATTTTGAAGCATTTGGTCTGAACGCGCTTAAGGAAACAGAAAAGTCAACAAGAAAATGAAACACTGAACAGAATGGATTCTATTCCCCAAACCAAGGAGTTAAGACTGAGTGAATTCCTGTAGAGTCTGACTCAGGGTCACAGGGATGTCATCCTCAGCTCTGTCTCCTTCACTTAGGTCCAGATGCTTCAGACCTGCTTCTCTACAGGTATTTAATGTGTTTAGTAAGAGATGAACCATTAGTCAAAAGACTTACGCACTTTTCACAGACAAATGGTTTCTCCTCCAGGTGGATCCCTGATGCACTTGAGATGACCACTCAGATAAAAACTCTGACCACAACGTCGCATGCTGAAGTGTATCACTCCAGTGGTGTATTCTATATTGTGCAGGTTTTAAATTTCCTCTTCGATTAAAACATTTTCCACACTGGTCACACACTGTACGGCTTCTCTCCAGGTGGCTCCGATGGTGACGTGAGCGCTCTGTTGCAGTTGTAAAATGTTTTACCTGCAGAAGTCACATGCAAATGGGCTTCTCCATTGTGGATCTACTCTGATGCACTTGAGATGATCACTCCGAGAAAAACTCTGACCACAATCGTCGCATGCTGAAGGATCCTCTCCAGTGTGGATTCTCTCATGTGCCCTTTGTAGTGTGCAGACTGATTAAACGTCTTCCCACAGTCTTCCACAGACGAAATGGTTTATCTCCATGTGATTCTGTAGTTATCCAGTGAGGTGAGATAAACATGTAAAAGTCAATCACACAGTCCACATTGGTGAGTCTCTCTCCTGTGTGGACATGCTGAGTCGTATAGAGCAGCTGATTGGAGCCTAAATGATTTTCACACTGGTCACACTCAAATGGATTCTCTCCTGGGTTGATCCTCTGAAGACCTTTGAATAGTACCCCATGTCTAAACTCCTGATCACAATCGATGCAGCTGAAGGGTTTTCTCCAGTTGTGGAATACTGTTTGTGGACCTTGAAGTTTGTTTTTGTAGTAAAACATTTTCCACACAGATCACCTCGTAATTTTTCCTCCAGTGTGAGTTCTGTGGTGACTCTTTAGGATCAGAAGCAGACTGCAGTCCTTTCCACACTGATCACAGGTAACCCCATTCGTAATATGGACATTGTAGATCTGCAACAAACCAACACGTCATATAATTCCTAATATGTTTGATGTGGTAGAAAGTGAGAAATGATATTGTTCTCGTTATCAACATCAAACATCGGTTTCTGCAATTAAACAGGTTGCTCCCGACCCATGGCTACACCCCCACCCCTGTATAGTAGCTCACTCTAACAACCTCATCATGGTCTACAGCAATCAGTCCTGGTCTAGAGCCACAGTCCTGGGTCTACAGCCTCATTCCAGGGTCTGCAGCCTCAGACTGGTCTGCATGCCTCAGTCCTGGTCGCAGCCTCAGTCCTGGGTCTAAGACTCATCCTGGGTCTACAGCCTCATCCAGGGTCTACAGCCTCAGTCCTGGTCTACAGCCTCATCCTGGTCTACAGCCTCAGTCCTGGGTCTACAGCCACAGTCCTGGGTCAGCAGCCTACAGTCACGGTCTGGCAGCCATCAGTCCTGGGTCAACATCCTCAGTCCTGGGATCTACAGCCTCAGTCGGCTGGGGTCGTTCATGTGGCATAGAACAGAAAAATACTATGACGTCATACAAATGAGCTATAGAAACAGAAAAGGGAAATGTACAGTCTGACATAGGGTGCGCAGCTGAGTAAGCACCACGACGACACATTTAGGATCACTGGTTACTTTATCTGGCAGTTCTGTATAAAAAAAAATAAAAACACAAATCCACATGGTCTCTCCATAACACACGCTCGCAGTCCCCTCCTCAGACGCTAGTCGCAGACTGAACACAGCTAACACAGTGCAATATACAGGTACAGACCTAAAGAAACAAGAATACAAAAAGTACCATAATTACAGCTAAAAATAACAATAATGCGTAGCACATACCTGTTTAAAAGGCAAAGAAAACACAAAACCTCATGGACCTCTCCATATCTCACGCACGCAGTCCCCTGTTAGCCAACTAGCTCTCACATTGTGACTACATAACTACCGAGATGGGCATGCTACATTTTATGTATAGCGTTAGCAAAGCTTACTCAACAATAATTCGCTCACATTAACAAGAAGCTACTCACACCATAAAAATGCAGCAAGCTAAGTTACAAAATTCTGTCAAATATTTGCTATATATAAGCTAGTTTTTTTTTTTTTTTTTCTTTCAAGATAAACAAACTGCAGTCTATGCAATTTAGTGATAAATACTAAACTGTCGTCAGAAAAAGGTTAAAATTTAGATATTTAATAGAATACCCCAAAACACCAACAACAAAAGACAAGAAGAGACCCTTTGCAATTGTAAATAAAATAAATTGAAGAAATTATAGCAATAAGCCATTACAGAATTAACATGTACTTCATTGAGAAATGTTTTTTCCTGTTGTTTATAACAATACCCCAATAAACACGTAACAAATGTGAATCCGAGCCCAATTTAATGGCTCTATTTAAGCAAGAATACTATAAACTGAGAAGAAAACACTAAGTTTACAAATGAACTGTGGCTAGAACTATGTCTGACCGTTTATGAAAAACAATGTAACCATCCACAGCCTTATTACAGTCAGAGAGCTTCTCTGGGATTACAGAGTAGGATCAGAAAACATTTCAGTCGCTCGTCAGCCACTAAAGTGACAGTGCATAAGATAATTGCCACGGTGAGGTCTGTGACTCACACCGGGCCGTCTCCGTATGACGCGCGTTGGCTGCTGTCCCGTCGGACGTCCTAAAACGACTATGTCTGAACATAATTGAAACAATTTGGAAAAAATGGGGAGAGAGAAAAAGAACTCCACATATCCATGTGAGATTCTGTCTCTCCATAAGTGCAGTAGCTCTGTGGATAATTTGTGAGTGTGGTGTGGATGGGAGCGCACTGCGTGAGGAAGAGCAATGGGACACAGCAAGTTGTTCCAGGGACAGAGCAAGTGTCCAAAGGGACACAGCAAGTGTCCAGGGGGACACAGTCAAATGTGTCCAAGGGGACAGAGCAGTGTCCAAGGGGACAGGAGCCAAAAAAGTGTCCAAGGGGACAGAGCAAGTGACCAAGGGGACATAAAGAAAAGCAGCAAGTGTCCAAGGGGACAGAGCAAGATCCAAGGTGACACAGCAAGTGTCCAAGGGGACAGAGACGTGTCCAAGGGACAGAGGCAAGTGTCCAAGGACAGAGCAAGAGAAAAAAGAGCGAGGTGTATGTAAAGATTAACAATACGCGAAAGATAAATGGTAGATGTTACGATCAGGAAACAATTATTTAAATTAAATACATGAAAAAAAATACACGTTTTGTTAAATAATCATGTGGTCATTAACAAACACTATAACCAGGACAACAGCATATAACAATACATGTTTAATTGTAGTAAATATATATAAAAATATAAAATATTCATTGTATTTCCAATGTAAAACTGAACCAACACGCCGTATTTTTATTCCCGACGGAACATAATAGGATTGTTTCTATTTCGTCCGTCCGCGTCCGTTGCACCCTCCGAAGATGTAATCCCGGATGTGGAGCAGTGGGAGCCACTTCCCTTCACCCTCATGGAATAAACGGAGACGGAGATGAAACGGACAGAATTTGGACGGATCCGTCGTCATCTCCATGAGGGAGAATGGAAAGTGGCTCCACTGCCTCCGCATGCATCCGTCCAACTTACGCTGTCACGATAATTACTATTTCGATAAATCGTTCGATAAAATATAAACATGCACAATAACGTTTATGAGACTCGATAAATGTGCGCATGCCGCACATATGTCGTGCGCCAGCTATACGCCTTTACTCATCGCCCAAGCCGAAAGCGCTAGAAGCTAGCTGGACATATCGCCTTAGTGACGGTAAACTCTAGAGCGTGCTAGAAGCTGTGCTTTGGAAACGTCAGTTCAAAATCAAGTTGGCGGCGGAACAAGCACTGATCAAGAAGCCCGAATTCAACAGCCGCAGTATGTGAAAATTTCGGCTACAAGCCAACGCACGGGGGAGCCCAGCAATCTGAACAGCGGTATGTCCGTCTTTGCAAAAAAGTGTCGCAACAAAGACTGGAAACACCACAGAACTCAAAGCGCATCTGAAGCATAACCACCCAAGTGTGTGTATGCACAGCTGGTAGAAAAGCAGCTAATGTAACAGGCAGGACCAACTTCGTGTAGACACCTTTCGTTAGAAGATTGTTTTGCCCAGTGTGACAAAGTAATAAACGTGAGTCGTAAAATGCGCACCCCACACAAACAGCGTAACACACTTACATCGCTAAAAGATAGTTGCCATTTAACACGGGGATAAACCCGCGTTTAGAGACATGCTGCGGACTTTGAAAAACATACGAGTCCCAAAAAAGACTTAACATGGTCTGAAACTGCCATTCCTGCGTGTACAACAAATGTCAAAAGTTGGTGTTCTGAATGACATAAAACATGTACAATTCATCTCCGCAACGACAATAGTTGGTCCAGCACTAACATGACCCCATAAGATGAGCCCTGCCAGTGGCATACATTACGGCGGATTGGTCATTGCACTCGAAATGTATTAGAAAACAAGATATGTGCCTGAAACCACACTGCTGCTGTCCTGGCTGAAACATTAAATGCCACTGATGAATGGGACTGCAGAAAAAGACTCTCGTCATTACTACTGACAATGGTGCTAATATTGTGGCAGCAATACGCAATCTTGGCTGGCCGTGGCATCAATAGTTTTGCCACAATCGCAATGGCTCACAAAGCCTTAAACGCCAGAAAAAGAACGCACGTCGCGTGCGTTGTGGACTCTGTAGGAACTTGTGAACCATCTTCAACGTGAGCTGAAAAAGAGGAGGAACTCATTAGTAATCTTTATTTATATACCGCAAATTCACTGCAGATCTGAGTCTCAAGCGTTTACAATTGTTAATTTTTTTTGGGCATTTGTTCTCTCACTCCACACAGAGTTGGGAGGGCCCAGTACAGGAGGCACATGCCAGAACATTGACATATATTTAGTGTAGCGGGAAACCGGAGTACCCGGAGGAAACCTACGCAGACACGGGGAAACAATCAAACACCACTCAGAAAGGTCCCCCCTGGTCCACCGGATTCGAACCCGGACCTTCTTGCTGAAAGGCGAGAGTGCCACTCCCGTCAGCCACCGTGCGTCTCATGAAGGCACAGACTGAAGCGGCCTCCCTCGCACACACTGTACGGGTGAGATAGTTTTATAAAGGCAATTTTTTTTAACATTTGATATCCCATTAGTTTTTAATAGAAATACTTTAAAAACTTAAATGATAACTTGTCTAATTTACATCTGATATAATGTATAATTCCCCACATTTATAACAATAGAACTTCTAGATCAATAGATCAAATTCATGTACTACATATAATGTGATGTACAACATTCATTCTGTCTTTACAGGATTGTGGCCAACAGATGGGGCATAAACAAAGATGATAACAGAGAACTGGAGCAGCTGCCAGCTATCATAAGAATCCTAGTTGGAGATAGAAAACATGCCACCACAACCCAACATGGCAAAGATGTTCTGAGCTGAGTCAAAAAATGCAGCCTTTGAAGCCTGTGCTGACTCCACTGACATACAGTTCTGGTGAGATGTATGTCACAGAGTCTCAATAAAGCCAGAGCTGGTGCTCAACAAGGTGAACTGATAGCACCAAGTCCAGATGACCCTGACCACACAACAAAGATCAAGACCACACGAGCACGGTGTTGGTAATATAAATACTGCTACATCCTAATATACAAAGTCTCTAAGAAAGCCACCATTGAGGATCCAAGCCCAGAGGCAGTTTGGAGGATTAAGAGGTATTGCAGACACCAATGAAGAGCTTGTTGAGGAGCTGCTTAAGATGGAGGAGGAGAATGCCACAAAAGCGGGGTACAAGCATGCAGGCTGCAAGATGGAGACAGCAGAAGTGCTGAACAGTGGGAGGAGGCCTTCAGGTGCTACAAGAAAAACATTGAGTGATCTCCTACAAACAGGAGATTTCAACGTGGTTACACAAACACAGTGAGCATTACCAGTATAGGAACAGCAAACCAGGAACTAACCAAAGTATCTGCAGGAAGAAGCACAAGATGCATCAAATCGGGGGGTGATCCCTTGGTTTGAGTGCCGTGATAACCATAAAAGGTTTCCCTAATCTCCAAAAAAATACATGTGCATTTGTGCCACAAGCACGAGTTCAGAACGAATGTTCAGCCACAGCAAGGGACAAAGAGACCCCTGAGAGTCCTTAAACCACACAAGGATAACATGTTGGTTTAAGGAACCTCTCAGCAGGGAACATAGAGACCCCCTGAGAGGTCCTTAAACCACACAAGGTAAACATGTTGGTTTTAAGGACCTCTCAGCTGGTGACATAGAGTACGCCCTGAGAGGTCCTTAAACCACACAAGGTAACATGTTGTTTTAAGGACCCTCTCAGCAGGGAACATAAGAGACCCCAGATATGTCCTTAAACCACACAAGGTAACATGGTTGGGTTTAAGAGACCTCTCAGCAGGGAACATAGAACCCCTGAGAGGTCCCTATAAACCACACATGGTTAACATGTTTGTTTAAGGACCTCTCAGCAGGAACAAGAAGAGACCCCTGAAGGTCCTTAAACCCACACAAGGTTAACATTTGGATAAAGGGACCTCTCGAGCAGGTTAACAAAGTGACCCCTGAGAGGTCCATAAACATCCAACAAGGTAAACATGTGGTTTAAGGACCGACTCAGCAGGGAACATATATGACCCGGAGAGGTCTTAGCCTTAAACCACACAAGGTTAACATGTTTGTTTTCCTCGCTCGCAATTGCTAAAATTATTATTCTGAACAAGGCAATGTACGTTTATAACATTTGTCAAGTGAAATATTGTTTTGAATTTCATAATATATTCTTAGGAAGGCACCATGGTCTGGTGGCGGTTTAAACATTTGAATTCTGTTAAGACACTATAAATTTTCTGTAGTGCTAGCCTCAATGACAGTTTTGTATAATTTGAAAAAAAAAGCACATTAAAATGTACTTGTTTTGATACCTCAATGCTATGTCTGTTTATACTATTTTTTTAAGCACTTAAAGTATTGTTCCTGTTTGGCAACCTCCAATATTGTCTCTATTTTCTGGTTAATTATACCATTGTTATTACTGAATTTTTAATTTCTTGCCAAAAAACGTCGCCCCGTGTAAAAGACCATTATCGTTTATCGCGATAATTTAAGAAGAAATTTATGCCATCAAAAAAAAATATCTGTGACAGGCCTACACACGCGTGTTTAACGCACGCATTATGGGAGATAATACACTGCACAGAACCGTGAGGAACCAGACGATGCCCAAATTACAGGCGACTTTCCATAGATCTTTGAGAGTTCCAGGCGACTACGCTAAATCTTTCATCCCCCATGGCCGTCACAAGCTCCGTGAAACTGAGACACAACCATTCATTTGAATAGAGCGCCATCTTGATCGCCGGGGCTTGCTCTGTCCCTCAACTGCGAGGGCCTCTCTCCGCACACACACACACACACACACACGCTCACACACACACACACACACCACAGGATATGTTAGAGTTCATTACTCTATCCCCTTTTTCCAATTGCTTAGCAATAAGATTTTGCTTCATCCATCGCGACGTCTAATTCAATGCTTCAATATGCGTGCATTGCACTGATTCATAGCCACAGCTCATCAATATCACACACCGCTTCTTCTAATTATAAAACTATAGTAGCCGCTGCCCTGTTGCCTAAACCGCGGAGAGGCGAGTTGGGTCCGATAAAAGATGTATTACGCGCTAAATAAGTATAGAAAACAACGAAGAGGCAGGATCATAATAATCGCTGCGTTCACAGCCCAAACACACACGCACTCACACGACTTGCCGCGCTATGTTGGAGGAGACATGACGGCAGGAGCCAGCGGTTTCGGAGGACTAAACTGAGGCCTGTACTCCACCTGGGCGGCGTCTCCGTTGACGCGCGTTGGGCTGCTGGGCCGTCGGGACGCTCCATAAAAAGAGACTATTGGTCAAACCGGCTGCAGCACAGGCAGCTCTGGCTGTGCGTTTATCAGCCTGACTTTGTTTAGTAGAGACACGTTTGGGCATTAGTGTTAATAAAATGAATGTTTGGCTGATGGAGGAGTCATGTGTTGTCGGCGTACATGTGTGTTGCGTTGCGTGAGAGCGCCTGGGTGTTTGTGTGTGGTTAGGCGCGTGAGTGTGCTGCATGTGGTGTTTGGGCAGTTACCGCAGGCGATATTATATCCAGCCACTTCGTTTAGTATTCTATACTTATTTAGCGCGTCCATACACTTTTATCGACCCAACTCGCCTCTCCGCGGCTTTATGCAACAGGCAGCCGCTATAGTATAAATAGAAGAAAGCGGTGTGTGATATGAATGAGCGTGGCTATGATCCGTGCAAAGCACAGCATATAGAACATGAGGACCGTCCGCGATGGATGAAGCAAAACTTATTGAAAGCAATTGGAAAAAAGGGGAGAGAGAAATAAACTCAACATATCCTGTGTGTGTTTGTGTGTGTGGTGTGTGTGTGTGTGTGTGTGTGTGTCGGAGAGAGCTCGCTCGCAGGTAGAGGGGAACAGAGCAAGCCACGGGCGATCCAAGATGGCGCCCTATTCAAATGAATGGTTTGGCTCGATGGGCGCTTTGTGACGTCATGGTGAGCTGAAAGATTAAGCGGAAGGTCGCCTTGAACCTCAAAGATCATATGGGAAAGTCGCCTGTATTTGCATCACTGGACCTGAAGCCGGTTTCTGTGCAGTGTATTTACTCCCATAAAATGCGTTTGCGTTTAACACGCGTGTTGTAGGCTGTCACGATATTTTATTTTTGACTGGCCATAAATTTCTCTAAATAATCTCGAAAAACGATAATGTCTTACACGGCGTTTTATTGCAAGAAATTAAAAACATACAGTAAAACATTTGTATAAATAACAGAAAAGAACAATATTGGAGTACACAACAGGAACAAACTTTAACATTGCTTAAAAAATATAAAAACAGAAATAGCATTGAGGTTCAAAACAAGAACATTTTAAAGTGCTTTTTGTTGTTTATTTATTTTATTCAAATTAACAAACTGTATTGAGGTATCCACAACAATAAAAGTTTTAAATGATGACCTAAAAGAAATCAAATGTTAAAACCAGCCACCAGACAAGGTGCCGTCCTAAGAATAATGAAATTCAAAACAATATTCACTGACAAATGGATCAACGAAAATTGCCTTGATCAGAATAATAGTTTTAGACAATTGCGAGCGAGAAAACACACATTTTAACCTTAGGTGTGGTTTCAAGGCAGGACCTCCTCAGGGGTCTCTAGTTCCCTGGCTAGAAGGTCCTTAAAACCAACCATGATAACCTTGTGAGTGGTTTAAGGACCTCCTCAGGGGTCACTATGTTCCCCTGCTGATAGGTCCTTAAAACAACATGTTAACCTTGTGTGGTTTAAGGACTATCAGGGGTCTCTTTGTTCCCTGCTGAGAGGTCTTAAACAAACATGTTAACCTTTGTGTGGTTAAGGACCTCTCAGGGGTCCCTATGTTCCCTGCTATAGTTCCTTAAACCAACATTTAACCATGTGTGGTTTTAAGGACCTCTCAGGGTCTCATGTTCCCTGCTGAGAGGTCCTTTAAACCACCATGTTAACCTTGTTGTTAAGGACCTCTCAGAGGGGTCTCTATGTTCCCTGCTGAGAGGCCCTTAAACCATCAGTTTCACCTTGTGTGGTTGAAGACTCACAGGGTCTCTATTTCCCTGCTGAGGAGTTCCCTTAAACCAACATGTTTAACCTTGTGTGGTTAAAGGACCTCTCAGGGGGGTCTCATTGTCCCTGCTGTGCTGCACATTCGTTCTGAACACGTGTCTTGTGCGACAAATGCACATGTATTTTTTTGGAGATTAAGGGAAAACCGATTTTGGTTTACACCCACCAACCAAGGGAATCAGCTGATGCATCTAGAGCTCACATTCCTGCAGAAACTTTGTTAGTTTATCCTGGTTTGCTTGTTCTCTCACTGGTACAGCCTTCCTGTGTTGGTGTCACACACCCAAAAATACGTTGAACTTCTCACCTGCTATTGTAGGAGATCACTCATGTGTTTTTCATTATTAGCTCCTGAAGGCCTCTGTTCCCGACCACTTTCTGCTGCTCCATCTCTGCAGCTGCACTGCATAGTACCCCTCTTCTTGTGCATCTCCATCCTCCATCTTAAGCCGCTCCTCAACAGCACTTCCTGGTGTCCTGCAAATACCTCTAAATCCTCCAAAACTGCCTCTGTGCTTGGATCCACAATGGTTGCTTTCCTTAGAAGACTTTGTATATTAGGAGAGACAGTATTTATCTACCACAACCGTGCACGTGTTGGGTCCTTGACTTTGTAGGTGAGGTCAGTGATACTTCTGGACTTGGTGCTCAACAGTTCCTCTTTGATGAGCCCAGCACTGGCTTTATTGAGGACACTGTGACATACTTCTCACCAGAAAGTATGTCAGTGAAGTCACAACAGGCTTCAAGCTGCATTATTGACTCCAGCAACAGACACATATTGCCATGTGGCTTGAAGTGTCCATGGTTTTCTATCCTCCACTAGGATTCTTCTGATTAGCTGCAGCTGCTCCAGTACACTGATCTATCATCTTTTTGTTTACACTGAGCCCCATCTGGTGGCCACATCCTTTAAGACCAGAAAGCAGAAGTAACATCACATTATATGTAGTAATGAATTTGATCTATTTATCTATACAAAGTTCATGTTAAATACTGGAGTGATATATAACTTTATATCAGAGGTGTAAATAGACAAGTTAATCAATTAGTTTTAAAGTATTTTCATTAAAACAATTGTATCAGAATGTTAAAAAAAAATGCCATTTATAAAACTAACTCACCATTATCAAGTGTGTGCTGAGGGAGGCCAGCTCAGTCTTGTGCCTTCATGAGACGGCACGGTGTCTGAGTGGAATTACAGCACTCTCAGCCTCTCACAAGAAGTCCATGGGTTCGAATCCCGTTCGTACCAGGCCATTTCTGAGTGGAGTTTGCATGTTCTCTCCCGTGTCAGCGTAGGTTTTCCTCCGGGTACGATTTCAACGCGGTTTTCCCAACCGACTAAAAAAATGTCCAATAGTTTCTGGCATGTGCCTCCTGTACTGGCCCCCTCCCATACTCTAGTTTGGAGTGAGAGACACATGCCCAAAAAAAAAATAACAATTGTAAACCGCTTTTTGAGACTCAGATCTGCAGTGAAAAGCGGTATCTAAATAAAGATACAAAAGTGAGATCCCTCCTCTTTAAACCAGCACACTTGAAGATTGTCACAAGATTCCTACAGAGTCCACACGCACATCGATCGTGCGTTCTTGTAGTATTCTGCGTTAAGGCATTTTGGGTGATAGCCAAATGCAGATTGTTGGCCAAAACAATTAGCACGGCCAGCAAGATGCGTATTGCTGCCCACAATCTTAGCACCATTGTACATATAATTAACGAGATCTTCTTTCCTGCAGTCCCCATTCATCCAGTGCATTATGAATGTTTTCAGCCAGGACGCAGCAGTGTGGTTCACACACATATCTTGTTTTCTAAACATTCGAGAGCAAAGACCACTCCCCCGTAATGTAATGCACTGTGAGGCACATATATGGGGTCAAGTTAGAAGCTGGACCACATATCTGTCGTTGCCGGAGAAGAATTGTACCATGTTTTCTTCATCAGAACACAACTTTTGACTTTGTTGTACAACGCAGAATGGCAGTTTCAGACTATGTACGTCTTTTTTTGTAACATCCCCCCGTTATTGTTTATCAAAAGTCCCGCAGCATGTCTCTAAAACGCGGGTTTATCCACAGTGTTAAATGGCAACATCTCTTTAGCGATGTATTGTGTTACGCTTCGTTTTGTGAGGGTGAGCCATTTTACCGCTCTCACGTTTATACTTTGTCACCTGGCAAAACAATCCTTCTAACGCAAGGCTGGTCTACCACAGATGGTCCTTCTGTTCAATAGCAGCCTTTTCTCCACTAGTGCATACACACTTGGGGTGGTTAATGCTTCAGAATTGCGCTTTGAGGTTTGTGGTGTTCCAGTCTTTTAGAGATGCGACACACTTTTTTGCAAAGACGACATCCGGGCTGATTCAGATTGCTGGGCTCTCCCACGTGCGTCTTCGGCCTTGTACCGAAATGAGTTCCCATACTGCGGACTGTATGAATCGGGCTTCTTGATCAGTGCTTGTTCCGCCGCCAAATTGATTATAACTGACAGTTTTTCCAAAGCACAGCTTCTAGCACGCACGATCAGTTAACTCCACGTACGGCTCTATGTCCAGCTACTTCCTCCACGCGCTTTCGGCTTGTGCGATATGAAGTAAGGCTTATAGCTGGCGCAACGCAAGATGCGCATGCGCACATTTAAACGAGACTCAAAACGTTATTGTAGCATGTTTATATTTATCGAACGATTAATCGAATAGTAATGTAACTGTGAAGGCCTAACGTTGGACGATGCATGCGGGAGGCAGTGGAGCCACTTCCATCACGCCTCAAAGATATACGACGACGATTCCGTCCAACACATGTCCGTTTCATCTCCGTCTCCGTTATATTCCATGAGGGTGAATGGAAGTGGCTCCACTGCCTCCAACATCCGGAATTCCATCAACGGGAGGGTGCAACGACGCGGACCGGACGAAATAGAAATAAACCTAAATTGATCCTCGGACGCGTGTTGGGTCCGTTTTCCATTGGCACTACAATGAAAAAAATATAAATTAATAAATATACACACATTATTAAACATGTATGATATAAAAATGCTGTAGTCCTGGTTTTATAATGTTTGTTAATGACAATGATTATTACAAACGAGAATTTTTATCATGTATTAATTAAAAAAAATGTTTCCTATCTGTACATCTACCATTATCATTCGCGTAATGTTAATACTTACATACACCTCACTCTTTTTTTCTCATTGCTCTGTCCCCCCTTGGGACACATTGCACTGTCCCCTTGGACCCTTGCACTGTCCCACCTTGGACACTGCTGTGTCCCTTGGACACATTGCGCTGTCCCCCTTAGACACGTTGCTGTGTCCCCTTGGACACTTGCCAGTCCCCTGGAAAACATTAGCTCAGTCCCCTTGGCACACAGCTTGCTCTGACCCCCTTGGACACATTGCTGTGTCCCCCTTGGACACATATGCTGTGTCCCCTTGACACATGCTCTGTCCCCTTTGGACACTTGCTGTTCCCTTTGCTCCTCTCCTCACCGCTGTGTGCGCTCCATCCACACACACACACACACAACATTACCCACGAGAGCTACACTGCACATATGATAGACAGATCTCACACTGGATATTGGAGTTTCTGTTCTCTCTTCCCATTTTCCAATTGCTTTCAATAAGTTCAGGACCACAATCGTTTTAACGGACGGTCCGAAAACGACAGCAGCCCAACGTCGCGTCAACGGATAACGCGCCCGTGGAAGTCCGACCCTCACCGTAGGCCATACCCTCCAAAAGGCACGTCACTTATAGTGAGACGAGCGAACAGAATGTATTCAGATCCTACTCAGTAATCTCCAGAAAAGCTCCTCTGACTGATAATAAGGCTGTAGGATGTTACCATTGTGTTTACCATAAACTGGTCAGACATAGTTCTAGCACAGTTACATTTGTAAACTTGTATATAGTGTTTTCTTCTCAGTTTCAGAGGGTATTCTTGCTTAAAAATAGAGCCATTAATTGGCTCGGATTCACATTTGTTTTCGTGTTTAATGGGCTATTGTATAAACAACATTAAAAAACATTTTCTAATTGAAGATACATGTTAAATGTAATGGCTTTATAGTATATTGCTATAATTTCTCAATTTATTTTATTTACAATTGCAAAGGGCCCTTCTTGTCTTTTGTTGTATGGTGTATTTGGCAGTTCAATAAATATCTAAATTTTTAAAACCTTTTTCTGCTGACAGCTAGTAATATATACAAAAATTGCATAGACCGAAGTTTGGTTTACTTGAAAGTAGCTTCGAATATAGCAAACTACTTTTTACAGCAATTTTGAAACTTAGCTTGCCCTGCATTTTTTATGGTGGATCCTTCTGTAAAAGTGAAGCTGACTTTATTGTAGAGTAGCTTACAAACTGGCATACAATAAAAGTAGCTTGCCCATCACTGGTAGTTTATGTATGTCACATTGAGAGCACGCTGCTACAGGGGACTGCGAGCAGTGTGATATGGAGAGACTCATTAGGATTTGATGTTTTCCTTTTCTTTTATACAGTATTCAACGCAATATAGTTATTTATAAAGCGTAATTATCGGTACTTTTTGTATTCTGTGTTCATTTGGTCTGTACTTAGTAAAGCACTGTTATAAGCTGTGTACAGCTCTGCGCCTAGCGTGCTGAGAGGGACTCGCGAGCGTGTGAAATGGAGAGACCATGAGAATTTGTGTTTTATTTTTTTTTATTACAGAACTGCAGATAAAGACAACCAGTGATCCTAAAAGTGTCCGTCGTGGTGCTTATTCAGCCAGCGCACCCCTATGTCAAGACTTTACAGTTCCCTAATTCTGTTTCTAAATGCTCATTGTATGACGTCATAGAGATTATATCTGTTCAAAAGCCCCATGAACAGGACCCAGGACTGAGGCTGTAGACCCAGGACTGAGGGCTGTAGACCCAGGACTGAGGCTGCAGACCCAGTACAGTAGGCTGCAGACCCAAGGACAGCGGCTGTAGACCCAGGACTGAGGCTGGTAGACCCCCTACAGAGGCAGTAGAACCCAGGACTGGAGGCAGTAGACCCAGGAACCTGAGGCTGTAGACCCAGGACCTGAGGCTTGTAACCCAGGACTGAGGCTGCAGACCCAGACTGAGGCTGGCAGACCCAGGACTGAGGCTGCAAGACCCAGACTCTTGAGGCTGTAGACCCAACGAGGCACTAGAAACCCAGGACTGAAAGGCTGGTAGACCGCAGGACTGAGGTTGTAGAAGTGGCTCCTATACAGGGTGGGGGGTGTATTCCCAAGGGACCGGTGTAGCAACCAGCTTAATAGCAGAACCCGATTGTTGATGTTGAAAGAGAACAATATCATTTCTCACTTCACCCACCCATCAAAACAAATAGAATTATCATGACGTTGTTGTTGTATAGTAGCCAGATCTACATAGTCCATCTACAGAAATGGTGTTTCACCTGTGATCAGTGTGGAAAACCTGCGCACTGCTTCTGGATCAAAAGAGACACCACAGAAATCACACTGGAGTAATACCATAACGAGTGTGATCCTGTGTGGCAACATGTTTTACTACAAACCAAAATCTCAAGGTCACACAAAAAACAGAATCCTCACTGGAGAAAAACCCTCATCGTTGCCACGGAATTGTGATCAGAGTTTTTAGACAAGAGGGTAACTCTCAAAGGTCATCAGAGGATCCACACAGGAAGAAAACCATTTGAGTGTAACCATTGTGAAAAAACACCATATAGGCCAAACAGTCTGCCTCACACTACATCAGCATGTCCACCAGGAGAGAGGACCTCACCAATTTGACCATTGTGAAAGACTAATACAATGGTTATCTCACCTCACAGATGCACTACAGACATGAATCCACACCGGAGATAAAACCATCGTCTGTGGATACTGTGGAAGAACGTTTACTCCAGTCATTCACACTACACAACACATGAAGAATCACACTGGAGAGAAACCTTCAGCTAGCGACGATTGTGGTCAGAAGTTTTTCTCGAGTGATCATGCTCAAAGTGCATCAGAGAATCCACACTGGAGAAAAGCAATTAGCATGTGACATCTGCAGTAAAACTTTTAAAACAAGCAACAGAGCGCACACGTCACCATCGGAGCCACACTGGAGAGAAGCCGAACGAGTGAGACACATGTTGACCATTGAATAAAAATACGAAAGGAGGAAATCTTAACAGCACAAAAGAATCCACACTGGAGAGAAACCTTCAGCAGCGACGATATGTGTCAAGTTTTTCTCTGAGTGGTCATCTCAAATTGCATCAAGGATCCACAACTGGAGCAGAAACCATTTGTCTGTGAAAAGTGCGAAAAGTCTTTTACTAATGGATGCATCTCTTACTAAAACACAATCAAACCTTTAGGAAGCAGACTTGAGCAAGCAGGACCAAAGTAGAAGGCGACATTAGCTGAGGCCTGCATCCTGTGAACCCAGAGCAGACACTACAGGATCTCACTCCAGTCTTAACACCTGGTTTAAGGGGAAAGAATCCATTCTGTTCAGTGTTTCATTTTCATGTTTGACTTTTCTGTTCCGTTAATGCGCGTTCAGACCAAAGCTTCCAAAAAGCTTTGACGCTCTTCAACTGACAGCCGGATAAGTTTTGTCCATTTGGTGCATGAAAGCTTTTGACGCCGAGTGACGCGCCTGACGCCGGTGGAGAGCATCTCTGTTGCCAGTAGTCAGGAAGCGGTGAGATTTTTTCAATGAAGCATCGAAGCCTTTCCATTTGTTAAAAACAGGCAAAATAACGTTGTTGTAGGGCTTCAACAAAACAGCACCGGTATGTTCAGGTTCACCACAGACATTGAGAGGCTGCAGTGTTTGCAGAGTTCCGTCATTTACTACCAGGGAGCTGGCGTACGGAGGAGTTTTCGCTTTCGCGAGTACTGGTCCGCATGACACTCGCCCTGTCCTGAGTTCTCAACCCCGGAGCTCTCCTCTCCCCGCCTCTCCCTGCCTCACCCCGCTCTCTCCGCCTCTCCACTGCCTCTCCCCGCTCTCGCCCGCCGGACTGCCTTGCTCTGAGCCAGTGACACATCGTCAGCCTGTTTTCTTATATTAAATAAACTACGTTTACAACACAGCATGTGTACAATGATTTTGTTACTCAGGAAAGTTACAACTCATACAAATAATATTACAAATAACAATAATGACATAAAACAGCAGCAGCATGACTTCTCATCATGACAGAGACAGACCCTCTGCTGCGCTGCTCCACGACTCTTGATAGGTTGAAGCCCGCGTCAAAGCTTCAAAAGCTCAGCATTGCACAGCTTCGGCGTCAAAAGCGTCAGTGTTTCCATGACAGTGAATGGAGAAGTGCGCGTCAGGTGAAGCCGAGAGCCCCGGCGTCACATGACGCGCGTCAAAATCCTTCAAGAGTCGCGCGACTACACCGCTCACTTGAAGCTTATTGACAGCGGAAGCGATCGGCGTAATCAAACAATCCCTTTGCCGCCGAAGCAGAGCAAATGCTGAGCCTTTTGAAGCTTTGACGCGGCTTCAACCAATCAGGAGACGAGGATCAGCAGCAGCAGAGGGTCTGACTCTGTCATGAAGAGACGTCATTGCTGCTCGCTTTTTTATTGTCATAAATGTTATTAGTAAATAATATTGTATGAGTAGTAACATTCTGAGTACACAAAATCATTGAACACCTGCTGGTGTAGTAAACGTTAGTTTATTTAAAATAAAGAAGCAGGCTGACATGAGTCCTGGATCAGAGCAAGGCATCACCGGGCGGCAAAGAAAAAAAAAGGAAGCCGGTTAGAGGCAAGGGAGAGGCGAGAGAGAGCCGGTAGAGCAGGAGAGGCGGGGATAGGCGAGCTCCGGGGTTGAGACACATACATGGCGGTGACAAGCTGAAGTACCGCTGAAAGCGAAACTCCGTCCGTACGCAGCTCCTGGAGTAAATGACGGAACTCGCAAACACTGCAGCCTCATCAAGTCTTGGGACTACCAGAACATGTTTTTGTTTGACTCCAACAACAACGTTATATTGCTTTATATAACAAATAAAAGTGCTCGCTGCGCTCATTGAAAAACCACCTGTCTGTCCTGAACGTCAGGCAACGGGGAGAGAAGCTCCTCCCACCGGCGTCATCCGTCACTCGCGTCAAAAGCTTCAAGCACCAAAGGACAAACTATCCCGGCGTCAGTTTGAAGCGCGTCACAAGCTTTTTGAAGCTTTTGTCTGAACGCGCCTTAAGGAACAGAAAAGTCAAATACATGAAAAAAGAAACACTGAACATAATGGAAACTTTCCCCAAACCAGGAGATAAGACTGAAGTGAGATCCTGTAGAGTCTGACTCTGGGTTCACAGGATGCAGCCTCAGCTCAGTCTCCTTCATTTTGGTCCAGATGCTTCAGAACCTGCTTCTCGTACAGGTTTTAATGTGTTTAGTAAGAGATGAACCATTAGAAAAAGACTTTTCGCACTTTTCACAGACAAATGGTTTCTCTCCAGTGTGGATCCTCTGGATGCACTTTGAGATGACCACTCAGGAGAAAAACTCTGACCACTTTCGTCGTCAGCTGAAGGTTCCTCTCCATGTGGATTCTTATGTTGCTGAGTTAAGATTTCCTCTTTCGTATAAAACATGTTCCACACAGGTTCACACTCGTACTTCTTCTCTCCATGTGGCTCCGAGGTGACATGTGAGTGCGCTCAGTTGCTGTTTTTAAAAGTTTTACTGCAGAATCTCATGCCAATGGCTTTTCTCCAGAGTGGATACCTGATGCACTATGAGATGATCACTCCGAGAAAAACTCTGACACAATCGTACGTCAGCCTGAAGGATTTCTCTCCAGTAGTGGAATCTCTCATGTTCATTGTAGTGTGAAACTGAGTAAACTTCTTCCCACATTCTCCACAGACGAATGGTTTATCTCCAGATGTGGATTTCTAGTGATCAGTGAGTGAGATTAACAAGTAAAAGTCTTTCACACTGGTCACATTGTGAGGTCTCTCTCCTGTGTTGGACCACCTGAAGTAGTGGAGCAGCTGTTTGGTCCTAAATAGTTTTTTCACCACTGGTCACACTCAAATTTTCTCTCCTGTGTGGTATCCTCTGATGACCTTTGAGAGTACCCTCTTGTCTAAAAACTCTGAATCACAATCGTTGACAGCTGAAGGTTTTTCTCCAGTGTTGAATTCTGTTGTGGACCTTGAGCTTTTGTTTGTAGTAAAACAAGTATCCACAAACGATCACACTCGTATGGTTTTCCTCCAGTGTGAGTTCTGTGGTGTCTCTTTAGATCAAAGCCGAGCTGCAGGTCTATCCACACTGAATCACAGGTAACCCCAATCTGTAGATGGAACGTTGGTAGATCAGCACAAACACACAACGACAGATAATTCAAATATGTTTTGATGGTGAAGAAGTGAGAAATGATATTGATCTCTTTCACATCAAACATCTGGTTCTGCAATTAAATCTGGTGCTCCCGACCCATGGGCTACACCCCCCACCCTGTATAGGAAGCCACATCTACAACATCCATCTGGGTCCCTACAGCCTCATCCTGTTCTAGACCTCAGTCCGGTCACAGCCCTCAGTCCTGGTCTGCAGCCTCATCTGGGTCTGCATCCTCAGTCCTGTTCAGCAGCCTCAATCCTGGTCTAACAGACCACAGATCCTGGGTCTACGAGCCTCATCCTGGTCTACAAGCCTCAGTCCTGGGTCTACAGCCTCAGTCCTGGTCACAGCGCTCAGTCCAGGGTCTACAGCCTCATCATGGTCTGCAGCCTCAGTCCTGGGTCTGCCATCTTCAGGTTCCCCACCCCCTGGGACTCACAGCCTCAGTCCTGGGTCCTACAGCCTCAGTCCTTGTCTTTTGCATTGTGCTATTAACAGGATAATAAACTATGACGTCATACAAAGAGCTTTAGAAACTGAATAGGGACACTGGTACCGTCTGACATAGGGTGCGCTGCTGATTTAGCACCACGACGAAACATTTTAGGAATCACTGGTTGAACTTATCTGCAGTTCCTGTATAAAAAAAAATAAAACGGGAAATAAAACACAATCCTCATGGGTCTCTCCATATCACACGCACGCAGTCCCCCTCCTCATGAAGCTAGGCGAAGCCTGACACAGCTAACACAGGCATATCAGATACAGACCAAAAGAACAACAAGAATACAAAAAGTCACCATAAGTAACCGCTAATAATAACATATTGCGTTGCACATGACCTGTATACAAGAAAAGTAAAACAACAATCCTCATGTCTCTCCATATCACACGCTCGCAGTCCCCTGTTAGCAGCTAGCTCACACATGTGACTACATAACCTAACCAGTGAGGCACCTACTTTTAAATTATGCAGTGTAGCTAAGCTACTCTACAATAAATCAGGCTTCACTTACAGAAGCTACACCCATAAAAATGCAGCAATCAAATTTACAAAATTCTGTCAAAAGTAGTTTGCTAAAATAGTAGCTACTTTCAAGTAAAACAAACTGCAAGTCCTAATGCAATTTAGTGAATAAATACTAAACTGTACAGTCAGAAAAAAGGTTAAACTTTAGATATTTTTAAATAGCCCAACACACCAACAACAACAGACAAGAAGGCCCTTTGCAATTGTAAATAAAATAAATTGAGAAATTATAGCAATAAGCCTTTTTACAAATTATCATGTAACTACATTAAAATGTTTTTTAACTTTGTATTATACCAATAGCTCCCAAAAACACGAAACAATGGGGTGAATCCGAGCCAATTAATGGCTCTATTTAGCAAGAATACCCTCTGAAACTGAGAAGAAAAACACATAAGTTTACAAATGAACTGTAGCTAGAACTATGTCTGACCAGTTTAAGAAAACATGGATAACATCCTACAGCCCTATATTATCAGTCAGAGGAGCTATCTCTGGGATAACAGAGTAGGAATCTAGAAAACATTTCTGTTCTGCCTCTCACCACTAAAGTGACGTGCTTTTGCGGAGGTATGGCCCACGGTGAGTCTGGAACTCCACCGTGGCGCGGCTCCGTTGACGCGCGTATGCTTCTGACCGACGGAGCGTCCTAAAACGGACTAGTTGTCTGAACTTATCTTGAAAGCATTGGAAAAATGGAGAGAGAAAAAGAACTCCAACATATCCAGTGTGAGATCTTGTCTCTCATGAAGTGCAGTACTCTGTGGGTAATATGTGTTTGTCTGTGTGTGTGGATGGGAGCGCACAGCGGGGAGGTGAGAGCAAGGGTCCACCAGCAAGTGTCCAAGGGGACAGAGCATAGCTGTCCCAAGGGGACACAGCAAGTTTCCAAGGGGACACTGCAATAGTCCAAGGGTACAGAGCAAGTGTCCAAGGGACAGAAGCAAGTGTGCCAAGGGGACAGAGCAATTTCCCAAGGTGTACACAGCAAGTGTCCAAGGGACAGAGCAAGTGTCCAAGGGGACACAGCAAGTGTCCAAGGTGACAGATCAAGTGTCCAGAGGGGACAGAGCAAGTGTCCAAGGGACATGAGCAAGAGAAAAAAGAGCGAGGATTATGACAAAGATTATCTTACGCGAAAGATAATGGTAGATGTACGATTCAGGAAACAATTATTTAAAATTAATACAAGAAAAAAATTACACGTTTGATAAATAAAACATCTGTCATTAACAACACATCTAACCAGGACCTAACAGCATATTCAATACTGTTTAATAATGTTTGTAAATATAAAAAAATAGATAAAATTCATTGTATAACCATGGAAAACACCCAAACACGCGTCTACAGTGAACAAATAGCTTGTTTCTATTTGCGTCCTTCCGCGTCCTGATTGCATCCCTCCGTTGATGGAATCCGGAAGTTGGCGCAGTGGATCCACTTCCATTCACCCTCATTGGAAATACGAGACGGAGAGGCTACGGACATGTTTGGACGGTATCCGTCTCCGAATCTCCATGAGGTTGAATGGAAGTGCTCCACAGCCTCCGCATGCATCCTCCGAACGAAGGCCCTGTCACGATAATTAACAATTCGATTACTCGTTCGATAAATATAAACAGCACAATAACGTTTAGAGACTCGATAACTGTGCGCATGTCGCCTTTGCGTGCGCCAGCTATACGCCTTACGTCATCGCCCAAGCGAAGCGCGAGGAAGCTACTGGACAAAGACCGTATGGGACGTAAACTCGAGAGCGTGGCTAGAAGCTGTGCTTTGGAAACGTCAGTTCAAATCAAATGTCGCGGAACAAGCACAGATCATGAAGCCCGATACAACACTCGCAGTAATGGGAACATTTCGGCTACAACCGAACGCACGTGGGGAGCCCAGCAATCTGAATCAGCCGTATGTCGTTCTTTGCAAAAAGGTGGTCGCAACAAAGACTGGAAACAACACCAACCTCAAAGCGCATCTGAAGCAAAACCCCACCAATATGGTATGCACCGCTAGGAGAAAAGGGCTGCTAAAGAACAGGCAGACCATCTCGTGGTAGACATGCCTTTCGAATAAGATTGTTTTGCCCAGTGACAAAGAATAAACGTGAGAGCGTAAAATGGCGCACCCACACAAACAGCGGTAACACACTACATCGCTAAAGAGATGTTGCCATTTAACACTGTGGATAACCCGCGTTAAGGAGACATGCTGCGGACTTAGATAAACAATACGAGGTTACCAAAAAAGACGAACATGTCTGAAACTCCATTCCTGCGTTGTAGCACAAAGTCAAAATTGTGTTCTGAATGACAAAAAACAGTACAAATATCTTCTCCGCAACGACAGATCGTGGTCCACACAGAACATTACCCCTAATAAGGAGCCACACAGTGCATAACATTACGAGGATTTGGTCTTTGCCTCGAAATGTTTAGAAACAAGATATGTGCCTGCAGAACCAACTGCTGCTGCGCTGGCTGAAAACATTAAATCACTGGATGAATGGGACTCGCAGTAAATAAGACATCTCGTTCATTACTACTGACAATGTGCAAATATATGTGGCAGGCAAAACGCAATCTAGGCTGGCCGTGGCTCAATTGGTTTTGTGGCCACAATCGCCATTTGGCAATCCACAAAGCCCTAAACGCAGAAATAGAACGCACGTCGCGTCGTGTGGACTACTGTAGAATCTTGTGACCAACTACAACGTGAGCTGGAATACAGAGAAGGGATCTCATTAGTAAACTTTATTTATATACCGCCTTTTCACTGCAGATCTTATCTCAAAGCGGTTTACATTGGTTAATTTTTTTGGGCATTTGTCCTCACACCACCACACAGAGATTGGGAATGGGCCAGTATAAGGGGGGGGGGGTGGGGGGGGAAAGGGGGGGGGGGGGGGGGGGGGGGGGGGGGGGGGGGGGGGGGGGGGGAAGGACAGGAGGCACATGCCAGAACTATTGGACATATTTTTTAGGTGGTAGGGGAAACCGGAGTACCCGGGGAAACCTACGCAGACACGGAGAACATGCAAACTCCACACAGAAAGGCCCTGGTCCGACGGATACGAACCCAGGACCTTCTTGCTGAAGGCGAGATGTGCTATCCACTCAGCCACCGTGCCGTCTCATGAAGGCTCAGACTGAAGATGCCTCCTCTCAGCACACACTTTTACTGTGAGTTAGTTTTATAAATGCAAATTTTTTTTTTACATTTGATACACATTGTTTTAATTGAAATACATTAAAACTAAATGATTAAGCTTTGTCTACATTTACAGTCTGATATAAAGTATAAATCCCTCCAATAAATATACATAGAACTTCTTAGATAAATAGATCAATTCAATTAACTACATATAATGGTGAAGTTACAACATCTTTCTGTCTTACAGGATGTGGCCACCAGATGGGGCAGAACACAAAAGATGAATCAGACAGAGTACTGGAGCAGCTGCCAGCTATCAGAAGAAACCTAGTGGAGATAGAAAACATGGCACCCCCCACTCAACCAAACATGGCAAGATGTTGATCTGTGCTGGAGTCAATAAATGCAGCCTTTGAAGCCTGTTGCTGACTTGCACTGACATACTTTCTGGTGAGAAGTATGTCACATGTGTCCCACAATAAAGCCGTGCTGGACACATCAAAGGTGACTGTTAGCACCAGTCCAGAAGACACTGAACCTCACAACAAAATCCAAGACCAACACGAGCACGGTGTTGTAGATAAATACTGCTCTCCTAATATACAAAGTCCCTTCTAAGGAAAGCAACCATTGTGGATCCAAGACACAGAGGCAGTTTGGAGGATTTAGAGTATTTCAGTACACCAAGGAAAGAGCTTGTATGAGGACTGCTTAAGATGGAGGTGGAGATTCACAAAACGGGTTAAAAAACAAACAAGCATGCAGCAGCCAGAGATGGAGACAGCAGAAGTGGCGGAACATGTGGGAGAGTGGTAATGGGCGAGGCTTCAGGGCTAAAAGAAAAACATTGAGTGATCTCCTACAAAAGCAGGAGAGTTCAACGTGTTGACACAAACACAAGAGGCTGTATCCAGTGAGAGAACAAGCAAACAAGGAACTAAACAAGAATCCTGCATGGATGAAGCACTAGATGCATCATCTGATCCCTTGTTTGGGAGGCGTTGATTAACCAAAAAAAGGTTTCCTAATCCCAAAAAAATAACATGGTGCATCTTTGCCACAAGCACGAGATCAAACGAATGTTCAGGCACAGCAGGTAACAAAAGACCCCTGAGAGGTCCTTAAACCACACAAGGATAACATGTTGGTTTAAGACCTCTCAGCATGGAACATATGAGACCCCTGAGAAGGACCTTAACCACACAAGGTTAACAAGGTGGATTAAGTACCACTCATCAGGGAACATAGAGACCCCTTAGAGGCCTTAAACCACACAAGTTTAACATGTTGGTTAAAGTACCTCCCTATCAGGGAACATAGAGCCCCTGAGAGGCCATTAAGCCACACAGGTTAACATATTGGATTAAAAGGACCTCTCAGCAGGAACCATAGAGACACCCTGATAGGTCCTTAAACACACAAGGTTAACCTGGTTGTTTAAGGGTACCTCTCAGCAGTGAACAAAGAGACCCCTGAGAGGTCCATAGACCACACCACACAAGGTTAACATGTTGTATAAGACCACTCAGCAGGGAACATAGTGGACCCTGAGTAGGTCCATAACACACAAGGTTAACAAGTTGGATTAAGGCACCTCTCACAGGGAACATAGAGGACCCCTGAGAGGTCTTGCTTAAACCAACAAGGTATTAACAAGTTGTTTTCCTCCTCGCTCCAATTGCTAAAACATTATCTGAACAAGCAATTTACGTTTATACATTTGACAAGTGAAATATTTTTTTTGAATTTCATAATTTTCTTAGGAAGGGCACATGTCTGGTGGCTGTTAAACATTTGAATTCTTTAGAGACAACTTATATAATTTTCTTGTTTTGCTACCTCCATACAGTTTTGTTAATTTGATAAAAAAAAAAAAAAAAAAAAAAGCACTTTAAAATGGTACTTGTTTTGATACCTCAATGCATTTCTGTTTATATATTTTTATAGCACTTACAAGTAATGTTTTTCCTGTTGTGCAACCTCCAATATTGTTCTTTTTCTGTTATTTATACAATTTTTTTACTGTATGTTATATTCTGTGCAATAAAAACGCAGTGATTAAAAGAACAATAGCGTTAACGAGATAATTAAGAATAAAATTTATGGCCGAGCAAAAAGAAAATATCGTGACAGGCCCACCACGCTGTTTAAAGCAACCATAAAGGGAGATAATACCGAGAGGGACTTCCTGTTGCCCAACGTGAGCGAAGTTTCTCACTACCATCAGTCCATGGCCTTCAATTGGAGGTCCATGGGAGTGCGCGTCCCCCACTGTTGGCACCACCGGTACCTGTTCCAGGACTAAAGGAAGTTTTGGAACTTCTGAAGTCCCAACAGGAGCAACTCAATCGGCTGACAGAGACTGTTTCTACACTTCAGGCTCCTTCTCAGAGTGCTGGAGCTCGTCGTGGTAGCATTGTCTGTCGCCGATGTACGCAACCGGGCCATTATGCCAGTGAATGTGATGGGGAACGTGTCGCGTTTCGTAGTCGGCCTAACCCAGCTTCTAGATCTTCCCCGACTGTATCAGGACAGCAGGGAAACTGAAGCCCTCTGAGCCCTGGAGCCAAGGTTCAAGAGGGGAGTTAAAGGGCTCGCAACCTGGCAAACTTCCAGCTTTAATGGCGTCATGCCCAACTATTACGGTAGACATGGGTGGGATTCTAGTTTCATGTTTGTTGGACACGGGATCCATGGTGTCCACAATCACGGAGAGTTTTTTCAGGACTCATTTTGAAACGTGGGGCCCTGACCGCCTTCAGGCCTGCCATTGGTTACAGCTGCGAGCTGCCAATGGGCTTGAAATTCCGTACATAGGCTATTTGGAGCTTAATGTGTCCCTCTGTGACCAAGTTGTCCCTACCTGTGGAATCCTCGTGGTACGGGATCCCCCAGGCCCTGTTTCTACCGCCCCTGCCATTCTAGGGATGAACGTAATCAGTCGCTGTTATAGGGAACTGTTCGGAGCCTATGGGCCCTCTCTTTTTGAGCAGGCAGCTCTGGCGCATGTACCGGGCCCTGTCGTTGAGGCCTTACAACGATGCCACCAGGCGGCCATACATGAACCTATGCCAATCACTGGTACTGTCAAAGTACGGGGTCCACGAGCTGTGCGCATATCAGGCGGAACTACGAGGCTGGTTGCAAGCACTTGTTCCGGGCAGTTTGCTGGTGACACAGTTCTTTTTGAGCCCCCCGACTCAGGACTTCCGGCTGGTTTGCTTGTCTCTCCCTGCCTGGTGCGGGTCGAAGGTGGCACAGTATACATCCCTGTGGTAAATGTAGGCGTGGCGGATGTTCTCCTTTATCCTCGTGTCGGCCTCGGTACCCTCGGTAAGGCTGAGGTAGTGAGTCTCCCAGCCGGAGTTACCGAGGTAGACTCCATTACAGCCACACTATCATCCCAGACAGGTGCTAGAGCAGAGCAGGACAGGCTGGACACACTGGACTTGTCAGCACTCAAACCAGAGGAACAGGCAGCGGTCCACAATCTACTCCAGAAGTACCAAACGGTCTTTTCTGCACACAGTGGTGACCTCGGGTGTACGAATTTGATCACCCATGAGATCCCTCTGTTAGACGAAGTGCCTATCCGGCAACGCTACAGGCGTATTCCACCGTCAGAATATGAGGCTGTTAAGGCCCATATTAATCAGCTTCTAGAAGCACAGGTGATTAGGGAGAGTAGCAGTCCCTATGCCTCC
Organism: Knipowitschia caucasica; assembly: GCA_964034765.1. Taxonomy (NCBI): domain Eukaryota; kingdom Metazoa; phylum Chordata; class Actinopteri; order Gobiiformes; family Gobiidae; genus Knipowitschia; species Knipowitschia caucasica. Next base: position 1,719,097 of record OZ035825.1, read on the forward strand.
CCCATTGTCCTTGTTCGTAAGAAGGATGGTAGTCTGCGCCTCTGCGTGGACTACCGCCTTCTGAACGCCAGGACCAGAAAGGATGCCTTTCCTTTGCCGCGCATCGAGGAGAGCCTGGACGCACTGTCCGGTGCCCGCTGGTTCTCAACCATTGATCTAGCCAGCGGGTATAACCAAGTCCCTGTGACAGAAAAAGATAAGCCGAAGACTGCGTTCTGCACACCATTCGGCCTCTTCGAATTCAATCGAATGCCTTTCGGGTTGTGCAATGCTCCAAGCACGTTCCAGCGCTTGATGCAAAGGCTGTTTGGAGACCAGCAGTGTCAGTCATTGTTGTTGTATCTTGACGACATTGTGGTGTTCTCCTCCTCTGTACCACAGCATTTAGAGCGTCTGGAACTGGTTCTGGAGCGACTGCAAAACCAAGGGTTGAAGGCCAAACTGGAAAAATGCTACTTTTTCCAACCAAAAGTAACGTACTTGGGGCATATAATCTCTAAAGATGGTGTCTCCACAGACCCTGCTAAGATCGATGCGGTCGCTGGGTGGAAGCGTCCTCGTAATGTTACAGAGCTGCGATCCTTTCTCGGATTTGCAAGCTATTATCGTCGCTTTGTGGAGGGGTTTGCAAAACATTCCGCACCCCTTCACAAGCTGGTAGCAACCATCGGTGGCACAAAGACTAAAAGGGGGCTAGGAAGACCTCTGGTTGAGGCCTGGACCCCGGAATGTGAACACAGCTTTGAGACTTTAAAGTCAAAGCTTGTATCTGCTCCTGTGCTTGCATATGCAGACTTCGCCAAGCCCTTTATCTTAGAAACGGATGCGAGTTACAGCGGCCTCGGGGCCGTACTCTCCCAGGAAACTGAGAGTGGGAAACGACCGGTTGCCTATGCTAGCCGTGGTCTTCGGCCCACTGAGCGCAATATGACCAACTATAGTTCCATGAAATTGGAACTCCTTGCGCTCAAGTGGGCCCTGACTGAGAAATTTCGAGAGTACCTGCTGGGACAAAAGTGCTTGGTGTTTACGGATAACAACCCGCTGAGTTACCTGCAAACGGCCAAGCTGGGCGCCCTTGAGCATCGGTGGGCTGCCCAACTTGCTTCGTTTGACTTTGAAATAAAGTACAGGTCAGGCCGAAGCAACGGCAATGCTGATGCACTGTCCCGGCAGTATTTAACATCATCTGACATGGCTGCCGGCATATTGCCTGGGAGCACTGTCCCACAGGAACTTCAACATTCAGTCCAGCCCATGGTTGCTACCCATTCGTTGATTTCCGCCTTGCCAGGGCGGTCCCTTGCTGACATCTGCGCCCTGCAGGAGACGGATCCCTGTATCCAGGAATTGCGTGTCTTTTGGCAGCGAGGGACCCGACCAACCCCAAACGAGCGCAGACGTCTCTCCATCCCGACCTGCAGCCTCCTTCAGCAGTGGGATCGGTTGGAGGAGCAGGAAGGGGTGCTTTACCGTAGGGTTTTGCGGCCAGATGGTGGAGAGGAGCTTCTCCAGCTTCTTCTGCCTGCGGCACTTATAGAACAGACCTTGCAGATGCTCCACCAAGAGCATGGGCACCAGGGCATTGAAAGGACCACTGAACTGGTGCGCCAAAGATGCTATTGGCCTCGAATGGCAGCTGACATTAAGCGGTGGGTAGAGCGCTGCGAGAGGTGTCAGGTAGCTAAAGATTCTGCCCCTGTTCCCCACAGCTATATGGGTCACCTGCTTGCCTCCCGGCCAAACGAAATCCTGGCTATTGACTTTACTCTTCTTGAGCCAACCTCTAATGGGGTTGAGAATGTGCTTGTGATGACTGACGTCTTTACAAAATACACAGTCGCTATTCCTACTCGGGACCAGCAGGCTCCTACGGTCGCACGAGTAATCACGCAAGAGTGGTTTTACAAGTATGGTGTCCCTAGCCGTGTACACTCTGATCAGGGCAGGTGCTTTGAGAGTGCGCTCATTCACCAGCTTTGCGGACTGTATGGAGTCAGAAAGTCCCGAACCACGGCATACCACCCAGCAGGGAATGGGCAATGTGAGCGGTTTAACCGAACGCTCCATAATCTTCTTCGGACCCTTCCTCCATCTCGGAAGAGGGACTGGGCGGCATGCCCTCCCCAATTGCTCTTTTCTTATAATACCACCCCTCACCAGAGCACGGGGGAATCTCCTTTCTTCCTAATGTTTGGCCGGGAACCCCAGCTCCCGATTGACTTTGCCCTGGGACAAGTCCAGGCACCATTTCCTGGCACCGTGCAGAACTGGGTGTCTGAACATTGCTCCAAGCTCCAGGTTGCATTTTCTGGTGCCCGTGAGCGCCTGGCGGTAAATGCCAACCGAAGAAAGAAAAGGCATGACGCCAGGGTCAGGGAGGCACCTTTGCAGGTTGGCCAACTTGTCTACCTCCGTGACCATAGTGTTCGAGGGCGGCATAAAATTCATGACGTTTGGCACCCGGAATTGTATCAGATCTTGAATGTCCCTGAGGGAGAAGGGCCAGTTTACACCATTGCCCCAGCAGTAAATTTGCAGGCAACACGCAATGTGCATAGGGACATGCTTAAGGCACAGGTTGCTCCTGCACCCTCTGAGCGGGAGAGGGAGGAAACCGTCCCTGTTGAGCGCGCTGAAGGGGAACACTCATTGGAGGAGGACTCGTGGTATCTTGTCACTAGTGCTCCTGGACCTCTGCCCCTGACTGTTCCCCATCATTCAGGGCCCCCTGAAGACCATGCTGCCCGACCCACAGGGGGTGGGGCCGAACCTCCTGTCTCTGAGGCCGCTCAGCTGGCTCCCCGGCGCACAACTCGGGCAACCGCAGGACAGCATTCTAATTTACATCGCCTCCCTCATGCGCGCAGTGAATCTTCCAGATCCACTCAGAGATAAGTTGCTGGCTATGGCGTGAGTCTTATAGATTGTCGTCGGGGCGACGACAAAACAAGGCGGGGTAGAATGTGGCATGGTTGTATATGTACACCTTTAAATGTGCGCCGTGGGCGGCACCAACACTGTCTTTATAGGCGCGTGCATGTGGTGCGCGTGCAGACCACACACACCTGTCCCAAGTGGGCATTGGAGTGACGTGCACGTGTTGCTGCTCCTGGTTTGGAGACTTTGTCCACCAAGCCACGCACTTTCAGCCTCTTTTCAGCCAGGGCTTACACATAGCTGCTCAGCCAGCTCTCCCACCCTTCCATGCTGGGAGTACGCGCACTGGGTGCGCGGTGAGGGTACGGGGCTCTCACTAGACCCAGAGCTGTTGTGGGACAACTCCGCCTATCACTGCGGCCCTCCCCCTCCTCCTGCTGCTCCCGTGCGCACTGTTGCTGGCCGGACAGGGGCTGAGTGCAGAGCAGCGCTCGGGCTGTCACCTCCGCAAAGGGAGGCCGTTGTTTTGTCCCGTTATATTTCACTTATATGGCGTTTCATTGTACAAAGCAAGTTGACCGGTGAGCAAATGACGCTATGATTCACGGATAACTGGGTAGGTGATCGAGCCCCACCTTTGCATGTATATTTTGTGCTGCTTGTTTAAATTAGTTTTGTTTTGCATCCTTTGCATGTTCTGTTAAAATTGGTTTTCTTTTTGCATTATTTTTGCATGTTCTTTTGCTTGCTTTTTGTATTTTTTTGTTTGCATGGCTTTTCTGTCCTTGCTCATTGATTTGTGTTCATTATTTGATCTTCCCCGTTTTTGATTTGCTTTGTGCTCATTTCTGCCCGTTATGTTGAATATTTGTAGCTTTGTCTAGTTTTAACTATTTCTACTTCAGGCCTGTTTTAAATCAATGAACTTAGTGTATAATAAAAGATAATTGTTTTTGTAAATCTCACTCTTCTTTGTCCCACACCTAGCGCGGCCTTATATTACATATTTTAGATGGTATTGGTCCCAAGGCCATATTCCTTGGGTGGCGTTGTTTAACCAAAATAATAATTTCCTGCTACCCCTCATGCCACACAAACATCAAGTTTGGCAGAGTAGAGTGGATATTAGTTGGAACAGAAACAGCACGGGATAACAGCCAAACAGTGTTAATGTCACAACCACGGCCAACACTTGATCATAAGACGTTGTGCAGGATAAAATGTCAAGACAGCAGCAATGTGGTCCCGGAAGTAGTGCACCGGGACCGGAAAGCAGTCCTGTGTTAGACAATAAAAGAGGTGCGGCTCGTTTAGCAGTATACCGAGACGGCTAGCACCCTTTGATCGTCGAAACACAGAATCAGAGTGAGACAGAATAGCTCGAAAGAACAGAAAGTAGTGTTATTGTTAGACGACGGTAAGCAATGCAGCAGGCAGAGTGGTTTAGCAGCGCAGACACGGCGGCGGCGCAGGCTTTTAGCGCGTCGAGGCCGGAAGTTAGCCGTATGCTAAAAACAAAGGGTTGTGGCTAGCTTGTAGCTTGCCGAAAGCAGCGGTTTTAGCAGTAGTTTAGGCAGTAAACATTGAGTTTAGGCAACTGAATGCAGTTTGGTTAAACAGAGTGGCACTAGTTTTAACCTTAGAGAAGCAGCTTATAGTGGGAGGGTGGAATCAGGAGCAGGGGCTTTGTTCGAGCGTAGCCTCAAAGCTAGCGCCCCAGGGCGGAGGTTAGCCTTATGCTAGAACAAAGGAGTGTAGCTAGCCGTTAGCTTGCCGAAAGCAGCGGTTTAGCAGTAGTTTAGGCAACTGAATGCAGTTTGGTTAAACAGAGTGGCACTAGTTTTAACATTAGAGAAGCAGCTTATAGTGGGAGGGTGGAATCAGGAGCCGGGGCTTTGTTCGAGCGTAGCCTCGAAGCTAGCGCCCAAGGGCGGAAGTTAGCCTTATGGTAGAACAAAGGAGTGTAGCTAGCCGTTAGCATGCGAGCGCGGAGGACTAGCGGCAATATTAGACAATGAAAGGTCTCGCAGCGAGTTATACGGTTCGCACAAGCACGTATTTGCAGTGGTGGAATGGAGTCGTCTGTACTGTGCTGTAGGGTCCTGGTGTGTGTGTGTACAACAGCAGGTTAGCGGTAGAAGGAGTGGTGAGAGAGGGTTAGCAGTAGCCACCTTAGCAGAACAATAGCATCACATTCACACAGCTGCCGTTCACAGCCTTTATACACATATATATACTGTTTACAATCCTTTGTGACGCGGGTCACAAAGGGACACAGAGTAGGTTTGTACGCCCGTGTTCTGGGCACGGCGTACTTAGTTTCTTTAGGGGGGTTTTTGCGCTGTCCCTTAAGAGAGTGAGCGACTTCGTCAACTCACGTCGCGCTCGCTGGCCTGGCGAGGCGCTAACGTTGCAGAGTTGCGTAGTACCCAGTACAAGCCGGGATTTAAGACTAAAATAAAATAGTCTGGTGCATGCACGTGTCGCTTTATCGCAAGCGTTGGGCGCGGGGGGGCTCGATTGTCGTTGAAATCACTATTGCGGCGGGGGTAGCAGGGATGTTTGGGGTGAGGAGGCGGGTGGAAAGCGCCGGAAGCGTGGGCAGCAGTAAGCTAGCGTATGCCAGTCAAGTTTTCAGAATAAGAGTTGATAAATCTGGTTATATGCGCGAATCTCACAAACAGGGCATCATATATGTAGGGTAATAATATTGGTAAGAGAAGAATTGTAAGATGTAGTATAAATTTGGTAGTGTAGATCGGCGGGTCTCCGGATCAGGGGGCTCGCCGTTGCACACCAGTGGGGATCTGCTTTTTATTTTGGGCACCAGCAGAGTTAAAAGTCTGCACAGATCCAACTAATCTTTGCCTCGAGTCAGTCTTATAATCTGATAGGTAGTGAATACGGAAATCAGCCAGAGATATCCAAAACTTAACAACACGACTCTGATATGATTGAGTTAAAGTAAAGGGGTTTTATTGACTACAAAAATGAAGATAGAAAATATAACGAAGGGGATTTCTGGTCACATTAAACAGAAGTTGTATACATCTCATTTGAAACACACACACCAACAACAAAGAACAGTCTTACTTTTGAGGAGCGTGGAGGATGAAGAAAGGATTTGGGATGGGAAGAGCCCACGTGGTTTCTTTGTCCGGGCAGGCGGGATGTATGAAGCCAGCGAATCTCGTCCAACTTTGATCCGTGCTTACACTACTCAGTCCGGAATGAGTTGTGTGCGGAGGGTCCAGCCAGGAAAAGAGGCTTGGTGGTGTAACAGTTCATAAGATCCCGAGCCAGGAAAGAGGGCTGTGTTGCGGAGTAGAAGGCCCGATGCGTGCAGTCGCGGCCGCAGTAGGAGACGCGTACCACGAGACACGGAGGGCAGGAAAGGGGCTGAAATGGTGATTTCAGGAAAGACAAGAGGTCGTCTGTAGGTCCGCGCTTTGGTTTTGTTGTGGTCAAAGTGGGCGCGTCCGTGACGTCATCTTTGGGCGCCCCTTTTGAGCCGGCATGTTCACACAGGCGAAACACAACACATATAGACATTCTATCGTTCATAATCATATACCGATACACAGTGCATTCACATCACAGACAACGCCACATACGAGTAGTGTCCGTAACGGTTATCAACATAATGTCATCGGGGAATGTCCGGCTCGATTGTCCTAGTGTTCAATGTCCGCTGGGGGGCGCCAGAACGCCGCGGGTGAGTCTCCGGTTTGTGGAATGTGTTCTGGTCGATAGAGAACAAGCATCATTCACCCCTGTCAGACAGAAAGAGGCGCCGGTGTTTGTCCTGCTGTTTTATTGCCCCTCTGTCTGTTTTCTTGCAGTGTCCTGGCAGATGTTAGCCTTCCATTGAACCCGTAGCTTCTTTTGAAGTTCCCGGAGCTCGGGGGGGCATGTTACGAGAAGGGCTGCTATTTCACGCTCGACTGCGCCTGCCCTATTTCTCACCTTACAATTCTAATAACAATATGGTTGATGAATACATTCTAATAACAGTATGGTTGATGAATATATTCTAATAACAATATGGTTGATGAATATATTCTAATAACAATATGGTTGATGAATATATTCTAATAACAATATGGTTGATGAATATATTCTAATAACAATATGGTTGATGAATATATTCTAATAACAATATGGTTGATGAATATATTCTAATAACAATATGGTTGATGAATATATTCTAATAACAATATGGTTGATGAATATATTCTAATAACAATATGGTTGATGAATATATTCTAATAACAATATGGTTGATGAATATATTCTAATAACAATATGGTTGATGAATATATTCTAACAACAATATGGTTGATGAATACTTCTCTCAGAGTCAGGGCTTTCCATCAGTGAGAACATCAGAGTTGATATGATCTGCTCCAAAACACTTTCAGCAGTTTATCTGAAACAAAACCAACTCTCCAGATTATTTTAGGAACTTTGAACCATATTTGATTTGGTTAAATAAGAAAAACAAAAACACCTCTTTTGAGAATATGAAATGATTTATTTCAGTAACTTTGTGTTTTTGTACATTTTTAAACTAATGAGACTTTTATCAAAAACACAGAGCTTCTAAATGTAGTAATAGAATGATACTTGTTTTTAATTCCAGATAAATAGAAATATGTTTTGTTCGTAATACTTAGAGAAGCTCTGAGTTGGGAGAGACTTTAATAAATGCACAGAATGAGGCAGAAATATTGTATTTATGAATTATATTTGTTATATAAAGTTAGAATAACAGATTTGGACGGAAAGATTTAATAATTAATGCCCATATGACCAAACTGCTCAATTTAAATCCTGTGAAAAATGTGAAAGATGTCAAAGCACTCAGAACCCTGTACGACGACTGTGAAATACAAATCCGAAGCCTTTCATCGATGGGAGTTGTTTCTGAGGCTTACGGCAGTTTACTGTGTCCTATTTTAACAAAGTTGATCCCTGAGGAAATGATTTTAAATTTTAGTAAAGATGTTGCAAAGGACGATGTCTGGAAAATTAATGAATTGATTGAATTTTTAAAGATTGAAGTGGAAAGCCGAGAGCGCACTGCAAACATGACAAGAGGCACACGAGAGCGCAAGGAGCGAGAAGGAGACCAACAAAGTAATTGGGAAATGCGCAAAAGATCAAATCAAATGTCAACTGCATCAGCCCTTTATTCTACACAGCAATTTCAACGCCCTTTTTATGAACGCAACCAGTGTTTCTTCTGTGATAAAAATGATCATGTGTCAAAGGAATGCAATGAAATGAGTGTGCCAGAAAAACGTGAAAAATTAAAAGGAAAAGGAAGATGCTTTATTTGTTTCGGAACAAGACATGTTGCCAAAGATTGCCGAACCAAAGGCATACATTGTGAAAGATGTAATCGTCGTCACTTTAAATCAATGTGCACCCTCAACGACGAAAGCCGACATGAAAATGATCCAACAGACACAATTATTTCAATATCCCCGAGTGAATCAAAACGAGGAACTGTTCTGCTCCAAACCGCCACAGTGTGGATTGAAACGACTGCTAAAAGACAACTAACTCGCTGCCTGTTCGATGGAGGAAGCCAACGCAGCTTCGTGCGTAAAGACATCGCCCGTGCCCTAAACCTTCCCAAAATCGGGGAAGAAACACTGAATTTACATACATTTGGTTCTGATGGTCCCAAACAAGTGAAATGCAATGTTGTAAAAATAAAACTGAGCAACATAAGAAACGGACAAAGCATTGACATCAGTGTGCTCGAAACCCCCCGTGTTTGCACTTCTATCATGCAAATAGTTGGAGATGAGGTGCGCGCAGAGCTGGATAAAAGAGGCATGCAGTTAGCCGATGAAGCGGTGAGTGGAATGGAGACTGAGGAACTCGGAGTGTTAATTGGAGGAGACAATTATTGGGACATTGTTTCAGGAAAAGTTGAACGACTGTCAAAGAAAATGGTTGCACTTGAAAGCAAATTCGGATGGCTCATCCAAGGCACAGTTATGTCCAATACAGTATCATGTGAACGAGATGAAATGCAAACACTGCACGTGAGCGTGGGACTTGAAAATGAAATGAATCACACTTTACGCTCTTTTTGGGAGCTAGAATCAATCGGAATTGCCATGGAAAAGGAATCCAAAATTGATGATGATGCAATAAAAATGTTTGAAAATTCCATACAATATAAAGACGGACGTTATGAAGTGTCTTTGCCGTGGAAAATCGAAAAGAAAGAACTGTCGTCCAATTATGAAATTGCAAAGGCGCGCTTTGATCACTTGATTACACAATGTAGGCGCAATGTTTGTCTTTATGACGATTATAATGCAGTTATTCAAGACTATGTAAAACAAGGAATAGTAGAGCCAGTAAAAAGTGATGATAATGAGACAAATGTATATTACATGCCACATCGTGCGGTAATTAAAGAAGAGAGCGTAACTACGAGGCTTCGGGTGGTAGTCGATGCCTCCTCTCATGCCCCCGCGTGCCTTTCGCTCAATGACTGCCTTTTGACAGGCCCTAATTTAAATCCTGACCTACAAGGTGTTTTGTTACAATTTAGACAAAATCCCATCGCCTTTATGGCAGACATCTCTAAAGCATTTTTGCAAATTTTGATAAATAAAAATGATAGAGATGTGTTGAGATTTCTGTGGGTAAATGATTGTCCAAATAATGTAACTGTACAGCCTTGCGTCATGCGTATGACCAGAGTCCCGTTCGGCGCATCCCCGAGTCCATTTCTGTTGGCTGCTACAATCAAACACCATCTTAAAAGGTTTGAACAAACAGATCCAAGCGTCACATCTATTTTAAATAAATCCCTATATGTTGATGATTTAATTTGTGGAGCACAAAGTGTAGCTGAAGCTCATGCTTTCTCAGTGCGCGCAAAAGACATTTTACACTCTGCTGGCATGGAACTACGGAAATGGAGCACGAATTCTGCAGAATTAAAACACAAATGGATGGAAACAATGGACATGTCTGTAAACGAAAATTTTGAAGTCAATGGCAATGGACTAAAAGTTCTTGGACTCAGTTGGGAAACAAATGAAGATGTTTTCACGTTTGATATTAAACATGTCATGGAATTTTTACAAGAAACAAAGAACACAAAACGCGGTGTGTTGCAAGCGGCTGCGCGAATCTTTGATCCCATTGGATTCTTGTCACCTTCCGTGATCAGAGTAAAATGTTTATTTCAACAAATGTGGGAACGTGGCATAGATTGGGATTGTGATCTGCCAAATGATCTCCTGAACGCGTGGCAACAATGGTGCTTAGAACTGCCAGCCGTCAGACATTTAAAAATACCCAGATACAATATTGAAGCATTAAAACATACGAGTTTATTTGTTAAAAAAGAAGTTCATGTATTTACTGATGCAAGCGAATCTGCTTACTGTGCCGCTGCATATCTGCGCGCCATAGATTGTGATGGACAATGTTCAGTCTCTCTTATAACAGCCAAGACGCGCGTGGCCCCGTTAAAAAGGGTTACGTTGCCAAGACTTGAACTTTTAGGCGCAGTTATAGGCGCGAGGCGCAGTCATTATGTCACTCAAAACCTGGACTTGAATATGTCACAAGTAACAATGTGGACTGACTCGATGATAACGTTGCACTGGATCAAAAGTTCTGCAAAACAATGGAAACCATTTGTTCAAAATAGAGTGCGTGAAATTCAAAGTTTAACGGAACCTTCTCTTTGGAATTTTTGCAAATGCACTGAAAATCCCGCAGATGTCGCGACAAGAGGAATTTCTGTGAGTAAATTACTTCAAAGCGATCTCTGGTGGACCGGCCCCCATTGGCTAAAGGAACTATTTGAAAACAACAAAGACAATGGTGCAACGTTAATAAATGAAACTGATATCAACTTCGAAATGAATAAATTGTGTGTTTGACTGGTGCTGAAGAGGAAAGTGAGTTATTGCCACTAAAAAACTACAGTGCCCTCAGTCGTGCGCTGCGCGTAACAGCATGGATAAAACGCTTCTGCCAAAATGCAAAGAGTGAAAAAACAAGTGGCCCTCTCACGGCAAGTGAATTATCCCAAGCTGAAAATTTCTGGATTCGCAAAACTCAAGCAAAGTACTTCAAAAACGAAATGTTTTCTTTACAAAATGATAACGAATTAAGCTCACAGTCAAAACTTGTTGCATTTCGCCCGTTCTTGGACCAAGACAATTTAATGAGACTCGGAGGTAGATTGCAAATGTCAGACATGAACTTTGATCAAAAACATCCAATCATTCTGCCCTCTGATTGCGATCTCTCCAAGCTTCTTGTGAGTAAGTGTCATCGACAAGTCATGCATTCAGGACTGCAAGACACTTTAAATCAAACAAGAGAACGATTTTGGATAATAAAGGGAAGACAGCTAACAAAGAAACTAATACATGCATGTCTAATTTGTCGCAAATTCAGGACCAAACCTGGTCGACAGGTTTCAGCACCTCTGCCTGGACAGCGCATCAACGAAGCTCCTCCCTTTGAAGTTACAGGCCTCGATTTCGCTGGTCCGCTTTACACAAAATCTCAAGAAAAAGTATTTATCGCTCTTTTTACATGTGCTGTCACTCGTGCTATTCACTTAGAACTTGTATCCGATTTGACCACTGAAAAGTTTTTAATGGCTTTTAGACGTTTTGTATCAAGACGAGGATTATGTAAAACTATTTATTCTGACAACGCAAAAACTTTTAAAAGAGCAAACAAAGAACTGTCTGTATTATGGGACTCTCTTAACTCAAAACCAGTCCAAGATTTCCTTGCAGAACGGAGGGTAACGTGGAAGTTTATCGCGGAGAAGGCCGCCTGGTGGGGTGGAATGTGGGAGAGGCTTGTGCGTTCAGTTAAAACTTGCCTGAGAAAAGTTGTTGGGAGAGCCGCTTTGAAATATGAGGAGATCGAGACGCTTCTCGCGGAAGTAGAGGCTGTTATTAATTCCCGACCTCTTACATTTACTCACACTGGCAGTGAAGAACCGAGCCCTCTCACTCCCTCGCACTTTCTGGTTGGCCAGCGACTTACCACTCTTCCCGCAGCTGGAACTCTGACTCTTGTCCCTCGAATGGACGCAGACAAAATGAGGAAACGATGGAGATACAGACAAAGACTTTCAAATTTATTCTGGAAACGTTGGAGCAAAGAATATTTATTAGAATTACGCTCTGCTCATTCTTGCACCAACGCAAAGGAATTTAAAGACTTTAAAATCGGAGACGTGGTCATAGTCCACGAAGACAAATTGCCACGTCACATGTGGAAAGTGGCTCAAATCACCGGAGTTTATCTCGGGCGTGACGGCAGGGTTCGCTCTTGTTTACTTATGCTTCCCTCAAGATCAACGCTAAGGAGACCCATCCAGCTTCTCTATCCCCTTGAACTCTAACCACCAAGTGATGAGCTGACTGGAGTCGGGCTCATCGGCGGGGAGTCAGTAGCTGCACGCTACCATCTAGGCGCTCATAACGAGCGCACCTCACAGCAGGAGACGCGCTCCTCCCAGTCGGCCCCTTCCAATGGCCGTTGTGGGTGGTGCCCTTTTTCCTTTTTATCAGTGATTGTTTGAACGTGTGTGAATAATAAATGAACAATAACTTGTGCTCACTGAGAGAAGTCAAACTTATAATAAAATAAGAAAAGAAACTCCTGCCTTGTGTTCGTCCGTACTGCAATAGTCTACAGCCTCAGTCCTGGGTCTACAGCCTCAGTCCTGGGTCTACAGCCTCAGTCCTGGGTCTACAGACTCAGTCCTGGGTCTACAGCCTCAGTCCTGGGTCCACAGCCTCAGTCCTGGGTCTACAGCCTCAGTCCAGGGTCTACAGCCTCAGTCCAGGGTCTACAGCCTCAGTCCTGGGTCTGCAGCCTCAGTTCTGGGTCTACAGCCTCAGTCCTGGGTCTACAGCCTCAGTCCAGGGTCTACAGCCTCAGTCCAGGGTCTACAGCCTCAGTCCAGGGTCTACAGCCTCAGTCCTGGGTCTGCAGCCTCAGTCCAGGGTCTACAGCCTCAGTCCTGGGTCTGCAGCCTCAGTTCTGGGTCTGCAGCCTCAGTCCTGGGTCTACAGCCTCAGTCCAGGGTCTACAGCCTCAGTCCTGGGTCTGCAGCCTCAGTCCAGGGTCTGCAGCCTCAGTCCTGGGTCTGCAGCCTCAGTCCTGGGTCTGCAGCCTCAGTCCTGGGTCTGCAGCCTCAGTCCTGGGTCTGCAGCCTCAGTCCTGGGTCTGCAGCCTCAGTCCTGGGTCTACAGCCTCAGTCCTGGGTCTACAGCCTCAGTCCTGGGTCTACAGCCTCAGTCCTGGGTCTGCAGCCTCAGTCCTGGGTCTGCAGCCTCAGTCCTGGGTCTACAGCCTCAGTCCTGTTGTGTTCTGGATCTGCTCTCAGCACATTCTGGAAGGACTTCAGTACATTCATTATAGAGCATCTTCATAACCACTTTACTTTCAACGGGAACTTTCTGAACACGTTTTATTCTTAACATTGTATTTATTTTACAATAAATAATAGTTCAAACGACTGATAAAGATTAGGGATGTACTGATCCGATATTCAGTATCGTGTCGGGGGCCGATATGGGTATTTTGTAAGGATCGGATAATATCGAATTTGGTAAATATGAAGCCGATTTACGTCACTTTTCAGCAGCTCACGCTTTACGGCTGCCGTAAACTAAACACAATGTAAAACTAGGGCTGGGCGATAAAGCGACAACGAGAGATATTGTGATAGACACGTGTTCGATATCAACAGAAAACGGGGTCGATAGAATGTTAGTTTAACGTCACTCCTTTTAGATAAAACAGGACGAAAACAGAGGAGTTAAAGCCGAGTCAGAGGCGCGCGGCATTCTGGGGGATGTAGGCAGAGACTTCTCAACCTATCACAGCCAAGCGTCAACCGCAAAACTTTCTGGGAAATGCATAAACAACAACCGCACAATGCGTAGCGTCCATGGATCTAAAGATTGTTTTTCAGTGCCGTGTCAGTGGTTCTGCACGTCTGTGCGAGGCTTAGCATGTGCGCTGTGGCAGAGGCAGTGGACACAGAGACCTGGGGCATGCGGCAAAAGCAAGTGATGAACTTTTTCCTCCGTGCGGCTATCAGAGAGCTATCAGAGAGCTATCAGAGAGCTATCAGAGAGCTGCCGCACTGAGCCGTCATGGGGACACAAAACAGGAGATAAACCAGGACTAAACCAGGATTAAACCAGGACTAACTATAAACAGGGCTGCTAACGTGTGTTAGCGACACCACAAACGTATTCATTCAGGTAAAAATGCAAAATCTTTAATGCTTTGAAAATATTAGAAAAAATGTTATCGGATCGGTATCGTCCATCCATCTTCTTCTCCTTAATCCATTTCTGGGTCGGGGGGTGGCAGTCAGAGCTGCACCCAGTTCACAGCGCACCAGCCCCTCACTGATCCTCCTGCAGGTGGTGAGTCTACAGGAGCCTTGATCTATCGGCGGGGGCTTAAGGCAAAGTGGGGTTAAGTGTCTTGCCCAAGGACACAACGACAGCAGACATCAGTGGGAGTTGGTGGAGAGGGTATTATGGTGGGCTGGAACTCATGACCTTCAGGCTCATAGGCCAATGCTCTACCAACTGAGCTACTGTTGCCCCCGGATCAGTATCGGCAAAACAATATTTAAGAATATCGGAATCGGATCGGATTACAAAAATTCTGGATCGGTACATCCCTGATAAAGATACTGATGAACTACATTTGGGGCTAAATATTTTTCTCTGGATTTTTTAGGCCGAGGACAGACATGCAAACACTGAAGGCATGAAAAACTGACAAACACATGTTTGCGATTTGAAACAAAAATAAAACAATCTAGCTCACTCAGAATAAACAATAATATAAAATATACACCTTTCTTCAAAACATGTGTTAATTAAAAAAGCCAATTGGATCATGTCTAATGAGTAGAGATGTTGTCTTGTACTAAATGCATTCTTATACATCTCAACTGCACTGTACAGAGAATACACCTTTAAGTATCACGTGATATCAATACAAAACTGAAAATGAAGTTATGTTCATCTGTGGAGTGACATATTCCCTGTGTTAGCACGGGCTAGCTCTGTTAGCGCGGGATAGCTCTGTTAGCGCGGGATAGCTCTGTTAGCGCGGGATAGCTCTGTTAGCGCGGGCTAGCTCTTGTCACTCCCGTATTCGTCCCGGAAACCGGAAACACATGTCAAAAAAAACACAGAAATTATCCGAAAGCGCAACATCGACCACGTTTACATTAGAAATGTTCACCCCCTTTGTAACTAACAGGTCTAGAGTGTGTCCTCTGCTGTGGGTGGGGCCACTCACATGCTGAGTGAGACCAAAAGATTCAAGAACAGAACTCAGCTCTTTTGCATTTCTGTCATTAACATTATCCACATGAATATTAAAATCCCCTGTAATAACTAAGCTATCAAAATCTGTGAATACAACTGAAAGCAACTCGGTAAAATTATCAATAAAACTGTGACATGACTGCGGTGGCTTGTATAGGACAATGAAGAGTATTGGAGGAGATTGTTTTTGTTGTATTTTAAAAGACACATATTCAAAAGACGGAAACTTCCCAAGAGACATTCTATGGGAGACAAAGTGGTCTCTAAAAATGGCAGCTAAGCCTCCTCCTTTTTTGTTTTCCCGTATTTCAGATTCAAATTTGAAATTTGGTGGTGATGCTTCTATTAAAACTGCATTTTCTGTATTTTGGTCAAGCCAAGTTTCAGCCATGAACATAAGATCTAGATAAAATAAAAAACAAATAAAATTATTGATTAAAAAAGACTTGTTACAAAGAGATCTGACATTTAGCATAGCAAGTTTAAAAGTTTCAGGATCAGCGGTTGTGGTCGGCTGATTCTTACACGGAACAAGAATTAGATTTTCCAGATTAGACTGATTAACTTCAGATGTTTTTCTGTTATGTATTCTTTGTGTTATCACTAAGGGAATGGCACAGGTGGCTTTATGACAGGGCCCCAGCCGGGTCTCTCCTCTAACTAGACTGCCAGTGGCTGCGAAGCAGAGACCCTGTGCATCCTAGTGTTTAGAGAAAAGAGGGGAAGGGGAAGGCGGGGGAGGAGGATGGAGAGGCGGGTGGTTCTTGGGAGTTGGACGAGGGGGGGTTGAAGGTGGATGGGTTTTTGGTGATGGGTTAGGGGAGGGGCAGGCTGAGTTGGGTGGTGGACAAGGGGGGAGTGGAGGTGGAGGGGTTCTTGGTGATGGGTTAGGGGGGAGGTGGGCTAAATGAGCAGGAGGGGGGGGTGGAATACTTATGGGGTTAGAGGAGGGACGGGTGGATTTTGTGGGTGAATTTGAGTTGGACGCCCTAGGTGGCTTTGGAGGTACGTATGGGGAGTAGTTTTGAATGTTAGATAGGACTCTTGATCTGGCTACAGTGGGTGTGAGAGGAATAGTCTTCATCGCTGATCTTATCATGCCTGCAGAGTGTTCCGGTAATTCCAGTAGTGAAGGCGGGGATAGAAATCAAAGGGAAAGGTCGTTCTCATTTTCCCTAGATGGAGTTGATGTAGCGGGGGGGACCCAAGCCGGGTCCATGGAAGGTGATGAGGGAGTCTTTGGTGGAGACAGAGGTGGTTGAGGAACCCCCATTACAGGCCTGACTGTAGCCTGGACTGTAGCCTGGAGCAATGGGGGGGGCTTCACGGGAGCTGTAGGTGGGGAAGGTGCTGCTGAAGATGATGGAGCAGCCACTGCTGCTGCTGAAGATGATGGAGCAGCCACTGCTGCTGCTGTATCCACTGCTGCTGGTGGTGCTGTATATGCTGATGGCGCTGATGAAGATGTGGCAGCTGCTGATGATGCTGGTGGTGGAGGCGTTGAGCTCTTTCGGAGCCGTTGAGGTGTTGAGTTCTTTTGGAACCATGGAGGTGTTGAGTTCTTCTTGAATCGTGAAGGTGTGGAGTTCTTTTGAGGCGGTGGGGGTGCAGAGACCTCGGGAGTCGGTGGAGATGGTCGTGATGTCTGTGCCCTTTGCTTCTTCTTTCTCCCTTTCAACGGCTGCACGCGCTGCGCAGGCTGAGGTCTTAGGGCAGATGCAAAGTTATCCATCAACACTTTTACTCCGTAGTTGTTCAGATGTGATCCTTTTTCTTCAAAAAGCTCGTGCCTATTCCAGAACAGATTAAAGTTTTAAATGAAGCCAAGTCCTCTGCGTGAACACTCATTGAGTAGGAATGTATTTAGCTGATACAGACGGCTAAACTTTTCCATTTTTCCATCTATATTTGCAAGTGGTCCACTAAAAAAAATTGCTATGTCCATTTTCTTGAGGTCATCCAGTAACAGCGTTAAATCCATTCGTAACTTCTCACTTGCCTTCTCATAGATATCTACTGCCCCCGTGTGGATCAATAATGTACGCACACCACTGTTCTCAGATAACACTTTAGGCAGAAGAGTCCTTATCTCAGCAACTTTTGCAGAGTGAACTGAGACAGTGAGCATGGACTCCATGTTTACATTTTTCACCGAACCATCTCCGATAAGGACACAGTTTGTCCTTGGTGGAGGCGCTGCAGTTTTTAGCGGCTTTGTTGTTTCAGAAAGGGGTAAAAAGCGGTTTGAAGTCTTCAGAACATTTAGTTGTGGCCTTATTTCACTCCTATTGTCATTCTTAGCTTTGTCAACTTTGGCTTTAGCTCCACAATTGTTCCAATAATTCTCATTGTTGATTTTGGGAAAGGAAATTACGTCATAACTTACATTTCCAGTCTGTCCATTCATCCCATTTTCACTCATTGGAAGAGTCGGGTTAAGTCCCATTTCTGTTTCCACAATAGATATCCGTGTTTGAAGAGATTTGAGCTTATATTCCAGAGCACAACAGCCGCTGCAGACGCTTTTCTGTCTCTTCCGTCCCGACATGACTAAAGTTGATAAATTCCACAAAGCTGAAGTGTGTAGAAGGAGTAATCCTCGTTTTGTAAATAAAATGATTAAAGGAGAATCAAAAAATGTAAATAAAATGATTCAAGGAGATTAAAAGGCGAAGCAAAAGCAGAGCAGAGAGACACACGACTGCTCTCTTGAAAAGCAGGAAGAGAAATATAAAAAACTACCTATTCATGCCTAAACTTAACCAGCCATTCCCATAAAATAACCCCAACCCACCTTAACCCTAAACTTAACCATCTTAATCAGACGCCTAAACTTAACCAGTCTCCACTTAACCCTTTAGGCGCCAGAGTTTTTTCAAGAAAATATACAATTTTGATTTCAAGATTTCAAAAGGCTATAACTTTAAAATGGTTTGAGATAAAGGCATACTGTAAATTAGAAATATCTTCAGTTTGAACCAAACTTTGGGATGGAAGTTGATTCGTCATCTAATTTGCATATTGTGACGTCATCAAGGTGGCGGCCATTTTGGAAAATGTTAATTATTGTATAAAGACTTCAAAAAGCTGTAGCTTGGGAGCTATTTGAGATCAGGGAATACTATAAACAGTCAATGTGAAATATCTTTAGTATAAAATGAATTTGGGATAGAAATAAATTCCCTGATCCAGAATATAGATAATGTTTTAGCACTGGTTCGCGGCCATATGGAATTGTATTATTTTCAAAGATCTTCAGTGATCAAGACAGCACTCTTTATAGTTTACAGTCATGAAATCTTGAGATTGGTTTCAATATTTCCCTTTCAAAGAAGTGGTGGGCTTACTATTTTTCTCAGTGGAAATGAGGCTCCAGAATTTACCGTTTACAAACAGAGAGATGAAATGAATGGGCTCAGAACATGTCAGATCGTCTCAACAACATACAACAGGCTCTTCAACACTTCTGATCCACTTTTGTGGATTATTTTCTCTCAAGAACTGCCTTCATCCTCATCATCACTGTTGGTAAAGGCAGTGAACGCGATTAGCGATGCGTTTTTTTTTCCCGCGGCTCTCCCGCGACTTCTCCCGCGTTTCCCGTGTTCCCCGTGGATGTCTACCACCGCTACTTTCTCCCACATGCCCGGTGTTATGATCCCCCTGTCCCCTCCACCACGGATCCTGCTTGGCGTTCACAGAATGCTTCTACCGCGGCCACACGGAGGACAAGCAGCCGCTGCACAGGGTCTGATTGTGGACTATGGAGCGCGGTCTCCCCGTCACCAATAATGTCTGTGTCTGCTTCACTGGACACCTGCGTGTCTTCCTCCTCTGAATCTGAGTGAGCCAGTACCAGACCAAGTACTTCTCTGGTACTGAAGACCTCGTGAGTAAATAAAAAAACACTCTCTCCCTCTGCTCTGCTCTCGCTCCTCTCTGCTCTACCGCTGCTGCTTCGCCTCCGCGCCGCTGCGCCGCAAGTGTTTTACGAACTCAATTTACTCAAAAACTTTCAATATAACCACACCCACAAATGCTGCTCATATTACAGGCACACATGTCCACTAACCCCTGGTGAAAAGTATTAACAAGATTCTGCACCACATTTTTACATACAGCCTGTTTAAGTGAGCAATGTTGCTTGTCGCAATATTGCGACTTTGGCGCTTAAAGGGTTAAGGACATGTTAAACTTTTTGACATGCGCAAACTGAACTTCCGGATGAATCCGGTTTCCGGGACGAAAGTCCGCTAGCATAATGCTAACGAATGCTAACGTTTTTACAGTTACTCAAAACTAATATTTGCTTTCAAGAAACGAATCAAGGTTGATCTCAGTAGTTACAGACTAATGAAATATAGACATTACAATCTCCAAAAGCCAAACTTACAGCCTTAAGTGGGCCAAAGGACACTTGGGAGGGCTGCTCTTCTGCCTTAGTACAGTATAACGTTCTCAACTGTCACACTGCACACATAGCGCACAGGCTAACGTTAAAGCTATCACTGGTGGACCTGTAGTCAGTGAAGTCAGATTCAGACTGAGTTCATATCAACCAAGACAATGTAAGACAAATGTTATTGTCGATGAATTCAGACACACTCACCTTGTAGCCTTCTCCTCTAAATGGTTCCAGTCTAGTTCCTCTTTCAGATGATGGTTCCCACTGCGGGGGTTCCCATGAGGTGAGAATGAACCAAAGCGTAGTCATGGGAGGGGTGGCCTGAACGTCAAGCAGGAGCCAAAAGACTGGCTGCTTTTTGTCTAAAAGGAGTTGATTAGCCCCAACATGTCAGGGTTATGCCTCAGTCTGGGTTAAAGCAGGTTCAGAGAAACACTGTTTTCAGATCTGACACAGTCTGTAAAATACAGTGGTGCATTCTGGGAAATAGGGGCTGCATTCATTGACTCTTATTATTTTCACTGTGTTTTTTAACTAGAGTCTGTTTCACTCCAGTCGGAGCATCTGTCACTCTGAGAGAGTACATAATTTTTTACTTTTCCGACTCCGGTCATTGAGTGGCCACTATATGCTATCCTACTGTTTATTCTTCTTCTTACATCTTCCGCCAGATTTTGGCACTTTTCTATGGCGTCAAAATAGGGTCTGCTTGAACGTAACCGTAAAGCAGGAATTGTAAACGTAGGTTGTAAGTTTTGTAAACATAAAAATATATTGCAAATGAGAAAACTCCGCTTACGGGTCAAAAGTTACGGTTATGGGTCAAAAGTTACGGTTACTCTTTTGTGCGCTCTCCCTGTGGCTAAACACACTTTGGAACCGCGGCCATCCGTCACTGTCAGAATGTAGAAGAACAGTGTGGCTCCTGGGCTCTTTTGAGGTCAGGGATTCTGTCACGAGAACCCAATTTTCTCCCTGAAATAAATGGAGATCTTGAAAAAAAAAAAAAAGACAAGATTCTCTTGCCCACTGTTGGGCGAGCTACTTCAAAAAGATATCCCAAGATGTATTTACTTGTTGCTGTTATTTATACACGTTATTGATCTCATAGTGGAGAAATTTGGTTTGAGGAATTCACATCTAGGCATGCAGCGTATTATTAGGTTGTTGTCCGGTCAGGTCTCGTCCAGTCTTGGAGTCTGCGTATGTGGGACCCGGTCCGCTGCATCTTCAACCCTACGCTCTAGGCTAGGCTAAAACAGTCCTCTTTAATTTAGCACATGGTTAGGCAGGTAAGACTCAGGGAAGGCTAAACTCCTCAGACTGTCAGTCAAGCTGCATAGGGAGCCCCCTGCTGGAGAAGTATGGTAACTTGAGCACTATCCTCTCCTCCTTCCTACTTTATCTGTTTAGCATTATTAAAATTTTGACTGTAGTGTGTTCATTGCTATTCACCCTTTGTCCCATTGTCTGTTTCATGGTACGATGACGGATCTCTGAGCCTGGCCTCCTCCATCTACACCTGCGGACTGCCCTGCCCGACCTGCCTGGGAGTGCTTCAGTCCTGCACCGGACCTGTCCACGCTCAGCGGCCACTGGCCCACGTTCTGTAGCTTAGGTCCTGGATCTACAGCCTCAGTCCTCGTTCTACAGTCTGAGTCCTAGATCTACAGCCTCAGTCCTCGTTCTACAGTCTGAGTCCTGGATCTACAGCCCGTCCGTCCGTGGGAGCGGTTCCCTTTCTCAAACTATGGGTCTCTCAGAGGTTTCTTTTCCCACTGAGTTTTTCCTTGCTGATGCAGGAGGGTCTGTAGGGCAGTTAGTGTCCAAGGACTCTGATGATCCAGGACACTTTAACATTCTACAACATGTATGACATTTATCAACATGTGTTCTATATTCTTCATGTGTTTTAACTGTTGATTCTCTGATCTGTGTTGGTGATTTCAATGGTTTTGTTAAGTCTCTGAGATGACTTCTGTTGTGATTTAGGGCTATACAAGAATAAATTGTATTGTATTTACACAGTCAGGGACAAACAGAGACTACAGCGCATTGTGCGCTCTGCAGAGGAAGTGATCGGCCGCAGCCTTCCATCGCTGCAGGACCTGTACGTCGCCCGAGCTCGAGGCCGGGCTGGTCGTATCACAGCCGACCCCTCTCACCCTGCACATGGACTATTCCAACCACTCCCCTCAGGCAGGAGGCTGCGGTCCATCAGGACTAGAACCTGCCGCCACAAGAACAGTTTCTTCCCCTCTGCTGTTGGACTCTTGAACACTTGTTAACCTGTCCCCCCGCCCTTTATAAAGTCACTTTACTGCCCATCATACGTCACTTTACTTCACTGTACTGCTGTCACCTTACATTGTGTGCACCATGTGCACTTGTATATTGTAAATAGTAACTGTAACTCTATTTTAAATTTAAATGTATTCTTTAGAAGTGTTTTTTATTCTTATTTTTATTATCTCTTTCTGACTGTTGCACTGAGTCACCTGAGAGTGTGAAAAAATGAAATTGGCCCATTAGCGCCCCCTACAGGCTGAGTCAAAGAGTTACATGGGGATACAGGTATTAAGTTTTTCTGTTGTTTGATCTCATATTTGACCCACTGAACAAACTGGATGGATGGAAAGTAAAAGTAAGTTACATAGTTGTATGTTCGTCAAAGGTGAGCCCTGGAGTTTTACATTTAAAAAAAAGTTGGGACACACTTTAGTTTAGTTCTGACTAATTACCTCGAGTTTGAGTTCAGTTAGTTACGTTAGAGTACAATAATTATCACTTAATTAGCTGATAATTAGTCTGGGCTAATCTAAAGTGTTCACAAAAGTTGAATACACACATCAATATATTTAATATTATTTATTTATTTTATTTAGTTTTTTGTATTCTGTGGGGTTGGGGGTGGGGGTGGGGGTGAGGGGGGGGAGGGGGAGGTTACATTTCTGGTTCTCCTTTCTGGTCTCTCCCCCAGAGAGAGACCAAAGAGACCAGAGAGAGACCAGGGAGAGACCAGAGAGACCAGAGAGAGACCAGAGAGACCAGAGAGAGACCAGAGAGACCAGAGAGACCAGAGAGACCAGGGAGAGACCAGAGAGAGACCAGAGAAAGACCAGAGAAGTCCGACAAATTGTGCTGTTCCTGTGATATTGAGATCTTTTGTCTTTGTTGGAAGTGGAAGATGGACAACCTTCAGTCCATGTTGTCTTAAAAAGGTCTATCAGGAGTTAGGGAATGGGAGTTGGGGGTGAGGGGATTTTGTTTGTGTTTTTGGTGTCTTAATAACACCTGGACATGTTTCTGTCCTGTTCAGGGGCGTGTCCATTTTTCAGCTGCTGTTCCAGTATTTGTGCCTCCAGTTGTCTTATCTTAACCGCTGCATCAGTCTTTGCCTCCTGGATTTGATAACTGAATAAGTCGCGGAGATCTTGAATGTGCTTCTTTGCAGATTCGTCCAGGTCACTTATCGGCCTACTTTGGTTTTCCACCTGTTTCTTGATGCCCACCTCTTGCTTCTTCTTGCCTTCAGACAGTGCTGTCAGCTCGCCATATTTGGTCTCTAACATCTCTCTTGCCACACTCTCCAACTCTTTTCTTTCCTTTTCAGATGATTCCAAGGATTCTCTTAACCTCTGGATCTCTTCAAGGTGGCTCTGCTGAACCCTTTCCATCTCTATACGTTCTTCCTCCCACTCTTCTACGGTGTCGTCGGCTTCATCATACGCCTCCTCAATCCCTGCTTTGAGTTTTGCAATGTTCTCCTCCATCCCTGCAATTACAGAGTTTTTCATGAGGAGATTTGCGCTATACTCCTCTAACTCTTTCTGTGTCTTGGCCAGCTGCTGTTTCTCTTTCTCGTTGTTTTCTGTCAGATCGCGGGTCACTTGGTCTTTCAGCTTGAGCTGCTTCTTCAGCTCTTGGATGGTTTGATCTGAAGTCTTCTTGGCCTCATTCACAGCCTCTTCCACCTCCTGAGCCTTGACTTCATTCATGTAATTATTTTGCCACACGAGAAGTCTTATTGTAGCATGTACGTTTTTCAGCTGATTTTCCTGATCTAGGATTCTGGTCTTGAGGTCCTTATTCTCGGCTTTGACTTTGGAGTTTTCTTCCTCCGTCGCAGCAATGACAGAGTTTTTCATGAGGGCATTTGCGCTACACTGCT
This sequence comes from Knipowitschia caucasica, assembly GCA_964034765.1. Classification (NCBI taxonomy): domain Eukaryota; kingdom Metazoa; phylum Chordata; class Actinopteri; order Gobiiformes; family Gobiidae; genus Knipowitschia; species Knipowitschia caucasica. The sequence continues at coordinate 1,742,933 of OZ035825.1, forward strand.
CTAACTCTTTCTGTGTCTTGGTCAGCTGCTGCTTCTCCTTCTCGTTGTTTTCTGTCAGATTATGGATTGCTTTGTCTTTCTGCTCAAGCTGCTGCTTCAGCTCTTGGATGGTGTGTTCTGACGTCCTCTTGGCCTTCTTCAGAGCCTCCTCACACACCACCGTCAGAGCCTGGACATCATCCATGTACTTTTTCTGGGCCGTAAGAAGTCTTTTCTCTGATGCAGCGTGTACATTTCTCAGCTGACTTTCCTGATTCTGAATGTTAGTCTTAAGCTCTCTATTCTCGGCTTTGACTTTAGTGTTTTCTGCCTCCATCGCAGCAATGACAGAGTTTTTCATGAGGACCTTTGCACTATACTCCTCTAACTCTTTCTTGGTCTTGGCCAGCTGCTGTTTCTCCTTCTTTTTGTCTTCTGTCAGATTGCTGATCATTTTATTTTTCAGCTCGAGCTGCTGCCTCTGCTCTTGGATGGTGTGATCTGTGGTCCTCTCTGCCTCCTCCATCGCAGCAATAACCGACTTTTTCATGAGGACATTTGCCCTATTCTCCTCCAACTCTTTCTTGGTCGTGGCCAATGTTGCCTTTAACTGAGAAGCTTCTGTCCCCAGTTTTGTTTTTTGCTCCTCCATCTGCGTCTTCAGCTTGTCTATGTAGCTGTTAGCGTCCTGTATCTGAGCGTTCAACAGCTCCATCGCCTCCTGGTTTCTGTCGAACATTGCCTGTTTCTCGTCTTGGTGTTTCGTGACGATCGACATATACCGGATGGTGTCTTCAGCATTTTCTTCTTTCAAGGCCTGGATCTCCTCCTGAGCCTTCTGCAGTTTCCCTGTGGTATCACTCAGAGCCTCTTGGAGATCTGTTTTCTCCTGGACAGTATCATCCAGTTGGCGTTGGGCAGACGTGGATCTTTCTGAAGCCTGCAGTAGAGCCGTCTCTAAGGCAGACCTCTCTGTCTGGAGCTGGATCACCTGCTGCTGCTGTTGGTGACTCTCTTCCTGATGAGTCTTCTCCAACTTGCTCCACTGTTGCTTCTCTCTCTTCACATCCTCCTTCAGACGCTGGTGTTGTCCCTCCAACATCATGAGGTAGGATTCAAGCTCTTCTATCAGCTTGTCCTTCTTTGATTTTCTTCTTAAGCACGACATTTTGCTCCGTTGTGTTTCTTGCAGTAAATTTGGTCCGTTTTCTCCTGAAGTCAGAAATATGGGTCCTGTTTGGGGCTCTCTCCACACACAGACACTTGCACTGGGGACTTTGGAACTTTGATGATGTCACAAAGATTTTTATGTCATGTTGCCGTGACGATGGATCAGTCCTTTGGTTCTGGAATGCGGCAGGTTCAGTTACCATGGCGATTTTTTTGATCACCATTGAGTAAAAATAACAAAGTACTCTCAATTAAAATAATAACTCAAGACGGCTGGTTGGTGAAAACGTAATTGTTTTAAGTACAACATTAGGTTTGTCTTTCAGTGTTTGCGACAACTGCTCAAATGCACTTTGTTTTAATATTACATGTTTTTAAATGTATTTAAAATGTTTTAACAAACAATAAAACACACAAACATACATTAAGAAACAAACAAAACCGTGTCCTTAAACTGTCCAAGGTGCTGTTCCTCACCAGGATTTGTCTTTTTAAAATGATTATCCATCCATCCATTTTCTACCCTTTAATCCATTTCTGGGTCAGGGGGGTGGCAGTCAGAGATGCCACCCAAGTCTCATAGCACCAGCCCCTCACTGATCCTCTGCAGGTGGTGAGTCCACAGGAGGATGGCTGCTCTCTGAGTGTGAGCATAGCCTTGATCTTTCAGTGGGAGCTATCTATGTTAAATCCAAATTTAATTCCTCAATTATTCTTTCTCAATCAATCAGTAAACAAATGGAATTATTGGCCTTGAATATTGAAATAGTAAAATCGCTGCACATTACAGTAGTTGGGTGCTACAGGCCTCTATCTGCCTCAAAGGAAGCGCTAGGATCATTAAAACAGCTTTTGGATGGGTTAAAGTTCTCTGAGTTGCTTATGGCAGGAGATCTCAACTGGGATTGGTTAAGTGCAACTTCTGATGAATTTAAAAGGTTTTGTGATTCTATTAATCTCACGCAGTTAGTTCCCTCTCCCACCAGGCCCAATCCCAAAAGTCCAGATAAATCTACCCTGATTGATTTGATTTTGACTAATGTGCCTCAGAAGTTCTCCTCTGTGGGTGTCTTCTGCAATGACTTAAGTGACCATTGTGTTGTGGCTGCGTGCAGGAACACTAAGATTCCTAAGTGCAAACCCCGTATTGTTTGTAGAAGGAATCTGAAACATTTTAATGAACAAGCCTTTCGTCATGATTTGTCCATGCTGGATTGGAAACGATTAGATCCAATACCAAATGTAGAGCTTGCTTGGACTTTTTTAAAGACATCTTCATGCAAGTAGTAAATAAACATGCTCTTTTTAAGAAATACAGGGTAAAGGGGCGAGAAAACCCATGGTTCTCTCCAGACCTGGCAGACAACATTCATGAGCGTAATAAGGCGTGGGACAAGGCAAGACAGAATAACCTGGCCACTGATTGGACCTTTTTTAGACAGCTTCGAAATAAATGCACCTTGCTTGTAAAAAAGGCCAAAGCAGAATATTACTTGTCCGTTACCGCTGAGAACCTCAACAATCCTCAGAAATTCTGGAAAGTGATCGGGTCTCTGTCTGTGGATATAAAAGAGACTCTTCCGACATTTGTATTTAAAGAGCGACTAAACACCAAATCAACTTTTTTTAACTCATAAACTGCATAAGTATGTTTATTGTAGTGCTGTCTACATATCCTGGTCATTCTTTTGACATTTTAGTTCAAATTAGATAAAATATCACTTTTGATCCAAAAAACGCTGTGTGGTGCCCTCTCAACCTTTTTGGTGGTACTACATTTGAATTTGGTTCTGGCCTCTCCATTGACTCTGAAGTTCTCTATGACATCAGTTGTTTTGTGTAACGTCAGCAGTCCAGCAGTTCTTACCAATTATAGGCCAATTTCAAATGTGTTTTATCAAAGATTCTAGAGACTCTTATTTGTGACCAGATGAAAAAGTTTCTCTACTCAAATGAAATCCTTTCTCAATACCAATCAGGTTTCAGAAAAAGGCACAGCACTATCACAGCAGCAATGAAGTTGGTGAATGACATCATTGTAGCACTTGACAAAAAGCAGTTCTGTGCTTCTCTTTTTATTGATCTCTCAAAAGCTTTTGACACTGTAGACCATGCTATTTTAATACGCAGGCTACTTCTTATTGGATTGTCGGAGAATGCAGTTGCTTGGTTTGCAAATTATTTCCAAAAAAGGACCCAGTGTATAAAACATGAGGACCTTTGCTCTGAATTTGTTACTGTCCACAAGGGGGTGCCACAGGGATCTGTTTTGGGGCCCCTTGATGCAAACATACATTTTTATGCTGATGATACTATTATTTATTGCGTTGGATCATCACTTGAGCAGGTTGTTGATTCTCTGCAGAAAGTCTTTGTTTCTGTTCAGAATTCTTTTTTTAATCTAAAACTACGTCTCAATGCTGACAAGACAAAGCTAATGCTTTTTTCAAAACATAAGAAGCTACCTCCAGCTCCCCCAGTGGTGTCCACTCTTGAGGGGAATGTCATTGAAGTGGTGCATGAATACAAATACCTAGGAGTTATAATTGATGATGCCCTCACTTTTTTTTTATAATATTTTATTTACATTTTCAATTTAAAAAACAAACAAACAATCAATCAGGGCTCAGATGCAACGTTTGTCATTCTTTACAGTCATATTTGGTACAGTGGTAGGAGAGAAGGTTGTTCGCACAGGAACATAATTAGTTTATTTTTACTTTTTCAAAATGAGCCAAAAATGGGTTCCAAGAACGGAGAAATATGTCCATGTGACTAGTGCGGAGTTTTTCCATTTGTATGATGGATAACATATCAGCGATCCATAACTGAAAGCAAGGGGGAGTGGGAGACTTCCACGCTTTCAGTATCAGTCTCTTGGCAACAATCAATCCCAGATCCAATGGTTGCTGCAATAAAGTTGGAATTGTCCTTGTTGTTTGTGAGCAGCCAAAAATAACAAGTCCAGGCTCAGGCTGGAGGGGCCTTTTATATGCCTTGGAGTACCATTCAAATATTTTAGACCAGAAGTTTGTCAATGAAGGGCAGGCCCAAAAAGCATGGGACAGGGTACTCTCTGAGATGTTACATCTGTCACACACTGGGGAAACTGATGGATACATTCTGTGTAATCTGGCTTTGGAATAATGTAGGCGATGGACAATCTTAAATTGAATTAATTGGTGCCTGCTGTTTATAGAGCAGGAGAGGATATTAGACAAACAGGAGTCCCACATGGCCCCAGACAGTTCAACACCCAACTCTTCTCTCCAAGCATCCCTTGTTTTCACAGTGTGTGCAGTAATACAGTCATCAAGTAGATGCACAATTCTTGAGATAAGATGTCTGGAGAAAGGAGGGCCTGTACAAATATCATAAACTTCATGTTCCAAGGGTAGAATTTGGAAATTTTCAATTTTTGTTTGGGTGTAATGCCTAACCTGCAAATACCGAAAGAAATGAGAGTTCGACAGATTATATTTTGCTTTCAGTTGATTAAATGATGCAAATTTGCCATCGACGTACAGATTATTAATTGAGACCAAGCCCTTCCTCCTCCAGTCATGGTATGAAATGTCATGCCAGGGAGGCAGAAAACAATGGTTAAAACAAATGGGTGTTTGCACCGATGTATTTGGAAGTTTTAGAAAACTCCTAAACTGGTTTAAAATTCTTACTGACTGTTTAACCACAAAGCATAATTTTTTATAGGACTCTGGCTTCTCAAATTTAGAAAATAACATAACTGGCAATGAAGAATTATTCACAGAGTTGGCCTCCATTTTGAGCCACAAAGGGGTTGTAGGTGTCTGATTATCCAGGGATCCTTGGTGCCAGAACATCAACGCCCTGACATTGGCAGCCAAGTAATAGTGTTTAAATACAGGCAGGCCCAGCCCTCCCTCTAACCTGGACTTCTGTAAGTGTGCTTTTGAAATTCTGGCATTTTTACCATTCCAAACATAGGACAGAGTAATTGAGTCCAAGTCTTTAAAAAATGCAGCAGTGAGGTAAATGGGTAGATTTTGACATAGGTACAAAAATTTGGGGAGGGAGATCATTCTAATTGAGTTGATGCGACCAATCATTGATTAGGGAAGAATTTTCCAACATTCAATATTTTGTTTTAATTTCAAAATAAATTCTGTGAAATTCAGTTTAAATATCAGTTTCGGATCCCTGGGTATGGTCAGACCTAGGTAGGTGAAATGGTCAACTATTTTGAAAGGGACACTTTGTAAAAAACCAGGTGAATAAGTATTGGAAAGAGGTACTTTTTGACCAGTTGATCGTGTATCCTGATATTTTACCAAAAGACCCGATCAATTCAAGAAGAGCTGGAACTGATTTTCCGCATTGCGTAGATACAATATAACGTCATCAGCATATAAACTGATGAGTGTTTTCACACCTCCAACCTGAAGTCCCTCCACCTGCGGGTGTTCTCTTATTTTTACTGCGAGAGGCTCTAATGCAATAGCAAAGAGTGCCGGAGACAATGGACAGCCTTGTTGAATGGAGCGTTGTAAAAAAAAGGGGGCTGACCGATCACCATTCGTCAGAACAGAACAGCATGGCGCTTTATACATCAGTTTCACCCAAGAAATAAAAGTTTCCCCAAATCCAAATCTGCGCAGTGATTCAAACATATAAGGCCACTCAACTTGATCAAAAGCTTTGTGTGCGTCAAGTGACAAAATTGAAGCTCCATTAGTGTCGCTAAAATCAGAATAAATAGTGTTCAGTAGCCGCCTAACATTAAAAAAAGAGAGTCTGTTGGGAATAAATCCTGTCTGATCAGGATGGATGATAGAAGCCAAATATTTGTTCAATCTAGTAGCCAAGATTTTAGTTATTACTTTGCGATCGAAGTTTTGAAGAGCAATTGGTCTGAAGCTTGCAGGATCGGTTTCATCTCTGCCCTTTTTTAAAATTACAGAAATGTTTGCTTCACAAAGAGTTTTTGGCAATATTTCATTATTCTTAGAATTATGAATCATCCTAAGCATAAGTGGTGAAAGGATATCACAAAACCTCTTATAGAATTCTGCACAGTACCCATCGGGCCCAGCAGCCTTACCCGATGGAAATGACTTTATGGCATTAATGACTTCTTGCAGAGTAAACTCCGAATCGAGATATTTGGTGGCATCATCACTCAATTTAGGCAATGATGTGGTGTCAAAAAAATCATTTAGATTGGATTGTGAAATATTGTTTTTTGAAGAGTAAAGCTCAGCATAGAATTCACTGAAACAATGGTTTATCTCAGCAGGATTGGTTAGAATAGTGCCCGTTTTGGACTTAATACCACGAATTGCTCTTGAAGCTTGGGCACCTTTAAGTTGTTGTGCTAGGAGTTTGCTGGGTTTATCTCCAAGCTCAAATTGTTTCTGCCTCAATTTCAAAAGTAGATTCGTAACTTGGCTGCTCATGATACTATTGTATTCATATTTGAGCTTCAATATCTCTTTATAATGATTCGGTGATTTAGAATTTTGGTAAATTCTTTCCAAAGCAGGAAGAGTGTTGTTAATTTCACAAAGTCTCATCTCGCTTTTTTTTTTAATGGCTGAGGTGTAAGAGATTATATCACCACGCAAAACTACTTTTAATGTCTCCCACAGGGTTGAATCAGACACTTCACCATTATCATTTAGTTCTATGAAGTTCTTCAATTTAGAAGTTATATTCTTAATAAAGTTGTCATCACTGAGAAGGTTTGGATTAAAACGCCAAGAGTAAGTCTGTTTTGGAAGGGAAATATTTAACGACATTGCTAAGGGGCTGTGGTCAGAAATCAAAATATTATGATATTTGGAATTTGTGATCTGAGAAATAAGGTTAGAGCTAGTCAAAAAATAATCAATCCTACTGTATGATTTGTGGACATTTGAGTAGAATGAATACTCTTTGTTTGTAGGATGCTGAATCCTCCAAATATCAACTAAATTTCTAGTTCTTAAAAGGTTGTTTAGAAGTTTTACAGATGCAATTTCTGGTGCCGAACGTGTAGATAACCTATCCATGAAAGGATCTAGATAGCAGTTAAAATCCCCGGCTATTATTATGTTGGAGTCACTATTGTCTGGAAGCAGATCAAAAACCTTCCTGAAAAAATTGGGATCATCTGTGTTCGGACCATAGATATTAAGCAGGGTTAATGAAAATGAATTTATAGTACCAGAAACCAATATGTATCTACCATAAGGGTCATTGTTAACAGCAGTTACTTGAAACGGAGTATTTTTTCGAATCAATATCGCTACACCACGAGCATGCGAGGTAAATGGCGACTGATATATCTGAGATATCCAATTACACTTCAATCTATGCTGCATGGCTGTTTTTATATGCGTCTCTTGCAAAAAGATTATATCAGCAGAAAGAGATTTCAGATGTTTAAAAACTTTACCCCTTTTGACTGCGCTACCAAGCCCTTTTACGTTCCATGATATCAGTTGTAACTCTTTTCTTCCCACACCCATTTTACCATATGCTTGAGTCATCTTGAAAAAAATAGAAAAAATACAATATCTGTTGCAATACCAAATACAAACAACAAGTAACACATGTGCATCTGAGCCAAACAAAAACAACAAGAACAACACAGACCCACCCCTCCCTCACCTCCGCGTCCCCTGAACCTGACGCGTATCTTCCCCTCCTTGCCATAACGGGAGCTGCTGGACAAATAGTAGGCTCAACCCGAACAGCGCCCCCCACCACAACTTGAGTATTAGTTAGAAAATTGAAAGCTACGTTACATCTCGGAAAAACAAAATGAAATGCGGCTGTTGGAAAATTGTCCTGCGTTTCAACACATTTATTGTCATGGGCCTGAAGAATCTATTAACACGCAGTTTAAAAAAACAGAAGAAAATTCAACAGTGTGCCGCATTTCACATAGAACGACGAAATGCTCACCTTGAAAGAACAAAAAAGTAAAAAAGGTCATCTCCTTCTTTAACCATCTGTCGAAGCGTCACGTTCCGTGCGTAAACGAGCCGCCTCAGCTACCGCTGGATCTTTAAAGACCTCCGGGGTACCCTCCTCTCCATCCCAGTAAACATGAAGCCTGGCCGGGTAGCGTAAGTGATGCTTAACTCCTCCATCTCTCAGGGCTTTCATCACGTCTCGGAATGCACGGCGCTGGCTCATCACTTCGTTAGTATAATCCCGGAAGAACAAAACTTTGTTACCTTTATACACCATTGGCTGCGTCCTACTCAGGCGTAGAATCAGCTCCTTCACCTGAAAATGATGAATGCGAGCCATGATGGTGCGTGGCTTGTCACCCGCCGCTGGTTTAGGTTGCAGTGAGCGATGCGCACGGTCGACTTTTAATGGAGAGGGAAAGTGTCGTTCCCCCAGAAGTTCAGGAATAAGTTTGGAAACAAAGTCAGTCGGGTTTCCTTTTTCTGAGTCTTCCTTTATACCGACAATCTTGATGTTATGTATGCGAGACCGTGCTTCTAAATCCAGTAGTTTGGTTTGGAGCTGGCTGGCGTACCTCGATAAATCTTCATACTTGGCTTCGAGCACTTCCACACGCTCGTCAAGTGCGCTGGTAGCTTGCTCCTGACTGACCATGCGGTTCTGCAGGTCAGCTTGTATGGAGGACACAGACTGTAACTTGGTGTCGAAGGCATCAAAGCGCTCGTCGAGTCTCTCCAAAATCTTCTCTGACATTTCCTTACACATTTCTTTGCACATTTCGTACATGTGGGACTTGTCATGTGAAGTGGCGGACGGAGGCTTAGCAGAGGGCTCGCTAGCATTAGCCCCACTAGCATTGGCATTGCTGACGAATCCATCGAGGGTCTTGGGCTTTCCAGGAGGGTTTCTTTGCGGCGACATTTTCAAATTGGCGAAGTTCAACAGAAGAGATAGGCGAGTGACCAATAAAATACCAGGTCTCGAACAATTTTCTAGTGATTTTAGATGATTTGCACGAGTTGCGGTGGAGAGCACAAGCTAGACACGTCTACATCCCACGCATGCGCACTGGCGCTCCCCGATGATGCCCTCACTTTTAAACCTTTTATTGATGCACTTGTGAAGAAATTAAAAATTAAGCTGGGTTTTTTCTTTCGAAATAAGACATGTTTTTCTTTTGGGGTTAAAAGGCGCCTTGTCTCTGCCACTTTTTTATCCGTCTTAGATTATGGTGACCTTTTTTATATGAATGCTACCTCTTCGTGTCTTGAAAAGCTGGACTCAATATATCATGCCTCCCTGAGGTTCATCACAAACTGTAGAGCTCTGACACATCACTGTGAGCTGTACGCTCGGGTGGGATGGTCCTCTCTGTCCACTAGGAGGCAGTGTCATTGGTACACCTTTATTTACAAGGCTCTTCTGGGGCTCCTGCCCTCTGACCTCTGTACATTACTCACACAGAGGAGCACAGAGTCTTATGCTCTGAGGTCCAATGAGCATCTGTTACTTACTGTGCCTTTTGTCCACACAGAGTTTGGAAAAAGAGCTTTTGTCCATGCAGCCCCTTCTGCTTGGAACATGCTCCAGCGAGACCGAGCTTTTGTCTTTGAATGCTTTTAAATCAAAACTCAGAGTTTTCGAGACTGCCTCAATCACCTGTAAATGTTTTACTTGATGTGTTTAGTCTGTATATCTGTCATTTTTTTATGTAATTGTATCTATCTGTTGTGTTTATGTGTAACTTTGCTGCCTCTTGGCCAGGACTCCCTTGAAAAAGAGATTCTTAATCTCAATGGGATTTTTCCTGGTTAAATAAAGGTTAAATAAAAAAAAAAAAGGAAGATGGCCGCAAGACCAGTTTCTGCGTGACTTGGGCACATACTTTTACAACAAAAACTCAGTAAATTCTAATCTGATCACGAATATTACTGAATACAACGTTGGTTAAACATTTGTGCAGCGCTGCTCATTGGAATAATGGCTGATAATACGAGACAACGTAAGGTAAAAGAAACTGAATCCGACAATGCCAACGCTGCGCTCCTCAATGAGATGAGGTCTCTGGGAGCAAAAATGGACAACCTACAAGCCACTCTGGAGGAACAAATGAACATTAAATTTGACACACTGAATAAACGCTTGGAGACGCTCATTGCCGAAAGTCAAGCAAAAATAAAGCAAGAGCTGGAAACAGCCGCAGCTAAAATGCGAGCTGATTTGGACACGGAGGTGGGGATATTGCCAGATCCAATTACCATAAAAATTGTTTAACACTAGCAAACCCATGGAGGTGCCATTTGGCACTTCTACCTAAAAAGCCCACCACGGTGCCAAATGACTCCAAGGATTTTAGCTAACAAACTAAATCACCTGTGAACGGCCAACTTTGTTATGTAAATAAGGCCATTATAACAGGCTGAGCTGAAGTTGCTCAACCACTTTACTTTGTCTTCTTCGGGAGAGGGAGGATCTGAGTTAAAATGAGTTAAATCTAGTGTCATGCTGACTTTAGTTAAAAAATAATAATGAAAATAATAAAGTGAATTGAAAGAAAACAAACGAGCAACGTCATTCAATGTATAAATTTACATTGTTTACAAAATAAATATGCTACTTACAGTTTTTCTCAGTGTCTTTGGTGCATTTATCACATAATTCTTCACATTTGCACGACAGTTAGTGCATTTATCAGAACAATTAGTACAAACTGCAAAATCTGTCTCAAAATAATAAGTCTTAACAACATGGAGTATGAACAACAGTCAAATGACTTCGTCACTTTTTCATTGTGACACTTTACTCTCTGTGTTTTCAAAGCAAAAAATCAGATCTTGGTGAGCACTGTACAGCTGAAAACTACAGTAAAGTTACACACAACTGTATGAAGAAGATGACAAAGTCTGGGATCGCGTCTTTAATTCAGACAGAAGACATGTTTTATTGTCGATGGTAGAGACAGCACGAACAAAGCACACAATCACAGATACAAGAGAATGCAAGTGTATTATACAGAGCGGAGGCATGGAGACCTCCAATCAGCAGCTGCCACGGTGCCATGTAGCTTGGCCTTCAGATAGACAAAACATAAAGTGGAAAAGTACAGGCTTCTGCACATTGATAGAATGATGAGTTTAACTTTAACACAAGTTGCTTCAAAGTGTTATGAAATCTCACATTCCCCCCTCTGGTCATACATCCACGTGTGACCATCAGGATCGATAAACAGCAACATAACATCATATCTCAATACTTCAAAAACTCATAAACTCTGTACTTCAAAAAACTCAGAACTCGGAATACTTCAAAAACTCAGAAAACTCATAAAACATGTTCAGATCTTTCATAAAACTTGTCAACAATCTTCAGTAAAATACCAAACTTCATCAGTCGATGGTCGTTCCAGATATTGCTTTGAAAACAGTCTCTCCCACTTCTCCTGTTGGTTTCTTCAGGCTGCATTTGTGTCGAGCCATGAATTCTTCTGTGACGTGTCTTTCAATCACACGTTTCAGCTTCAGTGTCCAGATTCAGCAATTCAATTCAGTCCAAATTATGTCCAAATTCAGAAATCCAGATTGTTCCAAATTATGTCCAAATTGTGTAATCCAATTGTTCCAAATGGTGTCCATGCAAAAGAGGACAATGGTGTTGTCCATGTCTCAGCAGCTCACAGCCTGACTGGAATCAGGGGCTGTGCAGATTGTCCAAGTGTGCTGGTCCAGATGCATTCTCTTGAGGTTTTTCAGTTTTGGCTTGAAAAAAAAAACACTTTTTGTGTAAAAAAAAAAAGTCTTCTGTTCCCTAGATGTTACAGACAAGGCCCGCATCCTTCCACCACCTGAAGAAGATGACAAAGTCTGGGATCGCGTCTTTAATTCAGACAGAAGACATGTTTTATTGTCGATGGTAGAGACAGCACGAACAAAGCACACAATCACAGATACAAGAGAATGCAAGTGTATTATACAGAGCGGAGGCATGGAGACCTCCAATCAGCAGCTGCCACGGTGCCATGTAGCTTGGCCTTCAGATAGACAAAACATAAAGTGGAAAAGTACAGGCTTCTGCACATTGATAGAATGATGAGTTTAACTTTAACACAAGTTGCTTCAAAGTGTTATGAAATCTCACATGTATTTAGTGAGAGTAAAAGAACATTTATACTGTATGTACTGTATGTGTGTGTGTGTTTGTGCATGTATGTATTTACTGTGTGTGTGTGTTTGTGCATGTATGTGTTTCGATGTATGTCTGTGTACTGTATGTCTTTCACATATTTACTGCATATGCTCTTTGCAATTCTACAGCATTGTGCAACAGAAATACAGTCACATACATAGAGCAAACATACAGAATATCATTATGGTAGAACTGTGACAAATGTAAACAATAAAACACACACCTCGTCATGAGTGAAGCTGAAATTCGAAATTAGGAAAGATTTTCTGGATATAAAAAGATAAAGTAATGTATGAAATTAGTTTGACAGATTTTGGTTTTGAACAGTTTTGTATGTGATGACCAAAGCGATGAAATGAGGACTACTGGTTTTACAGAAACTATTCAGTCGTGATAAGTATGTTTCATTCTGACTGACAGGACAGAAGCAAATGTTAATGTTATAAAACAGCAGAGAACTGTATGAAAGTAACTGATACATGTCCAAAAGCATTTGTAAAGTGTTCAAAGGAGAAACTGCCGCGATGATGTCACACACGACTCAATGTTGTGGAGGTTCTACCGTAATGATTTTTTGTATGTTTTTCTACGTAAATACTGTATGTGTACTATTTTTGTTGCAGAATGCTGTAGAATTGCAAAGAGCATAAGCAGTAAATATGTGAACATACAGTACATACATATGTATCACTAAATACAGTCACAATGAAAACATGACTAAATCATTTGACTGTTGTTCATAAACACTGATGTCAGGACTTATTCTTTTGAGACACAGACCGTTTCATTGACATGAAGACTTTCTTTTGAGGAATTAAGTTCATTTTGAGAAAGTGACTTTTTAGCAGGTTATCCATGAGGTTTTGCAGTTTGCACTCATTGTTCTGAGAAATGCACTATCTGTTGTTAAAATGTGAAGAATTATGTGAAAAATGCACCAAAGACACTGAGAAAAACTGATTACAAAATATATACAGCGCATTCTCAGGGTACACAGCACTGCCATGGCATGTGTATCTGTGGTCTCACAGACTACTGTAGCTCTTGCAGCTCTCCCTCCCCCGCACGAATAAACAAAGCCCACCCCAGCCCCCTGCTGTTATAAGTCATTACCTACATTTGCAAATCAATACATGCAAATGTTAGCAGCCAACCTAGCAAGTTAGCTCCCTGTTCTCAAAACAGGGGGCAATTTCGGTTGGGTTTTCTAGTGTTAACAAATAACTTCAATAACCCTAAAAAATTCTGGAAACACATCAACAATATATCCGGTAAATCGAATTCTGACTCCAACAATATTCTGATTAATGATGCACTCACAAATGATCCCACTACCATTGCCAATGCCTTTAATCATCATTTTTCTCATTTGCCTCATGTCCAATCTCCTCCTCACTCCTCCACTCCACCCAGTGCCGTTCCTTGTGGCAGCAGTTTCTCTTTTAGACCAGTGAGTCCAGCTGCAGTAGAATGCATACTAAACGGGCTGTCTCTGGGCAGTGCCGGTCCTGATGGCATAGAGACAAGGTACATTAAAATGGCCTCTCATGTTCTGTGCTTTCCTCTGGCAGATCTATTCAACCTTTCATTTAGCTCTTGTGAAGTTCCCTCTGCCTGGAAACGTGCAAAAGTCATCCCCCTTCACAAAGGTGGTGACATCAGTGACATGAACAACTATAGGCCCATCTCAATAATCAATAGCATTGTAAAAGTATATGAAAAAATAGTTTTTAATCAATTATCTGAACACATATCATCTAAAAATCTTCTATCTCCACTCCAATCTGGCTTCAGGAAACATTTTTCAACAACATCTACATTACTAAAGTTTTCTAATGACATTTTTTCTGGTTTTGACAACTCTTTTTTTACTGGTGCTTTATTTATAGACTTATCAAAAGCCTTTGATATGGTTGACCATTATCTTCTTTTAGACAAACTTCACTGTATTGGTCTGGACAGATCCTCACTCCTCTGGTTCAATTCCTATCTACATCACCGTCAACAATGTGTCTTTTACAATGGTAGCTACTCTGGTTTTTCTTTTATCGAGAGAGGTGTGCCACAAGGTTCGTCACTGGGTCCACTTCTTTTCTCCATTTTTATTAATGACCTTCCCCTTGCCTGTACAGACTGCAGCATTCAACTTTATGCAGATTATACAGTGATTTACACATCCAATGATAACATCAGCAATATTCAACAATCTATCCAACATGACTTTAATTCTGTTCAACACTGGCTAAAATCTAAAAAATTATTACTGAACAAATCAAAAACAGTTGTCATGTTGTTCCAGAAAAAAATGCATCCTATTTTCTCTAACAAAATTCAGCTTACTTTTTCAGACATGTGTCCAGTTCCAGTCGTTGATAAATTTAAATATCTTGGTTTGTGGCTTGATCCTTCTCTATCATTTAACATTCATATACAAACAATCACAAACAAAATTTCATATAGACTAAAAGTACTTTACCATTCATTGAACTGTTTTGGTTTATCTGTTAGGAAGAGGATCATTTGTCAACTGATTTTACCTATTCTTGATTACAGTGATATAATTTATCAAAACATTACTGCCTCTGTCCTCCAGCCCCTGAACGTCACCTACCACAGCCTGTGCAGGTTCATTCTCCGTTGTCCCTTTAGAACGCACCACTGCCTTCTGTACGAGCAGCTTTCCTGGCTCTCTCTGTCCTCCAGACGTCAGCTACATTGGCTATTATTTATTTTTAAATGCATTAATCTTAGTTTTCCTGACTATTTAAAACAATATTTGATTCCTTTTCAATCCTCCTACAGTTTGCGTCATGCAAATCAGTCCTTCTTTTCAGTCCCAAGATTGAAAAAAGAAGTCGGGAAACATGCATTTAAATTTAAAGCCCCATCTGATTGGAACAGTTTGCCCTCATCTGTTCGCTCTCTCAGTTCTCTGGCTCAGTTTAAGAATGCTCTTGTGCGAAATCTCCAAAATCAGTGTAATTGTTTTTGATTTTGGGTTACATAATCCTATGTTTACTGCCTTTAATATTAATAAGTTTAGTATTTTCACTATTTATTGTCTGCATCAAATATATTTACAACAGTCATGGTGTGTGCGTGTGAGTGTGTGTGAGTTTGTTTTGTGTGAGTATTGTTTATTGTTGCTTTTTGTCCTTTGTCTTTATTGTTTACTTTATTGTATTGCATTGTATCTGTCACCTCTGTTACCTTTTTGAGGACCCCCTCGAAAACGAGATGTTTCATCTCTAGGGGCTTATCCTCCAAATAAATAAATAAATAAATAAATATTGTGCGCAAGAATTAAGAATATAGAGTCCAAATTAGTTTGTACAAGGGCGCTGAATTTTGACCCGAGTGTGTCTGTAATCATCGTGGGCCTACAGCAGGAAGATAATAATGCCTTGCATCTCATTGGGCCCATTGTCGTGTCCCTGATCACTCTGCCTTGTGTCTTAAATTTCGTGTTGGAGAGTTTCACTATAGGTTGCCAATTAATGAAAATGATTTAAGACCAGTGAAGACAAAAATTCAGAGACATTACACTATAGATTTTCTATCTTCAAATTATTGTAAGAATGTCCTGAAGAATATTCAAACAGCTCCAAAAGAAAAAACACACATACATGTTGTCCATACTATTATGAATCACTTTGTGAGATGCTGTACAAGGAAATGGGAGGAGCTGTTAGAGTGGGGGGCAGTGGGGGGGACAGTAGGGGGCAGTAGGGGGCAGTGGGGGGACAGTAGGGGGCAGCATCATAGGCCTAAACAATACTTTAAAATAAACCAACCTTACTGGAACCAAGAGCTACATGCTCTTTGGGCGAAAGTGAGATCAACAGAGAAACTTTATCTAAAATGTAAGGATTCAAACGAAAGAAAACTATTAAAAACTGTTTTTAAAAAGCATCAAAACAATTTTGATAAGAGATTAAAAATATTCAAAAGACGGTTTAGAAGAGGACAAAGCCTTCAGCTCCAAAGTTTACAATCAAACTCAAAATGTTTCTGGAAGGAAATTAATAAATTGGGCCCTCAGAAAATGAAATCTATTCCAATGGAGATTATTACAGCTAATGAAGAGGTGAGCTATGATAAAGAATTAATATTATCAAGATGACAACAAGACTACAGCGCCCTTTACGGTTGTAAAAAAACATTATTTTCAAAACATTCTATTTTTCAAAGAAATCTGTTACATAAAAAACTGTTCAGAAGTTGAGATGGTATTTGTTGAATTTAGCCAGAGTGATGTGTTAAATGCTGACATCACAGTGGAAGAAGTTCAAAGAGTCATATGTTCAGCAAAAGCCCATAAAGCAGTAGGTGTTGATGAGATTCCCAACGAGGCTCTTAAGGCTCCACCTCTGCTCAATGTGCTGCACAGTCTCTTCCAAGCATGTTTTAAACAGGCAGCCATTCCTTCAGCCTGGTATCAGTCAATTATTAAACCCATACCTAAATCAGCCAAATATGATCCTCGAGTGCCCCTGAATTATAGAGGCATCAGTCTGATCAGCACTGTGTATAAGTTGTACTCGGGAATCCTCAACAGTAGACTCAATGACTTTTTGGAGATAAATGAGACCCTGGCAGACGAACAGAATGGCTTTGGAAAAGGCAGGGCCTGCATTGACCATATGTATGTTTTATCATCTGTGCTGAGAGCAGGGGCGGCGCCAGGGGGGGGGCTAGGGGGGGCTTGAGCACCCCCTGAGATTGTCAAAGCACCCCCAAAGCACCCCCAAAGATTTATGCCTCTTAATCATAGGAGAACTAGTTATCTCTACAGACATTCATAGTGCATTATAGGCTGTTTCATGTGAAAAGGAGTATGTGGGACAAATAATAATTTTAACTAAAGGAGAGTGCCTGGGCCGCCCAGGCTAAGACCCATTTTTACGTTAATACGGCCGTGCATCAGAACGCATGGTCAGCGACGCTCCATGTCGGACTGAGCGTGACTCCATGTTCATTATAGTCATGACATTTACCATCGATTTTATCAATCATTATGAGACAATATTAAGTTAGGCTGTAAATAAAATAAAATTCAAAAAGCTCACATTCGCGCAGAGCAATTTCCCGCGCCTGAAGTGTTGTTTGTCCTAATGTCCTTACTGTCCGAATGCTATAGTGGCCCAAGTGGCCCAAGCGTTTTTTGGTCCCTAAACGACCCCGAGTGGAGTCTACGGAAAATGAGTCGGGGAATGCCGTTTGTACAAACTCAAAATCTATGCCAAACACCTGTGAGGAAATCTCTTCGAACTCGGAGGAGGAGGAGGAGGAAGGTAAAAGAGTGCCACCGCGGGCCGAAGCTAATGAGGCGACCGATGCTAATGAGGCGACCGATGCTAATGAGGCGACCGATGCTAATGAGGCGACCGATGCTAATGAAGCTGCAGGTTCTAATGTGGTTTCGGGTACTGCTGGTCAGGAGTCTCAGTCTTGTACTGATATCAGCGCACATCCACAAAATGGTCCCAGCCAACCACTCCTACAGAAATACCCCACAAGACAATATGGAGCGCAGCAGCGCAGTTTTAATAAAGGCTGGTTTGATCTATATTCATGGCTCGAGTACAGCGTTACCAAAGACTCAGTTTGGTGTTTTGCATGCCGTCATTTTTTAAAACGTGGGGGACCTGGGTTTCATCATCTGGAGGCAACTTTTACAACAAATGGATTTTGTAATTGGCGAAAGGCAACACAAACTCTGAGGGGTCACAACAAAAGTGCTGGTCACAAATTTGCAATGGACCATTGGGGTGAATTTAAACTAAAGGGGACCAGAGGATCAAAAATGGCCAATTTGTTAGACAAAGGACACTCGCAGTTAGTACAAGAAAACAGACAATACATTGGAGCTGTAGTTGAGAGCCTTCGCTATACGGCCTGTCAGGGCATAGCGCAGCGAGGCCACAGAGAAGATGAGGAGTCCGCAAACAAAGGGAATTTTTTGGAGCTCTTACATGTCATTGCTAAATTTGACAAAACAGTGGCCAAGAAACTTTCAAACATAAGTGGGAATGCAAAGTACACTCACCATGATATCCAGGATGAAATAATATCCGTTATGGCTGATATAATAAGAAGCGAAATCAGTGATGAAGTGAGAGAGGCAGAGCACTTTGCGCTTCTTGTTGATGAAAGCAAGGACGTCAGCAAAAAAGAACAAATCTCAGTTATTGTCCGTTATCTGCATCCACAGTCGGGAGATGTGCGTGAAGAATTTCTGCATTTCACCCCTGCAGAAGGCCTTGACGCGGAGTCGTTACTCTTATCCATCAAACGCACTCTGAGCCAATGTAAAATAGATGCCAATCACTGTGTTGGGCAGTGTTACGACGGAGCTTCTGTTATGTCGGGGTCAAACAATGGAGTTCAGGAGAAATTCAGAAAAGACGTCCCGTAAGCTATTTACATACACTGTTACGCTCATAGACTGAATCTAGTGTTGGTAGACTGTGTGCGCAACGTGAAACCAGCTACTGAGTTTTTTGAAACAGTAGGGATGCTCTACAGGTTTTTTTCGGGATCTGTTGTTCATGACATTTTTTTGAAGAAACAAAAAGAACTTAATCCATCTCAATGCGTTGAATTAAAACGGCTGAGCGACACAAGATGGGCATGCCAATACAATGCAGTTGCCGCACTCAAGAGCACCATTCCTGCCCTACAAGCCACACTACGCAGCATCCTGGAAGGATCCAATGCGCATAGGAGGGCAGAGGCGAGAGCTATTAGCTCCCTCATTGATGAGTCGTTTATCTTGCATCTTGTTCTTTTTGAAGATGTACTCAGAACAACTAAGTTTATGTCAGATCAGCTACAGGCTCCCAATTTTGATCTTGTAGCAGCAGATGACTTGGCTCAATCAGTTATCACTGCGCTTTCAGAAAAACGCACTGACCAGACATGGGAAAGGTTAAGACAGAAAGCAGAGAGCATGTGTGTCGACAGCAGTGTTGGGCACGTTACTTTGAAAAAGTAATTAGTTATAGTTACTAGTTACTTCTCCCAAAAAGTAACTGAGTTACTAACGGAGTTACTCCACTATAAAAGTAACTAGTTACCAGTAAAAGTAACTATTGCGTTACTTTTTCGTTTTGTTCTGGAACATAATGTGCACCCGACGTGCGCATTTTTACCTTTAACAGTGCCAATATTTCCATCTAGAAAAGTCTGTTTTGCTGAAGTCCTGTTCACTCTTCATCTCTCTCTGTGCACTAAGCACTAAACACCGGTGACGAGCGGTGAGGCTGGTGAAGCACTGACTTCAGTCCAATCAGATGAACATATACATCATATAAATCAAGTGGACAATTTGTTTGGCTACAGCAAAATATGTTTTATGCCCGCATTGTTTGTTCATACAAAACGCAAAACTATGAGTTATGGGTCTTACCTTATAGCTATACCTTATAAATGACCTGCACAGTCCACTTCGGTTCAGACCAGTTCCTTGTTTAAATCCAGTTAATGGTTTGAGCGTAGATATGTAATCCTCCATTTGGAAATGAGTCCAATGAGTTTTAAAAAGTAAAACAAAACGCGTGTGTCCTCCATAAACTCCTGTGTTTTGCTAGCGGCAACCGAGTGCATCCAATTTCTAAAATCAACCGTCTTACACTTCACCTCTCTTTCTTATCATTCCTATAGTAATTGAAAAATTACCCTATTTGCATTTTAGATTATGTAAAAATGTGTTATATGTATGTTAGCCAAACCTGTTGCTGTCCTTAGCAGATAAACCAGGAAGAGCAAGGAGCTTATCGATGGAATTGTATGCAGCCTTCTGCGCTCACATGCGCTACTCTGTGGCTGACCTCACGGTGATACAAGCCGTGGTTGAGCGCGATTTGTTTCAAAAACACAATTTATGAGCCATCCTCTCAACTGTAGACATGTAGATTGTAAAGGAAATATGTTTTACATCAGCCAATAATTGCTGAGAGGTTTTCTCATCCTCCCTTCTCTCATGACAACACGTTCATTGTGCGTCTTGAGTAAAGCCTAGAGTATACTTGCGCGGCGTGGCTTACGTTAGCGGTTGCGGTGGACCTACGTAAGCACAATTGATGTGATACTGGCGCGTTCCCCTTACGGAGTTTTGAGGAGAATGTTGTAATCCCACAACAAACCACATGAGGGCGATCACACAGGAGCGGTCCCATTTACGCTGCTACTTTGTCCTCTTCAGAACAACAATAGCAAACAAAGCTGTTTGAGCTCATTACACGTGTTTCTACTGCAGGTTTATGTGATAGTTTTATGGATTCATTATTTTATAAGTCATTTCAACTGTGATGCTGTGAATAAAGACACAGTTCTTGTTGGAAACATAGTTATTATTAAATAGTTTTCAGCACAAACAGCAAAACAATAATAGTGGTAAATATCTGAGACAAACATGAACGATTTACGAGTGCAGGAGGAAAGCAACAAACGCAGCTACGATTCAAACAAAGACAGGAACAGTGCAAAACAAACGACTGCACAGTTTATAAGTTATATATATGTTAGATATAAGTTAGATATATGTTATATATATGTTAGATAGTCCACAGTCTCCTGTATATCAGGCTCTGAGCCCAAACTGCTTTTCCTTTGAAGCACAAAGCTCTCTGCTCCATAGTGCCTCGTCCATGCTCCTGCTGCAGCCGCTCCGTGCTACCTTCCAATACACACACACGGACCAATCACAGCGGAGATTCCTTGCGGCGACCCTTACGTAGTTAGAAAATTTCGATGCTGCAGGACAGGCAACGTAAGGGCCTTGCGGTGACCAACGTGTTGCGCAAGTGACGTTACGTCACCTCCGTAAGCTCCGCGCCGCGCGAGTATAAACTAGGCTTAACGCGCAGTAACGGGATGTCGGAAATGATAACGGCGTTATAGTTACTGTCAAAGTAATTAGTTAGATTACTCGTTACTGAACAAAGTAACGGCGTTAGTAACGCCGTTACTAGTAACGCCGTTATTCCCATCACTGGTCGACAGTGGAATAAGACAGACCCAAAAGGAGAAACGCCAAGTTCAAACAAGACATCTGGAGGGATTTGTTGTTGAGGCTCCTATAGAAAGGGCGCGTACCAATGACATGGATGTGCTTAAAGTAGCGTCATTCTTTCCTGTGTTAGACAAACTGAGAGTGGAGATGAAGCGGCGTTTTTCTACAGAAACAAACAACGTGATGAAAGGTGTACAGGCGCTCTCCCCAAAACATACAGGTTTTCTGGACAAGCAACTACTTCTGCCCATGGCCCAGCATTATGGAGTGCGAGAGGAAAACCTGTCTGCGGAACTACATCAAGTCCGTCGGCTTCTAGAAAGGAAAAAGCAACAGGGACATGCTGTAAAAAGCCCACAGGATTTTCTGCACCTTTTGCGCCCGTACAAAGAGGCCTTTATGGATTTGTTCAAACTGATCAGCATATCCTTGACCCTTCCTGTTACATCAGTGAGCTGTGAGAGAAGTTTCTCGTGCCTGCGCAGACTGAAAAATTATTTAAGAAACAGCAGCGGGGACACACGGACCAGTAACCTGGGACTATTGGCCATTAACTCTGCTAGAGCGAGGGCCATGGACAGTGATAGGATAATTAACGCCTTCGCTGTCAATCACAACAACAGACGTATTGTGCTGTTATGAAGACGTATAAATTGTAAGTATAAATGTTTTGAATGGTATATGCTAAGTCTAGTTATTTTGATAAAGGCGTTGATTTGAATGTTTGCTTTGTCTGGCAGTCTCGAGGGAAAGAATGCGCCTACAAGAAACATCCAAATAGTAGGCTATGGGCACAGCCTTGAAAGGAATACAAAAATACAGGCTTTATATCCCTCATTAAATGGACAGTTTTTCGAAGTTGTACTTGATAGCTTATAGGGGACTGTTTTTGTTAGGCCTATGTGTTTATTTTGGTAAAGTGTGTTTCCCTCGGCACAAATAATAAAAATTACAAGATTTTTTTGTTCATCATCGTTCGATTTATTAATCAACAAATAGAGATTATTTTGATTATATTATTATGCTTGATGCAACTCTTGCATGCAGCCAGGGTGTGTTTAAAAGGGGACATTCGTAAAGATGACATGCTGTTATGGCACACTGGAACACACATGTCCTTCCCACGCGGGTCACATAAAAACAACTCCGCGGTGGCTCTTCTGTGCGATGTGCCTCATGGTAAACAAACGCGGATCCGGACGGAGCGCATCCTCCTGTCCTCCACCGCGCGCAACAGTTCCACCGGCTGGCGGCTGCTGACGCTTTTGCAATCCACTCTGTAGGATATTTTCCCATGCGCTTGCGGTGGAATACACGCGTACATACGTTATTATTGGATTATGTTGCCCAATACAACTGACTGCGCACATAACATGTTATGTTGAGCACCCCCAGGCAAGACGTCAGCACCCCCTAAGCACCCCCTATGACAAATGTCTGGCGCCGCCGCTGGCTGAGAGCCAGGCTCCAAGAGGGAAAATCTACATTTGCCTGCTTCATCCATTTTCAAAAAGCATTTGATTGGGTTAACAGGGATCTTCTGTGGTATAAGTTGCTGGGATATGGTGTTAAAGGAAGGTTTTATGACGCAATCAAGTCCCTCTACCAGGCCCCTGTTGCCTGTGTGCAAATTAACTATTTAAGAACGGGTTGGTTTCCCACCCCTTTTGGAGTGAAACAGGGCAATGTATTATCACCAACTTTATTTTCTTTATATATAAACGACCTGGTGAATGAAATTAAAGAAGCCAACCTTGGTATTTGTATTGATGACTTCAACTTAAGTCTCCTGTTGTATGCAGATGACATTATTCTGCTGGCAGAGACTGACGACAAATTACAGAAGATGTTAAATATTTTAAGTGCATGGTGTAGAAAATGGAGACTGGCCCTAAACAAAGATAAAACACAAATTATGCATTTCCGTAAAAAGAATCAGTCACCAAGTACATATTCTTTCCTTTATGACCTTTCTCCATTAACCTACACACGTTCATATAGGGGGCGACAGTAGCTCAGTTGGTAGAGCATTACTTTGAGCTTCGAAACATTTTATTTGAAAAAGTAAATGCTTCTAACCCAGAGGTCTTTTGGTGGCCGGAGGGAGAAATTATGAACTGGTTGTACTGCCATGAAGTTTTTGAGGTTTATGCTTTCATATGAAAGGGTTACAGGTTGAGGAGGAGTATCCAGGTACTAAGGAGGGTATAGCAGCAGGTATACGGAGGTGATGAAGATGTGTATCTGTGCTTTTCTGGAATCAACACAAAAGATCAAATGTTTATTAAAAACAGCCTTTTAGACTATGAACACAGATACACTGTAATCAATGAGTGACATTACAACCGTAGCCCACAAGGGGGCGCTCTAACTCTATAAATGGTGTTACGTGGAACTTTATAATGAAAAGGCAAACTATATGTGTAGCAGAAACGGGCTGTTCTAAACTATACACACACACACACACATATGTACATTATCCACATATAGCAGGGCTTATTATGGAGTGCTCCTACAGTCATGCACGTGGCGCACCATGTGTTGTAGCTACAAGGAGGAAGCGGACATTAAAGTATATAAATTGAGCATAAATATAGATTGGAACATGGTACTCACTTTGCATAGACGCACACAGAACTTATACACACAGGATTATTGATGGTTGGCATGACGCACAGGCTCCGCCCCTAACACTGTAAAGAACAGCTCTGAACATGGCTACGGGAGACCCTGGGGAACTACAATATTAACAGGTGCATCATGGGAAATGTAGTGACAGACATTTCACAGTGATATTTGTCACAATTCAATGGGCCTCATTCACGAACGGTTCTTAGGAACAGATTTGTACGTAAATCCTACTTACGCGGTTTTTACGAAGAAAGTGGCATTCACGAATATTTCTCGTAACCAGAATTTCTCTTGGGCAAGTACAAATCCTACGAGTCCTCAGGAGCACTCGTACGCATTCAGTGCCGACATGTTCACACGCGGGGGTTGTCCTCTTTGGTGAAGTTTAATAAAAATACAACATTCCAGTGATATGTCCGTCATATCGATGTATGTATTTATTTATTTGTAGTAATCTTTATTTATATACCGCCTTTTTCACTACTTTTTAATTCATTTTGAATTCCAGCGCTGGTCCGCGCTGGATCTCCTCCCAGGGTCCAAAATATTTTGAGATTAATCTCAAAACATTTTGAGATTCATCTTTAAAATAATACATAATATATTTTTAAATTAAGCTCATAACATTTTGAGATTAATCTCATCATATTCTTAGATTAATCTAGTTCGAAGCTAGTTCGACTTTATTATCATAATATTTCGACTTTTAAGTCAACATTTTATAACTTTATTCTCAGTCTGGCAAAAGCCTGCTTTAGGCCTGTTGCTGTTTCCTCTGGCGTCTGCACACGGCCCTGCAGTCCCTTATATGGGCATTAATGGGCGGTTACTTATGCTAAGTACCTATGGTAATGAAGCACCTGGCACGCGCGCTGTACATACGAGGAAATGGGATTCATCAATCTGAGAGAACAGCTGCGAACAATTCAGCGGCTTACGAGTGCGTTGATGAATCCCACGTGGGGACTTCTTAGAAATCTACTTAAGGACAACTTGAGAAGAAAGTTCTCAAGAGTAGTTCTAAGAGTAGTTTCTTACGAAGTTATTCGTGAATGAGGCCCAATATTATTGAGATTCTTACAATATTCGACAGTTTTGTGATTTGATTCTGTGATTGAATAATATGAAGGACATGAATCACAATCAAAGACTTTACAAACATGGAGGAAAATAAGACAACTCAAATGTCATTTATTATGGTCTGTTCTTGAAAACGTGAAAAATGAACAATCAGGACACAGGAACTAATTACAGACACAAAGACACAACAAACCAACATCATAGAGTCACAACAAGGAACAGAAAACAAACATGAAAATGAAACACTGAACAGAATGGATTCTTTCCCCAAACCAGGAGTTAAGACTGAAGTGAGATCCTGTAGAGTCTGACTCTGGGTTCACAGGATGCAGCCTCAGCTCTGTCTCCTTCACTTTGGTCCAGATGCTTCAGACCTGCTTCTCTACAGGTTTTAATGTGTTTACTAATGGTTCATCTCTTACTAAAAGACTTTCCACACTTTTCACAGACAAATGGTTTCTCTCCAGTGTGGATCCTCTGATGCACTTTGAGATGACAACTCCGAGAAAAACTCTGACCACAATCGTCGCAGCTGAAGGGTTTCTCTCCAGTGTGGATCCTCTGATGCACTTTGAGATGACCACTCCGAGAAAAACTCTGACCACAATCGTCGCAGCTGAAGGGTTTCTCTCCAGTGTGGATCCTCTGATGCACTTTGAGATGACCACTCCGAGAAAAACTCTGACCACAATCGTCGCAGCTGAAGGGTTTCTCTCCAGTGTGGATCCTCTGATGCACTTTGAGATGATCACTCCGAGAAAAACTCTGACCACAATCGTCGCAGCTGAAGGATTTCTCTCCAGTGTGGATCCTCTGATGCATTTTGAGATGATCACTCCGAGAAAAACTCTGACCACAATCGTCGCAGCTGAAGGATTTCTCTCCAGTGTGGATCCTCTGATGCACTTTGAGAGAACCACTCTGAGAAAAACTCTGACCACAATCGTTGCAGCTGAAGGGCTTCTCTCCATTGTGGATTCTTTTGTGCTGGTTAAGATGTCCTCTTTCGGAAAAACACGTTCCACACTGGTCACACTCGTACGGCTTCTCTCCAGTGTGGCTCCGATGGTGAACTGTGCGATTTGTTGCTGTTTTAAAAGTTTTACTGCAGAAGTCACATGCAAAGGGCTTTTCTCCAGTGTGGATTCTCTCATGTGCTTTGTAGGTGGAAGAGTGAGTAAACGTCTTCCCACAGTCTCCACAGACGAATGGTTTATCTCCAGTGTGGATTCTCTCATGTGCTTTGTAGTGTGAAGACTGAGTAAACTTCTTCCCACAGTCTCCACAGACGAATGGTTTATCTCCAGTGTGGATTCTGTAGTGTGCAGTGAGGACAGATAAACATGTAAAAGTCTTTTCACACTGGTCACATTGGTGAGGTCTCTCTCCTGTGTGGACATGCTGATGTCGTGAGAGCATCTGTTTGGTCCTAAATGTTTTTTCACACTGGTCACACTCAAATGGTTTCTCTCCTGTGTGGATCCTCTGATGATCTTTGAGATTACCCTCTTGTCTAAAACTCTGATCACAATCGTCGCAGCTGAATGGTTTTTCTCCAGTGTGGATTCTGTTGTGGACCTTGAGATGTTCTTTTGTAGTAAAACATGTTCCACACAGATCACACTCGTATGGTTTTCCTCCAGTGTGAGTTCTGTGGTGTCTCTTTAGATCAGAAGCAGAGCTGCAGGTCTTTCCACACTGATCACAGGTGAACCCCATTCTGTAGATGGACTTTGTAGATCTGCAACAAACACAACAACGTCAGATAATTCTAATATGTTTGATGGTGGTAGAAGTGAGAAATGATATTGTTCTCTTTCAACATCAAACATCGGGTTCTGCAATTAAAGCTGGTTGCTCCCGACCCATGGGCTACACCCCCCACCCTGTATAGGAGCCACTTCTACAACCTCAGTCCTGGGTCTGCAGCCTCAGTCCTGGGTCTACAGCCTCAGTCCTGGGTCTACAGCCTCAGTCCTGGGTCTACAGCCTCAGTCCTGGGTCTGTCCGTGTGGCTATGAACAGATATAAACTATGACGTCATACAATGAACTTTAGAAACAGAAATAGGGAAATGGACAGTCTGACATAGGGGTGCGCTGGCTGATTAAGGACCACGACGACACATGTAGGATCACTGGTTGACTTTATCTGCAGTTCTGTATAAAAAAAAAAAAAACACAAATCCTCATGGTCTCTCCATATCACACGCTCGCAGTCCCCTGTTAGCAGCTAGCTCTCACATGTGACTACATAAACTACCAGTGATGGGCAAGCTACTTGATTTATGCAGTTAGCTAAGCTACTCTACAATAAATTCAGCTTCACTTTACAGAAGCTACCACCCATAAAAATGCAGCAAGCCAAGTTACAAAATTCTGTCAAAAGTAGTTTGCTATATAGAAGCTACTTTCAAGTAAACAAACTGCAGTCTATGCAATTTTAGTGATAAATACTAAACTGTCAGTCAGAAAAAGGTTAAAATTTAGATATTTATAGAATAGCCCAAAACACCAACAACAAAAGACAAGAATGCCCTTTGCAATTGTAAATAAAATAAATTGAGAAATTATAGCAATAAGCCATTACAAATTAACATGTACTTCATTAGAAATGTTTTTTAACTGTTGTTTATAACAATAGCCCAATAAACACGAAACAAATGTGAATCCGAGCCAATTAATGGCTCTATTTAAGCAAGAATACCCTCTGAAACTGAAAAGAAAACACATAAGTTTACAAATGAACTGTGCTAGAACTATGTCTGACCAGTTTATGAAAACAATGGTAACATCCTACAGCCTTATTATCGGTCAGAGGAGCTTTCTCTGGGATTACAGAGTAGGATCTGAAAACATTTCTGTTCGCTCGTCTCCACTAAAGTGACGTGCTTTTGGAGGTATGGCCACGGTGAGGTCTGGACTCCACCGGGCGCGTCTCCGTTGACGCGCGTTGGCTGCTGTCCGTTGGACGTCCGTAAAACGGACTAGTGGTCTAAACTTATTGAAAGCAATTGGAAAAATGGGAGAGAGAAAAGAACTCCAACATATCCAGTGTTGTAAGATCTGTCTCTCATAAGTGCAGTAGCTCTGTGGGTAATGTGTGTGTGTGTGTGTGAATGGGAGCGCACGGCGGTGAGGAGAGAGCAAGGGGACACAGCAAGTGTCCAAGGGGACACAGCAAGTGTCCAAGGGGACACAGCAAGTGTCCAAGGGGACAGAGCAAGAGAAAAAAGAGCGAGGTGTATGTAAAGATTAACATTACGCGAAAGATAAATGGTAGATGTACGATCAGGAAACAATTATTTAAATTAATACATGAAAAAAATGACACATGTTTGTTAATAATCATTGTCATTAACAAACACTTATAACCAGGACTACAGCATATATCAATACATGTTTAATAATGTTGTATATATATTAATATATATATATTATTCATTGTATTTCCAATGGAAAACGGACCCAACACGCGTCGACGGAACAAATAGGATTGTTTCTATTTCGTCCGTCCGCGTCCGTTGCACCCTCCGTTGATGGAATCCGGATGTTGGAGGCAGTGGAGCCACTTCCATTCACCCTCATGGAAATAACGGAGACGGAGATGAAACGGACATGTTTGGACGGATCCGTCGTCCGTATCTCCATGAGGGTGAATGGAAGTGGCTCCACTGCCTCCGCATGCGTCCGTCCAACGCACGTCGGACGTATTCCGTCAACGGAGGGTGCAACGGACGCGGACGGACGAAATAGAAACAATCCTATTTGTTCCGTCGACGAGTGTCGGGTCCGTTTTCCATTGAAAATACAATGGAATAATATATTGATATATGCTGTAGTCCTTGGTTATAAGTATTTGTTAATGACAATGATTATTAACAAACGTGTGTAATTTTTTTCATGTATTAATTTAAATAATTGTTTTCTGATCGTACATCTACCATTTATTTTTCGCATAATGTTAATACGTTAATCTTTACATACATCTCGCTCTGTCCCATGGATCTATTATAATAACTGGATAGGGTATTACAGCTTGTAGCTGAATAACTCATGTGCTCGGGGGATTCTCGCGGTACTGCAGACTAAACCAGACTAAATTCACGTGGGCTACCCAGAAATTTTCCCCATAGAACTCAATGCATATTAAAACAGCTCAACCTCAGCTGAAAGAGAACCTACAGCTTTCATAAAGGTCGGATTTTGTGGGGATTTTAGTGTCCCTTGTCATCCTGAACTTTTTTTCTTCTTAAATCCTTCGGTTTTGTGTAAATCCACACTTTAGTGCCACAAACTCTGCTCATCTGGCTCTCGCTCTAACTCCCGCTCTGATGAACTGCTCTGATTGGTCAGAGCGCGGCCGAGCCCCTCTGTGCACGTGCGTGAGACCCGGTGTGAGACCCACACACGCGTGTTTAGCGCAACGCATTATGGGAGATCATCCACTGCGCAGAACCGGGAGGACCAGACGATGCCCAAATACAGGCGACTTTCCCATAGATCTTTGCGAGTTCCAGGCGACTTCCGCTAATCTTTCAGCCCCCATGCCGTCACAAAGCGCCACTGAGCACAACCATTCAATTGAATAGGGCGCCATCTTGGATCGCCGGGGCTTGCTCTGTCCCCTCTACCTGCGAGGCGCTCTCTCCGTGCACACACACAGGATATGTTAGAGTTCTTTTCTCTCTCCCCTTTTTCCAATTGCTTTCAATAAGTTTTGCTTCATCCATCGCAACGTCCTCAATGCTTCAATATGCTGTGCTTTGCACTGATCATAGCCACAGCTCATTCAAATCACACACCGCTTCTTCTATTTAAAACTATAGCGGCTGCCTGTTGCCTAAAGCCGCGGAGAGGCGAGTTGGGTCCGATAAAAGTGTATGACGCGCTAAATAAGTATAGAAAACAAACGAAGAGGCTGGATCATAATAATCGCTGCGGTCACAGGCCCAAACACACATGCACGCACACACACGCGCCTCCCACCACACACACACACAGGCGCTCTCACGCACACGCACACATGTACGCCGACAACACATGACTCCTCCATCAGCCAAACATTCTTTTATTCACACAATGCCCAAACGTGTCTCCTACAAAAACAAAGCAGGCTGATAAACGCACAGCCAGAGCTGCGCGCTGCTGCAGCCGGTTTGACCACTAGTCTTTTTTATGGACGTCCGACGGACAGCAGCCAACGCGCGTCAACGGAGACGCGCCCGGTGGAGTCCAGGCCTCAGTTTAGTCCTCCGAGACCGCGGCTCCCTCCAACAGCGCGCAAGTGTGTGCGTGCGCATGAGTGTGTGCGTGCGTGTACGCGAGTGTATGCGTCGTCACTAAAGCCTAAGTTATACTTGCGCGGCGCGGAGCTTACGGAGGTGACGTGACGTCACTTGCGCAACGCGTTGGTCACCGCAAGGCCCTAAAGCCTAGTGTATACTTGCGCGGCGTGGCTTACGTTAGCGGTTGCGGTGGACCTACGTAAGCACAATTGATGTTATACTGGCGCGTTCCCCTTACGGAGTTTTGAGGAGAATGTTGTAATCCCACAACAAACCACACAGGAGCGGTCCCATTTACGCTGCTACTTTGTCCTCTTCAGAACAACAATAACAAACAAAGCTGTTTGAGCTCATTACACGTGTTTCTACTGTAGGTTTATGTGATAGTTTTATGGATTCATTATTTTATAAGTCATTTCAACTGTGATGCTGTGAATAAAGACACAGTTCTTGTTGGAAACATAGTTATTATTAAATAGTTTTCAGCACAAACAGCAAAACAATAATAGTGGTAAATATCTGAGACAAACATGAACGATTTACGAGTGCAGGAGGAAAGCAACAAACGCAGCTACGATTCAAACAAAGACAGGAACAGTTTATAAGTTATATATATGTTAGATATAAGTTATATATATGTTAGATATAAGTTATATATATGTTAGATATAAGTTATATATATGTTAAATAGTCCACTGTCTCCTGTATATCAGGCTCTGAGCCCAAACTGCTTTTCCTTCGAAGCACAAAGCTCTCTGCTCCATAGTGCCTCGTCCATGCTCCTGCTGCAGCCGCTCCGTGCTTCCTTCCAATACACACACACGGACCAATCACAGCGGAGCTTCCTTGCGGCGACCTTTACGTAGTTAGAAAATTTCGATGCTGCGCGGCAGGCAACGTAAGGGCCTTGCGGTGACCAACGCGTTGCGCAAGTGACGTCACGTCACCTCCGTAAGCTCCGCGCCGCGCGAGTATAAACTAGGCTTTACGTCGCCTGCCGCGCAGCATCGAAATTTTCTAACTACGTAAAGGTCGCCGCAAGGAAGCTCCGCTGTGATTGGTCCGTGTGTGTGTATTGGAAGGTGTGGTGTATTCTGTAATGTAACAGTATCATCCTGTTTCACTAATGATCTTTGTTGACGCCCCTGACGTAACACGCACGGTTCATTATTCAGACTGTTGAGTAAAGCCTCATGTTAACAGCACACAGTTGTCCCACGTATCTTTGTTCAACCTCAGAACACGACATGGTGTCAGAAGTACTGTGTGACTTTTAAGAAAGGCAATAAGGGTCCGTCAAGTGGAAAAAGGGATTGAGGTGCGCAGTAATGTCAGACGAGGGGGAAGACCAACAAGTGAGGGCTGGAGTTAGCATGGCGGCTAGCACTCCCAGCGCTACGTTTAGCATACAGCCACCGGAGACCTTTGATAGAGGAAGAGAACATGGTCCACTCAGACTCAATATCCCCCTCCTCCGCCGGGACCTGGGAGAAGCTCTCCCGGAGGTGTGAGTTGAAAGTCCGTCTGACAGGGGTCTCAGCGAGACGTTCCCAGCAGACCCTCACTACACGCTTGGGTCTGCCAGGTCTGACCGGCTTCTTCCCCTGCCAGCGGATCCAACTCACGACCAGGTGGTGATCGGTTGACAGCTCCGCCCCTCTCTTTACCCGAGTGTCCGAAACACGCGGCCGAAGGTCAGATGATACGACAACAAAGTCGATCATCGACCTCCGGCCTAGGGTGTCCTGGTGCCACGTGCACTGGTGGACACCCTTGTGCTCAAACATGGTGTTCGTGATGGACAAACCGTGACTAGCACAGAAGTCCAACAACTGAACACCACTCGGGTTCAGATCAGGGGGGCCATTCTTCCCGATCACCCCTCTCCAAGTGTCACTGGCGCTTCCCACATGGGCGTTAAAGTCCCCCAGGAGAATGACGGAGTCCCCGGGCGGTGCACCGTCCAGTACCCCTCCCAAGGACTCCAAGAAGGCCGAGTATTCTGCACTGCTGTTAGGCCCGTAGGCCGTCACAACAGTGAGAGACTTGTCCCCCACCCGAAGGCGGAGGGACGCGACCCTCTCATTCACCGGGGAGAACTCCAACACGTGGCGGCTGAGATGGGGGGCAATGAGTATGGCCACCCCAGCTCGCCGCCTCTCCCCGCGGGAAACACCAGAAAAGTGGAGCGTCCAACCCCTCTCAAGGAGTTGGGTTCCAGAGCCCAAGCTGTGTGTGGAGGTGAGGCCAGACTATCTCTAGTCAGTACCTCTCGACCTCCCCCACAAGCTCGGGCTCCTTCCCCCCCAGTGAGGTGACGTTCCACGTCCCAAGAGCCAGATGTTGGGTGTGCGGACTGGGTCGCCGAGGTCTCCGCCTTCGACTGCTGCCCAGTCCTCTCTGCACCGAGCCGCCACGGACCCCTCTGCGGGTGGTGGGCCCACAGGAGGGACTGCCCACGTCGTCCTTTCGGGCTGAGCCCGGCCGGGCCCCGTGGGCTAAGGCCCGGCCACCAGGCGCTCGCATTCGAGCCCCGACCCCAGGCCTGGCTCCAGGGTGGGGCCCCGGCTGCGCCATGCCGGGCGACGTCACGGTTCTTCTTTTCGTGCTGTCCATGTTGGCTTCTGACTGCTCTTCGTCTGACTCGTCACCTGAGACCTGTCTGCCATGGGAGACCCTACCAGGGGCATGAAGCCCCAGACAGCATAGCTCCCAGGATCATCCGAGTACTCAAACTCCCCCACCACGTTAAGGTGGCAGTCCAGGGGGGACTCAACCCTGACCCTAAAAAACGGCACTACAAGGTCTGTTCTGACCATTTCATAACAGGTAAGAGCTAGCTAAACCTGTGCATGTGTGGTTTATATTCAGAGCTGCGATTTGACTGATACCATGTGCGCCTCAAGGAATCCCCTCTAAATGAATGAGAGGAGGAGGAGGAAAGGGTGGTAGACAGAAGCTTGTATGGCCGTGGGTCAGTGATTTACGGACTGTGACATGACTGCTTCGTTCAAAATAAATTAATGATTGAAAGAAATATTGCATTATATACATCATGACCTTTTGTAATTGTGAAACTGTTGGGTAAAAGTAAGTCTGGTGTGTGCCATGTTTGGATTACAAAATAACACCAACAACTTGATCAAGGTTCAGTCATCTGATATCTGTGGTAAAATGTAAACAAACACAGCACATACATACTTATGACAAAATATTGTCTATATAATTCTGTTACAATCCTACAAATGTAAATATTATATACATGACTTTCAAAATGTAATGCTGTCTGAGTCATACCAAATATATGAATGAAATATATGAACTTATTTAAGATAATTATTTATTTTTATTTGCAGGGAAGAGAGCTGAGTTGTACCACTCGTCAAATCCAGATTGGGCACCTTCATTGAAAATGGGACCAGTTTCAACGTCTCCCACAAAGACACGGCCCAGTCAAAAGCGGTTTGAGAGGGCAAAAGGAAGAACGGAAAAGAGGAAGCGTAGTGAAGCGGCGGCTGCACTACTCAGTCTGCAGAAGCAGGATACCGGTGACTGATGAGGTGACTACTTCAGACACTGGTGAGGCAAATGACAGTGAGACGGATGTCGCTACTGCATCATCGGAACAGTCAACAGATCCTCAACCAGACGACACGTTACTCATGAAGCAAATGAGGGAGGAGCTTCAGCGGCTGACGACGGAAACCATGTTACTGAAGGAGAAACTGAAAGGAATGGTTTTGACTCCGGACACGCTGAGGGGTAATGACGCTAAAGTAAAGCATTACACACGGGTGTTACCTACGACATTCTCATGACCCTGTATAGATTTGTTGAGGCGAGTATACCTCATTCAGCATCAAGTAGACTGACAAAATTTGAAAAGCTGATGATGGTATTGATGAAGTTGCGACTAAACCTCAGCCAGCAGGACTTGGGCTACAGGTTCAAGGTTTCCACGAGTTGTGTCTCGAATGTGTTCCTGGGTGTGGTGCATGTCCTGTTCATCAGAATGAGGGGCTTCATTCTCTGGCCAGACCGAGAGGACCTCCAGATGTCCATGCCGATGGAGTTTAGGAAGAACTTCGGTGTGAAGGTGTCAATAATTATTGACTGCTTTGAAATCTTCATAGAGAGGCCCTCCAACTACTTGGCTCGAGCAGAGACGTGGTCGAATTACAAGCACCACAATACTGTGAAGTATCTCATGGGCATCACACCTCAGGGAGCCGTCTCTTTTTTGTCAAAAGGATGGGGTGGCCGAGCCAGTGACAAGCATGTGACTGAAAACTGCTGCCTGCTGTCCAAACTGCTGCCTGGAGACATCGTTCTCGCAGACCGAGGCTTCGACATAAAAGAGAGTGTGGGACTGCACTGCGCAGAAGTGAAGATACCATCTTTCACAAGAGGAAAGCAACAGTTATCCCCCCTTGAGATTGAAGCAACAAGAAACACAGCCCACAGCAGAATCCATGTGGAACGCGTCATCGGTCTGGTGCGGAACAAGTACACAATTTTGCAACACACCATTCCTATTGACTACTTACACTGCCCTGCAGGTTGTGTACCAACGTTGGACAAAATTGTCACAGTGTGTTGTGCACTGTCCAATTTGTGTGGCTCGGTTGTGCCATTTGACTGAAAGTTGTTAGAGGAATAAAAGAAAAAAAACCGTGATGAGACCCCATCAATAAAACACATTTATTCTGTTATATTTTGTTTTTCATTTATCTTACACCCTCACATTTGCAGGTTACTTACACATGAGCCCATGCACAGTAAAGTCTAGTGTGGATAAAATAAGTTAACATGAGTAACATTTAATAAATGTACTATATGAAAGTGTCACTTTGTTTCTACTCTTTAGAAAGGATCAGGTCTGTTACATATAGGAAACTTGACTAATGGATAAAACAATTATGTTCTAGCAACCTCTAATGGACAGAGGAGGTATTTGGACACATTCAAAACATGATATATCTTCTGATTAAAATCTAGTTTATACATGGCTCAACTTGTGCTTTTTTGTTGACTTGTGATATTTCCACCAAAAGAGTTATGTCAATGAATATGTTAAGTTTAATATAATATGTTAAGTGCCAATATCAAATAAATCCCCATGAACAAAATAGTTTTCTGTGAATTGCTTTATTTTGGAGTGTCTTTTTCACAGAATCCTTTAGAACATACCACAATCTGTGGATCAAATTCCATCATCTGTCATAGTAATATTTTCAAATATGCTCTCACAATGACGTAGCAGTGGTTCACTTGGGGTCGTGGCAAAAGTTTCATCGTAAAGCCCGGACAAAGGAGTTGGATACTTCTTGTCTAGTGCTTCAGGACGAAAATATTTCGAATAGCCTGGAACCAATGCCAGGAGCACTGGCTTCTTTTCAGTGACGTGTAGCTCCTTGAATAGAGTGGCAAGTTCAGATTCGGATGGTTCATCAACACTCGGTTGTGTCCTTGGGCTGTTGACAACGGGGGTACCGGTGTTGTTGATAGTCATCTCCAGTTGCTTCTTCATGGTTTTTGCAGAAGTGAAGTTAATCTGCTGAATTGTTTTATACTGGACCTAAAAATAACAAACAAGAAAACAGAAATTAGGACAGTTTACATAGTTTACATGCATTTAGGATTCGAAGTTACCTAAAATAGTCAAATAGTCAAAGTCATTATTCTTTTAATCCTAACATTTGAATATTATTATATATATCACATACATACATATGTATGTACATATGTGTGTATATATACACACACACACACACACACACACACACACACACATATATTAATACAAGACTTGAAGTGCATAACATTAAATTTACCTTCTGTAGAGCTGCAGGTAACAACCAGTAGGCCTTTTCCTGGGTCACAGTTCGTCTTTTCCTTATATCTGTCGCACTGTCCAGAGCAAAAAGGATGGCACCGACGTGGGAACACACCTCTCCAAGACCAGCCACACAGGTACAATGTGCAGACAGAACCTCCCCGTCTCGCTCGGTGATTACCCAGGGTAGGAGGCAAGGGTCATTCATCCGTTGCGAGTGTTTTATCCTAGCCATCAAAACACTCTTGTCGTTGATGATAGCATGTCTCACCTCCTGCACCCAACCACACACCAGGTAATTGAACGATTCCATCGTCTTCATTGCCTTCAGTTCCTTCAGGGTGTACGGACTTCGTGTGTGTAGGCAGTAATTCACAATGTCTGCGTATGTTACCGCAGGCCAGGAGTCCATTTCTGGTGAAGTCCACTGGTCTCGCCGCATTTCGTATGGATCCAAATCTCCGATCACTCTCAATTTCTCCAAATATCTTTCCTTAGAAATTACGTCCAGTGTATCACTATACTTCACGCGGTCAGAGTCGGCCGATTTCGTGGCTTTAGAAGACATTGTGAGAATGATCCGTGGCAAATGAACTGTGAGAAATGATCCGTGCTATATAATCTAGACAGACAACATGGCGGCCGCGCAAAGCATCATGGGTAATAAACACGTGATCGAAAACCATCTATTCTCTGGCCCAGTCCCAATACCTACACTGCACCCTACACACCTCTACGAAGTGTGCATTTGTTCGAAGTGCACACCAGGGTTGGAGTGCGCAGGTTACAAGTGTGCAAAAAAGGCAGAATTGGGACAGTGCAGTGAGTGCAGGTTACGTCATCGACTCGTCAAGAGATATAAAGAAACTTTATAAACATTAAAGGTAATTTTGTCTGACCCTTTGGGAAACAAAATGAATTGCTTCACACACGTTAAAATACATGTATATTAGTTGTTTTTAATTAGATAGCTGTATAATTTTAAGTTAAATGTGGGTAACTAACTATCTGGTCAGTTTTTATACATTCTAAGATTATTGTACTAAGTGTAAAGTTTAAATTGAATGTTATATAAACGCTTGTTTTAAAAAGTTATTAAATTGTTAAAACACAATGTCCGTAATTCTTCATCAGACGTTTATGCTTCTTTCCAAGTAACATAGCAAAACTTATTTACACACATACTGCATATATATTTCAAAATTTATATTTAAATTCATTTTCCCGACGTTTTGATGTGTACCGCAAAGAATTATGGGCAATATCCTTCGCCAGAGTGCGCATAGATGCAGGCTACGGCGAAGTGTGGATCAGGGGCGCAAAGGGGGCGGGGCCAAAGACCTCCCTGGAGAATTGGGACACCCTACGCACTCGCACCCTTTATCGGGAACGCGCAAATGAGGGGCGCGAGGGTGGAAGTGCGAGTATTGGGACGGGGCCTCTGTGTGGAGTGAGACACAAATGCCCCAAAAATAACAATTGTAAACCACTTTGTGACTCTGGTCTGTGAAAGGCGGTATATAAATAAACATTACTTACTAATGTTAATTTGATATTTCCTCAAGGGCCAAAGGAAATGACCAGATTTGGCATGTGTGTACGTGTGTATGTGTATACGTGTGCACGTGTGTCTGCGTGTGTATGTGTGCACGTGCGTGCGTGTGTGTCTTACTCAGGGTCCTGTGGTTCCTCCTTTATGTCCCTGAGCTCAGAGTCTTCCTCCAGTTTCACTTCTGCCATGTTCCACTGGGTTAGCTCCTGTTAGCTCCTCCCGTTAGCTCCTGTTAGCTCCTGTTAGCCTGTTGTGATAATGCCGTCCCTTTTTAGCTTTATTAGCTCTCAGCCCCCTCTTGTTAGCTCTCTCCAGTTAGCTCCTTCAGCTTGTTGATCGCAACATTGTAAGGGCAGGATAACCGTGCAACACGAACCATTCACTGAGGAAAACAAACACAACTCTTCAGTCTCTTTGACTCAAACACACGCATAGAGCGCACCGCGTCATTTATGAAGAAAAACATAAGGCACTTCCGGTTTGACCCTTCAGTGTAAGAGCATTCACACATATACAGATTCGAGGCAACACCCTCACTTGCTCTTAACACTGCAAGAAAAATAGACACAGGCATATTTACATTACATTTACATTCAAAACAGAAAATGTGTGAACCTTTCCATTCTAACTTTTTCACTGAGTTAGTCATTACATCAGCTGCCATGTCTGCTGTTGCACAATATACAACATTTATTTTATTCTTTTTTGCAGATTGAATGAAATAGAATCGATTGTCAATATGTTTAGATCTTTGTCGGTTAATAGGGTATTTGTTTTTCTGAGTCCAATCCAGCGACAGCCTGTTCTTATTTTAAATAAACTACGATTACTAACACAAGCGCATGTGTAAATGATTTTGTTACTCAGAATTTACAACTCATACAAATTAATATTACTAATAACAATAAATGACAAAAAAACAGCAGCAGCATGACTTCTCTTCAAAGACAGAGACAGACCCTCTGCTGCGGCTGCTCCTCGTCTCATGTATTGGTTGAAGCCCGCTGTCAAATCTTTCAAAAGCTCAGCATGCTCAGCTTCGGCGTCAAAAAGCGTCAGTTTCATTGAAAGTGAATGGTGAAGCGCGTCAGGTGAACCTAGAGACCCCGGCGTCACTTGACGCGCGACAAAGCTTCAAGAGTCGCGCGTACTCGCGCTCACATTGAAGCTTATGACGCGCGAAAACGCTCGCGTATCAAAACAATTCCTTTGACGCCGAAGCTGAGCAAAGCTGAGCTTTTGAAGCAATGACGCGTGCTTCAACCAGATCAGGAGACGAGGAGCAGCAGCCTCAGAGGGTCTGTCTCTGTCATGACGAGAAGTCAATGCTGCTGCTGTTTTATTGTCATATACTTGTTATTAGTAATATTATTTGTAGATTAGTAACATTTTCCCCAGGGGGAAGGTAACAAAATCATTGTACACATGCGTGTAGTAAACGTAGTTTATTTAAAAAAAAGAACAGGCGGACGATTGAGTCTGTCTCAGAGCAAGGCAGCTCCGTGCGGGCGGTGAGCCGGGAGAGGCAGGAGAGTCGAGAAGAGAGCCGGGGGAGAGGCAGGGAGAGCCGGGGAGAGGCAGAGCTCCGGGGTTTGAGAACTCATACTGGCGAGTGACATGCGGAAGTACCGATGAAAGTCGAAACTCCTCCGTACGCAGCTCCTGGAGTAAATGACGGAACTGTCAAACACAGCAGACCCCCCCCCCCACCCCCCCCCCCCCCCCCCCTCTCAAGTCTGTGGTTGAACCCAGCAACATGTTTTGTTGAAGCCTACAACAACGTTATTTTGCTTTATATAACAAATAAAGGCACGCTGCTCCATGAAAAATCCACCGCTGTCCCTGACTCAGGCAACATAGAGCTCCTCCCACGGGGCTCAGGCGCGTCACTCGCGTCAAAAGCTTCAAGCACCAAAAGGACAAAACTATCCCGGCGTCATTTGAAGCTCGTCAAAAGCTTTTTGAAGCTTTTGGTTCTGAACGCGCCTTAAGGAACAGAAAAGTCCAACATGAAAATGAAACACTGAACAGAATGGATTCTTTCCCCAAACCAGAGTTAAGACTGAAGTGAGATCCTGTAGAGTCTGGCCTCTGGGTTCACAGATGCAGCCTCAGCTCTGTCTCCTTCACATTGGTCCAGATGCTTCAGACTGCTTCTCTACAGGTTTTAATGTGTTTAGTAAAGATGGAACCATTATAAAAGACGTTTTCCCCTTTTCACAGACAATGGTTTCTCTCCAGTGTGGATCCTCGTGAAGCACTTTGAATGACCACCTCAGAAAAAACTCTGACCACAATCGTCGCGCTGAAGGGTTTCTCTCCAGTTGGATTCTTATTGTGCTGGTTAAGTATTTCCTCTTTCCCGTAAAAAACATGTTCCACACAGTCACACTCGTACGGCTCTCTCCAGTGTGGCTCCGTATGGTTACGTGTTGCGCCTGTTGCTGTTATAAAAGTTTAACTGCAGAAGTCACACGCAAATGCTTTTCTCCAGTGTGGATTTCTCTGATCGCCAACTTAGAATGATCACTCCGAGAAAACTCTTGAACCACAATCGTCGCACTGAAGGATTTCTCTCCAGTTGTGGATTCTCTCATGTGCTTTGTATTGTGAAGACTGAGTAAAACGTCCCCACCCATTTATTTATTTCCCCCCCCCCCCCCACAGTCTCCACAGACGAATGGTTTATCTCCAGTGTGGAATCTGAAAGTGGATCAGTGAGGTGAGATAAACATGTAAAATTCTTTCACACTGGTTCACATTGGTGAGAGTCTCTCTCCTGAGTGGACATGCTGATGTAGTGAGAGCAGTCTGTGAGTCCTCAATGTTTTTTTCACACTGGTCACACTCAACGTTTCTCTCCTGTGTGGATCCACTGAGACCTTTTGAGAGTACCCTCTTGTCTAAAACTCTGATCACAATCGTTTTGGCAGCTGAAGGGTTTTTTCTCCAGTGTGATTCAGTTGTTGACCTAGAGATTTTGTTTTGTAGTAAAACATGTTCCAACACCGATCACACTCGTATGGTTTTCTCCAGTGTGAGTTCTGGGTGTCTCTTTAGATCAGAAGCAGAGCAGCAGGACTTTCCACACGTCACAGGTAACCCCATTCTGTTGATGGACTTTTGTAGAACAGCAACAACACAACAACGTCAGAGTAATTCAAATAGTTTGATGGTGGTAGAAGTGAGAAATGATATTGTTCTCTGTTCAACATCAACATCGGTTCTGCATTAAAGCTGGTTGCTCCCGACCCATGGGCTCACCCCCCACCCTGTAAGAGCCACTTCTAGCAACCTCAGTCTGGGTCTACACCTCAGTCCTGGGTCTAGAGCCTCATCCGGTCTACACCCAGTCCCTGGTCTGCAGCCTTCAAGTCCCTGGTCTGCAGCCTCAGTCCCTGGTCCTGCAGCCTCAGTCCTGCGGTCATACAGCCACAACCTGGGTCTAACAGCCTCGAGTCCTGGGTCTACACCTCATCCTGGTTCTACAGCTCAGACCCTGGGTCTACAGACTCATTACCCTTTGGGTCTACAGCCTCAGTCCGGGTCGCAGCTCAGTCCTGGGTCTGCAGCCTCATCCTGGGTCTACAGCCTCATCCTTGTCTACAGCCTCATCCTGGGTCTGTTATCATGTGGCCAATGAACAGATATAAACTAATGACTTCATACAATGAGCTTTAGAAACAGAAATAGGGAATTGTAACAGTCTGACATAGGGGTGCGCTGGCTGATGAAGACACCACGACGACACATTTAGATCACTGTTACTTTAATCTGCAGTTGCTGTACTAAAAAAAAATAAACCAACAATCCTCTGGTCCTCTCCATATCACACTGCTCGCAGTCCCCTCCTCATACGCTAGCGCAGACTGAACACAGCTAACACAGTGCATATACAGAAACAGACCAAAAGAACACAAGAATACAAAAAGTACCATAATTACCGCTAACAATAAACTATATTGCGTGCACATACCTGTATAAAAAGAAAAGAAAACACAAATCCCTCAGTCTCTTCCCATATCACACCGTCCGCAGTCCCTGTTAGCAGCTAGCTCTCACATGTGACTACATAAACTACCAGTGATGGGCAAGCTACTTATATTTATAGCCAGTTAGCGTAGCTACTTCTACAATAAATTCAGCTACATATACAGAGCAGAAGCCTACACCCATAAAAATGCAGCAAGCTAAGTTACAAAATTCTGTCAAAAGTAGTTGCTATATAGAAGCTACTTTCAGTAAACAAACCGGCAGTCTATGCAATTTAAGTGATAAATACTAAACTGTCGACAGAAAAAGGTTATAATTAAGAAATTAGAAATAGCCCAAAACCACCAACAACAAAAGACAAAAGAGCCCTTTGCCAATTGAAATAAAATAAATTGAGAATTAATAGCAATAAGCCATTACAAATAAACAAGTTACTGTCATTAAAAATGTTTTTTAAACTGTTTTAAAACAATAGCCCAATAAACACGAACAACTGTAATCTCTGCGCCAATAAAGGCTCTATTTAAAGCAAGAATACCCTCTGAAACTGAGAAGAAAACACATTTGTTTAAAAATGAACTGTGCTAGAACTATTGTCTGACCATTTATGAAAAAATGGTAACATCCTACAGCCTTAATATCAGTCAGAGGAGCTTTCTCTGGGATTACAGAGTAGGATCAGAAAACATTTCTGTTCGCTCGACACCACTAAAGTGACTGCTTTATGAGGTATGGCCACGGTGAGGTCTGGACTCCACCGGGCGCGGTCTCCTTGAACGCGGCGTTGGCGCTGTCCGTCGACGTCCGTAAACGGACTAGTGGTCTCGAAACTGTATTGAAAGCAATTGGAAAAATGGGAGAGAGAAAAGAACTCCAACATATCCAGTGTGAGATCTGTCTCACATAATGCAGTAGCTCTGTGGGTAAATGGTGTGTTGTGTGTGGTGGA
Organism: Knipowitschia caucasica; assembly: GCA_964034765.1. Classification (NCBI taxonomy): domain Eukaryota; kingdom Metazoa; phylum Chordata; class Actinopteri; order Gobiiformes; family Gobiidae; genus Knipowitschia; species Knipowitschia caucasica. The sequence continues at coordinate 1,785,547 of OZ035825.1, forward strand.
TTGGAGCGTCACAGCGGTGAGGAGAGAGCAAGGGGACACAGCAAGTGTCCCCAGGGGAACAGAGCAAGTGTCCACGGGGACACACCAAGTGGTCCAAGGACCAGCAAGTGTCCAAGGGGACAGAGCAAGTGTCCCAAGGACAGAGCAAGTGTCCAAGGGACAGAGCAAGTGGTCCAGTGACACAGCAAGTGTCCAAGGGGACAGAGCAAGTTCCAAGGACACAGCAAAGTGTCCAAGGGACAGAGCCAGTGTCCAAGGTGACAGAGCAAGTGTCCCAAGGGGACAGAGCAGAGAAAAAGAGCGTGAGGGTGTATGTAAAGAATAACAATACGCGAAAGATACATGGAAGATGTAACGATCAGGAAACAATTATGTTAATTACATACATGAAAAAAATTACACGTTTGTTAATAATCATTGTCATTAACAAACACTTATAACCAGGGAAAACTTACAGCATAAATCAAAACATGTTTAATAATGTTGTAAATATCTTAATATATAAATTATCATTGTATTTTCCAATGGAAAACGGACCCAACACGCGTCACGGAACATTAGGCTTGTTTCTATTATCGTCGTCCGCGTCCTTGCAACCCTCCGATTGATGGAATCCGGAGTTGGAAGGCAGTGGAGCCCACTTCCATTCAAACCTCATGGAATAACGGAGGACGGAGATGAAACGGACATGTTTTTTTGACGGATCCGTCGTCCGTATGCTCCATGAGGGTGATGGAAGTGGCTCCACTCCTCCGCATGCATCCGTCCAACGTAGGCCTGCACGATAAATTACTATTTCGGATAATCGTTCGGAATAAATAATAAACATGCACAATAACGTTTTGAGACTCGAAAAATTGTGCCCGCATGCGCATTTGCGTCGCCAGCTATACGCCTTTACGTCATCGCCCAAGCCGAAAGCGCGAGAAGCTAGCTGGACATAGAGCCGTAGTGGACGTAAACACGAGATCGTGCTAGAAGCGGTGCTTTGGAAACGACAGTTCAAATCAAATGGCGGCTGACAACACTGATCAAGAACCCGATTCAACAGCCGCTAGTATGGTACACTTTCGGCTACAAGCCGAACGCACGTGGGGAGCCCACCATCTGAATCAGCCGGAATGTCGATCTTTGCAAAAAAGTTGTCGCAACAAAGACTGAAACACCACAAACCTCAAGCGCATTGAAGCAAAACCACCCCAAGTTGTGTATGCACAGCGGGGAGAAAAAGGCAGCTATTGAACAGGCAAGGGAGGCGCCATCTCGATGTATACAGCCTTTTCGTAGAAGATGTTTTGCCCATGTACAAAGTATAACGTGGAGAGCTAAAATGGCGCACCCACAAACAGCGTAACACACTAATCGCTAAAGTGAGATGTTGCCATTTAACACTGTGGATAAACCCGCGTTTTAGAGACATTCTGCGGGACTATTGATAAAACAATACGAGTGACCAAAAAAGACGTACATGTCATGAAACTGCCATTCCTGCGTTGTACAACAAAGTCTAAAGTGGAGTCTGATGACATAAAAACTGTACAATACTCTCCGCAACGACAATACTGTGGTCCCAGCTATAACATGACCCCATATAGACCTCACAGTGCATTACATTACTGAGGATTGGTCATGCACTCGAATGTTTAGAAACAATATATGTGCCCTGAGAACCACAATGCGCTGCCTGGCTGAAAACATTAAATGCACTGATGAATGGTACTGACAGGAAAGAAACTCTCGTACAATACTACTGACAATTGGTGCTGAAAATTGTGGCAGCAATACGCAATCTATGGCTGGCCGTGGCTCAATTTGTTTTGGCACATTCAGTCCATTTGGCTATCCAAATGCCTTAAACGCAAAAAAGAACGCACGTCGCTGCGGTGGACCTGTAGTGAAACTTGTGACTCATCTTCAACGAGAGCTGGGATTAAAGAGGATGATCTCATTTATTAATCTTTATTAATATACCGCCTTAGTTTCACTAAGAACTGATCTCAAAGCGGTTTACAATTGTTAATTTTATTTTTTGGGCAATTGTCTCTCACTGCCGACCCAGAGATGAAGGGGCCATTACAGGAGGCTCAAGCCATAACTATTGGACATATATTTAGTGGTAGGGGAAACGGAGTACCCGGAGGAAACCTACGCAGACACGGGGAGAACATGCAAACGCCACTCAGAAAGGCCCTGTTCCGACCGGGAGTTCGAAACCAGGACCTCTTGCTGAGAGCGAGAGTGTGCTATCCACTCACCGAACCGTGCCGTCTCATGAAGCACAGACGAAGCTGGCCTCCTCAGCACACACTTGTACTGGTGAGTTAGTTTTTATATAATGGCATTTTTTTAACATTTGATACACATTGTTTTAATGAAATACTTTAAAACTAAAAAAAATGATTAACTTTGTCTAATTTACGGTCTGATAAAAAGTAAAAATCCCATCCATTATCTAACATGAACTTCAAAGAAATCCATATAAATATCAAAATCATTATATTTTTCTACATATAATGTAATTCCAACAGCTTTCTGTCTTACAGGATGTGGCCACCAGATGGGGCATAAACAAAAGATGATAACAAGTACAGGAGTAAAGAAGAATAAAAAAAACAGCTGCCAGCATCAGAAGAATCCTAGTGGAGGATAGAAAACATGGCCACCACAAACCCAACATGTGCAAGATGTTCTGTGCTGGAGTCAATAAATGCAGCCTTTAGCCTTATGCTGACTTCACTGACATACTTTCTGTGATAAGTAATGTCACAGTGTCCCTCATAAAGCCATTGCTGGAGCTCATCCAAAGGTGAACTGTTAGCACCAGTCCAGAAGACATGACTCACAACGAAGGATCACGACCAAACACTAGGCACTTGTTGGTAGAATAAATACTGCTCTCCAATATACAAAGTCTTCTAAGAAAGCAACCATTTGGATCCAAGACACAGAGGCAGTTTGGAGGATTTAGAGGTATTTCAGGACACCAAGGAAGAGCATTTGGGATGGAGGAGCTGCATAAGATGGGAGGATGGAGATGCACAAGAACGGTACAAAGCAGTGCAGCTGCAGAGAAGGAGACAGCAGACGTGTCGAACAAGAGGACGGGAGAGCCTTTCAGGTGCTAAAAAGAAACACAATTGAGTGATCTCCTACAAAGCAGGGAGAGTACAACGTGTGACACAAACACAATGGAGGCTGTCACCAGTGAGAGAACAACAAACAGGACTAACCAAAGTTATCCTTCAGGAAGAAGCACAAAATGCATCAACTGATCCCTTGTTTGTGGCGTGATAACCAAAAAAGGTTTCCTTACTCTCAAAAAAATACATGTGGGCATTTGTGCCACAAGCACGAGTTCAGAAACGAATGTTCACACAGCAGGGAACAAAGAACCCCAGAGAGGTCTTAACCACACAAGGTTAACATTTGGTTTAAGGACCTCGCACAGGAACATAGAGACCCCTGAGAGGTCCTTAAACACACAAGTTTAACATGTTGGGTTTAAGGACCTCTCATCAAGGGAACCTAGATACCCCTGCTAGGTCCTTAAACCACACAAGGTTAACATGTGTTAGAGGACTCTCAGCAGGAACATAGAGACCCCTTAGAGGTCCCTTAACCACACCAAGGTTAACATGATGGGTATTAAGGACCTCTCAGCAGGGAACATAGAGAACCCCTAGAGGTCCTTAAACCACACAAGGTTCACAAGTTTGTGTTAAGGACTCTCAGCAGGGAACAAAGAGACCCCTGAGAGGCTCCTTAAACCACACAAGGTAACATGTTGGTTTAAGGACACTCAGCAGGGATCAAAGTGTCCCCTGAGAGGTCCTTAAACCACACAAGGTTAACATTTGGATTAAGGACAACTCTCATCAGGGAACAAAGAGACCCCTGAGAGGTCATGCTTAAACCACACAAGGTTAACATGTGTTTTCCTCGCTCGCAATTTGCCTAAAAAACTATTTATTCTGAACAAGGCAAATTACGTTTATACATTGTTCAAGTGAAATATTGTTTTGAAAATTTCATATTTCTAGGAAGGCACCAAGTCTGGATGTGTGGTTAACCATTTGATTTCCTTAAAGACCACTTTAAAATATACTTGTGTGCTACCTCCCATACAGTTATGTTAATTTGAAAAAAAAAAAGCACATTCAAAATGTTTCCTTGTTTGATACTTCAATGCTTTTTCTGTTTATATATTTTTTAAGCACTTTAAAGTATTGTTCCTGTGTGCTACCTCCAATATGTTCTTTTATCTGGATATTTATACAATAGTATTTACTGTATTATTTTAATTCTTGCAATAAAAAACTGCCCGTGTAAAGACAAATATCGTTTATCGAGATAATTAAAGAAAGAAATTTATGGCCAGTCCAAAAAAAAAATCGTGACTGGCTACACAGCGCGTGTTAACGCAACGCATTATGGGATATAATACACTGCACAGAACCGGGAGGACCAGACGCTGCCCAACATACAGGCACATTTCCCATAGATCTTTGAGAGATCCAGGCGACTTCCGCTAATCTTCAGCCCCCAGCCGTCACAAATCGCCACTGGAGCACACCAATCATTAATAGGGCGCCAATCTTGGATCGCCAGGCTTGCTCAGTCCCCTCTACCTGCTATGGCGCACTCTCGCGCACACACACACACACACACACAACACACACCACACACACACACAGTATGTGTAGAGATCTTTATCTCTCTCCCCTTTTTCCAATTGCTTGCAATAGTTTTGCTTCATCCATCGCGAACGTCCTCAATGCTTCAATATGCTGTGCTTTGCACTGATCATAGCCACAGCTCATTCAAAATCACACACCGCTTCTTTCTATTTAAACTAGAGCGTGCTGGCCTGTTGCCTAAATCCAGCGGAGAGGCGAGTTGGGATCCTATAAAAGTGAAAAGACGCGCTAAATCATATAGAAAACAAACGAAGAGCTGGATTCATAATAATCGCTGCGGTTCACAAGCCCAACACCACGCACGCACACACATGCGCGCTGTTGGAGGGAGACTGACGGCAGGAGCCGCGGTCCCGTCTGGAGGACTAAACTGAGCTGGACTCCACCGGCGTCGTCTCCGTTGACCGCCGAGCACGTTGGCTGCTGTTCCGTCGACGTCACATAAAAAAGACAAGTGAGTCCAAACCGGCTGCAGCAGCAGCTAGCTCTGGCTGGTGCTTTTTATCAGCCTTCTTTGTTTTTGTAGGAGACCACGTTGGGCATTGTGGTGAATAAATGAATGTTTGGCTGATGGAGGAGTCAGGTGTTGTCGGCGTACAAGTGTGCGTGTGCGTGATGAGCGAGCCTGTGGTGTGTGTGGGTGGTAGCGCGTGTGTGTGCGTGCATGTTTTGGTTTGGGCCTGTGACCGTAAATCAGCGATTAATATGAACCAGCCTCTTACGTATGTTTTCTATACATATTTTATGCGCGTCATACACTTTATCGACCCAACTCGCCTCTCCGCGCTTTAGGCAACAGTCAGCCTCATAGTTATCAAAATCAGAAGAAAGCGGTGTGTGATTTAATGAGCCTGTGGCTATGATCAGTGCAAAGCACAGCATATTGAGCATTGAGGTCGTTCGCGATGGATGAAGCACAACTCTAATTGAAAGCAATTGGAAAAAGGGGAAGAGAGAAAAGAACTCTAACATATCCTGTGTGTGAGTGTGTGTGTGTGTGTGTGGAGTGTGTGATGTGTGTGTGCGGAGAGAGCGCCTCGCAGGTAAGAGGGGGACAGAGCAAGCCCCCGCGACCCAAGATGGCTCCCTATCAAATAATGGATGTGCACATGGGGCGCTTTTGTGACGGCATGGGCTGAAAGATTAGCGAATGTCGCCGAACTCATCAAAGATCAATGGAAAGTCGCCTGTATTTGGGCATCCGTCATGGACCTTCCCGGTTCTGTGCAGTGTATTATCTCCCATAATGCGTTGCGTTAAACAGCGCGGTGGTAGGCCTGTCACGATATTTTTTTTTGACTGGCCATAAATTTCATCTTAAATTATCTTCGATAAACGACAAATGTCTTTACACGGCGTTTTAATTGCCAAGAATAAAAAAATACAGTAAAACAATAGTATAAAAAAACATAAAAAGAACAATATTGGAGGTATTCCCAACAGGAACAATACATTAAAGTGCTTAAAAAATATAGAACAAAATAGCATTGAGTGTATCAAAACAAGAACATTTTAAGTGCATTTTTTTTTTCAAATTAACAAACCTGATTGAGGTAGCACAACAAGAAAATTTAAAGTGTCATAAAGAAATCAAATGTTTAACCCAGCCACCAGACATTGTGCCTTCCTAATAAATTATGAAATTCAAAACAATATTTTCACTTGACAAATAGTATAAACTAAATTGCCTTTTTCAGAATAATAGTTTTAGCAATTGCGAGCGAGAAAACAAACATTTTAACCATGTGTGTTTGAAGCACGACCTCTCAGGGTCTCAATGTTTCCCTGCTGAGAGGGTCCTTAAACCAACATGTTAACCTTGTGTGGTTTAATGGCGTCTCAGGGTCCACTCTGTTTACCCTAGCGGAGAGGTCCATAAACCAACATTTAACCTTGTTGGTTTTAAGGACCTCCTCAGGGTTCTCTTTGTTCCCTGCTGAGGAGGTCCATAAACAAACATGTATAACCCTTGTGTGGTTAAGGACCTCTCAGTGGTCTCAAAGTTCCCTGCTGAGAGGTCCTTAAACAACATTGTTAACCTTGAGTGGTTTAAGGACCTCTCCAGGGTCGCTATGTTCCCGCTGCTGAGAGTCCTAAACCAACATGTTAACCTTTTTGTGGTTTAAGGACCTCTCAGGGGACCTAATTTCCTGCTGAGAGGTCCTTAAACCAACATTGTTAACCTGTGTGTTTTAAGGGACCACTCAGGTCTCTATGTTCCCTGCTGAGAGATCCTTAAACCAACAGATAACCTTGTGTGGTTTAAAGGACCTCTCAGGGTCTCTTTGTTCCCTGCTGTGCTGACATCGTTCTGAACACGTGCATGTGGCACAAAAGCACCTGTATTTTTTTTGGAGATAAAGGGAAACCTTTTGGTTATCAACGGCGATCCAAACCAAGGGATCAGATGATGCACAGTGCTTCTTCCTGCAGATACTTTGTTAGTTCCTGTTTGCCTTTTCTCTCACTGGTACAGCCTCATGTGTTTGTGTCACACGTATGAAACACTCCCCCCTGCTTTGTATGAGATCACGCTCAATGTTTTATTTCTTTTATCACCTAAGCCTCTGTTCCGCCACTTCAGCCTGTTCCATCTCTGCAGCTGCACGCTTTTGTAGCCCGCTTCTTTGCATCTCCATCCTCCATCTAAGCAGCTCCTCAACAAGCTCTTCCTTGGTGTCCCTGCAATAACCCTCTAAATCCTCCAAACCTGCCTCTGTGGTCTGGATCCACAATGTTTTCTTTCCTAGAAACTTTGTATAATTAGAGAGAGCAGTATTTATCTACCAACACCGTGCTCGTGTTGGTCTTGATCTTTGTATGTGAGGTCTGTGTCTTCTGGACTTGTGCTAACAGTTCACCTTATGATGGCGCACCACACCTGTCTTTATTGAGGACACTGTGACATACTTCTCACCAGAAAGTATGTCAGTTGAAGTCAGCAACAGGGCTTTCAAGGCTGCTTTTATTACTCCAGCACTAACACATCTTGCCATGTGGGTTGCAGGTGGCCATGTTTCTATCACTCCACTAGGATTCTTCTGATAGTCTGGCAGCTGCACCAGTACTCTGTCCTATCATCTATTGTTACTGCCACATCTGTGGCCACATCCCGTAAGACAGAAACATGTTGTACATCACAATTATATGTTAGTAATGAATTTGATCACTTATAATCTAAGAAGTTCTATGTAAAAAATGGAGGCTTATACTATTTATATCAGACTGTAAATAGACAAAGTAATCATTTAGTTTAAAAGTATTGATACATTAAAACAATGTGAAACAAAATGTTTTTTTTTTTTTTTTTTTAAAAAAAATTGCCAATTATAAAACTTAACACACCAGTACAAGTGTTGCTGAGGGTAGGCAGCTTACATCTTGTGCTTCATTGAGACGGCACGGTGGCCTGAGTGGAAAGCACTCTCGCCTCCATCAAGGAAGGTCCTTGGTTCGAATCCCTGCCAGAGAGGGGCAGGGACCAGGCCTTTCTGAGTGGAGATTGCATGTTCTCCCCGTTCCTGCGTAGTGTTCCCCCGGTTACTTCCGTTTCCCCTACCACTAAAAATAGGTCCAAATAGATTCTGGCATGTGGCCTCCTGTAACAGAGGAGCCCCTCCCCATCTTTCTGAGTGGAGTGAGAGACAAAATCCCCAAAAAAAAATTAACAATTGTACACCGCTTTGAGACTCAGGATCTGCATGAAAAGGCTGTATATAAATAAAGAATACTAAATGAGATCCCTCCCACTTTATCCATTCACGATGAAGATGGTCACAAGATTCCTACATAGTCCACACACGTCAACCGGCGACGTGCGTTCCTTTTTCTCTGCGTTTAATGCATTTGTGATAGCCAAATGCAGATTGATGGCCAAAACAATTGAGCACGTCCAGCCCAAGATTGCGTAATGCTGCCACAATATTAGCACCCTATGTCAGAGTATGAACGAGAGTCTTCTTTCCTGCAGTACCCATCATCAGTGCATATTAAATTTTACAGCCATGACAGCAGACGTGTTGTTCTCGAGGCACATATCTTGTTTCAAACATTTCGAGTGCAAAGACCAATCCTACCGTAATGTAATAGCACTGTAGTGCTCAGATAATGGGGTCATGTTAGAAGCTGTGACCACATATCTGTCGTTGCGGATAAGAATTGTACATGTTTTATGTCATTCAGAACACCACCAATTTTGACTTTGGTTGTAACAACGCAGAATGAGTTTCAGACATGTACTGTCTTTTTGGTTAACTTCTTATTGATTGTATCAAAGTCCCGCAGCATGGTCACTAAACGCGGGTTTATCCACAGTGTTTAAATGCAAACATCTCATTAGCGATATAGTGTGGTAACCTGTTTGTAGGGTGCGCCATTTTACAAAAAACGCTCTCAAGTTTATACTTTGTCACTCTGGGCAAAACAATCTTCTACGAAAGGCTGCTCTACACACGAGATGGGTCCTGCTTTCAATACAGCCTTTTCTCCCAGCTGTGCATACACACTTGGTGGGTTATGCTTCAGATTGCGCTTTGAGGTTTGTGTGTTTTCCAGTCTTTGTTGCGACAACAACTTTTTTGCAAAGACGACATACCGTCTTGATTCAATTGGCTGGGCTCGTCCCAACCGTGCGTTCGGCTTGTAGCCGCAATGTTCCATACTCGGCTGTTGAATCGGGCTTCTTGATCAGTGCCTGTTCCGCCGCCATTTGATTTGAACGACTTTCCAAAGCACAGCATCTAGCACGCTCCTAGTTTACGTCCACTACTGGCTCCTATGTCCAGCTAGCTTCCTCGCAGCTTTCGGCTTGGGCTGATGACTGCTAAGGCGTATAGCTGGCGCACGCCAATGCGCATAGCGCACATTTATCGAGTCACAAAAACGTTACTTGTGCATGTTTATATTTACGAACGATTAATCGAAAATAGTAATTATCGTGACAGGCCTAGCGTTGGACGGATGCATGCGGAGCAGTGGAGCCATTACTTCCATTCACCCTCATAGGAGATACGGACGACGGATCCGTCCAAACATGTCCGTTTCATCTCCGTCTCTGTTATTTCCATGAGGGGTGAATGGAAGTGGCGCCACTTGCCTCCAACAGGTCCCAGATTCATACAACGGGAGGGATCAACGGACGCGGACCCGGACGAAATAGAAACAATCCTATATGATCCGTCGACGCGTGTTGGGACCGTTTTCCATTGGAAATACAATGAATAATATATATATAATAAATTACAACATTATTAAACCAGTATTGATATTGCTGTAGCCTGGTTATAAGTGTTTTGTTAATGACAATGATTATTAACAAACGTGTAATTTTTATCATGTATTAATTTAAATAATTGATTTCCTGATCGACACTCTACCATTTATCTTTCGGCGATAATGTTAATCTATACATACACCTCGCTCTTTTTTCTCATTGCAACGTCCCCTTGGACACGTGCTCTGTTCCCCATGGACACTTGCTCTAGCTCCCTTGGACACTTGCTAGTGTCCCCCTTGGGACACGATGCTGTAATCCAGTCCCCTTGGACATGCCGTTGCTGATGTCCCCTTGGACACTTGTCTCTGTCCCCTTGGACACCTTGCCTCTGTCCCCCGTAGGACACTTGCTCTGTCCCCATGGACACTTGCTGTGGTCCCCCATTGGACACAAATTTGCTGTGTCCCCTTGGACACAAATGCACGCTGTCCCATGGACACAATTGCTTGTCCCCTTGGCTCACCTCCACACCGATGTGCCTGTCTCCATCCACACACACAACACCTTACCACAGAGCTAAACTGCACTTATGAGAACAGATTCTCACACTGGATATGTTGAGTTCTTTTCTCTCTCCCATTTTCCAATTGCTTTCAATAATTCATACCACTAGTCCGTGTTTAAAAATAAAACGGACGTCCGAGACGGACAGCAGCCAACGCGCGTCCAACGAGACGCCCCAGGTGTAGTCCAGACCTCACCGTAGGCCATACCTCCAAAAGCCAAGTCACTTTAGTGGAGACGAGCGAACAGAAATGATTTTCAGATCTACTCTGTAATCCAGAGAAAGCTCCCTCTGACTGATAATAAGGCTGTAGGATGTTACCATTGTTTATCATAAACTGGTCAGGACATAGTTCTAGCACATTCATTTGTAAACTTATGTTTTTTCTATCTCAGTTTTCAGAGGGACATCTTGCTAAATAGAGCCATTAATTGGCTCGGGATTCACATTTGTTTCGTGTTTATTACTGGCTATTGTTATAAACAACAGTTAAAAAAAAAAAACATTTCTAATGAATTTACATGTTAATTAGTAATGCTTATTGGCTATAATTTCTCAATATAATTTTATTTACAATTGCAAGGGCCTTCTGGTCTTTTGTTTATGGTGTTTCTGGCTAAAACTATAAATATCTCAATTTTAACCTTTTTCTGACTGACAGTTTTAGTATTTAACACTAAAAATGCATAGACTGCAGTTATGTTTACTTGAAAGTTAGCTTCTATATATCAAACTACTTTTGACAGAATTGTGTAACTTCGCTTGCAGCATTTTATTGTTGTAGCTTCTGTAAAGTGAAGCTGAATTTATTGTAGAGTTAGTCTAATGACTACAGGCATAAATAAAAGTAGCTTGCCAATCACTGGTAGTTTTAAGTAGATCACATGTGAGAGCTAAGCTGCTAACAGGGACTGCGAGCGTAGTGATATGAGAGACCATGAGGATTGGGTGTTTTCTTATCTTTTAACAGGTATGTGCAACGCAATATTGTAATTATTATCGGTAATAATGGTACTTTTAGTATTCTTGTGTGTCCTTTGGTCTGTACTGTATATGCACTGTGTTAGCTGTGTTTCAGTCTCTGCGCCTATCGTCTGAGGGAGGGGAACGCGAGCGTGTGATCTGGAGGACCAAGAGGATTTGTGTTTTAATTTTTTTTTATACAGAACAGCAGATAAATCAACCAGTGAGTCCAAAATGTGTCGTCATTGGTGCTTAATCAGCGCAGCGCACCCCTATGTCAGACTGTACATTTCCCAATTTCTGTTTCTAAAAGCTCATTGTATGACGTCATAGTATTTATATCTGTTCATTAGCCCATGAACAGACCCAGGACTGAGAGGCAGTAGACCCAGACTGAGGCTGTAACCCAGACTGAGGCTGGCAAGGACCCTTACTGAGGCAGCAGACCCAGGACTGCTGCTGGAGACCCATGGACTGAGGCTGTAGACCAAGACTGAGGCTGTAGACCCAGGATGAGGCTGTAAAGAACCCCAAGTACTGAGGCAGTGACCCAGGACTGAGGCTGTAGAGACCCCTGACTGACTGCATACCCATGACTGAGGCTGCGACCCAGGACTGAGGCTGCAGACCCCATGACTGAGGCTGTAGACCCAGACTGAGGCACTAGACCCTAGGACTGAGGCTGTAAAGCCCAGTACTGAGGTTGAAGAAGTGGCTCTAAACAGGTGGGGGTGTAGCCCATGGGATCGGAGCAACCATCTTAATTGCATAAACCCGATGAAATGATGTTGAAAGTATAAACTGCACAATAAACACACAATATCATTTCTCACTTCTACCACCATCAAACATAAATTAGAATAAATCTGACGTTGTTGTGTTTTGTTGCAGATCTACAAAGATCAGCTACATAATGGGGTTTCACCTGTGGGGGGGATCATTGTGGAAAGACCTGCAGCTCTGCTTCTGATCTAAAGAGACACCACAGAACTCACACTGTGCGGAAAACCGATACAGTGTGAAATCTGTGTGGAACTGTTTTACTACAAAACAAAATCTCAAGGTCCACAACAGTAATCCACACTGGAGAAAAACCTTCAGCAGCAACGATTGTGATCAAGTTTTAGACAAGAGGGTACTCTCAAAGGTCTTCAGAGTATCCACACAGGAAGAAACCATATGAGTGTGACCATTGTGAAAAAATATTTAGAGGACCAACAGCTGCTCTTCACACATCGCAAAGTCACACAGATAGGAAGACCTCACCAAGTGACCATGGTGAAAGACTTTAACATTTTATCTCACCTCACTGATCACTACAGAATCCACACAGGAGAAATACCATATCGACTGTGGAGACTGTGGGACAACGGTTTACCTCCAGTCTACACACTACAAAGCACATGAAGAATCCACACTGTAGAAAATCCTTCAGCTGCGACGATTGTGAGGTCAGAGTTTTTTCCGGCTAGGATACACCTCAAAGTGCTCAGAGAAACCACAAACTGGAGAAAAGCCATTTGCCTGTGACTTCTGCAGTAAAACTTTTAAAACAGCAACAGAGCGCACACGTCACCATCGGAGCCACACTGGAGAGAAGCCGTACGATTGTGACCAGTGTGGAACAAGTTTTTAACGAAAAGAGGAAATCTAACCACACAAAAGAATCCACACTGGAGAGAAACCCCTTCAGCTGCGACGATTAGTGGTCAAGTTTTTTCTCTGAGTGGTCATCTCAAAGTGCATCAGAGGATCCACACTGGAGGAGAAACCATTTGTCTGTGAAAAGTGGAAAAGTCTTTTACTAATGTTACATCTCTTACTAAACACATTAAAACCTGTAGAGAATCAGGTCTGAATGCATCTTGACCAAAGTGAAGGAGACAGAGCTGAGGCTGCATCCTGTGAACCCAGAGTCGAGACTCTACAGATCTCACTCTCAGACTTAACACCTGGTTTGGGAAAGAATCCATTCTGTACATGTTTCATTTTTCATGTTTACTTTTCTGTTCCTTAAGTCGGCGTTTCAGACCAAAAGCTTCAAAAAGCTATTGACGCGCTTCTAAACTTGACGCCGGGATAGTTTGTCCTTTTGGTGCTTTGAAGCTTTGACGCGAGTGACGGCGCTTACCGCCCCGGTGGGATGAGCTTCTCTGTTATGCCTGTAGTCAGTGGACAGCGGTGGATTTTTCAAGAGCAACGAGCCTTTATTTGTTATAATAAAAGCAAAATAACGTTTTTTGAAGGGCTTCAACAAAACATGTTCTGGTTCACCACAGACTGAGAGGCACGCAGTGTTTGCAGATATTTCCCGACATTTAACTCCAGGAGCCTGCGTACGGCGGAAGTTTCGCTTTCAGCTGTTAACTTCCGCATGGTCCACTCGCCAGTCTGAGTTCTCAAACCCGGAGCTCGCCTCTCCCCGCCTCTCCCTCCTCTCCCGGCTCTCATCTCGCCTCTCCCTGTCCTCTCCCCGGCTCTCGCCCGCCCGTAGCAGCCTTGCTCTGAGTCCAGACTCATCGTCACCTGTTCTTATTTTAAATAACTACGTTTTACAACACAGCATCGTGTACAATGAATATGTTACTCAAATGTTACAACTCATACAAATAATATTACAAAAACAATATGACAATAAAACAGCATCAATCATGACTTCTCTTTCATGACAGAGTAACAACCCTCTGCTTGCAGCTGCTGCCACGTCACCTGATTGGTTGAAGCCTCGCCGTCAAGCTTCAAAAGCACGCTTTGCTCAGCTTCGGCGTCAAAAGCGTCAGGCTTTCCATTGAAAGTGTAAGGTGAAGCGCGTCAGGTGAAGCCGAGAGCCCACCCCGGCGTTAACTGGACGTCGCGTCAAAAGCTTCAATAGACGCTGCGTACGTACCGCATCACATTGAAGCTTTTGAGCGCGCCGAAACGCTCGCGTATCAAACCAATCCTTTGTCAGGCCGAAGCTGAGCAAAGCTGAGCTTTTTTGGAAGCTTTTGACGCGGCATCAACCAATTCAGGAGACGAGGAGCAGCAGCAGCATAGGGTCTGTCACTGCATGAAAGAAGTCATGCTGCCTGGCTGTTTTATTGTCATTATTGTTATTAGTAATAGTAGTTTTGAGAATGAGTAGTAACATTCTGAGTAACAAAATCCATTGTACACATGCTGTGATATTAAAACGTAGTTTATTTAAATGAAGAACAGGCTGACATGAGTCTGCTCAGAGCAAGGCAGCTCGGGCGGGCGAGAGCGGGGAGAGCCAGGAGAGGCGCAGAGAGAGCCGGAGAGGCAGGGAGAGTCTGGAGAGGCCTAGCTCCGGGGTTGAGAACTCTGACTGGGCGAGTGACAGTGCGGAGTACCGCTGAAACGAAACTCCTCCCGTACGCAGCACCTGGAGTAACTGACGGAACTCTGGCAAACACTCAGCCTCTCAAGTCTGTGGGAACCCAGAACATTGTTTTGTTGAAGCCCTACAACAACGTTATTTTGCTTAATATAACAAATAAAGGCTCGCTGCTCATTGAATAAATCCGCCGCTGGACCTGCACCTACAGCAGACATATAAGCTCCTCCCCCCCGCGTCAGTCGCTTCACTCCGTCAAAAGCCTTCAAGCACCAAAAGGACAAAACTATCCCGCGTCATTTGAAGTCGCGTGCAAGAACATTTTGAAGCATTTGGTCTGAACGCGCTTAAGGAAACAGAAAAGTCAACAAGAAAATGAAACACTGAACAGAATGGATTCTATTCCCCAAACCAAGGAGTTAAGACTGAGTGAATTCCTGTAGAGTCTGACTCAGGGTCACAGGGATGTCATCCTCAGCTCTGTCTCCTTCACTTAGGTCCAGATGCTTCAGACCTGCTTCTCTACAGGTATTTAATGTGTTTAGTAAGAGATGAACCATTAGTCAAAAGACTTACGCACTTTTCACAGACAAATGGTTTCTCCTCCAGGTGGATCCCTGATGCACTTGAGATGACCACTCAGATAAAAACTCTGACCACAACGTCGCATGCTGAAGTGTATCACTCCAGTGGTGTATTCTATATTGTGCAGGTTTTAAATTTCCTCTTCGATTAAAACATTTTCCACACTGGTCACACACTGTACGGCTTCTCTCCAGGTGGCTCCGATGGTGACGTGAGCGCTCTGTTGCAGTTGTAAAATGTTTTACCTGCAGAAGTCACATGCAAATGGGCTTCTCCATTGTGGATCTACTCTGATGCACTTGAGATGATCACTCCGAGAAAAACTCTGACCACAATCGTCGCATGCTGAAGGATCCTCTCCAGTGTGGATTCTCTCATGTGCCCTTTGTAGTGTGCAGACTGATTAAACGTCTTCCCACAGTCTTCCACAGACGAAATGGTTTATCTCCATGTGATTCTGTAGTTATCCAGTGAGGTGAGATAAACATGTAAAAGTCAATCACACAGTCCACATTGGTGAGTCTCTCTCCTGTGTGGACATGCTGAGTCGTATAGAGCAGCTGATTGGAGCCTAAATGATTTTCACACTGGTCACACTCAAATGGATTCTCTCCTGGGTTGATCCTCTGAAGACCTTTGAATAGTACCCCATGTCTAAACTCCTGATCACAATCGATGCAGCTGAAGGGTTTTCTCCAGTTGTGGAATACTGTTTGTGGACCTTGAAGTTTGTTTTTGTAGTAAAACATTTTCCACACAGATCACCTCGTAATTTTTCCTCCAGTGTGAGTTCTGTGGTGACTCTTTAGGATCAGAAGCAGACTGCAGTCCTTTCCACACTGATCACAGGTAACCCCATTCGTAATATGGACATTGTAGATCTGCAACAAACCAACACGTCATATAATTCCTAATATGTTTGATGTGGTAGAAAGTGAGAAATGATATTGTTCTCGTTATCAACATCAAACATCGGTTTCTGCAATTAAACAGGTTGCTCCCGACCCATGGCTACACCCCCACCCCTGTATAGTAGCTCACTCTAACAACCTCATCATGGTCTACAGCAATCAGTCCTGGTCTAGAGCCACAGTCCTGGGTCTACAGCCTCATTCCAGGGTCTGCAGCCTCAGACTGGTCTGCATGCCTCAGTCCTGGTCGCAGCCTCAGTCCTGGGTCTAAGACTCATCCTGGGTCTACAGCCTCATCCAGGGTCTACAGCCTCAGTCCTGGTCTACAGCCTCATCCTGGTCTACAGCCTCAGTCCTGGGTCTACAGCCACAGTCCTGGGTCAGCAGCCTACAGTCACGGTCTGGCAGCCATCAGTCCTGGGTCAACATCCTCAGTCCTGGGATCTACAGCCTCAGTCGGCTGGGGTCGTTCATGTGGCATAGAACAGAAAAATACTATGACGTCATACAAATGAGCTATAGAAACAGAAAAGGGAAATGTACAGTCTGACATAGGGTGCGCAGCTGAGTAAGCACCACGACGACACATTTAGGATCACTGGTTACTTTATCTGGCAGTTCTGTATAAAAAAAAATAAAAACACAAATCCACATGGTCTCTCCATAACACACGCTCGCAGTCCCCTCCTCAGACGCTAGTCGCAGACTGAACACAGCTAACACAGTGCAATATACAGGTACAGACCTAAAGAAACAAGAATACAAAAAGTACCATAATTACAGCTAAAAATAACAATAATGCGTAGCACATACCTGTTTAAAAGGCAAAGAAAACACAAAACCTCATGGACCTCTCCATATCTCACGCACGCAGTCCCCTGTTAGCCAACTAGCTCTCACATTGTGACTACATAACTACCGAGATGGGCATGCTACATTTTATGTATAGCGTTAGCAAAGCTTACTCAACAATAATTCGCTCACATTAACAAGAAGCTACTCACACCATAAAAATGCAGCAAGCTAAGTTACAAAATTCTGTCAAATATTTGCTATATATAAGCTAGTTTTTTTTTTTTTTTTTCTTTCAAGATAAACAAACTGCAGTCTATGCAATTTAGTGATAAATACTAAACTGTCGTCAGAAAAAGGTTAAAATTTAGATATTTAATAGAATACCCCAAAACACCAACAACAAAAGACAAGAAGAGACCCTTTGCAATTGTAAATAAAATAAATTGAAGAAATTATAGCAATAAGCCATTACAGAATTAACATGTACTTCATTGAGAAATGTTTTTTCCTGTTGTTTATAACAATACCCCAATAAACACGTAACAAATGTGAATCCGAGCCCAATTTAATGGCTCTATTTAAGCAAGAATACTATAAACTGAGAAGAAAACACTAAGTTTACAAATGAACTGTGGCTAGAACTATGTCTGACCGTTTATGAAAAACAATGTAACCATCCACAGCCTTATTACAGTCAGAGAGCTTCTCTGGGATTACAGAGTAGGATCAGAAAACATTTCAGTCGCTCGTCAGCCACTAAAGTGACAGTGCATAAGATAATTGCCACGGTGAGGTCTGTGACTCACACCGGGCCGTCTCCGTATGACGCGCGTTGGCTGCTGTCCCGTCGGACGTCCTAAAACGACTATGTCTGAACATAATTGAAACAATTTGGAAAAAATGGGGAGAGAGAAAAAGAACTCCACATATCCATGTGAGATTCTGTCTCTCCATAAGTGCAGTAGCTCTGTGGATAATTTGTGAGTGTGGTGTGGATGGGAGCGCACTGCGTGAGGAAGAGCAATGGGACACAGCAAGTTGTTCCAGGGACAGAGCAAGTGTCCAAAGGGACACAGCAAGTGTCCAGGGGGACACAGTCAAATGTGTCCAAGGGGACAGAGCAGTGTCCAAGGGGACAGGAGCCAAAAAAGTGTCCAAGGGGACAGAGCAAGTGACCAAGGGGACATAAAGAAAAGCAGCAAGTGTCCAAGGGGACAGAGCAAGATCCAAGGTGACACAGCAAGTGTCCAAGGGGACAGAGACGTGTCCAAGGGACAGAGGCAAGTGTCCAAGGACAGAGCAAGAGAAAAAAGAGCGAGGTGTATGTAAAGATTAACAATACGCGAAAGATAAATGGTAGATGTTACGATCAGGAAACAATTATTTAAATTAAATACATGAAAAAAAATACACGTTTTGTTAAATAATCATGTGGTCATTAACAAACACTATAACCAGGACAACAGCATATAACAATACATGTTTAATTGTAGTAAATATATATAAAAATATAAAATATTCATTGTATTTCCAATGTAAAACTGAACCAACACGCCGTATTTTTATTCCCGACGGAACATAATAGGATTGTTTCTATTTCGTCCGTCCGCGTCCGTTGCACCCTCCGAAGATGTAATCCCGGATGTGGAGCAGTGGGAGCCACTTCCCTTCACCCTCATGGAATAAACGGAGACGGAGATGAAACGGACAGAATTTGGACGGATCCGTCGTCATCTCCATGAGGGAGAATGGAAAGTGGCTCCACTGCCTCCGCATGCATCCGTCCAACTTACGCTGTCACGATAATTACTATTTCGATAAATCGTTCGATAAAATATAAACATGCACAATAACGTTTATGAGACTCGATAAATGTGCGCATGCCGCACATATGTCGTGCGCCAGCTATACGCCTTTACTCATCGCCCAAGCCGAAAGCGCTAGAAGCTAGCTGGACATATCGCCTTAGTGACGGTAAACTCTAGAGCGTGCTAGAAGCTGTGCTTTGGAAACGTCAGTTCAAAATCAAGTTGGCGGCGGAACAAGCACTGATCAAGAAGCCCGAATTCAACAGCCGCAGTATGTGAAAATTTCGGCTACAAGCCAACGCACGGGGGAGCCCAGCAATCTGAACAGCGGTATGTCCGTCTTTGCAAAAAAGTGTCGCAACAAAGACTGGAAACACCACAGAACTCAAAGCGCATCTGAAGCATAACCACCCAAGTGTGTGTATGCACAGCTGGTAGAAAAGCAGCTAATGTAACAGGCAGGACCAACTTCGTGTAGACACCTTTCGTTAGAAGATTGTTTTGCCCAGTGTGACAAAGTAATAAACGTGAGTCGTAAAATGCGCACCCCACACAAACAGCGTAACACACTTACATCGCTAAAAGATAGTTGCCATTTAACACGGGGATAAACCCGCGTTTAGAGACATGCTGCGGACTTTGAAAAACATACGAGTCCCAAAAAAGACTTAACATGGTCTGAAACTGCCATTCCTGCGTGTACAACAAATGTCAAAAGTTGGTGTTCTGAATGACATAAAACATGTACAATTCATCTCCGCAACGACAATAGTTGGTCCAGCACTAACATGACCCCATAAGATGAGCCCTGCCAGTGGCATACATTACGGCGGATTGGTCATTGCACTCGAAATGTATTAGAAAACAAGATATGTGCCTGAAACCACACTGCTGCTGTCCTGGCTGAAACATTAAATGCCACTGATGAATGGGACTGCAGAAAAAGACTCTCGTCATTACTACTGACAATGGTGCTAATATTGTGGCAGCAATACGCAATCTTGGCTGGCCGTGGCATCAATAGTTTTGCCACAATCGCAATGGCTCACAAAGCCTTAAACGCCAGAAAAAGAACGCACGTCGCGTGCGTTGTGGACTCTGTAGGAACTTGTGAACCATCTTCAACGTGAGCTGAAAAAGAGGAGGAACTCATTAGTAATCTTTATTTATATACCGCAAATTCACTGCAGATCTGAGTCTCAAGCGTTTACAATTGTTAATTTTTTTTGGGCATTTGTTCTCTCACTCCACACAGAGTTGGGAGGGCCCAGTACAGGAGGCACATGCCAGAACATTGACATATATTTAGTGTAGCGGGAAACCGGAGTACCCGGAGGAAACCTACGCAGACACGGGGAAACAATCAAACACCACTCAGAAAGGTCCCCCCTGGTCCACCGGATTCGAACCCGGACCTTCTTGCTGAAAGGCGAGAGTGCCACTCCCGTCAGCCACCGTGCGTCTCATGAAGGCACAGACTGAAGCGGCCTCCCTCGCACACACTGTACGGGTGAGATAGTTTTATAAAGGCAATTTTTTTTAACATTTGATATCCCATTAGTTTTTAATAGAAATACTTTAAAAACTTAAATGATAACTTGTCTAATTTACATCTGATATAATGTATAATTCCCCACATTTATAACAATAGAACTTCTAGATCAATAGATCAAATTCATGTACTACATATAATGTGATGTACAACATTCATTCTGTCTTTACAGGATTGTGGCCAACAGATGGGGCATAAACAAAGATGATAACAGAGAACTGGAGCAGCTGCCAGCTATCATAAGAATCCTAGTTGGAGATAGAAAACATGCCACCACAACCCAACATGGCAAAGATGTTCTGAGCTGAGTCAAAAAATGCAGCCTTTGAAGCCTGTGCTGACTCCACTGACATACAGTTCTGGTGAGATGTATGTCACAGAGTCTCAATAAAGCCAGAGCTGGTGCTCAACAAGGTGAACTGATAGCACCAAGTCCAGATGACCCTGACCACACAACAAAGATCAAGACCACACGAGCACGGTGTTGGTAATATAAATACTGCTACATCCTAATATACAAAGTCTCTAAGAAAGCCACCATTGAGGATCCAAGCCCAGAGGCAGTTTGGAGGATTAAGAGGTATTGCAGACACCAATGAAGAGCTTGTTGAGGAGCTGCTTAAGATGGAGGAGGAGAATGCCACAAAAGCGGGGTACAAGCATGCAGGCTGCAAGATGGAGACAGCAGAAGTGCTGAACAGTGGGAGGAGGCCTTCAGGTGCTACAAGAAAAACATTGAGTGATCTCCTACAAACAGGAGATTTCAACGTGGTTACACAAACACAGTGAGCATTACCAGTATAGGAACAGCAAACCAGGAACTAACCAAAGTATCTGCAGGAAGAAGCACAAGATGCATCAAATCGGGGGGTGATCCCTTGGTTTGAGTGCCGTGATAACCATAAAAGGTTTCCCTAATCTCCAAAAAAATACATGTGCATTTGTGCCACAAGCACGAGTTCAGAACGAATGTTCAGCCACAGCAAGGGACAAAGAGACCCCTGAGAGTCCTTAAACCACACAAGGATAACATGTTGGTTTAAGGAACCTCTCAGCAGGGAACATAGAGACCCCCTGAGAGGTCCTTAAACCACACAAGGTAAACATGTTGGTTTTAAGGACCTCTCAGCTGGTGACATAGAGTACGCCCTGAGAGGTCCTTAAACCACACAAGGTAACATGTTGTTTTAAGGACCCTCTCAGCAGGGAACATAAGAGACCCCAGATATGTCCTTAAACCACACAAGGTAACATGGTTGGGTTTAAGAGACCTCTCAGCAGGGAACATAGAACCCCTGAGAGGTCCCTATAAACCACACATGGTTAACATGTTTGTTTAAGGACCTCTCAGCAGGAACAAGAAGAGACCCCTGAAGGTCCTTAAACCCACACAAGGTTAACATTTGGATAAAGGGACCTCTCGAGCAGGTTAACAAAGTGACCCCTGAGAGGTCCATAAACATCCAACAAGGTAAACATGTGGTTTAAGGACCGACTCAGCAGGGAACATATATGACCCGGAGAGGTCTTAGCCTTAAACCACACAAGGTTAACATGTTTGTTTTCCTCGCTCGCAATTGCTAAAATTATTATTCTGAACAAGGCAATGTACGTTTATAACATTTGTCAAGTGAAATATTGTTTTGAATTTCATAATATATTCTTAGGAAGGCACCATGGTCTGGTGGCGGTTTAAACATTTGAATTCTGTTAAGACACTATAAATTTTCTGTAGTGCTAGCCTCAATGACAGTTTTGTATAATTTGAAAAAAAAAGCACATTAAAATGTACTTGTTTTGATACCTCAATGCTATGTCTGTTTATACTATTTTTTTAAGCACTTAAAGTATTGTTCCTGTTTGGCAACCTCCAATATTGTCTCTATTTTCTGGTTAATTATACCATTGTTATTACTGAATTTTTAATTTCTTGCCAAAAAACGTCGCCCCGTGTAAAAGACCATTATCGTTTATCGCGATAATTTAAGAAGAAATTTATGCCATCAAAAAAAAATATCTGTGACAGGCCTACACACGCGTGTTTAACGCACGCATTATGGGAGATAATACACTGCACAGAACCGTGAGGAACCAGACGATGCCCAAATTACAGGCGACTTTCCATAGATCTTTGAGAGTTCCAGGCGACTACGCTAAATCTTTCATCCCCCATGGCCGTCACAAGCTCCGTGAAACTGAGACACAACCATTCATTTGAATAGAGCGCCATCTTGATCGCCGGGGCTTGCTCTGTCCCTCAACTGCGAGGGCCTCTCTCCGCACACACACACACACACACACACGCTCACACACACACACACACACCACAGGATATGTTAGAGTTCATTACTCTATCCCCTTTTTCCAATTGCTTAGCAATAAGATTTTGCTTCATCCATCGCGACGTCTAATTCAATGCTTCAATATGCGTGCATTGCACTGATTCATAGCCACAGCTCATCAATATCACACACCGCTTCTTCTAATTATAAAACTATAGTAGCCGCTGCCCTGTTGCCTAAACCGCGGAGAGGCGAGTTGGGTCCGATAAAAGATGTATTACGCGCTAAATAAGTATAGAAAACAACGAAGAGGCAGGATCATAATAATCGCTGCGTTCACAGCCCAAACACACACGCACTCACACGACTTGCCGCGCTATGTTGGAGGAGACATGACGGCAGGAGCCAGCGGTTTCGGAGGACTAAACTGAGGCCTGTACTCCACCTGGGCGGCGTCTCCGTTGACGCGCGTTGGGCTGCTGGGCCGTCGGGACGCTCCATAAAAAGAGACTATTGGTCAAACCGGCTGCAGCACAGGCAGCTCTGGCTGTGCGTTTATCAGCCTGACTTTGTTTAGTAGAGACACGTTTGGGCATTAGTGTTAATAAAATGAATGTTTGGCTGATGGAGGAGTCATGTGTTGTCGGCGTACATGTGTGTTGCGTTGCGTGAGAGCGCCTGGGTGTTTGTGTGTGGTTAGGCGCGTGAGTGTGCTGCATGTGGTGTTTGGGCAGTTACCGCAGGCGATATTATATCCAGCCACTTCGTTTAGTATTCTATACTTATTTAGCGCGTCCATACACTTTTATCGACCCAACTCGCCTCTCCGCGGCTTTATGCAACAGGCAGCCGCTATAGTATAAATAGAAGAAAGCGGTGTGTGATATGAATGAGCGTGGCTATGATCCGTGCAAAGCACAGCATATAGAACATGAGGACCGTCCGCGATGGATGAAGCAAAACTTATTGAAAGCAATTGGAAAAAAGGGGAGAGAGAAATAAACTCAACATATCCTGTGTGTGTTTGTGTGTGTGGTGTGTGTGTGTGTGTGTGTGTGTGTCGGAGAGAGCTCGCTCGCAGGTAGAGGGGAACAGAGCAAGCCACGGGCGATCCAAGATGGCGCCCTATTCAAATGAATGGTTTGGCTCGATGGGCGCTTTGTGACGTCATGGTGAGCTGAAAGATTAAGCGGAAGGTCGCCTTGAACCTCAAAGATCATATGGGAAAGTCGCCTGTATTTGCATCACTGGACCTGAAGCCGGTTTCTGTGCAGTGTATTTACTCCCATAAAATGCGTTTGCGTTTAACACGCGTGTTGTAGGCTGTCACGATATTTTATTTTTGACTGGCCATAAATTTCTCTAAATAATCTCGAAAAACGATAATGTCTTACACGGCGTTTTATTGCAAGAAATTAAAAACATACAGTAAAACATTTGTATAAATAACAGAAAAGAACAATATTGGAGTACACAACAGGAACAAACTTTAACATTGCTTAAAAAATATAAAAACAGAAATAGCATTGAGGTTCAAAACAAGAACATTTTAAAGTGCTTTTTGTTGTTTATTTATTTTATTCAAATTAACAAACTGTATTGAGGTATCCACAACAATAAAAGTTTTAAATGATGACCTAAAAGAAATCAAATGTTAAAACCAGCCACCAGACAAGGTGCCGTCCTAAGAATAATGAAATTCAAAACAATATTCACTGACAAATGGATCAACGAAAATTGCCTTGATCAGAATAATAGTTTTAGACAATTGCGAGCGAGAAAACACACATTTTAACCTTAGGTGTGGTTTCAAGGCAGGACCTCCTCAGGGGTCTCTAGTTCCCTGGCTAGAAGGTCCTTAAAACCAACCATGATAACCTTGTGAGTGGTTTAAGGACCTCCTCAGGGGTCACTATGTTCCCCTGCTGATAGGTCCTTAAAACAACATGTTAACCTTGTGTGGTTTAAGGACTATCAGGGGTCTCTTTGTTCCCTGCTGAGAGGTCTTAAACAAACATGTTAACCTTTGTGTGGTTAAGGACCTCTCAGGGGTCCCTATGTTCCCTGCTATAGTTCCTTAAACCAACATTTAACCATGTGTGGTTTTAAGGACCTCTCAGGGTCTCATGTTCCCTGCTGAGAGGTCCTTTAAACCACCATGTTAACCTTGTTGTTAAGGACCTCTCAGAGGGGTCTCTATGTTCCCTGCTGAGAGGCCCTTAAACCATCAGTTTCACCTTGTGTGGTTGAAGACTCACAGGGTCTCTATTTCCCTGCTGAGGAGTTCCCTTAAACCAACATGTTTAACCTTGTGTGGTTAAAGGACCTCTCAGGGGGGTCTCATTGTCCCTGCTGTGCTGCACATTCGTTCTGAACACGTGTCTTGTGCGACAAATGCACATGTATTTTTTTGGAGATTAAGGGAAAACCGATTTTGGTTTACACCCACCAACCAAGGGAATCAGCTGATGCATCTAGAGCTCACATTCCTGCAGAAACTTTGTTAGTTTATCCTGGTTTGCTTGTTCTCTCACTGGTACAGCCTTCCTGTGTTGGTGTCACACACCCAAAAATACGTTGAACTTCTCACCTGCTATTGTAGGAGATCACTCATGTGTTTTTCATTATTAGCTCCTGAAGGCCTCTGTTCCCGACCACTTTCTGCTGCTCCATCTCTGCAGCTGCACTGCATAGTACCCCTCTTCTTGTGCATCTCCATCCTCCATCTTAAGCCGCTCCTCAACAGCACTTCCTGGTGTCCTGCAAATACCTCTAAATCCTCCAAAACTGCCTCTGTGCTTGGATCCACAATGGTTGCTTTCCTTAGAAGACTTTGTATATTAGGAGAGACAGTATTTATCTACCACAACCGTGCACGTGTTGGGTCCTTGACTTTGTAGGTGAGGTCAGTGATACTTCTGGACTTGGTGCTCAACAGTTCCTCTTTGATGAGCCCAGCACTGGCTTTATTGAGGACACTGTGACATACTTCTCACCAGAAAGTATGTCAGTGAAGTCACAACAGGCTTCAAGCTGCATTATTGACTCCAGCAACAGACACATATTGCCATGTGGCTTGAAGTGTCCATGGTTTTCTATCCTCCACTAGGATTCTTCTGATTAGCTGCAGCTGCTCCAGTACACTGATCTATCATCTTTTTGTTTACACTGAGCCCCATCTGGTGGCCACATCCTTTAAGACCAGAAAGCAGAAGTAACATCACATTATATGTAGTAATGAATTTGATCTATTTATCTATACAAAGTTCATGTTAAATACTGGAGTGATATATAACTTTATATCAGAGGTGTAAATAGACAAGTTAATCAATTAGTTTTAAAGTATTTTCATTAAAACAATTGTATCAGAATGTTAAAAAAAAATGCCATTTATAAAACTAACTCACCATTATCAAGTGTGTGCTGAGGGAGGCCAGCTCAGTCTTGTGCCTTCATGAGACGGCACGGTGTCTGAGTGGAATTACAGCACTCTCAGCCTCTCACAAGAAGTCCATGGGTTCGAATCCCGTTCGTACCAGGCCATTTCTGAGTGGAGTTTGCATGTTCTCTCCCGTGTCAGCGTAGGTTTTCCTCCGGGTACGATTTCAACGCGGTTTTCCCAACCGACTAAAAAAATGTCCAATAGTTTCTGGCATGTGCCTCCTGTACTGGCCCCCTCCCATACTCTAGTTTGGAGTGAGAGACACATGCCCAAAAAAAAAATAACAATTGTAAACCGCTTTTTGAGACTCAGATCTGCAGTGAAAAGCGGTATCTAAATAAAGATACAAAAGTGAGATCCCTCCTCTTTAAACCAGCACACTTGAAGATTGTCACAAGATTCCTACAGAGTCCACACGCACATCGATCGTGCGTTCTTGTAGTATTCTGCGTTAAGGCATTTTGGGTGATAGCCAAATGCAGATTGTTGGCCAAAACAATTAGCACGGCCAGCAAGATGCGTATTGCTGCCCACAATCTTAGCACCATTGTACATATAATTAACGAGATCTTCTTTCCTGCAGTCCCCATTCATCCAGTGCATTATGAATGTTTTCAGCCAGGACGCAGCAGTGTGGTTCACACACATATCTTGTTTTCTAAACATTCGAGAGCAAAGACCACTCCCCCGTAATGTAATGCACTGTGAGGCACATATATGGGGTCAAGTTAGAAGCTGGACCACATATCTGTCGTTGCCGGAGAAGAATTGTACCATGTTTTCTTCATCAGAACACAACTTTTGACTTTGTTGTACAACGCAGAATGGCAGTTTCAGACTATGTACGTCTTTTTTTGTAACATCCCCCCGTTATTGTTTATCAAAAGTCCCGCAGCATGTCTCTAAAACGCGGGTTTATCCACAGTGTTAAATGGCAACATCTCTTTAGCGATGTATTGTGTTACGCTTCGTTTTGTGAGGGTGAGCCATTTTACCGCTCTCACGTTTATACTTTGTCACCTGGCAAAACAATCCTTCTAACGCAAGGCTGGTCTACCACAGATGGTCCTTCTGTTCAATAGCAGCCTTTTCTCCACTAGTGCATACACACTTGGGGTGGTTAATGCTTCAGAATTGCGCTTTGAGGTTTGTGGTGTTCCAGTCTTTTAGAGATGCGACACACTTTTTTGCAAAGACGACATCCGGGCTGATTCAGATTGCTGGGCTCTCCCACGTGCGTCTTCGGCCTTGTACCGAAATGAGTTCCCATACTGCGGACTGTATGAATCGGGCTTCTTGATCAGTGCTTGTTCCGCCGCCAAATTGATTATAACTGACAGTTTTTCCAAAGCACAGCTTCTAGCACGCACGATCAGTTAACTCCACGTACGGCTCTATGTCCAGCTACTTCCTCCACGCGCTTTCGGCTTGTGCGATATGAAGTAAGGCTTATAGCTGGCGCAACGCAAGATGCGCATGCGCACATTTAAACGAGACTCAAAACGTTATTGTAGCATGTTTATATTTATCGAACGATTAATCGAATAGTAATGTAACTGTGAAGGCCTAACGTTGGACGATGCATGCGGGAGGCAGTGGAGCCACTTCCATCACGCCTCAAAGATATACGACGACGATTCCGTCCAACACATGTCCGTTTCATCTCCGTCTCCGTTATATTCCATGAGGGTGAATGGAAGTGGCTCCACTGCCTCCAACATCCGGAATTCCATCAACGGGAGGGTGCAACGACGCGGACCGGACGAAATAGAAATAAACCTAAATTGATCCTCGGACGCGTGTTGGGTCCGTTTTCCATTGGCACTACAATGAAAAAAATATAAATTAATAAATATACACACATTATTAAACATGTATGATATAAAAATGCTGTAGTCCTGGTTTTATAATGTTTGTTAATGACAATGATTATTACAAACGAGAATTTTTATCATGTATTAATTAAAAAAAATGTTTCCTATCTGTACATCTACCATTATCATTCGCGTAATGTTAATACTTACATACACCTCACTCTTTTTTTCTCATTGCTCTGTCCCCCCTTGGGACACATTGCACTGTCCCCTTGGACCCTTGCACTGTCCCACCTTGGACACTGCTGTGTCCCTTGGACACATTGCGCTGTCCCCCTTAGACACGTTGCTGTGTCCCCTTGGACACTTGCCAGTCCCCTGGAAAACATTAGCTCAGTCCCCTTGGCACACAGCTTGCTCTGACCCCCTTGGACACATTGCTGTGTCCCCCTTGGACACATATGCTGTGTCCCCTTGACACATGCTCTGTCCCCTTTGGACACTTGCTGTTCCCTTTGCTCCTCTCCTCACCGCTGTGTGCGCTCCATCCACACACACACACACACAACATTACCCACGAGAGCTACACTGCACATATGATAGACAGATCTCACACTGGATATTGGAGTTTCTGTTCTCTCTTCCCATTTTCCAATTGCTTTCAATAAGTTCAGGACCACAATCGTTTTAACGGACGGTCCGAAAACGACAGCAGCCCAACGTCGCGTCAACGGATAACGCGCCCGTGGAAGTCCGACCCTCACCGTAGGCCATACCCTCCAAAAGGCACGTCACTTATAGTGAGACGAGCGAACAGAATGTATTCAGATCCTACTCAGTAATCTCCAGAAAAGCTCCTCTGACTGATAATAAGGCTGTAGGATGTTACCATTGTGTTTACCATAAACTGGTCAGACATAGTTCTAGCACAGTTACATTTGTAAACTTGTATATAGTGTTTTCTTCTCAGTTTCAGAGGGTATTCTTGCTTAAAAATAGAGCCATTAATTGGCTCGGATTCACATTTGTTTTCGTGTTTAATGGGCTATTGTATAAACAACATTAAAAAACATTTTCTAATTGAAGATACATGTTAAATGTAATGGCTTTATAGTATATTGCTATAATTTCTCAATTTATTTTATTTACAATTGCAAAGGGCCCTTCTTGTCTTTTGTTGTATGGTGTATTTGGCAGTTCAATAAATATCTAAATTTTTAAAACCTTTTTCTGCTGACAGCTAGTAATATATACAAAAATTGCATAGACCGAAGTTTGGTTTACTTGAAAGTAGCTTCGAATATAGCAAACTACTTTTTACAGCAATTTTGAAACTTAGCTTGCCCTGCATTTTTTATGGTGGATCCTTCTGTAAAAGTGAAGCTGACTTTATTGTAGAGTAGCTTACAAACTGGCATACAATAAAAGTAGCTTGCCCATCACTGGTAGTTTATGTATGTCACATTGAGAGCACGCTGCTACAGGGGACTGCGAGCAGTGTGATATGGAGAGACTCATTAGGATTTGATGTTTTCCTTTTCTTTTATACAGTATTCAACGCAATATAGTTATTTATAAAGCGTAATTATCGGTACTTTTTGTATTCTGTGTTCATTTGGTCTGTACTTAGTAAAGCACTGTTATAAGCTGTGTACAGCTCTGCGCCTAGCGTGCTGAGAGGGACTCGCGAGCGTGTGAAATGGAGAGACCATGAGAATTTGTGTTTTATTTTTTTTTATTACAGAACTGCAGATAAAGACAACCAGTGATCCTAAAAGTGTCCGTCGTGGTGCTTATTCAGCCAGCGCACCCCTATGTCAAGACTTTACAGTTCCCTAATTCTGTTTCTAAATGCTCATTGTATGACGTCATAGAGATTATATCTGTTCAAAAGCCCCATGAACAGGACCCAGGACTGAGGCTGTAGACCCAGGACTGAGGGCTGTAGACCCAGGACTGAGGCTGCAGACCCAGTACAGTAGGCTGCAGACCCAAGGACAGCGGCTGTAGACCCAGGACTGAGGCTGGTAGACCCCCTACAGAGGCAGTAGAACCCAGGACTGGAGGCAGTAGACCCAGGAACCTGAGGCTGTAGACCCAGGACCTGAGGCTTGTAACCCAGGACTGAGGCTGCAGACCCAGACTGAGGCTGGCAGACCCAGGACTGAGGCTGCAAGACCCAGACTCTTGAGGCTGTAGACCCAACGAGGCACTAGAAACCCAGGACTGAAAGGCTGGTAGACCGCAGGACTGAGGTTGTAGAAGTGGCTCCTATACAGGGTGGGGGGTGTATTCCCAAGGGACCGGTGTAGCAACCAGCTTAATAGCAGAACCCGATTGTTGATGTTGAAAGAGAACAATATCATTTCTCACTTCACCCACCCATCAAAACAAATAGAATTATCATGACGTTGTTGTTGTATAGTAGCCAGATCTACATAGTCCATCTACAGAAATGGTGTTTCACCTGTGATCAGTGTGGAAAACCTGCGCACTGCTTCTGGATCAAAAGAGACACCACAGAAATCACACTGGAGTAATACCATAACGAGTGTGATCCTGTGTGGCAACATGTTTTACTACAAACCAAAATCTCAAGGTCACACAAAAAACAGAATCCTCACTGGAGAAAAACCCTCATCGTTGCCACGGAATTGTGATCAGAGTTTTTAGACAAGAGGGTAACTCTCAAAGGTCATCAGAGGATCCACACAGGAAGAAAACCATTTGAGTGTAACCATTGTGAAAAAACACCATATAGGCCAAACAGTCTGCCTCACACTACATCAGCATGTCCACCAGGAGAGAGGACCTCACCAATTTGACCATTGTGAAAGACTAATACAATGGTTATCTCACCTCACAGATGCACTACAGACATGAATCCACACCGGAGATAAAACCATCGTCTGTGGATACTGTGGAAGAACGTTTACTCCAGTCATTCACACTACACAACACATGAAGAATCACACTGGAGAGAAACCTTCAGCTAGCGACGATTGTGGTCAGAAGTTTTTCTCGAGTGATCATGCTCAAAGTGCATCAGAGAATCCACACTGGAGAAAAGCAATTAGCATGTGACATCTGCAGTAAAACTTTTAAAACAAGCAACAGAGCGCACACGTCACCATCGGAGCCACACTGGAGAGAAGCCGAACGAGTGAGACACATGTTGACCATTGAATAAAAATACGAAAGGAGGAAATCTTAACAGCACAAAAGAATCCACACTGGAGAGAAACCTTCAGCAGCGACGATATGTGTCAAGTTTTTCTCTGAGTGGTCATCTCAAATTGCATCAAGGATCCACAACTGGAGCAGAAACCATTTGTCTGTGAAAAGTGCGAAAAGTCTTTTACTAATGGATGCATCTCTTACTAAAACACAATCAAACCTTTAGGAAGCAGACTTGAGCAAGCAGGACCAAAGTAGAAGGCGACATTAGCTGAGGCCTGCATCCTGTGAACCCAGAGCAGACACTACAGGATCTCACTCCAGTCTTAACACCTGGTTTAAGGGGAAAGAATCCATTCTGTTCAGTGTTTCATTTTCATGTTTGACTTTTCTGTTCCGTTAATGCGCGTTCAGACCAAAGCTTCCAAAAAGCTTTGACGCTCTTCAACTGACAGCCGGATAAGTTTTGTCCATTTGGTGCATGAAAGCTTTTGACGCCGAGTGACGCGCCTGACGCCGGTGGAGAGCATCTCTGTTGCCAGTAGTCAGGAAGCGGTGAGATTTTTTCAATGAAGCATCGAAGCCTTTCCATTTGTTAAAAACAGGCAAAATAACGTTGTTGTAGGGCTTCAACAAAACAGCACCGGTATGTTCAGGTTCACCACAGACATTGAGAGGCTGCAGTGTTTGCAGAGTTCCGTCATTTACTACCAGGGAGCTGGCGTACGGAGGAGTTTTCGCTTTCGCGAGTACTGGTCCGCATGACACTCGCCCTGTCCTGAGTTCTCAACCCCGGAGCTCTCCTCTCCCCGCCTCTCCCTGCCTCACCCCGCTCTCTCCGCCTCTCCACTGCCTCTCCCCGCTCTCGCCCGCCGGACTGCCTTGCTCTGAGCCAGTGACACATCGTCAGCCTGTTTTCTTATATTAAATAAACTACGTTTACAACACAGCATGTGTACAATGATTTTGTTACTCAGGAAAGTTACAACTCATACAAATAATATTACAAATAACAATAATGACATAAAACAGCAGCAGCATGACTTCTCATCATGACAGAGACAGACCCTCTGCTGCGCTGCTCCACGACTCTTGATAGGTTGAAGCCCGCGTCAAAGCTTCAAAAGCTCAGCATTGCACAGCTTCGGCGTCAAAAGCGTCAGTGTTTCCATGACAGTGAATGGAGAAGTGCGCGTCAGGTGAAGCCGAGAGCCCCGGCGTCACATGACGCGCGTCAAAATCCTTCAAGAGTCGCGCGACTACACCGCTCACTTGAAGCTTATTGACAGCGGAAGCGATCGGCGTAATCAAACAATCCCTTTGCCGCCGAAGCAGAGCAAATGCTGAGCCTTTTGAAGCTTTGACGCGGCTTCAACCAATCAGGAGACGAGGATCAGCAGCAGCAGAGGGTCTGACTCTGTCATGAAGAGACGTCATTGCTGCTCGCTTTTTTATTGTCATAAATGTTATTAGTAAATAATATTGTATGAGTAGTAACATTCTGAGTACACAAAATCATTGAACACCTGCTGGTGTAGTAAACGTTAGTTTATTTAAAATAAAGAAGCAGGCTGACATGAGTCCTGGATCAGAGCAAGGCATCACCGGGCGGCAAAGAAAAAAAAAGGAAGCCGGTTAGAGGCAAGGGAGAGGCGAGAGAGAGCCGGTAGAGCAGGAGAGGCGGGGATAGGCGAGCTCCGGGGTTGAGACACATACATGGCGGTGACAAGCTGAAGTACCGCTGAAAGCGAAACTCCGTCCGTACGCAGCTCCTGGAGTAAATGACGGAACTCGCAAACACTGCAGCCTCATCAAGTCTTGGGACTACCAGAACATGTTTTTGTTTGACTCCAACAACAACGTTATATTGCTTTATATAACAAATAAAAGTGCTCGCTGCGCTCATTGAAAAACCACCTGTCTGTCCTGAACGTCAGGCAACGGGGAGAGAAGCTCCTCCCACCGGCGTCATCCGTCACTCGCGTCAAAAGCTTCAAGCACCAAAGGACAAACTATCCCGGCGTCAGTTTGAAGCGCGTCACAAGCTTTTTGAAGCTTTTGTCTGAACGCGCCTTAAGGAACAGAAAAGTCAAATACATGAAAAAAGAAACACTGAACATAATGGAAACTTTCCCCAAACCAGGAGATAAGACTGAAGTGAGATCCTGTAGAGTCTGACTCTGGGTTCACAGGATGCAGCCTCAGCTCAGTCTCCTTCATTTTGGTCCAGATGCTTCAGAACCTGCTTCTCGTACAGGTTTTAATGTGTTTAGTAAGAGATGAACCATTAGAAAAAGACTTTTCGCACTTTTCACAGACAAATGGTTTCTCTCCAGTGTGGATCCTCTGGATGCACTTTGAGATGACCACTCAGGAGAAAAACTCTGACCACTTTCGTCGTCAGCTGAAGGTTCCTCTCCATGTGGATTCTTATGTTGCTGAGTTAAGATTTCCTCTTTCGTATAAAACATGTTCCACACAGGTTCACACTCGTACTTCTTCTCTCCATGTGGCTCCGAGGTGACATGTGAGTGCGCTCAGTTGCTGTTTTTAAAAGTTTTACTGCAGAATCTCATGCCAATGGCTTTTCTCCAGAGTGGATACCTGATGCACTATGAGATGATCACTCCGAGAAAAACTCTGACACAATCGTACGTCAGCCTGAAGGATTTCTCTCCAGTAGTGGAATCTCTCATGTTCATTGTAGTGTGAAACTGAGTAAACTTCTTCCCACATTCTCCACAGACGAATGGTTTATCTCCAGATGTGGATTTCTAGTGATCAGTGAGTGAGATTAACAAGTAAAAGTCTTTCACACTGGTCACATTGTGAGGTCTCTCTCCTGTGTTGGACCACCTGAAGTAGTGGAGCAGCTGTTTGGTCCTAAATAGTTTTTTCACCACTGGTCACACTCAAATTTTCTCTCCTGTGTGGTATCCTCTGATGACCTTTGAGAGTACCCTCTTGTCTAAAAACTCTGAATCACAATCGTTGACAGCTGAAGGTTTTTCTCCAGTGTTGAATTCTGTTGTGGACCTTGAGCTTTTGTTTGTAGTAAAACAAGTATCCACAAACGATCACACTCGTATGGTTTTCCTCCAGTGTGAGTTCTGTGGTGTCTCTTTAGATCAAAGCCGAGCTGCAGGTCTATCCACACTGAATCACAGGTAACCCCAATCTGTAGATGGAACGTTGGTAGATCAGCACAAACACACAACGACAGATAATTCAAATATGTTTTGATGGTGAAGAAGTGAGAAATGATATTGATCTCTTTCACATCAAACATCTGGTTCTGCAATTAAATCTGGTGCTCCCGACCCATGGGCTACACCCCCCACCCTGTATAGGAAGCCACATCTACAACATCCATCTGGGTCCCTACAGCCTCATCCTGTTCTAGACCTCAGTCCGGTCACAGCCCTCAGTCCTGGTCTGCAGCCTCATCTGGGTCTGCATCCTCAGTCCTGTTCAGCAGCCTCAATCCTGGTCTAACAGACCACAGATCCTGGGTCTACGAGCCTCATCCTGGTCTACAAGCCTCAGTCCTGGGTCTACAGCCTCAGTCCTGGTCACAGCGCTCAGTCCAGGGTCTACAGCCTCATCATGGTCTGCAGCCTCAGTCCTGGGTCTGCCATCTTCAGGTTCCCCACCCCCTGGGACTCACAGCCTCAGTCCTGGGTCCTACAGCCTCAGTCCTTGTCTTTTGCATTGTGCTATTAACAGGATAATAAACTATGACGTCATACAAAGAGCTTTAGAAACTGAATAGGGACACTGGTACCGTCTGACATAGGGTGCGCTGCTGATTTAGCACCACGACGAAACATTTTAGGAATCACTGGTTGAACTTATCTGCAGTTCCTGTATAAAAAAAAATAAAACGGGAAATAAAACACAATCCTCATGGGTCTCTCCATATCACACGCACGCAGTCCCCCTCCTCATGAAGCTAGGCGAAGCCTGACACAGCTAACACAGGCATATCAGATACAGACCAAAAGAACAACAAGAATACAAAAAGTCACCATAAGTAACCGCTAATAATAACATATTGCGTTGCACATGACCTGTATACAAGAAAAGTAAAACAACAATCCTCATGTCTCTCCATATCACACGCTCGCAGTCCCCTGTTAGCAGCTAGCTCACACATGTGACTACATAACCTAACCAGTGAGGCACCTACTTTTAAATTATGCAGTGTAGCTAAGCTACTCTACAATAAATCAGGCTTCACTTACAGAAGCTACACCCATAAAAATGCAGCAATCAAATTTACAAAATTCTGTCAAAAGTAGTTTGCTAAAATAGTAGCTACTTTCAAGTAAAACAAACTGCAAGTCCTAATGCAATTTAGTGAATAAATACTAAACTGTACAGTCAGAAAAAAGGTTAAACTTTAGATATTTTTAAATAGCCCAACACACCAACAACAACAGACAAGAAGGCCCTTTGCAATTGTAAATAAAATAAATTGAGAAATTATAGCAATAAGCCTTTTTACAAATTATCATGTAACTACATTAAAATGTTTTTTAACTTTGTATTATACCAATAGCTCCCAAAAACACGAAACAATGGGGTGAATCCGAGCCAATTAATGGCTCTATTTAGCAAGAATACCCTCTGAAACTGAGAAGAAAAACACATAAGTTTACAAATGAACTGTAGCTAGAACTATGTCTGACCAGTTTAAGAAAACATGGATAACATCCTACAGCCCTATATTATCAGTCAGAGGAGCTATCTCTGGGATAACAGAGTAGGAATCTAGAAAACATTTCTGTTCTGCCTCTCACCACTAAAGTGACGTGCTTTTGCGGAGGTATGGCCCACGGTGAGTCTGGAACTCCACCGTGGCGCGGCTCCGTTGACGCGCGTATGCTTCTGACCGACGGAGCGTCCTAAAACGGACTAGTTGTCTGAACTTATCTTGAAAGCATTGGAAAAATGGAGAGAGAAAAAGAACTCCAACATATCCAGTGTGAGATCTTGTCTCTCATGAAGTGCAGTACTCTGTGGGTAATATGTGTTTGTCTGTGTGTGTGGATGGGAGCGCACAGCGGGGAGGTGAGAGCAAGGGTCCACCAGCAAGTGTCCAAGGGGACAGAGCATAGCTGTCCCAAGGGGACACAGCAAGTTTCCAAGGGGACACTGCAATAGTCCAAGGGTACAGAGCAAGTGTCCAAGGGACAGAAGCAAGTGTGCCAAGGGGACAGAGCAATTTCCCAAGGTGTACACAGCAAGTGTCCAAGGGACAGAGCAAGTGTCCAAGGGGACACAGCAAGTGTCCAAGGTGACAGATCAAGTGTCCAGAGGGGACAGAGCAAGTGTCCAAGGGACATGAGCAAGAGAAAAAAGAGCGAGGATTATGACAAAGATTATCTTACGCGAAAGATAATGGTAGATGTACGATTCAGGAAACAATTATTTAAAATTAATACAAGAAAAAAATTACACGTTTGATAAATAAAACATCTGTCATTAACAACACATCTAACCAGGACCTAACAGCATATTCAATACTGTTTAATAATGTTTGTAAATATAAAAAAATAGATAAAATTCATTGTATAACCATGGAAAACACCCAAACACGCGTCTACAGTGAACAAATAGCTTGTTTCTATTTGCGTCCTTCCGCGTCCTGATTGCATCCCTCCGTTGATGGAATCCGGAAGTTGGCGCAGTGGATCCACTTCCATTCACCCTCATTGGAAATACGAGACGGAGAGGCTACGGACATGTTTGGACGGTATCCGTCTCCGAATCTCCATGAGGTTGAATGGAAGTGCTCCACAGCCTCCGCATGCATCCTCCGAACGAAGGCCCTGTCACGATAATTAACAATTCGATTACTCGTTCGATAAATATAAACAGCACAATAACGTTTAGAGACTCGATAACTGTGCGCATGTCGCCTTTGCGTGCGCCAGCTATACGCCTTACGTCATCGCCCAAGCGAAGCGCGAGGAAGCTACTGGACAAAGACCGTATGGGACGTAAACTCGAGAGCGTGGCTAGAAGCTGTGCTTTGGAAACGTCAGTTCAAATCAAATGTCGCGGAACAAGCACAGATCATGAAGCCCGATACAACACTCGCAGTAATGGGAACATTTCGGCTACAACCGAACGCACGTGGGGAGCCCAGCAATCTGAATCAGCCGTATGTCGTTCTTTGCAAAAAGGTGGTCGCAACAAAGACTGGAAACAACACCAACCTCAAAGCGCATCTGAAGCAAAACCCCACCAATATGGTATGCACCGCTAGGAGAAAAGGGCTGCTAAAGAACAGGCAGACCATCTCGTGGTAGACATGCCTTTCGAATAAGATTGTTTTGCCCAGTGACAAAGAATAAACGTGAGAGCGTAAAATGGCGCACCCACACAAACAGCGGTAACACACTACATCGCTAAAGAGATGTTGCCATTTAACACTGTGGATAACCCGCGTTAAGGAGACATGCTGCGGACTTAGATAAACAATACGAGGTTACCAAAAAAGACGAACATGTCTGAAACTCCATTCCTGCGTTGTAGCACAAAGTCAAAATTGTGTTCTGAATGACAAAAAACAGTACAAATATCTTCTCCGCAACGACAGATCGTGGTCCACACAGAACATTACCCCTAATAAGGAGCCACACAGTGCATAACATTACGAGGATTTGGTCTTTGCCTCGAAATGTTTAGAAACAAGATATGTGCCTGCAGAACCAACTGCTGCTGCGCTGGCTGAAAACATTAAATCACTGGATGAATGGGACTCGCAGTAAATAAGACATCTCGTTCATTACTACTGACAATGTGCAAATATATGTGGCAGGCAAAACGCAATCTAGGCTGGCCGTGGCTCAATTGGTTTTGTGGCCACAATCGCCATTTGGCAATCCACAAAGCCCTAAACGCAGAAATAGAACGCACGTCGCGTCGTGTGGACTACTGTAGAATCTTGTGACCAACTACAACGTGAGCTGGAATACAGAGAAGGGATCTCATTAGTAAACTTTATTTATATACCGCCTTTTCACTGCAGATCTTATCTCAAAGCGGTTTACATTGGTTAATTTTTTTGGGCATTTGTCCTCACACCACCACACAGAGATTGGGAATGGGCCAGTATAAGGGGGGGGGGGTGGGGGGGGAAAGGGGGGGGGGGGGGGGGGGGGGGGGGGGGGGGGGGGGGGGGGGGGGAAGGACAGGAGGCACATGCCAGAACTATTGGACATATTTTTTAGGTGGTAGGGGAAACCGGAGTACCCGGGGAAACCTACGCAGACACGGAGAACATGCAAACTCCACACAGAAAGGCCCTGGTCCGACGGATACGAACCCAGGACCTTCTTGCTGAAGGCGAGATGTGCTATCCACTCAGCCACCGTGCCGTCTCATGAAGGCTCAGACTGAAGATGCCTCCTCTCAGCACACACTTTTACTGTGAGTTAGTTTTATAAATGCAAATTTTTTTTTTACATTTGATACACATTGTTTTAATTGAAATACATTAAAACTAAATGATTAAGCTTTGTCTACATTTACAGTCTGATATAAAGTATAAATCCCTCCAATAAATATACATAGAACTTCTTAGATAAATAGATCAATTCAATTAACTACATATAATGGTGAAGTTACAACATCTTTCTGTCTTACAGGATGTGGCCACCAGATGGGGCAGAACACAAAAGATGAATCAGACAGAGTACTGGAGCAGCTGCCAGCTATCAGAAGAAACCTAGTGGAGATAGAAAACATGGCACCCCCCACTCAACCAAACATGGCAAGATGTTGATCTGTGCTGGAGTCAATAAATGCAGCCTTTGAAGCCTGTTGCTGACTTGCACTGACATACTTTCTGGTGAGAAGTATGTCACATGTGTCCCACAATAAAGCCGTGCTGGACACATCAAAGGTGACTGTTAGCACCAGTCCAGAAGACACTGAACCTCACAACAAAATCCAAGACCAACACGAGCACGGTGTTGTAGATAAATACTGCTCTCCTAATATACAAAGTCCCTTCTAAGGAAAGCAACCATTGTGGATCCAAGACACAGAGGCAGTTTGGAGGATTTAGAGTATTTCAGTACACCAAGGAAAGAGCTTGTATGAGGACTGCTTAAGATGGAGGTGGAGATTCACAAAACGGGTTAAAAAACAAACAAGCATGCAGCAGCCAGAGATGGAGACAGCAGAAGTGGCGGAACATGTGGGAGAGTGGTAATGGGCGAGGCTTCAGGGCTAAAAGAAAAACATTGAGTGATCTCCTACAAAAGCAGGAGAGTTCAACGTGTTGACACAAACACAAGAGGCTGTATCCAGTGAGAGAACAAGCAAACAAGGAACTAAACAAGAATCCTGCATGGATGAAGCACTAGATGCATCATCTGATCCCTTGTTTGGGAGGCGTTGATTAACCAAAAAAAGGTTTCCTAATCCCAAAAAAATAACATGGTGCATCTTTGCCACAAGCACGAGATCAAACGAATGTTCAGGCACAGCAGGTAACAAAAGACCCCTGAGAGGTCCTTAAACCACACAAGGATAACATGTTGGTTTAAGACCTCTCAGCATGGAACATATGAGACCCCTGAGAAGGACCTTAACCACACAAGGTTAACAAGGTGGATTAAGTACCACTCATCAGGGAACATAGAGACCCCTTAGAGGCCTTAAACCACACAAGTTTAACATGTTGGTTAAAGTACCTCCCTATCAGGGAACATAGAGCCCCTGAGAGGCCATTAAGCCACACAGGTTAACATATTGGATTAAAAGGACCTCTCAGCAGGAACCATAGAGACACCCTGATAGGTCCTTAAACACACAAGGTTAACCTGGTTGTTTAAGGGTACCTCTCAGCAGTGAACAAAGAGACCCCTGAGAGGTCCATAGACCACACCACACAAGGTTAACATGTTGTATAAGACCACTCAGCAGGGAACATAGTGGACCCTGAGTAGGTCCATAACACACAAGGTTAACAAGTTGGATTAAGGCACCTCTCACAGGGAACATAGAGGACCCCTGAGAGGTCTTGCTTAAACCAACAAGGTATTAACAAGTTGTTTTCCTCCTCGCTCCAATTGCTAAAACATTATCTGAACAAGCAATTTTAAGAGGTTTCAGATGGCATGTATATTACTGTACACTTCTTAGCTCCTGTGGTCACAAATGTGACAGTAACATTTTGACTACAAGAGCTCCAGACGTTTTAAACTTGCACAATCATAAGTCGCGTAATTTATCACAGAATCTGGCCTCAGTTTACATTTTTTTCTTTTTTTTTTAATAGGAACACTTCTATGACCACCAAAGTGGTCTCGGCTACCCGGCGTATAGACTGAAAACTGTCCAGCACAACTCCCCTGATGACACTAAGAAATCAAAGTCTTCTTTTCAAGAGGGCCCAAAGACTCCTCGTCCAATAAACACAACTGTGAGGCAGCTGTCTGGTGACGAATCTAAAGAGGCCATGTCTATGATGAGGCATTCAGCTGACAAGAAGATTGTCAAAGATAAAATGATGGCAACTTTTCAGCATAGACAAAGTTGGTTCAAGATCCATCTACTGCCTCCAATGTCCTGGACATGTTCCCCAGATTCTTGGACACCTCTGGCTTGGTAAAGCAAAGACTGTTTTGCATGAATTAATTATGCAATATAATACAATAACATTTGAATATTTTCAGATTGATCAAGATTTTACACTGCTCTTTGGGGAGGAATTGTCTGGGAAATTCATTGCCAGGTGGCCAACATTCTTTAAACCAAGGATAATTTCAGATTGCAAAAATCTAGCTCAAAGTGCTCACCTCACTGACCTACTCTTGTCTGCACAGACAGGGTTTCCTCCAGAGGGGGGGATGGGGGGGATCAGTCCCCCCTAGCCATGGCCCTAGGCGGGGATATCCCCCCCTCAATTTTCTTAGACATGCATGTATACAATTATCACATCAAAAAGTGCAATAACATTATTTTCATTGGGATACATCTGATCTGGCTCACTGTCTAATCTATAATCTAAAACATGATGATAGTAAAAAAATTACATAAAAACACCAAATCAGAAACTTCCATACAGGAAAAATTTGTTCTGAATCGGAGTCTCCTCAGATGAATAGCGGTTCTCTTTTCGCGGTCTTGCAGATTTATTTTTATCGTGATTTTCACTGTATATGAACTTGGTGTGTTCATCCTGATTGGCTAAGGAAGAACCAGTGTATTGTGTTCTGCGTCCTGATTGGCTAAGGAAGAACCAGTGTATTGTGTTCTGCGTCCTGATTGGCTAAGGAAGAACCAGTGTATTGTGTTCTGCGTCCTGATTGGCTAAGGAAGAACCAGTGTATTGTGTTCTGCGTCCTGATTGGCTAAGGAAGAACCAGTGTATTGTGTTCTGCGTCCTGATTGGCTAAGGGGTAATTCCTGTGCCCTGTTTCCTGTATCACAGCATTCAGCCTGATAAATGTAAATCCATGTCTGAGAGCTAGCAGTGTGACTGTAA
Organism: Knipowitschia caucasica; assembly: GCA_964034765.1. NCBI lineage: Eukaryota > Metazoa > Chordata > Actinopteri > Gobiiformes > Gobiidae > Knipowitschia > Knipowitschia caucasica. The sequence continues at coordinate 1,827,197 of OZ035825.1, forward strand.
GTGCTGTATGCTAATTTTCTCCTTGACAAAACCATGGACTAAACCCACAACATGGTTAGTGCTAAAAGTTGAACTTCTGAACATGTTGCAACGATGACAGCAAAGAGGAGCACGGTGCGGAGCCCAGGCCTTTGACGAGGGACTTTCATACAGCACTAAGCCCATTTTTTTCAAAAAATTTTACCATTTTGATTTCAAGATTTCAAAAGGCTATAACTTTAAAGTTTGAGATTAAGGCATTTTGTAAATGAGAACTATCTTCAGTATGAACCAAACTTTGGGATGGAAGTTGATTCGTCATCTAATTTGCATATTGTGACATCATCAAGGTGGTGGCCATTTTGGAAAATGTTAATTATTGTATAAAGATTTCAAAAAGCTGTAGTTTGAGAGTGTATTTTGAGATCAGGGTATACCATCAACAGTCTACGTGAAATATCTTTAGTATGAAAACACAATGTGGGATAGAAATAAATTCACTGATCAAATTTATATAGAATATTTTAGCACTGGTCCACGACCATATGGAACTTTATATGTATTAGACCTTCAATGATCAAGATGGCACTGCTTATAGTTTACCAGTCATGAAATCTGCACTTTGGTTTCAATATTACCCTTTCAAAGACCTGGTGGCATACTGTTTGTCTCAGTGGAAATGAGGCTCCAGAATTCATCGTTTAGAAACAGAGCGATTAAATGAATGGGCTCAGAACTTGTCAGATTGTCTCAACAATAAACAGGCTCTTCAACACTTCTGATCCACTTTTATGGATTCTCTTCTCTAAAGAACTGCCTTCATCATCATCATCTCCGTCCGCAAATTTTCTTCCGTGGCTTCTGCCACGTCTCCCGCGGTTGTTTATCCCCGCTGCATTCACCCACATGCCCGGTGTTATGACCCCCCTGTCCCCTTCACCACGTCTCCTGTCTGGCGTTCGCAGAATGTTTCCACTGCGGCCACACACCGCGGTAAAGAGGTCCGGGTTTTCGGAGTCAGCGGTAAAGAGGTCCGCACATTAAAAGCGGGTGGCCGCTTTATGTTAAAAAGTGCATTGTGGCGGCTCATCCCCGCGTCTTCTCTTTCCAATGTTGCTGTAATTAACAGCATAAAGCGACTATCCGCTTTTAATGTGCGGACCTCTTTACCGCTGACTCCGAAAAGCCGAACCTCTTTACCGCGGGGCCACACGGAGGACGTAAACTGTGGCTGACTGTGGACTATTATGACGCGGACTTCTGTCACTAATAATGTCTGTATCTGCTTCACTGGAGACCTGCGTGTCTTCCTCCTCTGAATCTGAGGGAGCCAGTACCAAATACTTCTCTGATCTCTGGAGACCTCTGGCTCTGCTCTGGCTCCGCTCAGAACTACGGCTCCGCAGGTGTTTTACAAACTCATTTTACTCTAATACTTTGAATATAACTGTAACCGGTGGGTTGTTTGTCCCTAATGAGCCGCCGTAGAGGGAATTCCCCCCCAAGCCGGTACGTAGACTTCCGCATTCCATTACATTAGCACTCATATATAAACACACAGCAGACACCCGTACTGACGCTACATCCCTGTGCCACTTGCGCCAATCGTGGTCCCTGGGGCGGGTATTCCTCTCACTGACCCAGAAATGGATTAAAGGGTAGAAAATGGATGCTGAGTGCCTTGCAGTTTTTATTTGGGTCTAATTGGCATTTAATTTTGTTTTTGTTTCTTTATTTAATTTACTTATTTACTGTGTTTGTTTGGTGCTTAGTTCATTTTAATATATTGAACCCTGTGATTGGGTACTTGTGCTCATTGTGTCTTTTTCTGCTCAGGGTCTGGTCCGGGCGTGGCTTCTCATGGTGGGGGATTTGGTGATAGAGTTACCCACTGCTGCACCATCACTCCTTTTGAATGCCGTGGTATTTTGCACCTCCCTTCACCACTTGTACATTTTCAGTTTGCCTCTTTTCTTGATTTGGTGTGTATGTATGAATGTGTGGCACGGAGCGTAGTGAGTGCTCTATTCCAGCCCCTTAGTCCTCCATCGTGTGTGGCCGCTACTGGCCAGCCCTGAGTGTTGCTTTCTTTCTTTCTGGTTAGCATTGGAGCACATATTTTATAATTGGTATTTTTAATGATTACATTTAATACAATGAAATAAAAACATATATTTTCCTATTTCTTAGGTCTCATTTCGCCAAATAAATTGCTCAAAATTGTATAATTTGTGTCTGGTCAATTACTTGTTGCATCCCACCATTATTCCAGGGCCCTGCGGTCACAATTGGCGTTGCTGGCAGGATGGCTGGGATGCAATAGTGATTGTACTGACTTGGGCGATTATTCTGTATGTTTTGTATTTTTGTTTTGTTTTTTTGTGCTTGTCCAATTAGACCCAAATAGAACTGCATTGGTCATCGAGGAAGCCAGCTGGACCTCCACAACGGCAACGGCTCCTACCGTTCTCCTGTACTTTCCTCACCCCACAACAATCATGGCCACTGAACAAGAGCTCAGAGACTTGGTCCAGCAGCTCCAGTCTGAAAATGAACGGCTGCTAGCCGCTTCCAATATGAACTCTGGAGCAGCTGCCCCGAGTTGCTCCAATGACTGTCCAGCCCCCCTATCTAATGTCCATTCCAGCAATGGGGAGTCTATGGAACGCCTGCTGTATATTCCCAGAGAACGCAAGTGCCCGCTCTTCAGGGGGACTTCTGGGATACCCATAGAGGACTGGATAGAAGAAATGAGGGCCACACTGAGGACTAGACGACTGACCACTGTAGATCAAGCATATTTTGTATTTGACCATTTGGAGGGTGAGGCTAAAGATGAGATCAGGTATAGAACAAGAACAGAGAGGGAAGATCCAGAAAGAATTATGTCTATTCTGCGGGAGTTGTATGGCTGTGTACGTTCCTATGTGTCCTTGCAAGAATGTTTTTTTTCCAGAAAGCAACAGGAGGGAGAGTCACTGCATGAGTTTTCGCATGCCTTATGTTGTCTTATGGAGAAAGTCGAGCGTTGTGCTCCCAGGAAAATGGCAGACTCCCACATCCTCTTACGCGACCAGTTTGTTGAGCACGTCCTAGATCCTAACCTGCGCAGGGAACTAAAAAGGTTAGTGAGGGAGAAGCCTGAGTGCACGCTGTTAGAGGTTAGAGCTGAGGCCATAAGGTGGGAACGAGAGGGTAGACCAGATGAGCCACGGGGTAGGAGCTTTTCAGTCCCATCCTTCAGCGCTGTTCATTATTCCAGGGCCCGCCCACCTAGCCTAACGGCAAACTCGGAGTTCACAGAGCTGCGACAGCTTCTAGAAAAGCAACAGGAACAGTTAAATCAACTGACCCAGGGGTTGTTGGCATTGCAGACAGCCCCCCCGACCTCCAGTCAGGCGACCTAACACCCTACTGTGCCTCCGCTGTCAAAAACCCGGCCATTTTGCTCGGGAGTGTGATAATGAGCGGTTCATTCCACAGGCTCGGCCTCAGCATGTGGCCGCTACCTCTGCTTTTCAGGAGGCGGGAAACTTCAACCCTCTGGTGTAAGGAGCCAAACATCAGAAGGGGAAGGTAACGGCTCACAGATACAAAGGCCAGGCCCACATCGCCCAATTGACCGCCTTATAGCAGCATGTCCGGAGGTAACTGTTAGCTTAGGGGGAGTAACTGCTAAGCTGTTCCTAGACACTGGCTCAATGGTTACCACCTTGCCAGAGAGTTTCTTTAGGCAGAACTTTAAAGGCACCCCTAAATCCTGTAACTGGCTGGAGCTGACTGCAGCTAATGGCTTTGACATCCCTTATGTGGGCTTTGAGATGGACGTGACTGTATTTGGCCAGGTTGTACCGAACCGGGGTATTCTGGTTGTTAAGGACCCCCCAGGGACAGGTGAGGTAAGAGGAGTGTTGGGAATGAACATAATAAAAAATGTTATCAAGTGTTGTTCAGTGAGCATGGCCCTAACCTCTTTGACCTTCCTGAAGTACAGCAGGCATCTGTAGCGTTGCAGCAGGCCTTGTATCATTGCCACTACACTGAGACCACAGATTTGCCACCTACGAGCAGTGTGGCTCGAGTGCGAGGTAGGCGTCCTGTCATTATTCCTGGGGGCTCAATGAAATTGATTGCTGCCACATGCTCTGCTCACTTTAGTCAGTCTACAGGTACAGTCTTGATCGAACCGGTGGATAGTGGTCAACCCCTCCCTGAAGGCTTGTTGGTCTCACCTGCAATGGTCACGGTCGAGAAAGGTACAGTTTACATTCCGGTTGTCAATGTAGGGCAAAGAGGGACTGCACTATACCCTCATCACCCTATAGCAACACTAAGCCGAGCAGATGTTATTAGCATGCCAGATGGAATCTCATTCACACAGCCACATAGTGCAGGGGCCACAGTCTATTCCCAGGCCGTCTTATCTGACTCTGTTAGGGGCCAGATTGCATCACTAGACCTCGCGTCACTAACTGATACCGACCGGCAACGTGTATTCTCCCTCTTGCTTGAACATGAAAAGGTCTTTGCGTCATCTGATTTGGACCTAGGCTGCACCTCCTTAATTACCCATGACATTCCACTAAACGACGATGCCCCAATCAGGCAGAGATACAGGCGCATACCCCCATCTGATTATGACAAAGTTAGGGCACACATTCGTCAATTGTTGGACAGCAAAGTCATTCGGGAGAGTTGTAGCCCCTATGCTTCACCGATCGTGCTTGTCCGAAAAAAAGAGGGCAGCTTAAGACTATGTGTGGACTATAGACTCTTGAACAACAAAACTAGGAAAGATGCTTTCCCACTTCCTAGAATTGAAGAGTCCTTAGATGCTCTCTCGGGTGCAAAGTGGTTTTCCACCATAGATTTAGCTAGCGGCTATCATCAAGTGGCAGTAGGGTTTAATCCCGGGATACGGGATTCCCGGGAAATCTGATGAACTATTTCCCGATTCCCGGGAAATGTTATGACGGGAAACGGGAAATGAAAGTAAAAAAAAAATACAGTGCGCTCCTATTATAAAGCACGTTTATTGTTGTTCAAAGTTCAAACATATTTCATTTACAATCAACATGTCTACAGCTGAGAGGATGGCTCCTAAATTGTGTTTTTGACAACAAATATGGGTCTTAATCGCGCTAAACCACGACTTGTAATGAGGCCAGGCTCAGGGTACGGGGCGCATGTGAGCCCAGAATTTGGTTACGTCCAATTCTATCAGAAAGCTCCTTTCTTTTTTTCCATCTGCTAAGGGCAGCAACAGGTTTGGCTAACATACATATAACACATTTTAAAATCATATAAAATGCATTTAGGGTAATGTTCTGCTTACAATGACGATAGGAATGATAAGGAAGAGAGGAGAAGGGTAAGAAGGTTGATATTAGAAATTGGATGCGCCCGAGAGTCGGCTGCAGCTAAAACACAGAGAAGTTTATGGAGGTGGCACCCGTTTTGTTTTACGCTTTAAAACTCTTTGGGCTTATTTCCAAATGGGGGATTACATATCTGCGCTCAAACTATTATCTGGACTTAAACATGAAACTGGTCTGAACTGAAGTGGTCTGTGCTGTTCATTAATAACTAAGGTAAGACCCATAACACAATTGGAAATGTGCCTTTTACGAACTTTTGCGTTTTGTTTGAGCAAACAATGCGGGCCATGGAAAACATTCTGCTGTAGCCAAACTAATTGTGAATAAGCCGCTTTGTAGGTTCTGTTGATTTATATATGTCCATCTGATTGGGCTGAAGTCAGTGCCTCCAAACCACACCGCACGTCACTGGTCGACAAGTGGATTGCGCAGACATTTAGAATCTCATAATAGTGAAATTCCTGAAGAAAGCCCATCAACAAAACATCTGAAAACGCTATGGCTACTTTAGCAAAGCTAGCAAGTCACTTGGTGAAACACTAGTGGAGATGGCAGCTTTTGTTGGATTATATATTTGAGTGATATCATACATTACTTGGGCTAAAAACAACAGCTATTTCCCGGGATTTCCCGGGAAAGGCGTCGTCTTTTCCCGGGATTTGATACGTCTCATTTTCGGGAAAAATATTAAACCCTAAGTGGCAGTAACTGAGGCAGACAAAGCTAAGACCGCCTTCTGCACCCCATTTGGACTGTTTGAGTTCCAGAGGATGCCATTTGGTCTCTGCAATGCCCCTAGTACCTTTCAACGGCTAATGGAGAGGCTGCTAGGGGACCAGAACTGCCAGTCTCTGCTGCTATATTTAGATGACGTCATTGTGTTTTCATCCACTGTGGAGGAGCATCTTGACCGCTTGAGGCTGGTTCTCAGTTGCCTCCAAAAAGAGTCACTCAAGGTGAAACTGGGCAAATGTAGTTTCTTCCAGAACAAAGTGGGGTACTTGGGACATGTCGTGTCGGCAGCTGGGGTATCTACAGACCCAAAGAAAATTTCTGCTGTGGAGAAATGGCCTACCCCAAGCACAGTAGCCGAACTCCGCTCGTTTCTGGGGTTTGCAAGTTATTATAGGCGTTTTGTAGAAAGCTTTGCCAGGCTCGCGGCCCCCCTGCACCGGGTTGTAGCACAACTGGCTGGCAAGAAAAACCGCAGAGGTCGAGGTGTGTCCCTGAATGATGCGTGGACCGCACAGTGTGACTCCAGCTTTGGAGAGCTTAAAGCAAGGTTGGTGTCCTCTCCGGTGCTAGCATATGCAAATTTTAACCTTCCTTTTATCTTAGAAGTGGATGCCAGCCATGAAGGCCTAGGAGCTGTTCTGTCCCAGGAACAAGATGGCAAGACCCGTCCCATTGCATATGCCAGCCGCAGCCTACTCCCAGCCGAAAAGAACTACAGCTCTATGAAACTGGAGTTTCTTGGCATGAAGTGGGCGATGTCAGAGAAATTCCGTGAGTACCTGCTGAGTAACAAATGTGTAGTGTGGACTGACAATAACCCCCTCAGTCATCTGGGAACGGCCAAGCTGGGGGCTACGGAGCAGCGCTGGGTGGCAGAGCTGGCCGTCTTTGACTATGTGGTGAAGTATCGCCCTGGCCGCACCAACCAGAACGCAGACGCCCTCTCCAGGCAACCTCTAACACACCCCCCAGTTTCATCTCGTCCAGGTACACTAATCCCAGGGGAAATCGACAAGGCCAGAAAGGGTGGCTGTTCAATCCGCCATCTCTGCATTGCCGGAACGAACTCCCGGTGACTTGGTAATCATACAGCAAGCAGATCCTCTTATCTCTTTTGTGCATCCCTATGTTAAGCAGCAACGAATGCCAAGCCTGACCGAGCGACAAGACAAGGGTCCCTGCGTTGCAAGAGTTACTACGCCAGTGGGACCGGCTGCGCACCCGAGACGGACTATTGTACCGGGCTTATCAACGATCAGATGGAGGGGAGGAGGTCCTACAGCTGGTGTTGCCAGAAAGCCTTCGCGCAGAAGTCTTTGAGCAGTTGCATACACATCACGGTCACCAGGGTATTGAGCGCACAACTGAACTGGTACGGCAGAGATGCTACTGGCCTGGTATGCGGTCAACAATCCGTGACTGGTGCCTGCAGTGTGAACGATGCTATCTGGCCAAGAGCACAGTGCCACGGGTACGCGCTCCAATGGGTCATCTATTGGCCTCTGGCCCAAATGAAGTCCTGGCAATTGATTTTTCGTTTTTAGAACCAGCTCAGGATGGCAGAGAACAAGTGCTAGTGATGACAGACATTTTTTCAAAGTTTACCCAGGTTGTTCCTACCCGGGACCAGCGTGCCGCCACCGTTGCTGGTGTCCTAGTCAATCACTGGTTTTACAAGTTTGGAGTCCCAGCGAGGTTGCACTCAGACCAAGGCCGCAGTTTTGAGAACGCCATCATATATCAACTTTGTGATTTGTATGGCATTAAAAAGTCCAGGACTACGCCCTACCACCCGCAGGGGAACGGGCAGTGCGAACGTTTTAACCAGACTTTGCATGATCTTCTTCGAACCCTTTCGGCTGATCAGAAGCGCCACTGGCCACAATATCTTTCCCAACTCTTGTTTAATTACAATACTACTCCGCATCAGTCAACAGGCTATTCCCCTCACCACCTTATGTTTGGCAGAGAGCCCCTGCTCCCCGTGGACTTCATGTTGGGTAAATTCAATGACCCAATCCCCGGGGAATCCAGCCAGTGGATCAGGGAGCACCAACGACGGATGCAGGTGGTTACAGAGAGTGCTAGGGAGCACATGCAGGCGGCTGCTGAACGACGGAAAGGGAGAGCTGACAGGCAAGCGCAGGAGGAAATCTTGCCGGTTGGACAGCATGTTTACCTACAGGACCACTCCCACCGAGGAAGATCAAAAATCCAGGACGCATGGGCCCCAGAAGTATTCCTGGTAGTGAAGCCCCCTGAGCCCGGTAGGGTGGTATATGCTGTGGCCCCGCAAGAGAGACAAACTGAGGTACGCCACGTCCATAGAACCATGTTTAAACCTGTGCTTGCTAGGTGGCAATCTCCCAAAACAAAAAGAGGAACATCCCCTGCGACCACCAACAGCGAACCTGAGGAGGAGGGCCTCTGGCTAGCCAGCGACGCTCCAGGCAGACCGCTCGCAAAGGAACCTTGCATCGAAACTCCGGTGGAAGCAGAGGTGGATCCACCAGTTCAAGAGAACCAGAGTTGCCCAGTGAACTCTGACCCCCCGTCACTTAGGAGGTCCAGTCGAAGGACCGCTGGCCTGCATTCAAATCCATATAATCTGCCAGCTAGATGTAGGGGCAGAGGCAGGGCAAGGGCTATAACCTCCTAGATACAGTGCTTTCCAACCACCTTCACACATTACCGATAAGATTGTGGTATTGTCGGGCCGCCAATTCAAGAGCCCCGGGGTGAATGTAACCGGTGGGTTGTTTGTCCCTAATGAGCCGCCGTAGAGGGAATTCCCCCCCAAGCCGGTACGTAGACTTCCGCATTCCATTACATTAGCACTCATATATAAACACACAGCAGACACCCGTACTGACGCTACATCCCTGTGCCACTTGCGCCAATCGTGGTCCCTGGGGCGGGTATTCCTCTCACTGCTGAAGGCCTGGTAGGTGCGTTTGTGCTCCTCATTTTTTAGTGAATTCTCAGTTCTCCTTTTTGTGTTTTAGACGCTGGCTCAGACTGCTGCGTGTGTAAAGGAGGCGGCCTGCTATGACGTAGCCGCTCTCTGGTAGTCATACTAGGTAATGGCAGTATACAAGTAGAGGAGGAATATTTATTACATGTGTTAATTCTTTTTTTGTTCTTATAGGCGCTGAGTGCCTTGCAGTTTTTATTTGGGTCTAATTGGCATTTAATTTTGTTTTTGTTTCTTTATTTAATTTACTTATTTACTGTGTTTGTTTGGTGCTTAGTTCATTTTAATATATTGAACCCTGTGATTGGGTACTTGTGCTCATTGTGTCTTTTTCTGCTCAGGGTCTGGTCCGGGCGTGGCTTCTCATGGTGGGGGATTTGGTGATAGAGTTACCCACTGCTGCACCATCACTCCTTTTGAATGCCGTGGTATTTTGCACCTCCCTTCACCACTTGTACATTTTCAGTTTGCCTCTTTTCTTGATTTGGTGTGTATGTATGAATGTGTGGCACGGAGCGTAGTGAGTGCTCTATTCCAGCCCCTTAGTCCTCCATCGTGTATGGCCGCTACTGGCCAGCCCTGAGTGTTGCTTTCTTTCTTTCTGGTTAGCATTGGAGCACATATTTTATAATTGGTATTTTTAATGATTACATTTAATACAATGAAATAAAAACATATATTTTCCTATTTCTTAGGTCTCATTTCGCCAAATAAATTGCTCAAAATTGTATAATTTGTGTCTGGTCAATTACTTGTTGCATCCCACCATTATTCCAGGGCCCTGCGGTCACATAACCATTACCACAAAGGCCGCTCATATTAAAGGCACACATGTCCACTAACTCCTCGTGAAAAGTATTAAAAAAAATTACTGCAATAAACGTGTGTGATTTTTTTTCTTTTCTGGGGCATTGGACCTCCCCCCCCCCCCCCCAAACGGTAAAGAGACCATTCCACAAACATTTACTTCAAAAGTAAATAAAGTTAATTACAGTTTTATTAGATACCTGCCAAATTCACTGTGTTCAAACATCTGTGAATGTTGACAATGCAAAAGTTCATGAGTGTAGCCGAGATTAATGATAGATTAGAACCAACAAAAAGCATTTTGATGTATTTGAGTGTAGCACAAAAACAAAAAGTAGATATTTAGATATCTTTGAGAAGTTTAAAAGTTGTTGATTCACCAGCACAGATTAGAGAATCAAACACCATTGTAGAGTAACTGACCCCAAACCTAAAATAGATTAGCTCTTGTAAGGATAATAATAATTTGATTAAATATGTATAATCATCCCAAACTGCCTGAGAGGAGGAAGTGACATCACTTCCTGGTTCAACAAATGTATTTGGAAAACTGACCTTCATAATAATGTTCATATTAACCATTTGTCTTTCTGTGTTCACAGTTTTATTCGTGAGAATCTAGAATAGACATAGAGCAAAATCCCAAGTGTAGTGTAAACAATTAGCATAGAGTAATAAAAGTGAAATTAGCTTCCAATTTGAGACTCAATTCGTTTTTGTCTGTGTTTTGACTGAATCTGCTGAGTTCTACTGTGTCCAATAGTTTATTTTTGTTTTTGTTTAAAAATTGTTTATTTATTTACTTATCTATCTAGGATAGAGGATAAAATCCACTGATATTGATTTTGATGATTATGAGTTTTAATAATTTGTAAACGTTTTTTTTTTTCCCACCTTATTGATTGATCGATTTGAGTGATCACATGTGATTATGTGATCAAAGGGGTGAGTGTTAGTATTAGATAGCAATATGGCCTACGTGCAGGACTGTACAAGGACTCTGATTATTTTGACTATGATGTGACTGTCTCTGTGTGACACGTACGTCTTTCCATGTGTGACGTGACAATGACTATATAAACTGTGTACTGACTTTATTCTGTCTGAGAGAAGGAAACAATGGAAACCACTGGAACTTGAGAGAAACTTAAATAAACTTCCAGAGTTTGGCGCACCATGATCCGTCTCTGTCTGTCATCCCTGACAGCAGTACATATGAATGTGTCAGAAACAGCTTCAACATCAAGATGCTGGAATTAGCACAAAAGCTAAAATGCATCCTTTGTCCTAAAGCGGCAGAAGAAACACATGTTTAATATATATGCTCTGTATGTTCATGGGGAGGCTGCACCTTTTTACTTCTTTCTCCATTTAGAGCCCACCACTTGGAAACACAAACACATTTGTACAAACACATTGAAATTGTAAATATACTTAAACACATGAATCTACTACAATGTATAAAAGTATCTTCATAAACTAAGGAACGTAAATATTGTAAATACTTAAGATATAATTTTAGTTCAAATTAATAAAAAACAGATATATAATAACAGAGGTGAGAGTGTTTTTTTGTGTCCATAAAAGCAGAGTAGTTGGAGCTGGTGCAGAGTTCTGAGAGAACGACCCCAGGTGCACTTCCTCCTCAGTGGGATTAAACTTTGTGTCTTTATGTTTTTGACCTTTATGTTGGAATAATGTAACAGGCAAACTTTAAACTACACTAATCATGAAACTGTCACAGATTACTTTGTCCGAGCGGGACTCCAACCCAGACTCTCCCCCCTCCCTCGCAGCTGTGAAACAAGCTCCCATTGGTGATTGTTGCTGTGTGTCCTTGAGCAATACACTTGACCCTCCTCACCCCCAGTGTCTGGATGGTGATTGGTTCAAGTCAAATCAAATCCAGCAGGAATGAGGGAGGGTTAAAGGAAGGTCCTGGAGTGTGATTGGGTGTTGCATTGGGGGTGACATGTCCACGATGACAGTGGTCAGATAATGTTAGGTTGTGGATATGTCCAGGGGAATGTGTGGAGAGTCCACATGTGGGAGGTTAAGGACACTTTTCTTGTTGATGGAGCGAGTGTTGAGTCGCACTGGAAGAAAACAGAAGCATCATTACTGCCTTTTGGACTCACTATTGTTTCAGCTGCTTCTTCAATAGTTTTTATCTGCAGTTTAGTTCAGAATAATAATGTCCCACTCTGTCTCCTTCTTCATCACATGTCAGTTTGAATCTTAGACTTGATGCAGCTTTAAAGGAACCATAAGATTTTCCTTTCAGACAAAAACATGATGTATCCGAGTCTCCAGACACAAAGTAAAGATGTTCAAATCCACAATAAGTGTTTGGTCTGTAAAGCTCAGCAGCTGCAGCACAGGGTTAAGACTGAAGTGTGATCCTGTAGAGTCTGACTCTGGGTTCACATGATGCAGCCTCAGCTCTGTCTCCTTCACTTTGTTCCAGATGCTGCGTCTTCACACCTGCTTCTCTACAGGTTTTATTGTGTTTATGAAGATGTGACCTTTGTGTAAAAGACTTTCCACACTTTTCACAGACAAATGGTTTCTCTCCAGTGTGGATCCTCTGATGCACTTTGAGATTAGACTTCTGAGTAAAACTCTGATCACAAACGTCACAGCTGAAGGATTTTTCTCCAGTGTGGATTCTGCTGTGGACCTTGAGATTATCTTTTCTAGAAAAACATGTTCCACACTGGTCGCACTTGTACGGCTTCTCTCCAGTGTGGCTCTGATGGTGATGTGCACGCTTTTCTGCAGTTCTAAAAGTTTTACTGCAGAGGTCACATGCAAATGGTTTTTCTCCAGTGTGAATTCTCTCATGTCTTTTGTAGTGAGTAAACCGAGTAAACTCCTTCCCACAGTCTCCACAGACGAATGGTTTTTCTCTAGTGTGGATTCTGTGGTGCACAGTGAGGCTAGATAATTGTGTAAAAGTCTTTTCACACTGGTCACATTGGTGAAGTTTCTCTCCTGTGTGGACATGCTGATGTAGTGAGAGCTGCTGTTTTCTCCTAAATGTTTTTCCACACTCGTCACACTCAAATGGTTTCTCTCCTGTGTGGATCCTCTGATGACCCTTGAGAGTAACCTCTTGTCTAAAACTCTGATCACAAACGTCACAGCTGAAGGGTTTTTCTCCAGTGTGGATTCTGCTGTGGACCTTGAGACCTTCTTTTGTAGTAAAACCTGTTCCACACAGATCACACACGTATGGTTTTTCTCCAGTGTGAGTTCTGTAGTGGGTCTTTAGTGCAGAAGCAGAGCTGCAGGTCTTTCCACACTGATCACAGGTGACCCCCATTCTGTAGATGGACTTTGTAGATCTGCAACAAAGACAACAAAGACATGTCATGAATATAAAAATACAAAAGTTTCTTCAGCCCAAAACACATGTATTTGTACTGAAAGCCAGAGCTTTCAAATACATTTCCTAATTTTGAAAAAGCTGAAAAAAGGATAAATAGGCCTTATCCACAGGAGGAAGAAAGTTCTGTAAATATTAATGTAATAAAAAAAAAGTGTGGGTTCATTTCACAAAATAATAAGAAAAATAGTATGCAATGCTGTAACCCAGAGCCCACAGACTCTGCTTCAGGTCGAGCTCAAGAAGAGAGGAGGAGGTGGATGAGGAAAGAGAGAGAGAGGATGGGACGAGAGAAGGAAGGAGAGGGGGAGAGAGAGTGAGACCTAAGCCAGACACAAACTTCAGCCACGATGAGATGTGACTGATCTGGATCTGAGGAGGGTTCACTGGAGACAGAGCAGAGAACACAGAGCAGAGAACACAGAGCAGAGAGCAGAGAGCAGAGAACACAGAGCAGAGAACACAGAGCAGAGAACACAGAGCAGAGAGCACAGAGCAGAGAACACAGAGCAGAGAACACAGAGCAGAGAGCACAGCCTCTGGACTGTAACATGGTCCTCTTGAAATGTAAGGTAAAATGCACCTTACATTTGAAGGAAACCCTAAAGATATTGATGAACAGCTTCATTTGAGGCTAAATAACAATGATCGAGAAGGATTGAACCTGTGAGAGCACGTGATCCTGGACCTTTCTATTGTATTGACTTGTTTTAAAGTGAGTGAAGAAAAGTCCAACATACACGTTATTTACAAATCACATGAATGAATGTTGAACTGAGTCTACAGCTGAGAGAAAACAGTAAGTGGAGAGGACAAAGGACAGGCTAACGACTAGCATTAGCATTAGCATTAGCATTAGCATTAGCCCCGACACAGGATCACTCAGATCTTGGCACAAACAAAGTTAAAGCTGGAATCCCCGAGGCCCACGTGACTCAAAGCCACAGTCTGTTAGTGGACAATAAAGAGTTTAAAGTCTTGTACTTACATCTGTCTCTGTGGGAGTCTGTTGTAGATCCAAGGAGGGACTGAAGGAAAATGGGGCCGTGTGAAACAACAAAAACACGATCTTGTTCTTACTTCCTTCTTCTTCTTCTTCTCGTGTTGTTTTATGGCAGTTGGCAAACAACTTTTGGTGCATTACTGCCACCTTCCGGAGTGGAGTGTGGGCCAGGATGGCCCCCACAGACAACAACTAGCTCCTAGCCTTAAATCCTACCTTCCAACCCAGATTTCTTCAGAAACTTAAACAATTCTTTTCTAACCACCTCTTTATCACAAACTTTCAATATATCCTTTACACAAAATCCAATTTTATGACTTCTCAGTACTCGTTTAAATGGCTCCCTATACTCTCTATATCTGGGGCACTTAATAATGGCGTGTTCCACATTTTCCCTTGTCCTGCACACATCACAATTGCCTGTCTCATGCTTCCCTATTATTCTCAATGTATCATTTAGTCCTGTATGCCCTAATCTCAACCTTGACAATATATCTTCCTCCCTTCTATTTAGCGAACCCCAATCCTTCATCTTGAGCTCTGCTTCCTTTTGTATTTCATACAAAAATCTTCCTTTTAACCCCTCTTGCCACCTTTCTTGCCACTGCTCTCTCACTTTTACTTTTATTATGCTTTTGATTTCTGCTTTACTATACCTAATTGGAAAGTCAACCTCCCCTTTTTTTGTCCCTCCTTTTGCAAACATATCTGCCAACTCATTTCCCTCCACCCCTATGTGAGCTGGAACCCACACTAATGTCACCACTTTACCCTTCCTATATATTCTCTCTAAAGTGTGTCCTATCTCTACTATTATATCTGGTCTGGATCTCGAATTCATGTTTTTAATACTTACTACTGCACTACTTGAATCTGATGCTACTACACTTCTCTCTGGTCCACTTTCTTCCACCCATTCCAATGCTAATAGAATTGCTATAAGCTCACCTGTATATACTGCTAAATTGTCACTTATTCTCTTCTTTCCTACTACACCTAGTACTGGGATGACAAAAGAAACTCCAATCCTCCCATCCTCTAACTTTGACGCATCCGTAAAAACCATTACTTGCTCCCCATATTTCCCTAGATATTTCTCTACTCCCTTACTTCCACACTTTTCTCTACCTAAAAGACCCAGATCAATGCTTACCTCTTTCATATTCCAAGGAGGGACAACTGAAAGTGGCACTGTTGGACTCATGTCTAATTGAAATATCTGTGCTTCCCTCGCTTCACTCTCACAGACCCATCCAAAGCTATTCACTTGTAGTTTGACTTTCTCTTGACAGGGTCTTAACACCTCCAACCCTGGATTTGTTCTTACTTCCGGGTCTTCTTCTTCTTTTAGTTTCCGGCAGACTTGGCGCCTCTTCGCACATTGCTGCCTTTCCCGGTCATATTGTGCACTGCATTCATTTCTGCAGGTTATAGACTTCAAGCCTATTGCCTATACCCAGATATTCAGCTCAGCTGCTCGCACAAAGTTCAAAACCGCTCTCACAACATGGTTCTGTTCTCTAGCTGGGCTCAGGAGTGACTTCAGAGTCCAGTCCATTGCTAACTTAGACACCAACTCCTTCAGAACGGCTCGCTGACCAAAATATACTGGACAATGCATGACAACGACAGTTTGATTTTCGTTACAGTGTGCACATAACCCACTTTGATGTTTACCCTCTATATACAGTGCCTTGCGAAAGTATTCGGCCCCCTTGAACCTTTCAACATTTCGCCACATTTCAGGCTTCAAACATAAAGATATAAAATTGTAATTTTTTGTCATGAATCAACAACAAGTGGGACACAATCGTGAAGTGGAACGAAATTTATTGGATAATTTAAACTTTTTTAACAAATAAAAAACTGAAAAGTGGGGCGTGCAAAATTATTCGGCCCCCTTGCACTAATACTTTGTAGCGCCACCTTTTGCTGCAATTACAGCTGCAAGTCATCAATCATGTTGTTGATTTATGAAAAAAAAATTTTTTTTTATATCTTTACGTTTGAAGCCTGAAATGTGGCGAAATGTTGAAAAGTTCAAGGGGGGCGAATACTTTCGCAAGGTACTGTATCTGTCCCACGCTAGCCCACAATGCCCAAGTCTCAGTCTAGTAAGGATGACCTCAGACCTCCTATCCGTAACAATTATTACTGGTTTACATTTGAGAGAGGAATGAATAGAGTATAAATGACGCCCCCTGCTGTCTCCATCCCACATTGCTTGCCAAGCAGCTGTAACATGCATGTTTATCTTAGTTTTCCACTCACTCATGTTTTGCCGCCATATCTGCCACTTCATTGCCCCAGATACCAACATGAGCCGGCTCCCAAAGAAAGCCCACCGACCCTTAGGCCCCGACTCCACCGGGCGCGTAAAACGGACGACGGATCCGTCCAAACATGTCCGTTTCATCTCCGTCTCTGTTATCTCCATGAGAGTGAATGGAAGTGGCTCCACTGCCTCCAACATCCGTACGTCGGATGGATTCCGTCAACGGAGGGTGCAACGGACGCGGACGGACGAAATAGAAACAATCCTATTTGTTCCGTCCGTCGACGCGTGTCGGGTCCGTTTTCCATTGAAAATACAATGGAATAATATATTTACCACATTATTAAACATGTATTGATATATGCTGTAGTCCTTTGTTATAAGTATTTGTTAATGACAATGATTATTAACAAATGTGTGTAATTTTTTTTCATGTATTAATTTAAATAATTGTTTCCTGATCGTACATCTACCATTTATTTTTCGCGTAATGTTAATACCCTAAACTTTACATACACCTCGCTCTTTTTTCTTTCGCTCTGTCCCGTCTACCTGCGAAGCGCTCTCTCCTCACTGCACACACACACGCACTCACACACACATTACACACAGAGCTACTGCACTTATGAGAGACAGATCTCACAACACTGGATATGTTGGAGTTCTTTTCTCTCTCCCCTTTTTCCAATTGCTTTCAATAAGTTTTGCCTCATCCATCGCGACGTCCTCAATGCTTCAATATGCTGTGCTTTGCACTGATCATAGCCACAGCTCATACAAATCACACACCGCTTCTTCTATTTAAAAGTATAGCGGCTGCCTGTTGCCTAAAGCCGCGGAGAGGCGAGTTGGGTCCGATAAAAGTGTATGACGCGCTAAATAAGTATAGAAAACAAACGAAGAGGTGGATCATAATAATCGCTGCGGTCACAGGCCCAAACACACATGCACGCACACGCACATGCCTCCCACCACACACATACACACAAACACACACACAGGCGCTCTCATGCACACGCTCACGCACACATGCACGCCGACAACACATGACTCCTCCATCAGCCAAACATTCATTAATTCAAACAATGCCCAAACGTGTCTCCTACAAAAAACAAAGCAGGCTGATAAACGCACAGCCAGAGCTGCGCGCTGCTGCAGCCGGTTTGACCACTAGTCCGTTTTACGGACGTCCGACGGACAGCAGCCAACGCGCGTCAACGGAGACGCGCCCGGTGGAGTCCAGGCCTTAGTGACGATGCATACACTCGCGTACACGCACGCACACACTCATGCGCACGCACACACTTGCGCGCTCTTGGAGGGAGACAGGACGGCAGGAGCCGCGGTCTCGGAGGACTAAACTGAGGCCTGGACTCCACCGGGCGCGTCTCCGTTGACGCGCGTTGGCTGCTGTCCGTCGGACGTCCATAAAAAAGACTAGTGGTCAAACCGGCTGCAGCAGCGCGCAGCTCTGGCTGTGCGTTTATCAGCCTGCTTTGTTTTTGTAGGAGACACGTTTGGGCATTGTGTGAATAAATGAATGTTTGGCTGATGGAGGAGTCATGTGTTGTCGGCGTACATGTGTGCGTGTGCGTGAGAGCGCCTGTGTGTGTGTGTGGTGGGAGGCGCGTGTGTGTGCGTGCATGTGTGTTTGGGCCTGTGACCGCAGCGATTATTATGATCCAGCCTCTTCGTTTGTTTTCTATACTTATATGAACAATAGAAGGCCATGGCCTATATAGTAGTACAAAAACAAGATAAAATAGAAGTACAAGACACACAATGTTCTTTGATTGTATATCTGCTACGATTGTGTATCCGTTGTTTTAGCTGACTGACGCCTGGGTTTGGCTCTTTCATGATGACGCAAATTCCAATATATAATGTTTCCCTGTTTATTGTTCTGGCTGAACCTACCACCTGTTGTGAATAAACTTCCAGGTTGCTCTGGTGTGCAAAGATCCCTGCCTATGCGTCTGATTTTCGACAGATTTGGTGGAGGAATGCGGGACTGAGCACACTTTTGCCCTGGTTGTTTTGAAATGGTTTTTTTCAGCGTGAGAGAGCTGAGACTATCTGGGACAGACGCTGTTGCAGCTGGCTGGAGAAGTGGTCGGTTCGGATATTTCTTTGCTCTCTCACTGACCTTTCTGACTTTTAGTGTTTAAATTTATTTTTCCATGTCTGTATTTCGGGGATTTCTGACGCGTGATATTTCTCAGCCGATGGAAACTAGTTCCCGGTACTAGTGAGCATTGTTTCATGATCTGAGAGACCCCGGTTGGACGTGGAAAAAGCTGGTATTTGGTGGACCTCTGGACAGCACCTGGGCCCTGTTCGACAAAGGAAAAGGTAAGCGGACACCTGTTAATTCAAAGTCTGCCTCATTGAGTAAGCTAAATTGTGGTCTGTTTTTGGGGTCTGCCAAATGTTTTATCTATAGATAGGATTGTATTGAAGAGAGGTTGGCTACCTGCAGAGGAAAAGGGTTAAAGGCTCAAGGGCCCACAGAAGGGTTAAAGGCCCACAGACAGGTTTGAGGCCCACAGAGAGGTTTGAGGCCCACAGAGAGGTTTGAGGCCCACAGAAGGGTTAAAGGCCCACAGAAGGGTTAAAGGCCCACAGAAGGGTTAAAGGCCCACAGAAGGGTTAAAGGCCCACAGAAGGTTAAAGGCCCACAGAAGGTTAGAGGCCCACAGAGATAGGGGTTAGAATCCCCCAAAGGGTTAAAGTCCCACAGAGAGGTTAGAGGCCCATAAGAATAGAGAAGCCATGGTATAGAATTCATAAAAACAATTTAAAAAAGGGAAACGTTAAATAAGTATGGACCTTTTTGTTACTAGTGTTGAAATGGACCATTTCTATACTTAGATGACAAAAGTATAAAAAACATCAGACATATTCTTGAAATTGAGTGTAAATTGCATATATTTGGTCTTTAGTATAACTTCTTGTGAATTATAGGAATTTTAGTTTGGTTTTATGTTATATAACACTTAAAAGTAATCTTGAAAGTTATTCTGATAAGGAATTCTTACTGCTGTATGTCTGTGTGTGTGCGTCTCTCTCTCATGCTGCGTTGCCAGGGTAACCGCCCCCACCCTCGCGCCGGCTCTGCTTTCTCTCTGCTCTGTATTAAAGGAGATACCGTCTTTATAATTTTGGCTTTTTATGGTTTTATTCCGTTAAATTTGGAAAATTTTTGATCGAACATTGTGTTATGACACAATTAAACGTTTTTAAACACCATTAGTGAATAAGTTGTGAATTATTTTGGATTAGAACTAAAAAAACTTTGCTTTTCTTTTTAAATCTGCTGCTTTGAGTCCATTATAACCAAGGGATAGATATGTATCGCTGATATATTTCATAACTGATATACTCTTGTTTTCTTGTGCATCTCCATCCTCCATCTAAGCAGCTCCTCAACATTCTCTCCTTGTTGTCCTGCAATAACCTCTAAATCCTCCAAACTGCCTCGGTGTCTTGATATATTTCATAACCGTGCTCGTGTTGGTCTTGATCTTTGTTGAAGGTCAGTGTCTTCAGGACAGGAGCTAACAGTTCACCTTTGATGAGCTCCGCACTGGGCCATTATTATGACACTGTGACATACTTCTCACCATAACGTATGTCAGCTGAAGGTCCAGCAACAGCTTCAAGGCTGCAATTAATGACTCCCAGCACAGACACAATCTTGCCATGTTGGTTGAAGTGCCAATGTTTTTCTATCCTCCACTAGGATTCTTCTGATTAGCTGGCAGCTGCTCCCAGTACTCTGTCTATCATCTTTTGTTTACTGCCATTCCAAATCTGGTGGCCACATCCTGTAAGACAGAAAGTCATGTTTGTACATCACATTATATGCATAATGAATTGATCTATTTATCTAAGAAGTCTATGGTTTATTATACTAATGGAGGGATTTATTACATATATCAGACTGTAAATTAGACAAAGTGTTGAATCATTTAGTTTTAAAAGAATTTCGATTAAACAATGATAATCAAATGTTAAAAAAAATTGGCCATTCTAATAAAACTAACTCACCAGTACAAGTGTGTGCTGAGGAGGCCAGCTTCAGTCTGTGCCTTCAGAGACGCACGGTGGCTGAGTAGGATAGCACTCTCGACTCACCGCCTCTCAGCAAGAATGTCCTGGGTTCAATCCCGTCCGACCAGGGCCTTTCTGAGTGGGAGTATGCGATGTTCTCGACCCGTGTCTGCGTAGTTTTCCATCCGGTACATCCGGTTTCCCCCTACCAACTAAAAATATGTCCAAATAGATCTGGCATGGCCACCGTTACATGGCCCCTCCCATCTCTGTGAGGAGTGAAGACAAAAGCCACCCAAAAAAAATTAACAAATTGTAAACAGCTTTGAGACTCAGATCATTCGTGAAAAGGCGTAATATAAATAAATAATTACTAAAGAGATCCCGTCCCTCTTTATCCAGCTCACGTTGAAGAAGGTCACAGATTCCTACAGATCCACACGCACGCGAAAACCAGACGTGCGTTCATTTTCTGCGTTTAAGCATTGTGTGATAGCCAAATGCATATTGTGTGCCAAACAATTGAGCCACGGCCAGCCGAAGATTGCGTATTGCCTGCCACAATATGTGCCACCATTGTCATAGTAATTAACGAGGAGTCTTCTTTCTGCAGTCCCGCATTGTCTATCCAGTTCATTAATGTTTCAGCCAGGAAGCACAAGTGTGGTTCTCAGCCACAAATCTTGTTTCTAAACATCGAGTGCAAAGACCAATCCTCCGTATGTAATGCACTGGTGAGGCTCATATATGGGGTCATGTCAGAGCTGTGACCACAAATACTGTCGTTGCGGAGAAAATTGTAAATGTATTTATGTCATTCAAACACCACTTTTGACTTTGTTGTTCAACGCAGATGAGGAATGGCAGTTTCAGACATGTACGTCTTTTTTGTAAACTAACGTATTGTTTATCAAAGTCCCTCAGCATGTCTCTAAACGCGGTGTTTATCCTCAGTGTTAAATGGTCAACAACTCTTTTAGCGATTTAGTGTGTTACGTTACCTGCGCTTAATGTGAGGTGCGCCATTTACGCTCTCCACCAACCTACTTTATACTTAGTCACCTTGGCAAAACAATCTACTACTGAAAGGCTGTTCTACCACGAGATTGGGTCCTGCCTGTTCAATAGCATCCTTTATCTCCCAGCGTGCATACACACTAGGTGTGGTTATGCTCAGATGCGCATTGAGGTTTGGGGTGTTTCCAGTCTTTGTTGCTACACCAACTTTTTTGCAAAGACGACATACCGGCTGATTCAGATTGCTGGGCTCCCCCCACTGCGTCGGCTTTTGTAGTCCGAAATGTTCCCATACTCGGCTGTTGAATCGGGCTTCTTGATCATGGCTTGTTCCGCCGCCATTGTGATTTGAACGGACGTTTCCAAAGCATATCCTAGCACGCTCTCCGGAGTTTACGTCCACTACCTACAATACGGCTCCTATGTCCAGCTAGCTTCCTCGCCGCTTTCGGCTTGGGCGATGACGTAAGGCGTATAGCTGGCTGCACGCAAATGCGCAGCGCACATTTATCGACGTCTCAAAACGTTATTGTGCATGTTTATATTTATCGAACGATAATCGAAATAGTAAGAATCGAGACAGGCCAAACGTTGGAACGGATGCATGCGGAGAGCAGTGGACAGCCACTTCCATTCACCCTCATGGAGATACGACAGACGTGATCCGCCAGACAATGTCCGTTTCATCTCCCGTCTCCTTATTTCCATGAGGGTGAATGGAAGGGATCCACTGCCGCCAACATCCGGATTCCATCAACGGAGGGTGCAACGGTACGCGTACGGACGAAATAGAAACAAATCCTATTAGTTTCCGTACGACGCGTGTTGGGTCCGATTCGCATTGGAAATACAAATGAAAATAAAAATATATATTAATTATAATACAACATTATTAAACATTAATGTATATGCTGTAGTCCCTGGTTATTAAGTGTTGTTAATGAACAATGATTATTACAAACGTGTAATTTTTTTCATGTATTAATTTAAATATATTGTTTCCTGATCGTACATCGACCATTTATCTTACGCGTATGATTAATCTGTACATACACCTCGCTCTTTTTTCTCGTGCTGCTGTCCCTGTGGACACATGCTCTGTCCCCTTGGAACACTTGCACTGTCCCCTTGGAACACGAATTGCTGTGTCCCCTTGACCAATTGCTCTGTCCCCTTTGGACACGTTTGCTAGTGTCCCCTTGGACAACTTGCACTGTCCCCTTGGACACTTGCTCATGTCCCCATTGGACACGTTGCTCTGTCCCCCATGACAGACTGCTTGTGTCCCCTTGGACACATGATTGCGGTGTCCCCATGACAACCTATGCTCTGTCCCCTTGGACACTTTTGCTGTTCCCCTTGCTCTCTCCTCAACGCTGTGCGTCTCCATCCACACACACCACACACCAAACATTACCCACAGAGCTACTGCACTTATGATAGACAGATCTCACACGGGATATGTTGAGTTCTTTTCTCTCTCACCATTTTTCCAATTGCTTTCAATAAGAGTTCAACCACTAGTCCGTTTTACGGACGATCGCCGACGACAAGCAGTGCCAAAAGCGCGTCAACGATACGGGACCCGGTGGAAGTCCAGACCTCACCGTGGCCATAACACCAAAAGCACTTCACTTTAGTGTGAGACGAGCGAACAGAAATGTTTTCAGATCCTACTCTTGTAATCCCAGGAAAAAGCTCCTCTGACTGATAATCAGGCGGTAGGATGTTAACATTTGTTTTCATAAACAGGGTGCAGACATAGTTCTACGCACAGTTTCATTTGTAAACTTATGTGTTTCTTCTCAGTTTCAGAGGAATTCTGCATAACTAGAGCCTAAATTGGCTCGATTTCACATTTTGTTTCAGTGTTTATTGGGCTATTGTTTATAAACAACAGATAAAAAAACATATCCTAAGAAGTACATGTTAATTTGTAATGGCTTTTGCTAAAATTACTCAATTTATTTATATTTACAATTGCAAAGGGCCTTACTATGTCTTGTTGTTGGTGTTTTGGGCTATTCTAAAAATAAACTAAATTTTAACCTTGTCTGACTGACAAGTTAAGTATTTAATCACTAAAATTGCAATAAGGACTGCAGTTTGTTTACTTGAAAGTAGCCTTCTATATAGCACACGACTTTTGTACCAGAAATTTGAACTTAGCTTCTGCATTTTTATGGGTGTAGCATCTGTAAAGTTAAGCTGAATTTATTGTATAGTACTTAGCTAACTGCATAAATAAAAGTAGCTTGCCCATCACTGTAGTCTTATGAAGTCACATGTTAGAGCAAGCTCAAACCATGGGACTGCGAAGCGTGTTATATGGAGAGACCCATGAGATTTGTGTTTCTTTTCTTATATAAGGTATGTGCCACGCAAATTGTTATAATTAGCGTAATTAAGTACTTTTTGTATCTGTGTTCTTGTTGGTCTGTACTGTAAAGGCAGCTGTGTTTAGCTGAGATCATCTGCGCCTATGCGTCTGAGGTAGGGAACTGCGAGGCGTGTGATATGGAGAACCATGAGGATTTGTGTTTTATTTTTTTTTTTATACCAGAACTGTCAGATAAAGTCAACCCGTGATCCTAAATGTGACGTCGTGGTGCTTAATCAGCCAGCGCACGTCCTATGCAGACTGTACAATTTGCCCTATTTCTGTTTTCTAAAGCCATTGTATGACGTCATAGTTTATAGCTGTTTCAAAGCCCACATGAACAGACCCAGGACTGAGGCGTGTAGACCCCCAGGTCTGAGCTGTAACCCAGGACTGAGTCCTGTCAGACCCCAGGACGGAGGCTGCCGACCCGGACTGAGGCTTGTAGACCCAGACTGAGGCCTGTAGAACCCAGGACTGAGGCTGAAGACCCAGGACTGATGCTGTAGACACCAGGACAGGGCTGAAACCAGGACTGAGGTGTAGAAACCCAGGACTGAGCTGCAGACCCAGGACTGAGGCTGCAACCCAGGTACTGAGGCTGCAGACCCAGGACTGAGGCTGTAGACCCAGGACTGAGGCTTCTAAGGACCACAGGACTGAGGCTGTATACCCAGGACTGAGGTTGTAGAAGTGGCTCCTATACAGGTGGGGGGTGTAGCCCCTGGGGTCGGAGCAACCATCTTTAAAAGCAGAACCCGATGAATGAATGTTGAAAGGAACAAAAATCATTGTCTCACTTCTACCGACCACCAAAACATATTGAGAATTATCTGACGTTTGTTGTGTATGTTGCAGATACTACAAAGTCCATCTACAGAAGGGGTTCACCTGTGATCATGTGGGAAAGACCTGCAGCTCTGCTTCTGATCTAAAGAGACAACCAACAGAACACCCGACTGGAGTGAAAACCATCACAGTGTGATTCTGAGAGTGTGGAACATGTTTTTACTACAAAACAAAATCTCAAGGTCCCACAACAGAATCACACAGGAGAAAAACCCTTCAGCTCAACGAATTTTGATCAGAGTTTTAGAAAGAGGGTACTCTCAAAGGTCACAGAGGATCGCACACAGGAGAGAAACCATTGAGTGTGGACCATGTGAAATACAATTAGGACAAAACAGCTGCATCACACTACATCAAGCATTGTCCACCTACAGAGAGAGACCTCACCAATGTGACCAGTGAGAAAGACTTTACATGTTTATCACTCCTCACTGATCACTACAAATCACACACTGTGAGATTAACCCATTCGTCTGTGGAGACTGTGGGAAGACGTATTCCTCAGTCTTCACACTACAGAAGCACATGAGGAGAATCCACACTGGAGAGAAATCCTTCAGCAGCGACGATTGAGGTCAGAGTTTTCTCGTAGTGATCACTCAAAGGCATCAGAGAATCCACACTGGAGAAAAGGCCATGGCAATGTGACTTCTGCATAACACTTTTTAACACAGCAACAGAGCGCACACGTCACCATCGAGCCATCACTGGGAGAGAAGCCTAACGAGTGTGACCATGTGGAACATGTTTTAACGAAAAGGAAATCCTTAACCAGCACAAAAAAATCCACACCTGGCTAGAAACCCTTCAGCTGCGACGATAGTGGTCAGAGTTTTCTCTGGTGGACATCTCAAAGTGCATCATAGATCGCCACACTGGAGAGAAACACATTTGTACTGTGAAAAGTGCGAAAGTCCCTTTACTTAATGGTTCATCCTTACTAAACACATTAAAACCTGTAGGAGAAGCAGGTCTGAAGCAATCTGGACCAAAGTAAAGGAGACAGAGCTGAGGCTGCATCCTGGGAACCCAAGTCAGACTCTACATGATCTCACTTCAGTCTTAACTCTGGGTTTGGGTAAAGAATCCATTCTGTTCAGTGTGTTCATATTCATGTTGACTTTTTCTGTTCCCTTAAGGCGCGTTTCAGACCAAAAGCTTCAAAAGCGTTTGACGCGCATACAACAAGACGCCTGACGCGATTAGATTGTGGTCCTTTATGGTGCTTGAAGCTTTTGACGCAGAGACGCGCCTACGCAGGTGGAGTATATTCTCTTTTGCCTGTAGTACAGGACAGCGGTGGAATTTTTCAATGAGTGCACGAGCCTTTATTTTGTTATATAAAGCAAAATAACGTTTTGTTGTAGGCTCACAAACATGTTCTGGGTTCACACACATACTTGAGAGGCTGCAATGTTTGCAGAGTTCCGTCATTACTCAGAGCTTGCGTACGGAAGGAGTATCGCTTTCCGATACTTCCGCATGTCTCTCGCCCAGTCTGATTCTCAAACCCCGGACTCGCCTCTCCCCCCTCTCCCTGCCTCACACCCCGTCCTCCTCTCACGCCTCTCTCCTGCCTCTCCCCTGGCTCTCGCCCGCCCGATCTTGCTTGCTCAGAGCCAGAATCATCGTCAGCCAGTTCTAAATTTAAATAAACTACGTTTACTACACAGCATGTTTAGCAATATTTTGTTACTCAGAATGTTACTACTCATAACAAATAATATTACTAATAACTATAATGACAATAAAACAGCAGCAGCAATGACTTCTCTTCAATGACAAGACAGACCCTCTGCTTCTGCTAGCTCCTCGTCTCCTGATGGTTGAAGCCCGCGTCAAAGCTTCAAAAGCTCAGCTCTTGCTCAGCTTCGGCTCAAAAGCTTCAGTTCCCATTTAAAGTGAAAGGGTGAATGCGCGTCAGTTGCAGCCATAAGCCCCCGGCGTCACTTGACCGCTCAAAAGCTTCAAGAGTCGCGCGTACTACGCGCACACTTGAAGCTTTATGACCAAGCGCGAAACGCTACGCGTAATCAAAACAATCCCTTGACGCCGAAGCTGAGCAAAGCTGAGCTTTTGAAGCTTAGTAACCGCTGGCTTCACCAATCGGATACGAGGAGCAGCAGCAGCAGAGTCTGGTCTCAGTCACGAAGAGAAGTCAAGCTGCTGCTGTTTTATTGTCATTATTGTTATAAGAAATTTATTTTGTATGAGTAGTAACATTCAGAGTAACAAAATCATTGTACACTGCTGTGTAAGTAAACGTCGATTATTAAAATAATGACAGGCTGACGATAGAGTCAGGCTCATGCAAGCATCTCCGGGCGGGCCGAGAGCCGGAAGAGCAGTGAGAGGCGAGAAGAGCCGGGAGAGGGGCAGGGGAGAGGCTGGGAGAGGCGAGCTCCGTGGTTTTGAGAACTCGGACTGGCGGATGACATCGTAAGTACCGCTGAAAGCGAAACACCACCGTACGCAGCTCCTGGAGAAAATGAAGGAACTCAGCAACACTGCAGCCTCTCAAGTCTGTGTAACCCAGAACAATTATATTGTTGAAGCCCTACAACAACGTTATTTGCTTTATATAACAAATATAAGAGCTCGCAGCTCATTGAAAAATCCACCGTCTGTCGCTGACTACAGGCAACAGAAGAAGCTCCTCCCACCGCGTCAGCGCGTCACTCGCGACAAAAGCTTCAAGCACCAAAAGGACAAAACTTCCCGGCGTCAGTTGGAAGCGCGTCAAAAGCTTTTTGAAGCTTTGGTCTGAACGCGCCTTAAGAACAGAAAAGTCAACAGAAAATGAACACTAACAGAATGATCTTTCCCCAAAACCAGGATTTAAGACTGAAGTGAGATCCTGGTAGAGTCCTGACACTGGGTTCACAGGATGCACTCACTCTTCCACTCCTTCACTTTGGCCAGATGCTTCAGAACCTGCTTTCTCCTACAGGTTTTTATGTGTTTAGTAAGAGATTAACCATTAGTAAAAGACTTTTCGCACTTTTCACAGACAAATGTTTTCTCTCCAGTGTGGATTCCTCTGATTCACTTGAGATGACCACTCAGAAGAAAAAACTCAGTGACCAGCAATACGTCGACAGCTGAAGGTTTCTCTCCCATGTGGATTCTTTTGTGCTGTTTAAGATTTCCTCCTTCGTTAAACATGTTACCACACAGGTCACAACTCGTACGCTTCTCTCCAGTGTGGGCTCCGAAGGACTTGTGCGCTCTGTTGCTGTTTTTAAAATTTTACTGCAGAAGTCACATGCAAATAGGCTATTTCTCCAGTGTGGATTCTCTGAAGCACTTGAGATGATCACTCCGAGAAAAACTCTGACCACAATCGTCCGCAGCTGAAGGATTTCTCTCCAGTGTGGATTCTCCATGTCTTTGTAGTGTGAAGATGAGTAACGTCTTCCCACATCTCCCACAGACGAATGGTTTAATCTCCAGTGTTGGATTCATGTAGTGAATCCGTGAGGTGAGATAAACAAGTAAAAGTCTTTCACACTGGTCACATTGTGAGGTCCCCTCTCTCCTGTGTTGACATGCTGATGTAGTGAGAGCAAGCTGTTTGGTCCTAAATGTTTTTTCACACTGTCCACACTCAAATGGTATTCTCCTCCAGAGTGCATCCTCCTGAGACCTTTGAGAGTAACCCTCTTGTCTAAAACTCTGATCACATCGTTGCAGCTGAAGGGTTTTTCTCCCAGTGTGGATTCTGTTTGTGGGACCTTAGATTTTGGTTTTGTAGTAAAACATGTTCCACACAGATCACACTCGTATGGTTTCCTCCAGCGTGATTCTGTGGTTGTCTCCTTTAGATCAGAAGCAGAGCTTCAGGTCTTTCCACACTGAACACAGGTAGAACCCCATTCTGTATATGGACTTTGTAGATCTGCACCAACACAACAACGACAGATAATTCTAATAGTTTTGGATGGTGGTAGAAGTGAGAAATGATATTGTTCGTCTTTCAACATCAAACATCGGGTTCTGCAATTAAAAGCTGTTGCTCCGACCCATGGTCTACACCCCCCACCCTGTATAGGACCCTTCTACAACCACAGTCCTGGTCAACATCCTCCAGTCCTGGGTCTAGAGCCTCCAGTCCTGGGTCTACAGCCTCAGACGTGGGTCTGCAGCCTCATACCTGGTCTGCAGCCTCAGTCCTGGTCTGCAGCCTCAGTCCTGGGACTACAGCCTCATCATGGGTCTACAGCCTCATCCATGTTCTACAGCCTCAGGTCCAGGGTCTACAGCCTCAGTCCCCCGGGTCTACACCTCATCCTGGTCTACAGCCCTCAGACCTGGTCTGCAGCCTCAGTCCTGTGGTCTGCATCCTCAGTCCTGGGTCTACACCTCAGTCCTGGTCTACCAGCCTCAGTCCTGGTCTGTTCAAGTGGCTATTGAACAGATGATAAACTAGGACGTCCATACAATGAACTTTAGAAAACAAAATAGGGAAATGTACAGTCTGACATCGGGGTGCCTCTGCTGATTAAGCACCACGACGACACATTTATGGATCACTGGTTTTGACTTTTAGTGCAGTTCTGTAATAAAAAAAAATAAAACACAAATCCTCTTGGACTCTCCAAATCACACGCTCGCAGTCCCCGTCCTCAGACGCTAGCGCAGACTGAACACAGCTACACAGTGCATATACAGTACATGACCTAAAAGGACACAAGAATACAAAAAGTACCATAATTACCGCTAATCAATAACAATATTGCGTTGCACTACCTGTATAAAGAAGAAAAGAAAACACAAATCCTCAAGTCGCTCCATATCACAGCTCCGCAGTCCCCGTGTTAGCATCTAGCTCTCACATGTGAACTACATAAACTACCTTGATGGGCAAGCTACTTTATTATATGCAGTTAGCTAAGCTACTCTACAAAAAATTCAGCTATCACTTTACAGAAGCTACCACCCATAAAACAGCAGCAAGCTAAGTAACAAAATTCTGTCAAAGTAGTTTGCTATATAGAACTACTTTCAAGTAAACAAACTGCAGCTCCAATGCAATTTTTAGAGATAAATACTAAACTGTCCATCAGAAAAGTGTTAAAATTTAGATATTTATAGACTAGCCCAAAACACCAACAACCAAAAGACAGAAGGCCCTTTGCAATTGTAAATAAAAATATTGAGAAATTACCGCAATAAGCCATTACCCAAATTAACATTGTACTTCATAGAAATGTTTTATAACTGTTTGTTAAACAATAGCCCAATAAACACGAAACAACTGTGAAACCGAGCCAATTAATGGCTCTATTAAGCAAGAATAACCCTCTAAACAGAGAAGAAAACACATAAGTTTACAAAGAACTGTGCTAGAAACTATGTCTGACAGTTTATTGAAAACAATGTAAACATCCTACAGCTATTATCAGTCAGATGTACTTGCTCTGGGATTACAGAGTAGGAACTGAAAACATTTCTGTTCGCTCGTCTCCACTAAAGTGACTGCTTTTGAGGTATGGCCACGGTGAGGTCTGACTCCACGGGCGCGTCTCCCGTGACGCGCGTTGTGCTGCTGTCCCGTCGGCTATCCCGTAAACGGACTAGTGGTCAGACTTATTGAAGCATTGGAAAAATGGGAGAGAGAAAAGAACTCCAACATATCCAGTGTGAGATCTGTCTCTCAGAAAGTGCATTAGCTCTGTGTGGTAATGTGTGTTGTGTGTGTGGATGGGAGCGCAAGCGGTGAGGAGAGGAGTCAAGGGACCAGCAAGTGTCCAAGGTGGAACAGAGCAATGTCCAAGGGACACCCAAGCCCAAAAAAGTGTCCCAGTGAGACACAGGCAAGTGTCCAAGGGGACAGAGCAGTTGTCCAAGGTGACAGAGCAAGTGTCCAAGGGGACAGAGCCAGTGTCCCAAGGGTCACAGCAATTGTCCAATGGGACAGAGCAATGTCCCAAGGGGACACAGCAAGTGTCCAAGGGACAGAGCAAGTGTCCATGGGGACAGAGCAAGTTGTCCAAGGGGACAGACAAGAGAAAAAAGAGCGAAGGAGTATGTAAAGATAAACATTACGCGAAAGATAAATGTATATGTACGAATGCAGGAACAATTATTAAATTAATACATGAAAAAAAATACACTTTAGGTTAATAATCATTGTCATTAACAAAGCACTATATAAACCAGTACTACAGCATAGTATCAATACATGTTTAATAATGTTGTAAAAATATTAATATCTATAAGTATTCAATGTATTTCCAATGGAAAACGGCCCAACACGCGTCGACGGAACAAATAGGCTTGTTTCCCCCATATTTCGTCCGTCCGCGTCCGTTTGCCACTCCTCCGATGAAGGAAGTCCGGAGTTGGAGGCAGTGGCGCCACTATCCATTCACGCCTGCGAAGGAAATAACGGAGACGGAGATGAAACGAACATGTTTGGCCGGATCCATGTCGTCCGTATCTCCTTGAGGGGAATGGAAGATGGCTCCACTGCCTCCGCAAGCATCCGTCCAACGTAGGCCTGTCACGATAATTACTAATTCGATTAATCGTTCGATAAATATAAACAAGCACAAATAACGTTAGAGACTCGATAAATTGTCGCATGCGCCATTGCGTGCGCCAGCTATACGCTTAACGTCATCGCCCAAGGCCGAAAGCGCGAGGTAAGCTAGCTGGACATAAGCCCGTAATTGGACGTAAACACGAGAGCGTGCTAAAGCTTGCTTTGGAAACGACAGTACAAATCAAATGGCGGCGGAACAAGCATGATCAAGAAGCCCATTCAACAGCCGCATATGGGACCATTTTCGGCTACAATCCGACGAAAGTGGGAGCCCAGCAATCTGCAACAGCCGGTATGTCCGACATTGCAAAAAAGTTGTCGTCAACAAAGACTGGAAACACCACAAACCCTCAATGCGCATCAGAAGCATAACCACCCAAAGTGATTATGCACAGCTGGAGAAAAGCAGCTATTGAACAGGCAGACCATCTCGTGGTAGACAGCCTTTCGTAGAAATGTTTTGCCCAGGTTACACAGTATAAACTAGAGCAGTAAATGGCGCACCCTCACAAACAGCGAAAACACACAACGCTAAAGAG
The DNA here is from genome assembly GCA_964034765.1 of Knipowitschia caucasica. Classification (NCBI taxonomy): domain Eukaryota; kingdom Metazoa; phylum Chordata; class Actinopteri; order Gobiiformes; family Gobiidae; genus Knipowitschia; species Knipowitschia caucasica. The sequence continues at coordinate 1,859,121 of OZ035825.1, forward strand.
ATGTTGCCATTTAACACTGTGGATAAACCCCGTTTAGAGACATGCTGCGTGACATGATAAGACAATACGAGTTACCAAAAAAGACGTACATACTGAAACTGTCCAATCTGCGTTGTACAACAAAGTCAAAAGTGGTGTTCTGAAATGACAATAAAACATGTACAATTCTTCTCCGCAACGACAGATATGTGGTCCACTCTAACATTGACCCCATATATGTAGCCTCACAGTTGTCATTACCTTACGAGAATGTTCTTTTGCCACACAAATGTTTAGAAACAAGATATGTGCCTTCGAAACCACACTGCTGCTGGACCTGGCTGAAAACATTAAATGCACTGATAATGGGTACTGCAGGAAAGAAGACTCTGCGTTCATTACTACTGACAAGTTCTAATATTGTGGCAGCAATACCAATCTTGGCTGGCCGTTGCTCATGTTTGGCCACAAACTGCATTTGGCTATCACAAATGCCTTTAAACGCAGAAAAAGAACCACGTCGCGTGCGTGTGACTCTGTAGGAATCTTGTGACAAAAAAAAAAAAAAAAAAAAAAATATAAATAATAAAATATTTAGGTGTAAAAAAAAAAAAAAAAAATAAAAAAAATTCTTCAACTGACTGGATAAAGAGGAGGATCTCATTTAGTAATCTTTATTTATATACCGCCTTTTCACGCAATCTGAGTCTCAAAGCGTTTACAATGATAATTTTTTTTGGCATTTGTCTCGTCACTCCACACAGAGATTGGAGGGGCCCAGTACAGGAATGCACATGCCAGATACAAATGGACATATTATTTAGTGTATGGAAACCGGAGTACCCGGAGGAAACCCTACCATACACGGGAGAACATGCAAACTCCACTCAGAAAGGGCCCTGGTCCGACCTGGATTCGAACCCTGGACCCTTCTTGCTGAGAGGCGAGAGTGCTATCCACTCAGCACCGTGCCGTCTCATGAAGGCACAGACTGAAGCTGCCTCCCCAGCACACACTATTACTGGTGAGTTAGTTTTATAAATGGCAATTTTTTTAACAATTGATACACATTTGTTTTAATTGAAATACTTAAAACTTAAATGATTAACATTTGTCTAATTTACAGTCTGAAATAAAGGATAAATCCCTCCAATTAAATCTAACATAGAACTTCTTAGGAAAAATATATCAAATCTTTACTAGCATAAAAAGTTATGTAAACATGCTTTCTGTCTTACAGGATGTGCCACACAGATGGGGCAGTAAACAAACTATGAAAGACAGAGTACTTGAGCATCTGCCAGCTTATCAGAAGAAACCTAGTGGAGGATAGAAAACATGGCCACCTCAACCCAACAATGGCAAGATGTGTCTGTGCTGGAGTCAATAAATGCAGCCTTGAAGCCTGATGCAGACTTTCACTGACATACTTTCTGTGAAATTATGTCACAAGAGTCCTCAAAAAAGCCAGTGCTGGATCTCATCAAAGGTGAATGTTAGCACAAGTCCAGAAGACACTGACCTCACAACAAAGATCAAGACCAACACGAACACGGTGTTTGTAAGATAAATACTGCTCTCACTACTATACAAAGTCTTTCTAAGGAAAGCAATCCAATGTGATCCAAGACACAGAGGCAGTTTGGAGGATTAGAGGTATTGTCAGGACACCAAGGAAGAGCTTGTTGAAGGACTGCTTAAGATGGAGAATGGAGAATGCACAAGAAGCGGGTACAAGCAGTGCATCTGCAGAGATTGAGACAGCAAAGAGGCGGAACAGGAGGCCTTACAAGGTGCAAAAGAAAAAACATTGAGTGAATCTCACTACAAAGCGAGAGAGTTCAACGTGTGACACAAACACATAGAGGCTGTACAGTGAGAACAAGCAAACCAGGAACTAACAAAGTAATCTGCAAGGAAGAAGCAACTAGATGCATCATTCTGATCCCCTTGGTTTGGTGGCCGTGATAACCAAAAAAGGTTTCCCTAATCTCCAAAAAATACATGTGCATTTGGGCCACAAGCACGAGTTCAGACGATTGTTCAGCACAGCAGGAAACAAAGAGACTCCCCCTGAGAGGTCCTTAAAACCACACAAGTTAACATGTAAGGTTTTAAGGACCTCTCAGCAGGGACATAAGACAATTCACCCTGAGAGTCTTAAACCACACAAGGTAAACATGTTGGTTTAAGGACCTCTCAGCAGGGAACATAGAGACCCCTGAGAGTCCCTTAAACCCACACAAGGTTAACATGGTTGGTTTAAGGACCTCTCAGCATGTGGAACATAGAGACCCCTGAAGAGGGTCCTTATACCACACAAGGTAACATGTTGGTTTAATGACCTCTCAGCAGGGAACATAGAGACCCCTGAAGTCCTTAAAACCACACAAGGTTATAACATGTTTTGTTTAAGGACCTCTCAGCGGAACAAAGAGACCCCTGAGAGTCCTTAAACCACACAAGTAACATGTTGGTTTTAAGGACCTCTCAGCATGGCACATAGAGACCCCAGAGAGGTCCTTAAACCACACAGGTATTAACATGTTGTTATTAAGTACCTCTCAGCAGTGGAACATAGAGACCCTGAGAGGTCTTGCCTTAAACAACACAAGGTTAACATGTTTGTTTTCCTCGCTCGCATTGCTAAAACTATTTTATTACTGAACAAGGCAATTTACGTTATCATTTGTCAAGTGAAATATTGATTTGAATTTCAATAATTCCTTAGAAGGGCACCATGTCTGGTGGCTGGTTTAAACATTTGATTCTTTAAGACACTTTAAATTTTCATGTTGTGCTACCTCAAATACAGTTTGTTAATTTGAATAAAAAAAAAGCACATTAAATGTTTCTTGTTTTGATACCTCAATGCTATTCGTTTATATATTTTTTAAGCACATTAAAGATAATGTTTCCTGTTGTGCTACCTCCAATATTGTTCTTTTTCAGGTTATTTATACAATTGTTTTTACAGATTTTAATTCTTGCAATAAAAACCCGTGTAAAGACAGTTATCGTTTCTCGGAATAATTTAAGAAAGACATTTATGGCCGAGTCAAAAAAAAAAATCGTGACAGGCCTACACACGCAGTGTTTACCGCAACGCATTATGGGAGATACATACAACTGCACAGAACCGGGAGGACCAGACGATGCCCAAAATACAGCGACTTTCCCATAGATCTTTGAGAGGTTCCAGGCGACTTCCGCTAATCTTTCAGCCCCATGCCGTCACAAAGCGCCACTGAGGCACAACCATTCATTTGAAAAAGGGCGCCAACTTGGATCGCCGGGGCTTGACCTTGTCCCCTACCTACTGCGGGCGCATCTCTCCGCACACACACACACACACACACACCACACACACACACACACACAGCCAACAGGATATGTTAGAGTTCTTTCTCCTCCCCTTTTTCCAATTGTCTTTCAATAAGTTTTGCTTCATCCATCGCGACGTCCCTCAAATGCTTCAATATGCGTGCTTTGCAATAGAACATAGCCACAGCTCATTCCACAACACACACCCGCTTCTTCTATTTAAAACTATATCGCAGCCTGTTGCCTAAAGCCGCGGAGAGGCAGTTGGTCCGATAAAAGTGTATGACGCGCTAAATAAGTATAGAAAACAAACGAAGAGGCTGGATCAATAATAATCGCAGCGGTCACAGGCCCAAACCCACACGCACGCACACACTGCGCGCCTGATTGGAGGTAGACAAGGACGGCCAGAGCCGCGGTCCGCGGAGGACTAAACTGAGGCCTGTACTCCACCGGGCGCGTCTCCGTTGACGCGCGTTTGGCTGCTGTCCGTCGGACGTGTCCATAAAAAAGACTAGTGGTCAAACCGGCTGCAGCAGCAGGCAGCTCTTGCTGTGCGTTTAATCAGCCTGCTTTGTTTTTTGTAGTGAGACACGTTGGGCATTGAGTGAATAAATGAATGTTTGGTGTGCTGATGGAGGAGTCATGTGTTTTCGGCGTACATGTGAGCGTGTGCGTGAGAGCGCCAGTGTGTGTGTGGTGGGAGGCGCGTGTGTGTGCGTGCATGTGTGTTTTGGGCCTGTGACCGCAGCGATTATTATGATCCAGCCTCTTCGTTTGTTTTCTATACTTATTTAGCGCGTCATACACTTTTATCGGACCCAACTCGCCTCTCCCGCGGGCTTTAGGCAACAGGCAGCCGCTATAGTTTTAAATAGAAGAAGCGGTGTGTGATTTGAATGAGCTGTGGCTATGATCAGTGCAAAGCACAGCATATTGAAGCATTGAGGACGTCGCGATGGATGAAGCAAAACTTATTGAAAGCAATTGGAAAAAGGGGAGAGAGAAAAGAAAACTCTAACATATGCCTGTGTGTTTGTGTGTGTGTGTGTGTGTGTGTGCGCTGTGTGTGTGTGCGGAGAGAGTGCTCGCAGGTAGAGGGGACAGAGCAAGCCCCGGCGATCCAAGATGGCGCCCTATTCCAAATGAATGGTTGTGCTCAGTGGCGCTTTGTGACGGCATGGGGGCTGAAAGATTAGCGAAGTCGCCTGGAACTCTCAAAGATCTATGGGAAAGTCGCCTGTATTTGGGCATCGTCTGGTCCTCCCCGTTCTGTGCAGTGTATTATCTCCCATAACTAGCGTTGCGCTAAACACGAGCGTGTGTAGGCCTGTCACGATATTTTTTTTTTGACTGGCCATAAATTTCTTCTTAAATTATCTCGATAAACGATAATATCTTTACACGGCGTTTTTATTGCAAGAATTAAAAAATACAGTAAAACAATTGTATAAATAACCAGAAAAAGAACAATATTGGAGGTAGCACAACAGGAACAATACTTTAAAGTGCTTAAAAAATATATAAACAGAAATAGCATTGAGGTATCAAAACAAGAACATTTTTAAAGTGCTTTTTTTTTTTCAAATTAACAAACTGTATTGAGGTAGCACAACAAGAACATTTTAAAGTGTCTTAAAGAAATCAAATGTTTAACCAGCCACCAGACATGGTGCCTTCCTAAGAAATTATGAAATTCAAAACAATATTTCACTTGACAAATGTATAAACGTAAATTGCCTGTGTTACAGAATAATAGTTTTAGCAATTGCAGCGAGGAAACAACATCTTAAACCATGGTTTAGGCAAGACCTCTCAGTGGGTTTAACCTGCTGAGGGTCCATAAACCAACATGTTAACCAGGGGTTTTTAAAAGGACCTCTCAGGGGCCTCTTTGTTCCCTGCTGAGAGGTCCTTAAACCAACATGTTTAACCTTGTGTGGTTTAAGGACCTCTCAGGGGTCTCTATGTTCCCTGCTGAGAGGTCCTTAAACCAACATGTTAACCTTGTGTGGTTTAAGGACTCAGGGGTCTCATCCCTGCTGAGGGTCCCATAAAACCAACATGTTAACCTAGTGTGTGTTTAAGGGACCTCTCAGGGTGCTCTATGTACCCTGCAGAAGGTCCTTTAAACCACATGTTAACCTGTGTGGTATTAAAGGACCTCTCAGGGGTACACCTATGTTCCCTGCAGAAGGTCCTTTAAACCAACATGTTAACCTTGTGTGTGTTATAAGACCTCTCAGCGGGTCTCTTTGTTCCCTGCTGTGCTGAACATCGTTCCGAACTCGTGCTTGTGGCACAAATGCACAGTATTTTTTTGAGAATTAAGGGAAACCTTTTTGGTTATCACGCCACCAAACCAAGGATCAAATGAAGCATCTAGTGCTTCATCCTGCAATACATTGTTAGTTTCCCTGTGTTGCTGTTTCTCATCACTGTACACCTCATGTTGTTTGTGTCACACCTGAACTAGAACTCTCTCCTGCGTTGTAGGAGATCACTCAATGATTTTCTTTAGCACCTGAAGGCTCTGTTCCGCCACTTCTGCTGTCCTCCAACCTGCAGCTGCACTGCTTGTACCCGATTCTAGTGCATCTCTCCAACCTCGCATCTTAAGCAGCTCCTCAACAAGCTCTTCACTTGGTGTCCTGCAATACCTCTAAATCCTCCAAACGCGTCTGTGTCTTGGATCCCCAATGGTGCTTTCCTTAGAAGACTTTGTATATTAGGAGAGCATAATTTATCACCAACACCGTGTCTCGTTTGGTCTTGATCTTTGTAGTGAGGTCAGTGTCTTCTGTACTCTAGGTGCAAACCAGTTCACACTTTGGATGAGCTCCCAGCACTGCTTTATGAGGACACTGTGACATAACATCTCACCAGAAAGTATGTCAGTGAAGTCACACAGGCTTCAAAGGCTGCATTTGATTGACTCCAGCACATGACACATCTTGCAGTGGGTTGAAGTGGCCATGGAGTTTTCTATCCTCCACTAGTATTCTTCAGATAGCTGGCGCTGCTCCAGTACACTGTCTATCATCATTTGTTTACTGCCCCAATCTGGTGCCACAATCCTGTAAGACAGAAAGCATGTTGTACAACACATTATATGTAGAATGAATTTGATCAATTTATCTACAGAGTTCTACATGTTTATATAATGGAGGGAATTATACTTTATATCAGACTGTAAAATTAGACAAAGTTAATCAATTTAGTTTCTAAAGTATTTCAATTAAAACAAAGTGTATCAAATGTTAAAAAAAAAATTGCCATTTATAAAACTAACTCACCAGTACAAGTTGTCTGAGGGAGGCCAGCTTCAGTCTGTGCCTTCATAGAGACCACGGTGGCTGATTGGATTAGCACACACCCTCTCAGCAAGAAGGTCCTGGTTCGAATCCCGGTCGTATACCAGGCATATCAGAGTGTAGTTTGCATGTTCTCACTTCTCACCCGTGTCTGCGTAGGTTTTTCCTCCGGTACTCCGGTTTCCCCCTACCACTAAAAATATGTCCAATATTCTGGCATGTGCCTCCTGGTACTGCCCCTCCCACTCTGAGTGGAGTGCAGACAAATGCCCAATAAAAAAATTAACAATTGTAAACCGCTTTGAGACTCCATATCTGCAGTGAAAAGGCGGTATATAAAATAAAGATTACAAAATGAGATCCCTCCTCTTTATCCAGCTCACGTTGAAGATGGTCATCAAGAATCCTACAGAGTCCACAAACGCACGCGACCCGTTGCGTTCATTTTTCTGCTTTTAAGGCATTGTGATAGCCCAAATGCAGATTGTGTGCCAAAACAATTGAGCCACGGTCCAAGCCAAGATTGCGTATTGCTGTCCACAATAATAGCACCATTGTCAGTAGTAATGAACGAGAGTCTTCTTCCTGCAGTCGCCCATTCATCCAGTGCATTTAATAGTTTTCAGCCAGACAGACAGCAGTGAGGTTCTCATGCACATATCTTAGTTTCCTAAATAATAACATTTCGAGTGTCAAATACAATCCTCCTAAAGTAATGCACTGTGAGCTCATATATGGGGTCATGTTAGAGCTGGACCACATATCTGTCGGTTGCGGAGAAGAATACGTAAATGTTTATGTCATTCAGAACACCACTTTTGACTTGTTTGTACATCGCAGGAATGGCAGTTTCAGACATGTATACGTCTTTTTTGGTACATCGTAATGTTTACAAAGAATCCCGCACATGTCTCAAAAACGCGGGTTTAAACCACAGTGATAAATGCAACATCTCTTTAGCATGTATGTGTTACGCTGTTTGTGAGGGTGCGCCATATTAAGCTCTCACGTTTATAACTTTGTTTAACCCCACCTGGCAAAAACAATCTTCTACGAAAGGCTGTCTACCACAGGATGGTCCTGCCTGTTCAAGAATAGCAGGAGCCTTTTCTCCCACTGTGCATACACACTGGGTGGTTATGCATCAGATGCTCTATGAGGTTGTGGAGTGTTTTTCCATTCTATGTTGCGACACACACAACTTTTTTGCAAAGACGACATACCGGCGAATCAGATTGCTGGGCTCCCCACGTGCGTTCGCTTGTAGACGAAAATTATCCACATACTGCGGCTGTTGAATCGCGGCTTCTTGATCAGTGCTAGTTTCCGCCGCCATTTATTGAACTGACGTTTCCAAAGTCACAGCATTCTAGCACGCTCTCAGAGTTTAACGTCCACTACGGCTACTAAGTCCAGCTAGCTTCCTCGGCGCTTTCGGCTTGGGCGATGACGTAAGGCGTATAGCTGGCGCACGCAAATGCGCATGCGCACATTTATCGAGTCTCAAAACGTTATTGTGCTTGTTTATAATTTATCGACACGAATTAATCCGAAATAGTAATTATCGTACAGGGCCTAGCGTTGGAACGGATGCATGCCGGAGGCAGTGGACCACTTCCTTTCACACTCATGGAATACGACGACGATCCCGTCCAAACATGTCCGTGCCGTATTCATCTCCGACTCCGTTATTTCCATGAGGGTTGAATGGAAGTGGCTCCACTGCCTCCAACATCCGGATACCACAACGAGGGTGCACACGGACGCGGACGACGACATAGAAACAATCCTATGTTTCCTCGACCGCGTGTTGGGTCCCGTTTTCCATTGGAAATACAAAGAAAAATAATATATTAATATAATTACAACATTATTAAACATGTATAGATATATTGCTGTAGTCCAAGGTTATAAGTTGTTTGTTATGACAATGATTATTAACAAACGATTAATTTTTTTCATGTATAATTTAAATAATTGTTTCCTGATCGTAACAATCTACCATTAGAACTTTCGGTAATGTTAATCATTTACATACACCCTTGCTCTTTTTTCCGCCTCTTGCTCTGCCCCATTGGACACATTGCTCTGTCCCCTTTGGACACTTGCTCTGTCCCCTTGACACTCTTGCTGTGTCCCCATTGGACACTTGCTCCGTCCCCTTAGGACCTTTGCGTGTCCCTGGATCACTTGCTCTGTCCCCTTGGACACTTGCTCTGTCCCCTTGGAACACTTGCCTTGTCCCCTTGTACACCTTGCTGTTCCCCTGGACCTTGCAGTGTCCCCTTTGACACTATTGCTCCTTTCCCCATCTGGACACTTGCTGTGTCCCCTTGCTCTCTCCACACCGCGTGTGCGCTCCATCCACACACACCACACACACATTACCCACGAGAGCTACTGCACCTTATAAGACAGATCTCACACAGATAAAGTTGGATGTTTCTTTTCTCCACTCGCGTTCCATATATTTCCATTGCCTTTTTCAATAAGTTCATACCAAAGTCGTTTTTTTACGGACGTCCGAACGACAGGGCAGCCAACGCGCTCAACGGAGACGCGACCCCGGTGGAGTCAGACCTCACCGTGGCCATACTCCAAAAGCACGTCACTTTAGTGGAGAGACGAGCGACAGAAATGTTTCAGATCCTACTCTGTAAACCCAGAGAAAGCTCCTCTGACTGATAAAAGGCTGTAGGATGTTACCAGTGTTTTCATAAACTGGTCAGAAACATAGTTCTAGCACAGGTTCATTTGTAAACTTATGTGTTTCTTCTCAGTTTCAATGGGTATTCTTGCTTAAATAGAGCCATTAATTTTGGCTCGAATCACATTTGTTTCGTGTTAATTGGCTATTGTTAGAAACAACAGTTTAAAAAACCTTTCTAATGAAAGTACATGTTAATTTGTATGGCTTTTGCTAAATTTCTCAATTTATTTTATTTACAAATTGCAAAGGGCCTTCTGTCTTTTGTTGTTGTTGCCGTGTTTGGGCTATTCTATAAATAATCTAAAATTTAACCTTTTTCTACTGACAGTTTAGTAATTTATCACTAAAATTCATAGACTGCAGTTTGTTTACTTGAAAGTCAGCTATCTATAATTAGCAAACTTCTTTTGACAGAATTTTGTAACTTAGCTTGCAGCATTTTTTATGGGAGGTAGCTTCTGTAAAGTGAAGCTGAAATTATTGTAGAGTCGCTTAGCTAACTGCATAAATAAAAGTTACTTGCCCATCCACTGGGTATTGCTTATGTAGTCACATGTGAGAGCTCAGCTGGCTACCAGAGGAATGCGAGCAGTGTGATATGGAGAGACCATGAGGATTTGTGTTCTTTCTTTATACGGTATGTGCAACGCAATATTGTTTATTATTAGCGGTAATATGGTAAACTTTTTGTATTCTTGTGTTCTTGTGGTCTGTACTGAATATGCACTGTGTTTAGCTGTGTTCATCTTGTGCCCTTAGCGTCAGAGGAGGGACTGCGAGCGAGAGATATGGAGAGACCATGAGGATTTGTGTTTTATTTTTTTTTATACAGAACCTGCATAAAGATAAATCAAACAGTTGATCCTAACTTGTGTCGTCGTGGGTGCTTAATCAAGCCAGCGCACACCCCTATTCAGACTGTACATTTCCCCCCCATTTCTGTTTCCTAAAAGCTCAATGTATGACGCACATAGTTTCTATTATGTATCATATAGCCACATGAACAGGGTCCCAAGGACTGAGGCTCGCACGATAGACCCAGACTGAGGCTGTAGACCCAGGACTGAGGCTGCAGACCCAGGACTGAGGCTGCAGACCCAGGACTGAGGCTGTAGACCCAGGACTGAGGCTGTATACCCAGTGACTGAGGCTGTAGACCCCAGGACTGAGCTCGTGAACCCCCAGGACTGAGGCTGTAGACCCAGACCTGAAGGCTGTAGACCCAGGACTGAGGCCTGCAGACCCAGGACTGAGGCTGCAGACCCCAGGACTGAGGCGCAGACCAGGACTTAGGCTGTAACCCAGGACTGAGGCTCTAGACCCAAGGACTGAGCTGTAGACCCCAGGACTGGAGGTTGTAGAAGTGCTCCTATACAGGGTGGGGGGTGTAGCCATGGGTCGGGAGCAACCAGCTTTTTAATTTGCAGAACCCGATGTTTTGAATGTTGAAAAGAGAACAAAAATCATTCTACTATATCTCACTTCTACCACCAACAAACATATTTAAATTATCTGACGTTGTAGTGTTGTTGCAGACTACAAAGTCCATCGACAGAATGGGGTTCACACTGTGATCGAGTGTTGGAAAGACCAGCATCTCTGCAACTGATCTAAAGAGACACAACATAACTCACACTGGAGGAAAAACCATAACGAGTGTGATCTTGTGGAAACATGTTTTACTACAAAACAGAATCTCAAGGTCCCACACCAAGAATCCACCACATGGAAAAACCCTTCAGCTGTCCCAACGATTGTGATCAGAAGTTTTAGACCAGTAGGGTACTCTCAAAGGTCATCAGAGGATCCACACAAGGAGAGAAACCATTTGAGGTGTGACCAGTGTGAAAAACAATTAGGAACCAAACAGCTGCTCTCACAACATCAGCATGTCCACACAGGAGAATAGACCTCACCAATGTGACCAGTGTACAAGACTTTTACATGTTTAACCGACCTCCTGATCACTACATAATCCACACAGGAGATAACCAATCTCTTGTGGAGAACAGTGGAAGACGTTTACTCATTCTTCACACAACAAGAGCACATGGAGAGAATCCACACAGAGAGAAATCCTCCAGCAGCGACGATTGTGGTCGAGAGTTTTTCTCGGAGTGATCATCACAAAGTGCAATACGAGAATCCACACTGGATACAATCCATTTGCATGTGACTTCAGCAGTAAAACCTTTTAAAACCGCACAGAGCGCACACGTCACCATCGGAGCCACACTGGAGAGAAGCCGTACGAGTGTGACCTAGTAGTGGAACATGTTTTAAAACGACAGAGGAATTCTTAACCAGCACAAAAGAAATCCACACTGAGAGAAACCCTTCAGCAGCGAACGATTGTGGTCCAGAGTTTTTCTCTGAGTGGTCATCTCAAAGTGCATCAGAGGATCCCACACTGGGAAAACCATTTGTCTGTGAAAAGTGCGAAAAGTCTTTAACTAATGGTTCATCTCTTACTAAACACATAAACCTGTAGAGAAGCAGGTCAGAAGCATCTGGACCAAAGTGAAGGAGAACAGAGCTTAGTCAGCATCAGTGAACCCAGAGTCAGACTCTACAGGGATCTCACATCAGTCTTAACTCCTGGATTGGGGAAAGAATCCATTCTGTTCATGTTTCATTTTCATGTTTGACTTTTCTGTTCCTTAACGCGCGTTCAGACGCAAAAGCTTCCAAAATAGCTTTTGACGCGCTTCAACAGGGACGCCGGGATAGTTTTTTTGTCCTTTTGGTGCAAGAAAGCTTTTGACTCGAGTGAACGCGCATGACCCTGTGGGAGGACTTCTCTGTTAGCCTGTAGTCAGGACAGCGGTGGATTTTTCAATGAGCATCGACCTTTAAATTAGTTCTATAACGAAAAATAAACGTAGTTGTAGGCTGTCAACAAAACATGTTCTGGGTCACCAACAGACTTGTAGAGGCTGCAGTGTTTGCAGAGTTCCGTCATTTACCCCAGGAGTCTAGCGTACGGAGGAGTTTCGCTTTTCACCGTACTTTCCGCATGTCACTCGCCCAGTCCTGAGTTCTCAACCCCCGGCGCTCGCCTCACCCCGCCTCTCCCTGCCTCTCCCCGGCTCTCTCTCGCCTCTCCTCCTCTCCCCGGCTCTCGCCTCGCCCTGGAGCTGCCTTGCTCAGAGCCAGACTCATCGCAGCACTGTTCTTATATTAAATAAACTATACGTTTACTACACAGCATTGTACAATGATTTTGTTACTCAGAATGTTACTTCACTGCATACAATAATATTACTAATAACCATAAAGACAATAAAACAGCAGCAAGCATGACTTCTCTCATGACAGAGACAGCACCCTCCTGCTGTCAGCAGCCCTCGACTCCTGAATGTTGAAGCCCGCGTCAAAGCATCAAAAGCACAGCTTTGCCTCAGCTTCGGCCGTCAAAAGCGACAGGTTTTTCCATTGAAAGTGAATGGTGAGCGGCGTCAGGGGTGACGCCGAGAGCCACGGCTTCACTTGACGCGCGTCAAAAAGCTTCAAGAGTCCGCGCGTACGTTACGCGCTCACATGAAGCATTTGACGCGCGAAAACGCTCAGCGTATCAAAACAATCCCTTTGGACGCCGAAGTCTGAGTCAAAGCTGAGCTAATGAACAATGACGCGGCTTCAACCAAGCAGGAGACGAGAGCCGCAGCAGCAAGTGTCTAGTCTCTGTCATGAAGAAAGTCAGCTGCTGCTGTTTTATTGGTCATTATTGTATAATAAAATATTTGTATGATAGTAACATTCAGAGTAACAAAATCATTGAACACATGCCTGTGTAGATAAAACGTAGTTTATTTAAAATAAGAACAGCTGACGATGAGTCTGGCTCAGAGCACGGCAGCTCCGGGCGGCGCGAGCCTTGGAGAGGCAGGGAGAGCGAGAGAGAGCGGGAGAGGCAGGAGAGGCGGGAGAGGCAGCTCCGGGTTTGAGAACTCAGAACTGTGCGAGGTGACATGCGACGTACCGCGAAAAGCGAAACTCCTCCGTACGCAGCTCCCTGGAGTAAATCGGAACTCTGCAAACCACTGCAGCCTCTCAAGTCTGTTGAGAACCCAGAACATGTTTGTTGAAGCCCTACAACAACGTTATTTTGCTTTATATAACAAAATAAAGGCTTCGATGCACATTGAAAAATCCACCGCTGTCCTGACTACAGGCAACAAGAGAAGCTCCCCACCACCGGCGTCAGCGCGTCACCTCGCGTCAAGCTTCAAGCACCAAAAGGACAAAACTATCCCGGCGTCAGTTGAAGCGCTTCAAAAGCTTTTTGAAGCATTTTGGTCTGAACGCGCTTAATGAACCGAAAAGTCAAACATGAATGAAACACTGAAACAAATGGATTCTTTCCCAAAACTCAGGAGTTAAGACTGAAGTGAGATCCTGTGATCTGACTCTGGGTTCACAGGATGCAGCCTCAGCTCTGTCTCCTTCACTTTTGGTCCGATGCTTCAGACCTGCTTCTCTACGGTTTTAAATGTGTTTAGTAAGAGATGAACCATTAGTGAAAAGACTTTTCGTCACTTTTCCACTGACAAATGGTTTCTCTCAGTCCAGTGTGGATCCTCAGATGCACTTTGAAAGATGACCACTCAGAGAAAAACTCTGACCACAATCGCGCAGCATGAAGGTATTACCCTCCATTGTGGATACTTTTGTGCTTGGTTAAGAATTTCCCTCTTTCCGTTAAAAAAGTTCCCACACTGGTCACACTCGTACGGCTTCTCTCCAGTGTGGCTTCCGAAGGTGACGTGTGCGCTCTGTTGCAGTGTTAAAAGTTTTATACTGAGAAGTCACATGCAAATGGCTTTTCTCATTGTGGATTCTCTGATAGCACTTGATATGATCACTCCAGAAAACTTGACCACAATCGACGTAGAACAGCTGAAGATTTCTCTCCATTGGTGGATACCTCTCATAGTGTTTGTACGTGTGAAGACTGCGTAAACGTCTTCCCACAGTCTCCACAGACGAATGTTTATCTCCAGTGTGATTCTGTAGTGATCACTGAGGTTAGAGAAAAACATGTAAAAGTCATTCACAGACTGGTCACATTGTGTGAGTCTCTCTCCTGTGTGGACATGCTGATGTAGTGAGAGCACTGTATGGTCCTAAATGTTTTTTTCACACTGTCACACTCAACATGGTTTCTCTCCTGTGTGATCCTCTGATGACCTTTGAAGAACCCTCTTGTCTAAAACTCAGATCACAATCGTTGCAGCTAGAAAGGGTTTTTTCTCCATTGAGGATTCTGTTTGTGGAGCCCTTGAGATTTGTTTGTAGTAAAACATGTTCCACACATGATCACACACGTAAAGGTTTTCCTCAGTGTAGTTCTGTGGTGACTCTTTAGATCAGAAGCAGAGCTGCAGGTCTTTCACACTGATCACAGGTGAACCCCATTCTGTAGATGTACTTGTAGATCTGCACAAACACTACAACGTACTAGATAATTCTAATATTTTTGATGTGTAGAAGTGGAAATGATTAGTTCTCTTCAACATCAAACATCGGGTTTCTGCATTAAAGCTGGTTGCTCCGACCCATGGGCCTACACCCCCCACCTGTATAGAGCCACTTTCTACAACCATCCTGGGTCTACAGCTCAGTCGGGTCTAAGAGCCTCATTCCTGGTCTACAGCCACGTCCTGGTCTGCAGCCTCAGTCCTAGGGTCTGCAGCCACAGTCCTGGGTCTGCAGCCTCAGCCTGGTCTACAGCTCAGTCCTGGGTCTACAGCCTCATCTGGGTCTACAGCCTCAGCCTGGGTCCTACAGCCCAGTCCTAGGGTCACAGCCTCAGTCGCTGGGTCTACAAGCCTCAGTCCCTTGTTCCGCAGCCTCAATTCCTGGGTCCATGCAGCCTCAGTCCTGGTCTACACCTCAGTCCTGGCTACAGCCTCAGTCCAGGGTCCTGTTCATGTGGCAATGAACAGATATAAACTAAGACGTCATACAATGAGCATTAGAAAGCAGAAATAGGGAAAATGTACAGTCTGACATAGGGGTAGCGCTGGCTGATTAAAGCACCACGACGACACAATTTAGGGATCATGGTTGAATTTATCTGCAGTTCTGTAATAAATAAAAAATAAAAACACAAATCCTCATGGTCCCTCCATATCACACGCTCGCAGTCCCCTCCTCAGACGATAGCGCAGACTGAACACAGCTACACACATGCATATACAGTAACAGAACCGAAAGACACAAAAATACAAAAAGTACCATAATTATCCCCCGCTAATAATAACAATAATTGCGTTCACATACCTTAATAAAAGAAAAGAAAACACAAATCCTCATGGTCTCTCCATATCACAACCGCTCGCGGAGTCCCTGTTATCAGCTACTCTCACATGTGACTACATAAACTACAGTGATGGGCAAGCTCTTTTATTATGCCGTTAGCTAAGCATACACAACAATAATTCACTTCACTTTACAGAAGCTACCACCATAATAATGCAGCAAGCCTAAGATTACAAAAATTCAGTCAAAAGTAGTTTCTATATAAAGCAACTTTCAAGTAAACAACTGCATCTAATCAATTTAGTGATAAATACCGAAACTGTCAGTCAGAAAGGTTAAAATTTAGATATTTATAGAATAGCCCAAAAACACAACAACAAAGAACAAGAAGGCCTTTGCAATTGTTAAATAAATAAATGGAGAAAATATCAGCAATAAGCATTACAAATTAACATGTACTTCAATAGAAATGTTTTTTTAACTGTTGTTTTAATAACAATAGCCCAATAAACACGAAACAAATGTGAATCCGATCCAATTAATGGCTCTATTTTTTACGCAAGATACCCACTAAACTGAGAAAAAACACATAAGTTTACAAATGAACTGGCTAGAACATGTCTGACCAGTTTATGAAAACAATGGAACATCCTACAGCTTATTATCAGTCATAGTAGCATTCTCTGGGATACACAGAGTAGGATCTGAAAACCTTTTCTGTTCGCTCTTCCCACTAAAGTGACGTGCTTTTGAGGAGGTATGGCCACGGTGAGGTCTGGACTCCACCGGGCTCGTCTCCGTTAGACGGCGCGGATGCTGCTGTCCGTCCGGACGTCCGTAAAACTGACTAGTGTCTTAACTTATTGAAAGCAATTGGAAAAATGGAAGAAGAACAGAACTCCAACTATCCAGTGTGAGATCTGTCTCTCATAAGTGCAGTAGCTCTGTGGGAATGTGTATTGTGTGTGTGTGGATGGGAGCGCACAGCGGGAGGAGAGAGCAAGGGGACACAGCAAGTTGTCCAATGGGCAGAGCAGTGTCCAAGGTGACACAGCAAGTGGTCCAAGGGGACACAGCAAGTGTCCAAGGGACAGAGCATTTGTCCAAGGGACAGAGCAAGTGTCCAAGGGGACATAAAAAAAGAGCAAGTGTCCAAGGGACACACAAGTGTCCAAGGGGACAGCGCTAGTGTCCAGGGACACAGCAAGTGTCCAAGGGGACAGAGCAAGTGTCCAAGGGGACAGAGCAAGTGTCCAAGGGACAGAGCAAGAAAAAAGAGCGAGGTGTAATGTAAAGATTAACATAACCGAAAGATAAAAGGTAGATGTACGAACAGAGAAACAAATTATTTTAAAATTAATACATGAAAAAAAATTACGTCAACGTTTGTTAATAACAGTTGACATTAACAAACACTTATAACCAGGACTACAGCATAAATCAATACATGGTTTAAATAATGTTGTAAATATATTAATATATATATTATCATTGTATTTCCAATGGAAAGACGTACGGCCATCTGTGAGCGAAAACAACACGCGTGGACTGAACAAATAGGAATTTTCTATTCACCGTCCCGCTCCGTGCAAGCCCTCCTTGGATGGAATCCCGGATGTTGAAGGCAGTGGACCACTTCCCCATTCACCCTCATGGAAATAACGAGACGGAGATGAAACGGACATGTTTTGGACGGATCCGTCGTCCGTATCTCCATGAGGGTGCATGGAAGTGGCTCCACTGCCCTCCGCATGCATCCCCGTCCAACGTAGTCCCAGTCACGATAATTACTAATTTCGATTAATCGTTCGATAATATAGAACAAGCACAATAACGTTTGAGACTCGAATAAATGTCGCGCATGCTCAGGGTTGCGTCGCCAAGCAATACGCCTACGTCATCGCCCAACCGAAAGCGCGAAAGTCTAGCTGACAATAGCGCCGAAGTGGACTAAACTCGCGAGCGTGCTAGAAGCTGTGCTTTGAAAATCTCAGTTCAAATCAAAATGGCGGCGGGAACAAGCACTGATCAAGAAGCCCGATTCAACAGCCGCAGTATGGTAACATTTCGGCTACAAGCCGAACGCACGTGGGAGCCCAGCAAACTAATCAGCCGGAATTCGTCTTTGCAAAAAAGTTTTCCGCAACAAAGACTGAAACACCACAAACCTCAAAGCGCATCTGAAGCATAACCACCCCAAAGTGTGTATGCACAGGCTGGAAAAAGCTGCTATTGAACAGGCAAGGACCATCTCGTGGTAGACAGCCTTTCGAGAAGATTGTTTTGCCCAGTTGACAAAGTATAAACGTGAGAGCGGTAAAATGGCGCACCCTCTAAAAACAGCGTAACACACTACATCGCTAAAGAGATGTTTGCCATTTTATCACTGTGGATAAACCCGCCGTTTAGAGACATGCTGCGGGACTTTGATAAACAATACGAGTTACAAAAAAGACGTACATGTCTGAAACTGCCATTCCCTGCGTTGAACAACCAAAGTCAAAAGTGGTGTTCTGAATGACATAAATACATGTACAATTCTTCTCCGCAACGACAGATCTGTAGTTCCAGCTCTAACATGACCCCAAATATGAGCCCTCACAGTGCATTACATTACGGAGGATTGGTCTTAGCACTCAAATGTTAGACACAAATATTCCTTAGACCACACTGCTTCTGTCCTGGCTGAAAACATTAAATGCACTGGATGAAAGGGGACTGCAGGAAGAAGACTCACGTTCATTACTACTGACAATGGTGCTAATAATGTGGCAGCAAACGCATCTTGGCTGGCACGGGCTCAATTGTTTGGCCACAATCTGCATTTGGCTATCACAAAGTGCCTAAACGCAGAAAAAGAACGCACGTCGCGTGCGTGTGACTCTGTAGGCATCTTGTGCCATCTTCAACTTGAGCTGGATAAAGAGGAGGGATCTCATTTAGTAATCTATTATTTAATATACCGCCTTTTCCCCTGCAGAACTGAGTCTCAAAGCGTTTTACAATTGTTAATTTTTTTTTTGGGCCAATTTGTCTCTCACTCACACAGAGATGGGAGGGGCAGTACAGGAAGGCACATGCCATAACTATTGGACAAATTTTAGTGGTAGGGGAAACCGGAGTACCCGTGAGGAAACCTACGCAGACACGGGGAGAAACAATGCAAACTTCCACTAAGAAGGCCGGTCCGAACCGGAGAATTCGAACCCAGGACCTTCTTGCAGAAGCTAGAGTGCATCCACTCAGCCCACCGTGCCGTCCTCATGAAGGCACAGGACTGAAGCTGTCCTCCCTCATCACACACTTGAACTGGTGAGTTAGTTTTTTATAAATGGCAAATCTTTTTTAACATTTGATACACATTGGTTTTAATTGAAATACTTTAAAACTAAATGATAACTTGTCTAATTGACATCCTGATATAAAGTATAAATCCCTCCATTATATAACATAGAACTTCATAGATAAATAGATTCATATTCATTACAACATAATAATGTGAATGTAACAACATGCTTTCTGTCTTACAGAAGTGGCCACCGAGATGGGGCAGTAAACAAAAGTTGATAGACCAGAGTACTGGAGCAGCTGCCAGCTATCAGAAGAATCCTAGTGGAGGATAGAAAACATGGCCAACTCAATCCCAACATGGCAAGATGTGTCCTGTCTGGAGTTCAAAAAATGCAGCCTTGAAGCCTGTTGCTGACTTCACTGACATACTTTCTTGTGAGAAGTATGTCACAGAGTCTCAATGAAAAGCCAGTGCTGGAGCTCAACAAAGTGATCTGTTAGCACCAAGTCCCAGAAGTACACTGACCTCACAACAAAGAACAAGACCAACACGAGCACGGTGTTGGTAGAAAATACTGCTCCCCTAATATACAAAGTCTTCTAAGGAGAAGCAACCATTGAGGATCCCAAGACACAGCGGCATTTGGTGATTTAGAGGTATTGCCAGGACACCAAGAAGAGCTAGTTGAGGAGCTGCTTAAGATGGAGGATGGAGATGCACAGAAGCGTACAAGCAGTGGCAGCTGCTATAGATGGAGACAGCAGAAGTGGCGGAACTTAGGCCTTCAGGTGCAAAAAGAAAACATTGATGATTCTCCTACAAAGCAGGATAGTTCAACTGTGACACAAACACATGAGGCTGTACTCATGAGTAAGAACAAGCAAACCAGAACTAACAAAGTATCTGCAGGAATAAGCACAAGATGCATCATCTGATCCCTTGGTTTGTGGCGTGATAACCAAAAAAGGTTTCCCTTAATCTCCAAGAAAATACATTTGCATTTGTGCCACAACACGAGTTCGAGAACGAATGTTCAGACACAGCAGGACAAAGAGACCCCTGAGAGGTCCTTAAACTCACACAAGGTTAACCATGTTGGTTAAAGGAGCCTCACAGCAGGGAACATAGAGACCCCTGATGAGTTCTTAACCCACACCAAGGTTAACAAGTTGGTTTAAGACCTCTCAGCAGGGAACATAGGAGACCCCTGAAAGGTCCTTAAACAACACAAGGTTAAACATGTTGGTTTAAGGACCACTCAGCATGGAACATAGAGACCCCATGAGAGGTCCTTAAACCACACAAGTTTTAACATGTTGGTTTAAGGACCTCTCAGCAGGGAACAATAGAGACCCCTGAGAGGTCCTTAAAACCACACAAGGTTAACAGTTTGTTAAGGACCCTCTCATCAGGGAACAATAGAGACCCCTGAGAGGTCCTTAAACCACACAAGGTTTAACTGTTGGTTTAAAGGACTCTCATCAGGAACAAAGTGGACCCCTGAGAGGTCCTTAACCACACAAGGTTAACATGTTGGTTTAAGGACCTCTCAGCAAGGAACATAGAGACCCCTGAGAGGTCTTGCCTTAAACCACACAAGGTCACATGATTGTTTTATCAGCAATTGCTAAAACTTATAATTCCCTGAACAAGGCAATTTTACGTTATACATTTGTCAAGTGAAATATATGTTTTGAATTTCATAATTTTCTTAGGAAGGCACCAAGCCCCCCCCTGGTGGCTGTTAAACATTTGATTTCTTGTAAGACACTTTAAAATGTTCTTGTTGTGCTACTCAATACAGTTTGTTAATTTGTGAAAAAAAAAAAAAGCCAACTTTAAAATGTTCTTGTTTTGATACTCAATGCTATTTCTGTTTATATATTTTTTAAGCACTTTAAAGTATTGTTCCTGTTGACTACCTCCAATATTGTTCTTTTTCTGGTTATTTATACAATTGTTTGTACTGTATTTTTTAATTCTTGCAATAAAAACGCCGTGTAAAGATATTATCGTTTATCGAGATAATTTAAGAAGAAATTTATGGCCAGTCAAAAAAAATATCGTGACAGGCCTACACACGCCGTGTTTAGCGCAACAACGCATTATGGGAGATAATACACTGCACAGAACCGGGAGGACCAGACGATGCCCAAATACAGGCGACTTTCCCATAGATCTTTGAGAGTTCCAGCGACTTCCGCTAATCTTTCAGCCCCCATGCCGTCACAAAGCGCCACTGAGCACAACCATTCATTTGAATAGGGCGCCATCTTGGATCGCCGGGGCTTGCTCTGTCCCCTCTACCTGCGAGGCGCTCTCTCCGCACACACACACACACACACACACACACACACACACACACACAGGATAGAATGTTAGAGTTCTTTTCTCTCTCCCCTTTTTCCAATTGCTTTCATAAGTTTTGCTTCATCCATCGCGACGTCCTCAATGCTTCAATATGCTGTGCTTTGCACTGATCATAGCCACAGCTCATTCAAATCACACACCGCTTCTTCTATTTAAAACTATAGCGGCTGCCTGTTGCCTAAAGCCGCGGTAGGCGAGTTGGGTCCCGATAAAAGTGTATGACGAGTCGCTAAATAAGGTATAGAAAACAAACTGAATAGGCTGGATCATAAATAATCGCTGCGGTCACAGGCCCAAACACACAGCTCACGCAACACACTTGCGCGCTTTTGCGGAGACAGACGGCAGAAGCCGCGGTCTCGGATGACTAAAACGACTCCACCGGGCGCGTCTCGCGTTGAGGCTGGATCATAATAACCGGCTGCAGCAGCAGCGCATGGCGGTCAGCCTGCACACGTTGGGCCATTGTGTGAATCCAACACACAGCTGCCTTGTTTGTGTGTGGTGGGACAGCGTGTATTGTGCGTGCATGTGTTTTGGGCCTGTGATGACCGCACGATTATTATGATCCAGCTCTTCGTTATGTTTTCTATACTTATATAGCGCGTCATACACTTACACGGACACAACTCGCCTCTTCCGCGGCTTTAGCAACGGCAGCCCGCTATAGTATTTAAATAGAAGAAGCGGTGTGTGATTTTGAATGAGCAGTGGCCTATGATCAGTTGCAAAAGCACAGTCATAAGAAGCATTGAAGGACGTCCACACCGCGATTGATGAAGCACAAAACTTATGAACAGCAATTGGAAAAAGGGGAGAGAGAAAAGAACTCTAACATATCCTGTGTGTGTGTGGTGTGTGTTGTGTTTGTGTGTGGTGTGTGGTGTGTCGGAGAGACCAGCGCCGTCGCAGGTAGAGGGGACATGAGCAAGTCCCCGGCGATCCAAATGGCGCCCTATTCAAATGGAATGTTTTAGTTCTCAGTGGCGCTATTGTGACGCATGGGCTGAAATATAGCGGAAAGTCGCCATGGACTCACAAAGATCGCTATGGAAAGTCCGCCTGGTATATCGGGCATCGTCTGGTCCTCCCCTGTTCTGTGCAGTGTATTAATCTCCCATAATGCGATTGCGTAAACACGCGTGTGTAGGCTGTCACGATATTTTATTGATGACTGAGGAGCCCATAAATTTCTTCTTAAAATTATCTCGATAAACGCTAATGTCTTTACAAACGTCGTTTATGCAAGAATTAAAAAATACGAGTAAAACAATTGTATAAATAACCAGAAAAAGTAACAATAATTGAGAGGTAGCACAAAAGGCACAATAACTTTTTAAAGTGCTTAAAAAATATATAAACAGAAATAGCAATTGAGTATCAAAACAAGAACATTTTAAAGTGCAATTTTTTTTTCAAATTAACAAATGTATTTGAGGTAGCACAACAAGAAAAAAAAAAATAAAAAAAATTTTAAAGTTGTCTTAAAGAAATCAAATGTTTAACCAGCCACCAGTAACATGGAGCCTTTCCTAAGAAATATGAAATTCAAAACAATATTTCTCTTGACAAATGTATAAACGTAAATTGCCGTTGTTCAGAATAATAGTTTTAGTCATTGCGAGCGAGGAAAACAAACATTTATGAACCTGTGTGGTATAAGGCAAGACCTCTCCAGGGGTCTCTAAGTTCCCTGCTGAGAGGATCCTTAAACCAACATGTTAACCTTGTGTGGTTTAAGGACCTCTCAGGGGTCACTATGTTCCCTGCTGAGAAGGTCCTTAAACCAACATGTTAACCTTGTGTGGGTTTAAGGCCTCTCAGGGGTCTCTTTTGTTCCCTGCTGATAAGTCCATAAACAAACATGTTAACCATGTGAGGTTAAAGACCTCTCATAGGGACTCTATGATCCCTGCAGAGAGGATCATTAAACCAACATGTTAACCTTGTGTGGTTTAAGGACCTCTCGAGGGGTCTCTATGTTCCCTGCAGAGAGGGTCCTTAACCCAACATGTTAACCTTGTGTGGTTTAAGGACCTCTCAGGGTCCTCTATGTTCCCTGCTGAGAGGTCCTTAAACCAACAATGTTTAACCTTTGTGTGGTTTAAGGACATCTCAGGGGTCTCTATGTTCCCTGCTGAAAAGGTCCTTAAACCAACATGTAACCTTGTGTGGTTAAGGACCTCTCAGGGGTCTACTTTGTTCCCTGCTGTGCTGAACATTCGATCTGACTCGTGCTGTGCACATATGCACAGTATTTATTTGGAGATTAAGGGAAACCTTTTTGGTTAACACGCCACCAACCAAGGGAACAGATGATCATCTAGTGGCTTCTTCCTGCAGATACTCTTTTAGTTCCCTGGTTTGCTTTTTCTCTCACTGTACAGCCTCATGTGTTTGTGTCACACAGAAACGTTGAACTCTCCCCAGCTTGTAGGCGATCAGTCAATGTTTTTTTTTAAGCACCTGAAGGCCTCTGTTCCCCACTAGTAATTCTGGCTGTCTCCATCTCTGCAGCTGCACTGCTTGTACCCGCTTCTTGTGCATCTCCATCCTCCATCTAAGCAGACTCCTCAACAAGCTCTTCCTGGGTCCCTCGCCATACCTCTAAATCTCCCAAACTGCTCTGTGTCCTTGGATCCACAATGGATTCTTTCCTTAAAGAACTTTGTATATTAGGAGAGCAGGTATTTATCTACCATACAGTCCGGCTCGTGTTGGCTTGATCTTTGTGTGAGGTCATTGTCTTCAGGACTTTGGTGCTAACAGTTCACCTTTGATGAGCTCCAATGCCCCAAAAAAAACTGGCTTTATTGAGGGACACAGTGACTACTTCTCACCAGAAAGTATGTCATGAAGCAGCAACAGCGTTCAAGGCTGCCTTTTATTGACTCCAGCATACAGACACATCTTGCCAGTAGTGGTTGAGGTGGCCATGTTTTCTAACCTCCACTAGGATCTCCTTTCTGATACTGGCAGCTGCTCCAGGACTCTGTCTATCATACTTTAGTACTGCGCTGCCCGCATCTGGTGGCCACATCCTGTAAGACAGAAAGCATGTTTACTTCTCATTAAATGTAGTAAATAATTTGATCTTTTATCTAATAAGTTCTATGTTATATAAATGGAGGATTATACTTTAAATCAACTTTAAATTAGACAAAGTTAATCCTTTAGTTTTAAAGTAGTTTCAATAAAAACAAAGTGTATCAAATGTTAAATAAAATTGCCATTTATAAACTACTCACCATACAAAGTAGTGTGGCAGAGGGAGCCAGCTTCATCTGTGCCTTCATGAGACGCAGTCTGATGGCTGAGTGGATAGCACTGCTCCAACATTCACAGCCTCTCAGCAAGAAGTCCTGGTCGAATCCCCGGTCGACCGGCCTTTGCAGAGGGGAGTTTGCATGTTCTCGCCCCGTGTCAGCATAGGTTTTCCTCCGGGTACATTCGCCGTTTCCCTACCACTAAAAAATATGGTCCAAATTTCTGGCCTGTGCCTCCTGTACTGGCCCCCTCCCATCTCTGTGTGGAGTGAGAGACAAAATTGCCCAAAAAAAAATTAACAAATGTAAACCGCTATAGAGAATCCGAACTGCAGTGAAAAGCGGATATATAAATAAAGATTACTACATGAATCCCTCCTCATTATCCAGCTCCACGTTGAAGTATGGTTCATACCAAGATTCCTACAGGAGTCCAACGCACGCGACGAGCGTATCTTATTTCTGCGTTTAAGGCATTGGATAGCCAAATGCAGATTGTGGCCACAACAATGAGCCACGGCCAGCCAAGATTGCGTATTGCTAGCCACAATATTAGCACCATTGTCAGTAGTAATGAACGAGAGTCTTCTTTCCTGCAGTCCCCATTCATCCAGTGCATTTAATGTTTATCAGCCAGGACAGCAGCAGTGTGGTTCTCAGGCACATATCTTGTTTCTAAAACATTCGCGTGCAAAGAGACCAATCCCCGTAATGTAATGCACTGTGAGGCTCATATATGGGGTCATGTATAGAGCTGGACCACTATACAGTCTGTTGCGGAAAGAATGTACATGTTTTATGGTCATTTCAGAAAACACCACGTTTGACATTTGTGAACAACCGCAGGAATGGCATTCACACGATGTACGTCCTTTTTTGTAACAGTCGTATTGTTATCAAAGTCCCGCAGCATGTACTCTAAACGCGGTTTATCCACAGTGTAAAATGGCAACATCTCTTACGATGTTGTGGTTACGCTGTTTGTGAGGTGTGCGCCATTTTAACGCTCTCACGACAGTTATACTCTTGTCCACCATGGGCAAAACATCTTTCTACGAAAGGGCCTGTCTACCACGAGATGGTCCTGCCTGTTCAATAGCACCTTTTCCTCCCAGCTGTGCATACACACTTGGGTGGTTTATGCTACAGATGCGCTTGATGGTTTTGTGGTGTTTCCAGTCTTTGTTTGCGACATACTTTTGAGCAAAGACACAATACCGGCTGATTTCAGATTGCTGGGACTCCCCACGTGCGTTCCGGCTTGTAGCCGAAATGTTCCCATACTGGCGCTGTTGAATCGGCAATCTTTATCAGTGCTTGTTCCGCCCGCATTGATTTGAACTGTCGTTTTTCCAAAGCACATGCTTCTAGCACGCTCGCGAGTTATACGTCCACTACGGCTCTATTCCAGCGAGCTCCCCTCGCGCTTATCGGCTTGGGCAAGACTAAGTCGTATAGGCTGGCGTCACAAGCCGACAGTGCAAATGCGCATGCGCACAATTATCGAGTCTCAACACGTTATTGTGCATGTTATATTTTATCGAACGATTAATCGAAAATAGTAATTAACGTACAGGCTACTTTGGACGGATGCATGCTGATGCAGTGGAGCCACATCCAATTTCACAACCGCATGGAATAACGGACGACGGATCCGTCCAAACATGTCCGTTCATCCTCCGTCTCCGTTATTTCCCTTTCCATGAGGTGAATGTGAAGTGCTCCACTGCCACCAACATCCGGATTCCATCAGAACAGACGGAGGTGAAAACGTACGCGGACGGACGAAATAGAAACAATCCTATTTGTTCTCGTCGACGCGTTGTTATGGGTCCAGTTTATCCCCATGGAAATACAATGAATAATATATATATTAATATATTTAGCAACATTAATAAACAGAATTGATAAACCTGCTGTAGTCCCTGGTATAAGTTTGTTAATGACAATAGATTATTAACAAACGGTGTAATTTTTTTCATGTATTAATTTAAATAAATAGTTTTCCTTATCGATACATCTACCATTTATCTTCGCGTAAGTTAATCTTTACATACACCTCGCTTTATTCTCTTGCTCTGTCCCATTTGACACTTGCTCCAGTCCCCATGGACACTGCTCAGTCCCCTTGGACACTTGCTGTGTCCCTTGGACAATTGCTCTTTCCCCTTGGACCCTTGCTGTGGGGTCCCCCTTGGACATTGCACTGTCCCCTTGGACACAATTGCTCTGTCCCCTTGGACACTTGCTCTGGTCCCAGGACACGTTGCTGTGTCCCCTTGGACACTTTTGCAGTGTCCCCTTGGACACTTGCTCTGTCCCCTTGGACACTTGCTGTGTCCCCTTGCTCTCTCACAACCGCAAGCGCTCCCATCCACACACACACACAACATTACCCACAGAGCTACTGCACTTATGATAGACCAGATCTCACACTGATATGTTGGAGTTCTTTTTCTCTCTCCCATTTTTTCCATTGCTTTCAATAAGTTTCAGACCACTAGTCCCGTTTACGACGTCCGAGCACGGACAGCAGCCACGCGCGTCAACGGAGACGCTCACGGTGGAGTCCCAGACCTACACCGTGGCCATACCGACCAAAAGCACGTCCACTTTAGGTGAGACGAGCGAGACAGAAATGTTTACAGATCCTACTCTGAAATCCCAGAGAAGATCTCCTCTGACTGATAAGAAGGCGTAGGAAAAGTTACCATTGTTTTCATAAACTGTCAGATAACATAGGTTTCTAAGCCACAGTTTCATTTGAAACTTATGTGTTTTCTTCTTCAGTTTCAGAGGGTATCTTGAGCTTAAATAGAGGCGATTAATTTGGCTCGGATTCAAATTTGTTTCGTATTTTATTGGGCTATGTTATAAACAACAGTTAAAAAACATTTCCTAAAGAAGTACATGTTAATTTGTAAATGGCTTTATTAGCTATAATGTCCAATTAATTTTATTTACAATTAGCAAGGCCTTCATGTTCTTTTGTTGTGTGGTGTTTTGGCTATTCTATAAATATTCTAACTTTTAACCTTTTTCTGACTGACAGATTTAGTTATTTAAACACTAAAATTGCATAGACTGCAGTTGTTTACTTGAAAGTAGCATCAATATATCAAACTACTTTTGACAAAATTTGTAACATAGCTTAGCTGGCATATTATATGGTGGTACTTCTGTAAAGTGAAGCTGAATTATTGTAGAGTATCTTAGCTAACTGACATAAATAAAAGTACTTGCATCACTGGTAGTATTAATGTAGTCACATGTGAGAGCTAGCTGCTAACATGGAGACATGCGAGCGTTGATAAAGGAGAGACCCATGAGGATTTGTGTTTTTCTTTATCATTTATACAGGTATGTGCAAGCGCAATAATGTTATTATAACGGTAATTATGGTACTTTTTTGTATTCTTGTTTCTTTTTTGGTCTGTACTGTATATGCCAGCTTTGTATTAGCTTGATTCAGTCTGCGCCAGCGTACCATGAGGAGGGACTGCGAGCGTGGTTTGATATGGAGAGACCATGAGGAATTGTGTTTTTATTTTTTTTAATACAAGAACTGCGATAAAGTCAACCATGATCCTAAATGTGGTCGTCGTGGTGCTTAAACAGACCAGCGCATACCCCTTGTCAGACTGTACATTTCCCTATTTTTCTGTTTCTACAAAGCTCATTGTATGACGTAAAAGTTTATATCTTGTTCATAGCCATACCAAGAACAGAGACCCATGACTGAGGCTGTACGACCCATGACTGAGGCAGTAGACCCAGGACTGAGGCTGCAGACCCAGGACTGAGCTGAGCAGACCCAGGACTGAGGCTGTAGACCCAGGAACATGAGCCTGTAGACCAGGACATAGCTGTAGACCCAGACTGAGGCTGTATAACCCAGGACTGATGCTGTAGACTCCAGGACTGAGGCTGTAGACCCAGGAACTGAGGCTGGCAGACCCAGGACTGGAGGCTGCAGGACCAGGACTGAGGCAGGCAGACACCAGGACTGAGTCTGTAGACTTCCAGGACTGAGGCTCTAGACCCACAGGACTGAGGCTGTAGACCCAGGACTGAGTTGTAGAAGTGGCTCCTATACAAGGGATGGGGGTAGCCCAATGGGTTCGGGAGCAACCAGCTTTAATTGCAGAACCATGTTTTTGATGTTGAAAGAGAACAAAACAATTTCTCAACTTCTACCACCATGCAACAACATATTAAATTATCTGACGTTGTTGAGTTTGTTGCAGATCTACAAATCCCAACTACAGAATGGGGTTCACCAGTGATCAGTGTGGAAGGACCTGCAGCTCTGCTTCGGATCTAAAGAGACACCACGAACTCACGACTGGAGGAAAACCATACGAGTGTGATCTGTTGTGTACCATGTTTTACTAAAAACAAAATATCAATGTCCACCACAGAATCCACACGAGAAAAACCCTTCAGCTCAACGTTTGTGATCAGAAGTTTTAGACAAGAGGGTACTCTCAAAGGTCATCAAGGATACACACAGAAGAGAAACCATTTGAGTTGTGACCAGTGTGAAAAAACAGTTAGGACCAAACAGCTGCTCTCACTACATCACATGTCCCACACAGGAGAGAGAACCACACCAAAAGGTGACCAGTGTGAAAAGACTTTACAGTGTTTACTCTCAACCTCACTGATCACCTACAGGAAATCCACACTGTGAGATAAACTATTCGTGCCTGTGGGAGACCTGTGGGAAGACGTTTACTCATCTTCACACTACAAAGCACATGAGAGAATCCACACTGGAGAGAAATCCTATCAGCTGCGACGATTGTGGTCAAGTTTTTCTCGGAGTGATTCATCTCAAGTGCAACAGAGAATCCACACAGGAAAGCCATTTGCATGAGACATCTGCAGTAATACTTTAAAACAGCAACAGAGTCGCACACAACGCACCCATCGGAGCCACACTGAGAGAAGCCGTACGAGGTGACCAGTGTGGAACATGTTTTAACAAGAGGAAATCTTAACCGAGCACAAAAGAATCCCACTCTGGAGAGAAACCCTTTCAGCTGCGAACGATTGAGGTTCATAGATTTTCTTCTGAGTGGTCACCTCAAAGTGCCATCAGAGGTCCACACTGGAGAGAAACCATTAGACTGAGAAAAGTGCGAAAAGTCTTTTTACTATGGTACATCTCTACTAAACACATTAAAACCTTTAGAGAAGCAGGTCTGAAGCATCTGGAAGAACCAAAGTGAAGGAGACAGAGCTGATGCTGCATCCTGTGAACCCAGCGTCAAGACTCAACAGGATCTCCTTCAGTCTTAACTCCTGGTTTGGCGGAAAGAATCCATTCTGTTCAGTGTTTTCATTTATTCATGTTTGACTTTTTCTGTCCATAAGGCGCGTTCAGAACCAAAAGCATCAAAAAGGCTTTTGACGCGCTTCAACTGACCGTCACCGGAATAGATTTAGTCCTTTAGTGCTTTGAAGCTTTTGAACGCGAGTGGACGCGCCTGACGCCGGGATGGGAGGAGCTTCTCATTTGCCTGTAGTCAGGACAGCGGTGATTTTTCAATGAGCAGCGAGCCTTTATTTGTTATATAAAGCAAAATAAACGTTGTTGTAGGCTTTCAACAAAACATTTCTGGTTCACCACAGACTTGAGAGGCTGCAGTGTTTGCTGAGTTCCGTCATATTACTCCAGGAGTCTGCGACGGAGGAGTTGTCGCTTTCAGCGGTAGCTTCCGCCATGTCACTCGCCAGTCACGAGTTCTCAAACCCCGGAACTCGCTCTCCCCGCCTCTTCCCTGCCTCTCCCCTGCTCTCCTCTCGCCTCTCCTGCCTCTCCCCCGGCCCTCTCACGCCCGCCCGGAGCTTTGCCTTTCTCTGAGCCAGACTCATCGACAGCCTGTTCTTATTTTAAATAAACTACGATTACTAACACAAGCGCATGTGTAAATGATTTTGTTACTCAGAATTTACAACTCATACAAATTAATATTACTAATAACAATAAATGACAAAAAAACAGCAGCAGCATGACTTCTCTTCAAAGACAGAGACAGACCCTCTGCTGCGGCTGCTCCTCGTCTCATGTATTGGTTGAAGCCCGCTGTCAAATCTTTCAAAAGCTCAGCATGCTCAGCTTCGGCGTCAAAAAGCGTCAGTTTCATTGAAAGTGAATGGTGAAGCGCGTCAGGTGAACCTAGAGACCCCGGCGTCACTTGACGCGCGACAAAGCTTCAAGAGTCGCGCGTACTCGCGCTCACATTGAAGCTTATGACGCGCGAAAACGCTCGCGTATCAAAACAATTCCTTTGACGCCGAAGCTGAGCAAAGCTGAGCTTTTGAAGCAATGACGCGTGCTTCAACCAGATCAGGAGACGAGGAGCAGCAGCCTCAGAGGGTCTGTCTCTGTCATGACGAGAAGTCAATGCTGCTGCTGTTTTATTGTCATATACTTGTTATTAGTAATATTATTTGTAGATTAGTAACATTTTCCCCAGGGGGAAGGTAACAAAATCATTGTACACATGCGTGTAGTAAACGTAGTTTATTTAAAAAAAAGAACAGGCGGACGATTGAGTCTGTCTCAGAGCAAGGCAGCTCCGTGCGGGCGGTGAGCCGGGAGAGGCAGGAGAGTCGAGAAGAGAGCCGGGGGAGAGGCAGGGAGAGCCGGGGAGAGGCAGAGCTCCGGGGTTTGAGAACTCATACTGGCGAGTGACATGCGGAAGTACCGATGAAAGTCGAAACTCCTCCGTACGCAGCTCCTGGAGTAAATGACGGAACTGTCAAACACAGCAGACCCCCCCCCCCACCCCCCCCCCCCCCCCCCCTCTCAAGTCTGTGGTTGAACCCAGCAACATGTTTTGTTGAAGCCTACAACAACGTTATTTTGCTTTATATAACAAATAAAGGCACGCTGCTCCATGAAAAATCCACCGCTGTCCCTGACTCAGGCAACATAGAGCTCCTCCCACGGGGCTCAGGCGCGTCACTCGCGTCAAAAGCTTCAAGCACCAAAAGGACAAAACTATCCCGGCGTCATTTGAAGCTCGTCAAAAGCTTTTTGAAGCTTTTGGTTCTGAACGCGCCTTAAGGAACAGAAAAGTCCAACATGAAAATGAAACACTGAACAGAATGGATTCTTTCCCCAAACCAGAGTTAAGACTGAAGTGAGATCCTGTAGAGTCTGGCCTCTGGGTTCACAGATGCAGCCTCAGCTCTGTCTCCTTCACATTGGTCCAGATGCTTCAGACTGCTTCTCTACAGGTTTTAATGTGTTTAGTAAAGATGGAACCATTATAAAAGACGTTTTCCCCTTTTCACAGACAATGGTTTCTCTCCAGTGTGGATCCTCGTGAAGCACTTTGAATGACCACCTCAGAAAAAACTCTGACCACAATCGTCGCGCTGAAGGGTTTCTCTCCAGTTGGATTCTTATTGTGCTGGTTAAGTATTTCCTCTTTCCCGTAAAAAACATGTTCCACACAGTCACACTCGTACGGCTCTCTCCAGTGTGGCTCCGTATGGTTACGTGTTGCGCCTGTTGCTGTTATAAAAGTTTAACTGCAGAAGTCACACGCAAATGCTTTTCTCCAGTGTGGATTTCTCTGATCGCCAACTTAGAATGATCACTCCGAGAAAACTCTTGAACCACAATCGTCGCACTGAAGGATTTCTCTCCAGTTGTGGATTCTCTCATGTGCTTTGTATTGTGAAGACTGAGTAAAACGTCCCCACCCATTTATTTATTTCCCCCCCCCCCCCCACAGTCTCCACAGACGAATGGTTTATCTCCAGTGTGGAATCTGAAAGTGGATCAGTGAGGTGAGATAAACATGTAAAATTCTTTCACACTGGTTCACATTGGTGAGAGTCTCTCTCCTGAGTGGACATGCTGATGTAGTGAGAGCAGTCTGTGAGTCCTCAATGTTTTTTTCACACTGGTCACACTCAACGTTTCTCTCCTGTGTGGATCCACTGAGACCTTTTGAGAGTACCCTCTTGTCTAAAACTCTGATCACAATCGTTTTGGCAGCTGAAGGGTTTTTTCTCCAGTGTGATTCAGTTGTTGACCTAGAGATTTTGTTTTGTAGTAAAACATGTTCCAACACCGATCACACTCGTATGGTTTTCTCCAGTGTGAGTTCTGGGTGTCTCTTTAGATCAGAAGCAGAGCAGCAGGACTTTCCACACGTCACAGGTAACCCCATTCTGTTGATGGACTTTTGTAGAACAGCAACAACACAACAACGTCAGAGTAATTCAAATAGTTTGATGGTGGTAGAAGTGAGAAATGATATTGTTCTCTGTTCAACATCAACATCGGTTCTGCATTAAAGCTGGTTGCTCCCGACCCATGGGCTCACCCCCCACCCTGTAAGAGCCACTTCTAGCAACCTCAGTCTGGGTCTACACCTCAGTCCTGGGTCTAGAGCCTCATCCGGTCTACACCCAGTCCCTGGTCTGCAGCCTTCAAGTCCCTGGTCTGCAGCCTCAGTCCCTGGTCCTGCAGCCTCAGTCCTGCGGTCATACAGCCACAACCTGGGTCTAACAGCCTCGAGTCCTGGGTCTACACCTCATCCTGGTTCTACAGCTCAGACCCTGGGTCTACAGACTCATTACCCTTTGGGTCTACAGCCTCAGTCCGGGTCGCAGCTCAGTCCTGGGTCTGCAGCCTCATCCTGGGTCTACAGCCTCATCCTTGTCTACAGCCTCATCCTGGGTCTGTTATCATGTGGCCAATGAACAGATATAAACTAATGACTTCATACAATGAGCTTTAGAAACAGAAATAGGGAATTGTAACAGTCTGACATAGGGGTGCGCTGGCTGATGAAGACACCACGACGACACATTTAGATCACTGTTACTTTAATCTGCAGTTGCTGTACTAAAAAAAAATAAACCAACAATCCTCTGGTCCTCTCCATATCACACTGCTCGCAGTCCCCTCCTCATACGCTAGCGCAGACTGAACACAGCTAACACAGTGCATATACAGAAACAGACCAAAAGAACACAAGAATACAAAAAGTACCATAATTACCGCTAACAATAAACTATATTGCGTGCACATACCTGTATAAAAAGAAAAGAAAACACAAATCCCTCAGTCTCTTCCCATATCACACCGTCCGCAGTCCCTGTTAGCAGCTAGCTCTCACATGTGACTACATAAACTACCAGTGATGGGCAAGCTACTTATATTTATAGCCAGTTAGCGTAGCTACTTCTACAATAAATTCAGCTACATATACAGAGCAGAAGCCTACACCCATAAAAATGCAGCAAGCTAAGTTACAAAATTCTGTCAAAAGTAGTTGCTATATAGAAGCTACTTTCAGTAAACAAACCGGCAGTCTATGCAATTTAAGTGATAAATACTAAACTGTCGACAGAAAAAGGTTATAATTAAGAAATTAGAAATAGCCCAAAACCACCAACAACAAAAGACAAAAGAGCCCTTTGCCAATTGAAATAAAATAAATTGAGAATTAATAGCAATAAGCCATTACAAATAAACAAGTTACTGTCATTAAAAATGTTTTTTAAACTGTTTTAAAACAATAGCCCAATAAACACGAACAACTGTAATCTCTGCGCCAATAAAGGCTCTATTTAAAGCAAGAATACCCTCTGAAACTGAGAAGAAAACACATTTGTTTAAAAATGAACTGTGCTAGAACTATTGTCTGACCATTTATGAAAAAATGGTAACATCCTACAGCCTTAATATCAGTCAGAGGAGCTTTCTCTGGGATTACAGAGTAGGATCAGAAAACATTTCTGTTCGCTCGACACCACTAAAGTGACTGCTTTATGAGGTATGGCCACGGTGAGGTCTGGACTCCACCGGGCGCGGTCTCCTTGAACGCGGCGTTGGCGCTGTCCGTCGACGTCCGTAAACGGACTAGTGGTCTCGAAACTGTATTGAAAGCAATTGGAAAAATGGGAGAGAGAAAAGAACTCCAACATATCCAGTGTGAGATCTGTCTCACATAATGCAGTAGCTCTGTGGGTAAATGGTGTGTTGTGTGTGGTGGATTGGAGCGTCACAGCGGTGAGGAGAGAGCAAGGGGACACAGCAAGTGTCCCCAGGGGAACAGAGCAAGTGTCCACGGGGACACACCAAGTGGTCCAAGGACCAGCAAGTGTCCAAGGGGACAGAGCAAGTGTCCCAAGGACAGAGCAAGTGTCCAAGGGACAGAGCAAGTGGTCCAGTGACACAGCAAGTGTCCAAGGGGACAGAGCAAGTTCCAAGGACACAGCAAAGTGTCCAAGGGACAGAGCCAGTGTCCAAGGTGACAGAGCAAGTGTCCCAAGGGGACAGAGCAGAGAAAAAGAGCGTGAGGGTGTATGTAAAGAATAACAATACGCGAAAGATACATGGAAGATGTAACGATCAGGAAACAATTATGTTAATTACATACATGAAAAAAATTACACGTTTGTTAATAATCATTGTCATTAACAAACACTTATAACCAGGGAAAACTTACAGCATAAATCAAAACATGTTTAATAATGTTGTAAATATCTTAATATATAAATTATCATTGTATTTTCCAATGGAAAACGGACCCAACACGCGTCACTACCCAAGAGTTTTTTAGCTATGGACTCAGCTCTCATAGTTCTCATTTTTACAGATGAATCTTATTGCATATTTATACTTTGCATTTGATAACTTTTTATGCTCAAATATTGGCCCTTGTCTTGGTTTACCAGCCAAAGCCCAGGAGCGAGTAGCATCACGGGCTTCAGTCTGAAACTGAGCCACGTAACTATTCCAACCAGGCCGAGGCTTACTTCTCCTTTTAGATTTGTGAAATGGCTTACTAGCTTTCATCAACACTTGGGTAATGTCAGAATACAAAGATGAGATATCAGACTTATGTTTTGAGTTTGTGCAATTATAATCTTTACACATAACCGCCTCTTTAGGCAATGTAATATTGGCC
The DNA here is from genome assembly GCA_964034765.1 of Knipowitschia caucasica. Lineage (NCBI taxonomy): Eukaryota > Metazoa > Chordata > Actinopteri > Gobiiformes > Gobiidae > Knipowitschia > Knipowitschia caucasica. The sequence goes on from OZ035825.1 coordinate 1,894,586, forward strand.
AAAAGTAGATCTGTGTGAGCACCATAGCAGATTAGGTCTCCTGTGGAGAGAGAACTCCAATCAAGGAATTCATTATTTACAGTAATGCACGGCTGCAGAGTGACAGGTATATGGTTGAATTCGATCGATATGGATAGAGGGATGTGATCCGAAGTGGACAATTCATATAGGATGTCCATGTCTCTCAAAGCTGCATGAGCATCAGCAGTAGTGATACAATGATCTAGCCATGAGGTGGTGTGCCAAGCTTCACTTATATATGAGTAGCTCTGGGCAGGTAATAGAGCTTTACTCGACAAAATCAAATTATTATCTGTACAAAAATGGGCTAAATGCCTATTAAAGGAAGAATTATTGTCTGATATATTTGCATTCATATCACCAATCACATAGACACAGCTAAACTTATCATTTTGTATGAAAGAGCTGATCAAACCAAGTTTGCTCAAATACTCCTCTTCATTTTGACTGCATTCATATGGAAAATACACATTTAAAATCAGAAATTCTTTGTTATGTTGAGACAGACGTATAGCGATACACCAGTCTACATCGAGTCTAATGACGCTAACCAGTGAGTCCAGTTTTTTATTCCACAAAATAGCTACGCCTCCTGGAATTCTGCCCCTCTTTACTCCTAAACTAAGGTCAGTAGTTGATTCCCCAGCACCGAGGTAACTGTCATGTATGGAGTTCAGTCCTTTAAGATCTTGCTTAGCAAGAAACGTTTCTTGTAGGCAGAGAATATCACACTGTCCTAAAAGTTCATCCACAACAACGCGGCGCACTTTGTCGTCCACACCTTGGCCCACACGCAGGCCACGACAGTTATATGATGTGACCTTAATATCCATAGCTATAGTTCATTCAAGCTCCCTTGCGCAAACGGCATAGCTCCGGCGGCCGTTGTAGCAGCGTTAGCTCCAATGATAGCTTTACGCGGCTCGTAATACCGTCTTACAAAGGTTCCCTCTGGCCATAATTCAGGATTATACATAACTTCTACCTCACTGCATTCGGCCGATACTTTGAACGAGGCGTATCTGGTGTTTGCAGTATTAATCTTTGTACATGCCACCTCATTCCCGAGTTTCTCCATGAGATATGCGCGTAAAGTTTCAGGTTCTATGTCGGGTGAGAACTTAGAAGCGAAGACACTCACCAATTTGGTTTTGATCATTTTGATGCTCTCAGACTTTCCAGTGCCCACAACGGTTCTGCCCCCTTTCCTATTACCAGGAGTCGGGCGTTCAACCCTGGGAGCCGCTGGTTTGGTCAACGCCGCCTGCAGCTCCCTGCGGGGACGTCTTTTCACAACCTGGTTCCATTTCGGTGATCCAGGCTGCATTGCCTCCCCTGAGCGTATCTTTGACTTGTCCGAGGCCGAAAGCAACGTTTCCTCGGTCCCGTTGTGGCTGTGCCCTGTCCCAGTGATCTCTCCTGCTAGGCTAACGCCGATAGCCTCCAGTGCGCCATGGTTCGAGCACGCCTCCAGGGCGCACACTCGATTGCTCACATCCACCGTGACAGCCCGCAGGCCGTCGCTGACTTCAGCCTGAATATGCATTGCTTCCTTCATGGCAAAGATTTCAGCATGAAGGTTCTCCATTTTGCGGAGCAGGCCACACATATCCATATTTGTAAAAGACACCGGGTGCAATTCATCCAGGTAGTGGGACACAAATCTTGGGATATTGTCCCCACATTCATTAAGCACTTTGAGACACGCCTTAATGTTGTTGGCATCTTTATTCGCTCCTTTATGTGCGATATTGCGTTGTGTAGTAGAGGCGCAGATTTCAAACAGAGTTTTCTTAGACGCCTCAATCCAGTCTGAATCAAAAGTATTTGCAGCCAACAAAACAATCTCATCTTGGCTCAGTGTCTTTTGTTTTACTGAGAGGAAGTGTAGAAATTCATCCTCTACTATAATCTTGCCATCCGTAGTTTCATATATCTCTGGTTTCAATCGAACTTTAGAGAACGCAGGTGCTCCAGACATGCGTGCGACCGTCTCAGTCGCCATCCAAAACTGTATCCGTTTTTAGCTTCTCTGTTTTGAGAAGCTAAAAAATAGCTTTTGGAGCAGGGGTGAAAGCAGTTACAAGGCTGATGCGAAGGAGTGAGGGCCAAAGGGTCCAAAGTCTGTCTTTTGCGGACTCCAACAGGTTTTCTTCCAGAATGGCCCTGTATTTGGCTCCATCCATCTTCCCATCAATTTTAGCCATCTTCCCTGTCCCTGCTGAAGAAAAGCAGGCCCAAAGCATGATGCTGCCACCACCATGTTTGACAGTGGGGATGGTGTGTTCAGGGTGATGAGCTGTGTTGCTTTTACGCCAAACATATTGTTTTGCATTGTGGCCAAAAAGTTTGATTTTGGTTTCATCTGACCAGAGCACCTTCTTCCACATGTTTGGTGCGTCTCCCAGGTGGCTTGTGGCAAACTTTAAACGAGACTTTTTATGGATATCTTTGAGAAATGGCTTTCTTCTTGCCACTCTTCCATAAAGGCCAGATTTGTGCAGTGCACGACTGATTGTTGTCCTATGGACAGACTCTCCCACCTCAGCTGTAGTTATCTGCAGTTCATCCAGAGTGATCATGGGCCTCTTGGCTGCATCTCTGATCAGTCTTCTCCTTGTTTGAGATGAAAGTTTGGAGGGACAGCCGGGTCTTGGTAGATTTGCAGTGGTCTGATACTCCTTCCATTTCAATATAATTGCTTGCACAGTGCTCCTTGAGGTGTTTAAAGCTTGGGAAATCTTTTTGTATCCAAATCCGGCTTTAAACTTCTCCACAACAGTATCTCGGACCTGCCTGGTGTGTTCCTTTGTCTTCATGGTTCTCTCTGCGCTTTAAACAGAACCCTGAGACTATCAAAGAGCAGGTGCATTTATACAGAGACTTGATTACACACTGGTCCATTCTATTTATCATCATCAGTCATTTAGGACAACATTGGATCATTCAAAGATCCTCACTGAACTTCTGGAGTGAGTTTGCTGCACTGAAAGTAAAGGGGCCGAATAATATTGCACGCCCCACTTTTCAGTTTATTTGTTAAAAAAGTTGAATTTATCCAATAAACTTTGTTCCACTTCACGATTGTGTCCCACTTGTTGTTGATTCATGACAAATTAAAATTTTATATCTTTATGTTTGAAGCCGGAAATGTGGCGAAATGTTGAAAGGTTCAAGGGGTCAAATACTTTCGCAAGGCACTGTAGCACAATTCATACAAAAAGGCAAAACAAGAAAAGCATTAAAATCATAAATAATCACAGTACATTAAAAAGAAAGATACAAATATAAAATCCCTCAGTTGTATGCACAGCTAAACAGGACTGTCTTTAACCTGGTTTTAAACATGTCCGAGAGGAGGCCTGTCTCACATCTTCAGGCAGATTGTTCCAGATTTTAGCAGCATGAATCTGAAAAGCTGCCTCCCCATGTTTAGTTCTGACTCTGGGCACTAACAGGAGTCCAGTCCCTGTGCTCCTCAGAGTCCGGGCTGGTTCATATGGGACTAACATGTCACTAATATATTTTGGTGCGAGGCCATGGAGAGACTTGTACACAAGCAGAACTGTTTTAAAGTCTATTCTCTGAGCCACAGGAAGCCAGTGCAGAGACCTGAGGACTGGACTAATGTGGTCGTACTTCCTGGTTCTAGTCAGGACTAATGTGGTCGTACTTCCTGGTTCTAGTCAGGACTCGAGCTGCTGCATTTTGAATGTACTGCAGCTGTTTTACAGCCTGTTTGGACAGACCTGTGAGCAGGCCATTGCAGTAGTCTAACCTACTGGAGACAAATGCATGGATAAGAATCTCCAAGTCTGCGTTAGACACTATGTTTTTGATCCTGGCAATGTTTTGTAGATGGTAAAAAGCTGCTAATGTTACAGATTTGATGTGGCTATTAAAATTTAAGTCTGAGTCCAGTATTACCCCTAGATTTCTGACCTTGTTTGAAGGTTTTAGGGAGAGAGACTGGAGGTGACAGATGACGCTCTCTCTTTGTTCCTGGGGACCTAGGACAAACATGTTAATTTTGGCTGCGTTTAGCTGAAGGAAGTTGTTTTGCATCCACTCACTGATCTGTTGGATACAGTGAAGGAGTGAGTCCACTGGTCCATGTTCTCCTGCAGTCAGTGAGACATAGATCTGAGTGTCGTCTGCATAGTTGTGATAGGACACTTTGTTTCTGCGTATTAACTGACCTAACGGCAGCATGTAGAGATTGAACAGAGGGGTCCCAGGATCGACCCCTGTGGTACTCCACAGGTCAGGGCCATATGATCTGAGACACAGTTTCCAATCTCCACAAAGTACTTCCTGTCTTCAAGGTAAGACCTAAACCAACTTAGGGCAGTGCCAGCGACGCCAACCCAGTCCTCTAGTCTCTGTAAGAGGATCTCATGGTCGACGGTGTCAAAGGCAACACTCAGATCTAACAGGATTAGGATTGAGACTTTGCCTGCGTCAGTGTTCAGCCGGATATCGTTTGTAACCTTGACGAGAGCAGTCTCAGTGCTGTGGTGGGGTCTAAAGCCGGACTGTTGTTGATTATAAGAAATCTAGTAAGCTGTTGGTAGACAACTTTTTCAAGGACTTTCCCCATAAATGGCTAATTTGAGATGGGACGATAGTTGTTAAGTACCGTAGCATCCAGGCTGCTCTTTTTTAGCAGGGGCCTGATGACTGCAGTTTTCAGGGCCTTTGGGAATATTCCAGAATGAAGGGACATGTTTACTATCTGTGTGAGTGAAGGTAACAGACTGCTCAGAACAGACTTCAGAAATCTAGTGGGTAGTACATCCAGGCTGCATGTGGAGGAGCTCAGACTGGAGATTATCTCTTGGACAGTTTTATCATCTACAGGTGCAAAGTGAGTTGGCTCAGAGAGCCTTTCTGGCTGTTGGATTGTTATCTGTGGATTGGAGACAATGGCGTTTTTGATGTCTTGAACCTTGTCATTGAAAAAATGTGCAAACTCATTGCATTTACACTCCTTCTCATTGCATTTATAGGAGTGAACCACTTCAATGATCCGTCCATTTACTGTGAACGGTCGATGGGAAGGGCTCCTGTGAAAGTTGATGATCATCTCCTTGGTCTCGGACGCATTGAGAATCATTTCTCTCACTCCAGTCTAAGAAGGCAGCCCCCACCTCCCTGTACTCTGCTTCATCCCCCTCTTCACACATGTCACAACAGCGGTATCGTCCGAGTATTGCCATAGTACATGGCATGTAGCAGAGTTGTGTGCGAAGTCTGCAGTGTAAATAGTGAAGAGGTAGGGACCCAGAACAGGACCCTGTGGTGCTCCTGTATTGCTCACAACAATCCCAGACACGCTCTTCTCTAACCTGACATACTGTGACGCACAGTGAGGTAATTATAAATCCAGTGGGAAAAGATGGGATCCACTCCAATCTTCTCCAGTTTCTCCCTCAGTAAGAGAGGTTGGATGGAGTTAAATGCACTGGAGAAGTGGAAGAACATCTGCCTCACATCTCACTTCAAAAATCATCAATGTCACAATGTATTACAATTATCTGACATGTCTTTGACTTGTTTGTGGCAGATCTACTAAGTCCAGAATGGGGTTCACCTATGATCAGCGTTAGCCTCGACATTGTTTCCATGTACACTCTGCTAAGTGTAACCCACATAAAATTCCGTGGTTAAATCATTTTAAATAATATGAGAGGATAAATATCATTTTGTGAGGTCACGTGATTCCGCGTTCTCTCAGCCAATCCCGCTGCGGTATTGCCGATACATGCTTCCTGCTCTCTCTCTCCGACAGAGAGGTGGCAGCGAGACAGCAGGACGGTCACAACAGGTTGGTCTCGCAAACTGAACTTTTTAAAATCTTGTTCATTAAGCCTAGCGCTAAACTTTGTCCACCTTAGGAAGCTCTAACCGCCGCACGCTTCGAGCATTGAAGGGTTCTGGCTGCGCTGTGTTATTGAGTGGAAATTGGTGAGTGAATGTTTATTTCTGTGTGTTGTTCATGTAGCACTGTTGTTTTAGCAATTGCTTGTTATTGTAGGATAAATTAAAATGACCTCTTTCCTCAATCAAAGACATTTTGTTGTATATTGAGACATATTATAACTTCTCCACTGTGTGTAAATCCTTGTGGTTCAGGTTTTATTGTGGGTAAGAATGTCCTAAGATAAGTGCCATGGCAACACCCTTCCCCCAACGACTCTACAAAATGTGAAGACTTACAAGGACCCACAGGGAAGAAAAACTAGTCTGCTTTGGAACCACGGAGTGACCAGACCTCCCTGGGCTCTGCTCAGGCAACCAAGGGGCTTTGGGCCTCTTAGATGGCCTCAAACCTCAGCTACACGTTTGAGAAGACTTCCACAACCCTTCAATAGCCTCCAGCTTCAACCTGAAGAAGTTTCTGAGTTTTGGCACCTAGACTGTGGATCGTGGGAGGACTTGGTTCAGCCACATGATACAGCCGGGCCCCGTGGACAAGAAGCCTCCATCCAACACCATCAAGACCCAAGGACTGCTATTCACCAAAGGCTATTCTGATTGTATGATCTGCTCTCTTGCTACACACAGTTGTTGGCTTTATTAAAACCTATACTTCAAAGAATACTTCTCTTACCAAGGCTGAACACATGCAGGCCTCAGCCTATACCAATCCATTCATAGACAAAGGCCTTGCTAAGCTCACTTTAGCCTAGCATTTTAACAATGTATATTGAAATCAACGTTTCCTTCATGTTATTCTTGACAATTTGCATATGTCATATCTAGTCTGTATTGTGTATACTTCATTAAATCTACAAAACCATATTTGTCTGAAAATGATATTTGTACTTTTAACTCCAGAAATTGGGTCACTGATTTGTAAAAGAATTCACTACCTTCAGATTCTATTGAAGAGAATTGGGCTAATTAGCTAATTAAATAATGAAAGGACTCATGAGATTACTTAATCAATAAATGAGCCAATTAATTGATATTGTGACGTCATATGCACGTTAACAGTTGGGAGTTATTCCCTGGTGCCCCTAAATAAAGCTATTATCAATTATTGTATTTATTACATGGTTGTTTTTGATCCAATTCTCCGATATCAGGTACATAACTTAAGTTATGTGTGATATCGACATTTTCTCACCCTACATTATTGTGATGAATTGTAGCTAGTAGGAATGTGATGACAAGTGCCTTTTACTCTCACATTTTAGTGTTTTACTTATTGTATTGTTTTTAGTGTACCCAGTGTTTCCTCTGGAGGAGCCCTCTGCACTGGGAGCAGTGGTCGGTGTGGCTGCGGGGGTCGGACTCTTGGGCCTGGTGGGGGCCTGGGGCCTCGGTTTCATGTCTCCTCTGGGTCCTGTGTCGTCCCCTGTGGCTACAGGCGGCTCTCTGCTCCTGGTGCAGACGGCTCCTTGGGTGACGCTTTTTCAGCTGGTTGCATCTGAACCCTGCCAAGTCTCTCATCATGTTTTTATTGTTTTACTGGTGTGTGTGTGTGTGTGTGTGTGTGTGTGTGTGTGTTCATGAGCGCGTGTGTGTGTTTGTCTGTGGTTTGGGGTGGGTCTGTTGGGTGGTCTGGGGGAGGGGTCTTGGGTCGGCGGGATTGTTTTTAACCAAACTGTAAAGCACTTTGTGTTGCATCTTATGTATGAAAAGCGCTTTATAAATAAAATTTGATTGATTGATTGATTGAAGTGTATTTATTTGGTCCTGTTTATTCAAACAGGCCAGGTTTGCCCTGTCGGGTACAAACGCGATGGCGCAGATTTGCATTACATAATTCATTACATCATTAACAGCTGGGCGTCACAACTCGGCAGGACACCGGCGTGCCAGTGTTTATTCCGCGGCGTGCCCTAGGTTGCCGACCCCTGTTGTAGATCCTTGATCCATAGGACTCTCGTCTCTTCAGTGTGTTCTCATCAGTTTAATGTAGACTCTGCAGTTTGTGGCCCACGTAGACTGGATCCTGACTTGTTTCCTTAAATAACGGGTTTGTCTCCTAGTTTCCTCCCAACGAACCTGTGACTAGTTGCTTCTGTAGTTTAAGATAAGATAAACCTTTATTCGTCTCATAGTGGAGAAATGTCAGTGTCATTGTTGAAGAAGGAAATAAGAGCACTCAGATTACACACATCAAATAAGTCTTTTATTTAAGATAAAGAATAAAATAAGATTCACTCTGAGGCTATAATTGCACTTGGTTCGGCAGTATTTACAGATGTGTATATTGTACTATTTTACTGTATTGTAGCGGAGAATATGAGAATATGAATATGAGCTGAATAAACATCAGAAATAATATCAACAGGTAAAGTGACTGGTGTAAAGTAGAAATATCAGATGGATATGTAATAATACAGTAACACTGATAACAGGTAAAGTGACTAGTGACAAAGTTACTCATGAATTACCAGTGACTCTTGTGCTGACTCAGCAGTTCTTGTTACACATTCTCGTTGTACAGTCTGACAGCAGCAGGAAGGAAGGACCTGCGAAACCTCTCCCTCACACAGCGAGGATGAATAAGTCTGTCTCTGTGCACTAGTTAGTTAGTTAGTGCACTAGTGGAGCCGAGGCTTAGAGCTGTGTTTTAAGACATTATTGTCTTTATCCATGCTTATTTAGCTTCGATGGCAGCAGTCGTCATGGTAACCATTGCTATGACAACCGTTGCCATGATAACAGTTGGCATGGAAAATTTTACCATGGTAACTATTGCCATGCCAAAGTCTCTAATGGATTCATTCTCTTCATTTACACACGGTTTGTTTTCAACATTGTATACACATTTTTTTATCAATTCGTACCTGTCCATGCTCTGTGAAAGTTTCCCCCACCACACACAAAAAATATCTTACCATGGCAATGGTCACAATGGTGACCGTAGCGACGGTTGCCATGACGATTACCATGACTGTAGTAGGCCCGGCCAGAGGGCGGAGCTATACATAGTAGTGACGTGTTGAAATTAGTTCTGTGTCTAACGGCAAGAGTGAACCGCCGCAGCTGTGATGTCCAGAATGATGCCGCAATAAACCTCAAGTCTGAAGGTAACGCCATGTGTCGTTAGTGACTATAAATATAGAGAACAACAAATATTACAATGACGATTACCATGACGTTACCATGATGGCTGCTGTCAACAAGTTATGAAGCTCGTGGTGCGCTTCTCTCGAGCCAGTGCACGCGCCGCTCGTGGTCAGTTTTTTGCTTCAGAGGTATCTGTGTATATGTGTGAATGCTCTTAGACTGAAGGGTCGAACCGGAAGTGCATTGTGTTTTACTCAATAAATGACGCGGTGCGCTCGATGCGTGTGTTTGAGTCAAAGAGACTGAAGTTGTGTTTGTTTTCCTCCGTGAATGGTTCGTGTTGTACGGTTATCCTGCCCTTATAATGCTGCGACCAACAAGCTAAAGGAGCTAACAGGAGAGAGCTAACAGGAGAGGGCTGAGAGCTAATAAAGCTAAAAAGAGACGGCATTATCACAATAGGCTAACGGGAGCTAACAGGAGCTAACAGGAGCTAACCCAGTGGAACATGGCAGAAGTGAAACTGGAGGAAGACTCTGAGCTCAGGGACATAAAGGAGGAACCACAGGACCCTGAGTAAGACACACACACACACACACACAGACACAGACACAGACACACACACACACACACAGACACAGACACACACACACACACCAGTGTATCAATGTTAAGTATATTGATACACTGGAATAATCTGAGGATTGGAGAAATTGAGTGATGAGAGATTTGGATCCATATGAAATGCGGCAAGACCAGTGGACTTTGCCAGAAATGGCTTACTTTTACTTAACAGTTTTACAATTAACAAAGGTGATGATGTATGATTTCTTTCAATCAATACTTTATTTTGAACAAAGCCGTTGATGTCAGAGGCAGTAAATCACTTCTGTCTGTACCCCCCTTCCCCCCCTCCCCCTCTCATTCATTTAGATGGGAGGCTCGAGGCACCCATATAGACTTAGTATCACAGTCAAATCTCTGAATATAAACCACACATGCACAGATATAGCTCTTACCTGTTATGAAATGGTCAGAACAGACCTTTTATAGTGCTGTTTTTCAGGGGCTTGGGTTGAATCCCTCTCGGTTGATCCTCGCCAACTAAAGTAAGTAAGTAAGTAAGTTAGTAAGTTATTATTTATATACCGCCTTTTCACTGCAGATCTGAGTCTCAAAGCGGTTTACAATTGTTAATTTTGGGCATTTGTCTCTCACTCCACACAGAGATGGGAGCGGGGCCAGTACAGGAGGCCCCGCTCCTGTACTGGCCCCGAGAAGAACTAGAGAAGAACTAAAGAGTTCTTCTCTCGGTCGAGAGTTTCTCTGTCGCTCCCCTGGCTCGTAATGGCCTTCGGAATGTCCCCACAATCTGCACGGTTACTGCACCCCCAAACGATGTGGGGGTGATGTGCTACGCTTTGTTTACCTACACCTATCGGCGGTTAGACCGACAGTATGGCGAACTGCAGAATTGTGGGTAGTGCGTGACATCAATGGGAAACCATCTATTCCCTAATTCCATTATTTCCCGGTCCGCTCCTCGACATGAGCTTGTTTGCCCATTTAGAGGTAGATTTGAAAAGAAAATGTGAGTGACGTAAGCTAGGAGGAGCGGGGGTGAGAACCACTTTAAATTCTAAGCCTATGAATACAATTCAAAAAACATGGTTGGGTTGTTTTGTTTTTATTCAGATCCCCATTAGCTACTGAAAGAGACAGTAGCTATTCTTCCTGGGGTCTATATACTTCATGTCACATAATATAACGTACAAAGGACAAAAAATAATGTACAAAAACAAAATTATATATATACATACACATATATATACACACCACACATGTACACCATACATACACATACATACACACATACATATACATATATACATAAGCATGCACGCACACACAAACACATCCATACGGCAACATTAACAGCAGCAGCAAAAATAATCTAAATTTAAAAAAATGTCTACATTTTAAACATTCAATTATCCAAATAATGTAAATACAACTCAAAAATACAAAAACAAATCAGTACCATTCTTCAGTGAAAAGGAAAACTCTCAATCTTTTATGAAAATCAAGTGCATTCATCCCATCTACCAGAAACTGGGGTAGTGAGTTCCAACACCATGGCCCTGTAGTGCAGTGTCCTCTGGGTGTGATTGGTCCATGGCCCTGTAGTGCAGTGTCCTCTGGGTGTGATTGGTCCATGGCCCTGTAGTGCAGTGTCCTCTGGGTGTGATTGGTCCATGGCCCTGTAGTGCAGTGTCCTCTGGGTGTGATTGGTCCATGGCCCTGTAGTGCAGTGTCCTCTGGGTGTGATTGGTCCATGGCCCTGTAGTGCAGTGTCCTCTGGGTATGATTGGTCCATGGCCCTGTAGTGCAGTGTCCTCTGGGTATGATTGGTCCATGGCCCTGTAGTGCAGTGTCCTCTGGGTATGATTGGTCCATGGCCCTGTAGTGCAGTGTCCTCTGGGTATGATTGGTCCATGGCCCTGTAGTGCAGTGTCCTCTGGGTATGATTGGTCCATGGCCCTGTAGTGCAGTGTCCTCTGGGTATGATTGGTCCAAGGAAACGTCTGTCCCTGGCCTGTCGAGTGGAATACTGGTGCACATCACTGAAGAAGGTCAATTTAGTAAAGAGTATCTCTGGTGTTTTTGTTATTATCATCTTTCTGATCATATTAACAAGAGAATATTTGATCCTCCCTCTAACATACAGCCAGGACAACTGGTGATGCATCTTACTTATGCTGGTTCTGAAAGAACAGTTCAGAACGAGCCGAGCCGCTTTATTTTGTGCTATTTGAAGTTTGTTTACATTTGCCTCTGTTGTGTTTGACCAAATTACAGAACAGTAATCTAGATGTGATAAAACAATTGAATCAACTAATAGTTTACATATTTGGTTTGGTGTACAGTTTCGGCTCTGCTTCACTGCAGCCAGACCCCTGCCCATTTTGTTTAATATTTGCTTTATATGACTATTCCAGGTCAACATATGATCTACTGTTACACCAGCAGCTTGGTCTCAGTGACTTGTTCTATAGATTTACCTTCTATGGTCACATTTATACCAGGGGAATTTTTTAAGTGATGCATTGATCCTAACACCATGCATTTGGTCTTTCCAGGATTAATAACCAATTTATTTTCATTCATCCAATCCTCAATTGATTTCAAATCTTCTTGTATGTTTTCATTTAAATTAGCAAGGTTAGTGTCAGACAGATAAATGGTTGAATCGTCTGCATAAAGGGCAATAGTGGCACGTTTCAAAATACACGACAATTCATTTGTAAAGATTTAAAATAAAAGCGGCCCAAGACAGCTTCCTTGAGGCACTCCACAACTCAGTGTCTTTTTTCCAGAATAACTGCCGTTAAATAATACAATAAAGTCTCTGTTAGTTAAATAACGTTTGACCCACTTGATAGCAGAATTTTCAAAACCATAGCAAGTTAATTTATTCAGTAATAAATCATGATCAAGTAAATCAAACGCTGCTCTCAAATCTAGCAATACTGTCCCAATAATGTTTCTGTTTTCCATTTCATGCATCCAATCATCAGTTATTTGAGCTAAGGCTGATGCTGTGGAGTGCCCTTTCTTATAAGCAGCTGATACATCGAGTTGAATCCATTTCTACAAAAATATACATTGATCTGATCATAGACTATTTTTCCATTATTTTACTCATAATTGGCAAAATACTAATTGGGCGACTGTTCTTTTCAGAAAAGGGCTCTTTGCTGTTTTTAGGTAGATCCACATTTTTTGATATGTTTCAATCATTAGGACAAATACACTTTTCTAAACTCAAATGAATTATGTGACAAACAGAGCAACCACATCATGCACCAGTTTCAGCAGCTTCACATCAATTTAATCAATGCCCGAAGTAGGGCTGAAACAACTAATCGATTAATCGACGACTAATCGATTATTGAAATAGTCGACAACTATTTTAGTAATCGATTAATCGTTTTCTGGTTCAGACGGACTCAAACAGAGCAAAAATGACATGAAAATGTAGTATTTTTGATTAAAACCGACTTTGTGTTTATAATTTCATGAATATCTGTCTGTCTCATCCAATCAGAGCAGAATTAGCACAAAGAGCCTGTTACAAACATTTACTTTAAGTTTACGCCATCAATACGTCCTCGAGTGTTGCCACTTTAGCTTTTTGTGATGAAAAAATATTTTTTTTCTACACAATTCACAGCCAAGCGATTACTCGATTAATCGTAAAAATAATCAATAGATTAATCGATTACAAAATAATCGTTAGTTGCAGCTGTAGCCCGAAGGCTTGAGTTTCATGAGTTTTAGAACATTTTCAACAACGGTCGTACTCACTTTTTCAAACCTAAATTCACACAATTTACCACCCATTATTACATCTTTGATTGAGGTCCAAGATGAATGGGAATTTGACTTGGGAATTATGTTGTTACGTAAAACTAACTTTATTTATGAAATATTCACTAAGATAATTTGAAATATCAATGGGCTTAGTCAGAAAAGATCCACCCACTTCCAAAAATGTTGGTACAGGCTTGACTTTCCTTCTCATCAGTTCATTTAATGTATTCCATATTTTTTTACCATCTGATTTTACATCAGTGAACTTATTTCCATAATAAGCTTTTCTCTTGGATCTGTTTAATTTGGTCACATAATTCCTCAGCTGCTTGTACTGGTTCCACACTGTGCTGCTGCCAAATGCGGATGCTTCTTCCTTTAGTTCATCTCTTTGCTTCATAAGTTCTTTAAGTTCAGGATCTTCCCAGGGGGAAGCTACATTTCTAACTGTCATTTTTCTCAATGGAGCATGTGTATTAATGATTGGCATGATTAGACTAGTGAAAACCTCCGAAGCTCTATTCGGATCATCCTCTAGTGAAACTTGGGACCAGTTCACTTTCATGATTTCTTCCTTAAAATGTATTTCATTGAATGTTTTATAACTCCTTTTGATTATAATTTTCTGCCCTGCTTTAGGGACTTTAGTATTTCTATTTATTATAATTAAATTATGGTCACTAAACCCAACGCAAATTGAAATAGCTTTTGAGCATAGCTCAACTGAATTTGTAAACATTAAATCAATACAAGTGGCTGATTTTGTCCCATCTGTTTTATAAGCCACTCTTGTTGGTTTAATCACTACTTGTGACAAATTACAAGTGTCTGAAATGGACATTAATTTATTTTTCAAAGGACAATCCTTTGTGATCCAATCTATGTTTAAATCTCCTACAAAATAAATGTCCTTATTTAAGTCACAAACTTTGTCTAACATATAACAGATCCGATCTAGATAAACTATGTGAGCATTTGGAGGTCTATAGCAACAGCCAATCAGAAAAGGCCTAATGTGAGGTACCTACACTTCCAGCCACAGAGCTTCCACTCCAACACAACCCAGATCAGATCGGATCTTCACTGGGATTTGATCTTGCACATAACATCCCACTCCGCCCCTGTGTATGTTTCTGTCAAGCCTATATAAGTTATAACCATTTACATGGTGGAGGTAATATATATATATATTTTTTCATACGGAGCAGCTGTAAATATTACACAGGGTGACTTTAAGAAGTGTATGTTGTGGAAAGTGTGTGTGGAGGCGATGACAGAAACGTTATTTGATGTAAAGAAGTCCGTCTGATCCTCCACGATGAACATGTGTTGCTTACGTTTATGTATTCAGTTATTATTCAATGGCAAACTAAAAATCCATGTGAAAAAAAATACTCACTGTTCTCAAGAAAAATATTTATATGCAATTAAAATGCGATTAATCGAGATTAATTACAAAGCCTCTAATTAATTAGATTTTTTTTTTTAATCGAGTCCCAGCCCTAATATATATTCATAACATGTCTTTGTTGTGTTTGTGGCAGATCTACAAAGTCCATCTACAGAATGGGGGTCACCTGTGATCAGTGTGGAAAGACCTACAGCTCTGCTTCTGCGCTAAAGAGACACCACAGAACTCACACTGGAGAAAAACCATACAAGTGTGATCTGTGTGGAACAGGTTTTACTACAAAAGAAGGTCTCAAGCTCCACAGCAGAATCCACACTGGAGAAAAACCCTTCAGCTGTGACGTTTGTGATCAGAGTTTTAGACAAGAGCATACTCTCAAAGAACATAAGAGGATCCACACTGGAGAGAAACCATTTGTCTGTGAAAAGTGTGGAAAGTCTTTTACTCGTGGGTCATCTCTTCATAAACACAATAAAACGTGTGAGAAGCAGGTGTGAAGACGCAGCATCTGGAACAAAGTGAAGGAGACAGAGCTGAGGCTGCATCATGTGAACCCAGAGTCAGACTCTACAGGATCACACTTCAGTCTTAACCCTGTGCTGCAGCTGCTGAGCTTTACAGACCAAACACTTATTGTGGATTTGAACATCTTTACTTTGTGTCTGGAGACTCGGATACATCATGTTTTTGTCTGAAAGGAAAATCTTATGGTTCCTTTTTAAAGCTGCATCAAGTCTAAGATTCAAACTGACATGTGATGAAGAAGGAGACAGAGTGGGGACATTATTATTCTGAAGTAAACTGCAGATAAACACTATTGAAGCATATTTACAATTTCAATGTGTTTGTACAAATGTATTTGTGTTTCCAAGTGGTGGGCTCTAAATGGAGAAAGAAGTAAAAAGGTGCAGCCTCCCCATGAACATACAGAGCATATATATTAAACATGTGTTTCTTCTGCCGCTTTAGGACAAAGGATGTATTTTAGCTTTTGTGCTAATTCCAGCATCTTGATGTTGAAGCTGTTTCTGACACATTCATATGTACTGCCCTCATTCAAAGAAATGAACTGATGAATACAAATATGTCGTCTGTTCGGGACCATGAAGGAAGATCAAAGGAGGAAAACTAGTCCAGACAATAATGCAAGTTCAGTTGATTTGTCCTTTCTAAATCCATATTGATTGTTAGGATGTTGTGTTTTTCAATAAATGACTCCATTCTATTTACAAAGAGCGTTTCCAGTATCCCAGTACTTCCTTGTTTCCTCCAATAGCTAACAGTAATGTTGTTTATGTCACGTCCTGATCCTAAAGTCACAGATTATTACCCCACTCTCCATCTCTTCCACACTGGTGAATATATTGTGGATTAATGTTTGTCCTTTCACAGTGGGCCTGGTTCTGTTGGATAAAGAGAGAAAAGGTTTTAATGTTTCAGACGTGGATGGAACTTGATTTTTAATAAATCCAAGTTCAAATATCTGCAGATAAAGATGTAATTTATCTATATGTTCCAGAGTTGTGGACTCGAGTAACATGACGTGGACTCGAGTCATACATTTGACTTTAGACTCGACTTGACGAAATCTTGAAAGACTTGCAACTCGACTTGGACTTTAACATCAGTGACTCTGACTTTCACTTGGACTTGACCCGTTTGACTTGAAAGACTTGCTACTTTCCTCGAACCCAAAGATTAAAAAGTATGTTCCCACGACCAGGACCGTCGCAAGTATGTCAAATTTTCATCAAAAGCGATTTGTAAACAGGCAGGCGCGAGGGCGGCTATGTGCGCCCAGTGGGGTCCTTCGGGGAGAACGAACTGTCAGATAACTTTAGCGGCGTCTAAATTTGAGCGAGTTAGAGACGAAGAAAGGAACGGGAATGAGCCCAGTGTACGGAGAGATGGACATTCACTGCTTCTGTGTGAGGAGGAGGAGGAGGAGACAGAGGTGTGTGAACAGAGGAGGAGGAGCAGCGAGACAGGTGTGTGAACAGAGGAGGAGGAGGAGGAGGAGACAGAGGTGTGTGAACAGAGGAGGAGGAGGAGGAGGAGACAGAGGTGTGTGAACAGAGGACGAGGAGGAGACAGAGGTGTGTGAGCGCTGCTATCGCCAATGTTTAGTACGAATGTACACATCAAAAACATGTTATAAAAGCATTAGCAAACAGCGTATTCCCAGCTTTAGTACTGCAGTGGATTTTGGGAATAAAACGCCAGCTCTGTGGTCAGAGTGTGTGGAGGCAATGGCAAAAACGTTATTTGATGGGGAGAAAATACAACAAATATTGACTTCGCCTCACAGTCATTTTGGTCCATTTTGCCATAATCATACTATCAGAAGACAAAGACCGCGACCAACAGTGTGTGTCTGTGTGCGTGCGTGTTTGAGTGCGCGCTGCATTAGAGCGAGGACACGCGGCTGCGAATTCACGTCAAATATTATAAGGGGGAAAACTTTCCTTAGATTTGGGAAATAAAGTTTCAGGGCAGGGCCTCGCACCCCCTGGTCCTGCCCGTCACACACCTGTGGATGCATGCCAATTGTTTATCAAGGAAGAAACCTGAAATGATTGGGGCATGAATCTAATTACATGTAGATTAATTATTTGAATTTTTTTTTACTTGATTTTATTTTTGTTTTTGAACAATGTACTTGCAAAAAAAGGTTTGATAAATATATACAGACCAGTGTGAGAAGACTTTTACACAATTATCTCACCTCACTGTGCACTACAGAATCCACACTGGAGAAAAACCATTTGCATGCGACCTCTGCAGTAAAACTTTTATAACTTCAACAGACCACTTACGTCACCATCGGAGCCACACTGGAGAGAAGCCGCATAAATGTGATCTGTGTGGAACATGTTTTTCCCAAAGAGGACATCTTAATGATCACAAAAGAATCCACACTGGAGAAAAACCCTTCAGCTGTGATGTTTGTGATCAAAGTTTTACTCAGAGTAGTTCTCTCAAATGTCATCAGAAGATCCACTCTGGAGAGAAACCATTTCTCTGTGAAAAGTGTGGAAAGTCTTTAACACAAAGGTCACATCTTCATGGGCACATGAAAACCTGTGAGAAGCAGGTGTGAAGACGCAGCATCTGGAACAAAGTGAAGGAGACAGAGCTGAGGCTGCATCATGTGAACCCAGAGTCAGACTCTACAGGATCACACTTCAGTCTTAACCAGGGCTGGACTGGCCATCGGGCGTACCGGGCAATGCCCGAAGGGCCGATGCCCATATTTGGGCCGGTCTGTCTGCCTCATACAAAAAACATGTTTGTGAAAAGTGTAAATCCGTTGAGAAATGTTTGAGGGGGGGCGCGCGTGTCCGCGGGGCACCTGCTGTATGTACTGGAACGGGATTCCACCACCTCAGCGGCCGCAGTGTTTCGGCATCCAGCGGCTCTGAGCTGGACGCAGGAACCGCTCACCGGGAGCCGCTCACAACACAACACGGTGAGCGCGTAGCCGCAACGTGACCATGTACCCAAGACCATAAACGCGCACAGGACCATGCGTGTCTTTTCGTAATTTGTCCACCCAATAAATACAGGGCTGCAGAAAACAGTCCGCGTCTCCCCTCTCCTCTAAATTAAAGCTCGGGTACCTAAATTTTCCATTGCATTAAAAGTTCATGTTTGAGCCCAAAAGTAAAATGTTGTGAACAGATTAAACAGATTTAGAGCCAGCTAATGGCTGAAAATATGCATTTCAGAAATTTTTACCAATTCTCATCCCTGTAACAAACAATAGTGTTGTCTGTGTCCACCTCCCTCACTCTGAGACATGTTTATTACTCTCTTGTAATGCAGACTATTGCATTTTATTTTATTGTTGAAACTGCAGACATCCTGATCCTCTACAGTATTTGCTTCCACATACTGTATAAACCAGGGGTCAACCTTTAGTGCCCCTAAAGTGGCTCCTGGAGCCTTTTCAAAAATGTCTGAAAATGGAGTGTGAGGGCTATATTTTATTTCTAGTTTCAATGTGGTTCCTGTAGGAGTAAAAACATTCTTAACGTTTTTCAATGCTGCAAAAACTTGTATAAGTAATATTCAACTTTAGCATTTCTGTCAACGTATTACGTCATATCCTGTGACGCGGCCCGTGCCAGGCGGCTGCTGCTGTAAACAAACCGGCGTGTGTGCGTTATAGACTGTGTGTGCGCATGGATCCCAAAGATAAAGAGAGTGAGTCGATAAGACTGGACTAAGAATGAGAATGAACTAGGGCTGTCAAAATTATCGCAATAACGCACGTTAATTAATTTTTTTCATTAATCGCGTTAAAAAAATTAACGCATTTGACGCATGCCCATGCGTCCCATAATATCACTCAGAATGCCGCGGACACATGCGTGTGTAAGACGGGGACAGAGCAGGTAGGCCCTCTGGGAATTCAAGTTTTGAAAGAATACACGCGTGACCGCGGGGCACTTGTTGTTTCCTGTATGAACTCTGCATGATGAGCTGCGGGCGCCACAGCGCTCTGGACAGCAGGTCCCACTTCCAGCGGCTGTGATCACGGCGAACGGCGCGGCGTAATGGGATCATATCCAAGACCACGCACAGAACTATTCTCTAGTGTGCGTACGTGTCTTTGTGTAACCGATGCACACAATATGTACAGCGCTGAAGCTGGACTGCGGAGCCTCAGTCTCCTCCGTGTCTTCTCCCGAAGCGCACTCGCTAAAGTAAAGCTGAGGTACCTAATTTTCCTTTCGACTACCAGTTCATGTTAGTTGTGCCAAAAAAAAGTAATGGTGTGTGCAAATCAAACAGATTTAATGACATTCTGCATTTCAGACTATTTTGAAATGTCCCTCATCTGTAACAAACAATGGTTTTGGTCTGACAAATACAGTGAATATGTTCACTAAGCTGTCATTTATCTTTCCATTCAAACAACAATTTACATATGGCATAATTTTGCCAATAGTTTGAAATGTGATTAATTACGATTAATACATTTTTATGCTGTAATTAACTCGATTAAAAAAAATTATCGTTTGACAGCCCTAGAATGAACATTTTCTTTCAGTCAATGAGGAAGGACTGCTTCATGTTTGCGATGTAATGAAAAGTTTTGTTGCAACAGGAGGAACAATGAAGCTTTAAACACCGTTCACTGAAAGATTCATTCATCATAAAGTCAGAGCACCTATTTTCAGACTTCAAATACCTTCGCAAAGACGGTGAAAGAAAAGGCCATTAAGGACATTCAGCTCCAGCAAACTTCAGCGACGTGATGGATATGAACAGACAGAGATGCAGGTGAACTCTGAGCCAAAAAGCAGATTTATTTACTGTATTTGTACAATTGCATGAAGGCAAAAAAATGGAAGTTAAACTAAAGCAGAGTTGTCACGTGGTGCGTCATTCTCTCCAGGACACGCTGCTATGAAAATACACATTTGATAATCATGAATGGTTTTTATGTGTTTAGCCTTTACTTTGTCATTTAGATATTAGGCTAATATAGCTAATGTAGCTAATACTCGGATACATCATGTTTTTGTCTGAAAGGAAAATCTTATGGTTCCTTTAAAGCTGCATCAAGTCTAAGATTCAGTACTGCCTTGTGCAGATTGTGTCATGAAATCTCTCAATTCAAATAAATAATCAATAAGTGTCTGTCTGTGTCTTTGTGCGGCGTCTGAGTGTCCACAAAGCTCCATATAAGTCCCATGTTTTATTATTGTGTGATCCATGTGTCTTTAAGGTCATCAGTCACATGCTGAGTTTCTACTGTGTGTGTGATCCGTGTGTATATTGCTTTAATCCCTTTCACTTTCCCAAGACTAGGTTGAAATACCTCTGTATATTTTTCACATAGTTCCTGAAAACTTTCCGATGCCACTCTGTTCACAGAAGACCAATTCAGTTTTAAACTTTGAATCCAGGCTCTTCCCAATAAGGCTGGACCATTACCTTGGACCACAAGTAGTTAAAGTGCCTGAGTTACTCCATTACATTTAACTGAAACGGAAATACTCCCTCTTAGCCTCAGAGACTGTTTACTGTAGGTTTTTAACACACAGTTAGAAGGCACTAGTTTGAGCTTTTTGAATCTTCGCTTATACAGACTCTCTGAAATCACAGACACCGCTGCCCCGGTATCTACTTCCATTTTCAACCTTTTATCATTTACCCTTATATAAACATAATATGGTTTCACAATGTCTGTATCACTGTCAGAGTTCAGGTCCTCACCTGCAGCTTTCATGGAGAACAGCTCCAGGTCACTGATGTTACCTGCCTGGTACTCCGAGACAAAACCTGGCTTGGTTTTAACCTCCACTCTCTCTTGAGCGGGCTGTGGCTCCGCAGATGCAGCTTGAGTTTCCTTCTCTGAAGTGTAGAGGACAGCAGGCTGTTTCTCCGGTGGTCTGGTCCTCCCGGTGCAGATATTGCTCCTGCCTTCCTCACGACGGCTGTCTTTCGGCGGGTCCCTGGCATCCAGATGCTTTGTCCACTTGGTCTGCTTGTCCTTTCTTTCTTCGTATTGGGACCTGCAGGCTTTAGCGATGTGCCCTTTCTTCTTACACACTCGACACTCCACATCTTTGAATCTGCATTCGCCTGGTCCATGTCCATGGCCAGCGCATCGGTAACACGGTTTACCGCGCTCCTCTTTCTTCACATTAGACCTTGCAATGGCGTTAGCTTTAAAAGTCTTTTGGGACCACTGTTGGGCATTGTGTTTTGTCACCTCATATGCCAGTCCCATATCATATGCTGCTGCCAGGGTTAATTCTTTCGTGTGCGCCACATTTAACAAGCGGTCACGTAGCTCAGCGCTTTTAACCCCGCACACAAATCTGTCTCTGAGAGCGTCTTCCAGAAACGTCCCGAACTTGCACGTGGCTGCTAGCTTCCTTAAGCTTGCCATGTACTCACATATAGACTCGTTTTCTTGCTGGCTTCTAGTGTTAAACTTGTATCGTTCGGCAATAACGTTGGTTTTGGGGACAAAGTGTGTGCGCATCAAGTCGATTAACTCTTCTAGGTTTTTCTCCCTCGGCTTAGCAGGTGCACACAGATCCATTAGCAGCGTGTGGTTCTTCTTGCCGACCACCGTCAAAAATACTGCTTTAGCTTTGTCATCCTCTAACTTGAGTCCATTTGCCACAAAGAACTGTTCTAACCTTTCCAAATAGGCATCAAAACATTCTTCATTTTCATCATAGTTAAGGTCTTCACCTTTTCCAAACGCCGACGCCATTCTCACTGCACGTGTCTCAACGGAGTTTTTTTTTCTATCGTTGCAAAAACAAAAAAAAACTCTTCTCATCCAGAGGAAAATCCCATCCTCGTCGCCAAACTCTGTTATGTACAGAATAAACAAAAAGATCTCCTCTGGTAAAAAACGACACGGGTTTCAAACGGCTTCATTTATTCTCAAGGAAAACATCCAGAACACCAAGTAGCAACAACACGCAGGCAGGACTCAGCCAGTCATTTCTTATTACTCAAACAAGAGCGCCACCTATTGGTGAGGCGGTGACACTTCACTTTCCAATTACTTTGGGTGTCAAACACCACATTAACCACTGACTCAGGAGCTGTGAGTCGCGGCTCAGCAGTCAGAAGTCATGGCTCACGGTTAAAAATAAAACTAGAAAAACAAAAACGCACACCAAGTTCTTCTCATGAGGTGCATGTGCTGGAGCAGAAATTAAATGTATTGGAAAATACACAGCACACTCGGATAGATGTCCAAAAGATCTAGTATTTATTTACGTTTCGGCCTTAGCCTTCGTCAGATCATCTTATTCATTTGGATCACAATATACAAAATGGTGCCAACCCAGGTGCTATAAGCCCCTTCTAACGAGTGGGAGGTCCCAGTGTGGTGACACCCAGTGAATTCAGCCAGTCTAAAATCAAAAAGCAGAATTAATACATAGAAGAAATCAACTTATAAAATGTATACAGATAATCATAAGAAACATCTGAGGTCAAAGTCCACATTTAGTCCATAAGGAGCTAAAGTCTTTAAGTGATGGATCCAAAAGTGCTCTCTTTTAGACAAAAGCACTTCCAGGTTTCCACCTCTTGGGGGTAGCGTTACATGTTCAATACCAATATATCTTAATGAAGAGATTGGATGATTGAATTCTATAAAATGAGCTGCTACAGGGTAATTTAAGTTTTTGCATCTGATAGTGCTTCTATGTTCTGCAATACGTGTTTTTAAAGCCCTGCTGGTTTTTCCTACATAGGCTTTACCACAAGGACAAGTGATCATGTAAATAACAGATTTTGTATTGCAGGATATAATTCCTTTGATGGGTATAACTTTACCAGTGTGGGGATGCTTGAAATTGGTGCACCGATAGGTGTAATTGCACTGACTACATCCACCACACCGGCGATTGCCATCAGGGATAGGAGTCAGGATAGTTTGGCCTGTAGTGGTTGGATTTGGGGGAAGATAGGGAATGTACAAGTCTATCCCTCAAGTTTCTTCCTCTTTTGTAGACCACCAGGGGCTGCTCTTTAAAAGCTCCCCCCAAGGCTGAATCAGTCTGTAGTATATGCCAGTGTTTTGATATAATCTTTTTGAACTGTTCAGCAGGTTTAGAATAAACAGTAGAGAATATAGTCCGTTTTGAGGCAGTTTTTGGGGGATTTACCCTAAGAAAATCAGATCTTGGCTTACCCTTGATTTTTGTGGCAGCGTCATTCAGAACAGTTTTTTTATATCCTCTTTGCTCAAAGTTTGTCGTCATGTTGCCTAGATTTCTTTCAAAGTCTTCATTATTGTGGCATATTCTCCTAAGCCAACAAAATTGGCTGTATGGGAGACTATTTTTCAGTGGAAGTGGATGGTTGGAGTCGGCTCTAAGTAATGAGTTTCTTGCTGTAGGCTTTTTGTATAAGTCCGTATACAGCTGATTCTCCCCTCTAATAATCCATAAATCCAGAAAACTCAAGCGCGCTTGATCAAAGTCCATGGAGAATGATATAAATGAGCAGCAGGAGTTCAAATATGTAAAAAACGCTTCAAGTCTTTGTTTTGTACCCTTGAATAAGCAAAATACATCATCCAAATATCTCTTCCACATGCACACATTTTGTTTGAATTCATAGTCACAGTAAATGAACTTTTCCTCAAATAGGCCCATATACAAGTTACAGAAGGATGGTGAAAATGGGCTACCCATAGGTACTCCATGTTTCTGGATATAAAAGGTATCTTGGAAAACCCAATAGTTGTTGTTTAGTATTAACCATGCCATATCCAAAATGGAGTTTATAGAGGGTACCTCAATATTTGTTTTTGAGACATAATGCTTCATAGCCTCAATACCTCCATCATGTGGTATGGAAGTTGTGAAAAAACTTAGTCACATTTCAACAACATAATCTCTTTAATACATGTTGTCAGCCGCTGGTTCAAAACTACAGGTTATCTGGACATCAGCACAAACAGACAAGTTACAGACTACACCAGTCTAGTCCGGGTCTCTGCCAGATGGAAAGCAGCAGAGTGACAAAGACATGGACCCAGAACTCTGGTCTTATACCATGATAATTTGAAACACATGTGACCATATGTCCCACCATCCTTAGGTGAAGACAATACCTCCTTTCTCCAAAACACACAGTAGCCCCTCTCAAAGTAAGCCTGAGGCTACACTAAACAGATGTTCTCTACGCTCTTCTTAATTTAACTTCCTGTGTTTCATGGGGGATGGAAGAGAATGCTGCTGATGCGCCCATCACATCCCATCACACACATAGGTTAACTCAAAACTGTCTAAACTTTGAATATATTCTAATTCACTTTAATGAAAATCCAACAACTCTACTAACATTCCCTCCTTTTTCTCATTAAAAGAATTAATCACATTCAATGTTTAGTAAACCAACTTAAAGATGGAACACAATGAAATTAATACAAACACAGTATTACATTTGAATCCAAGTTGCATCGACTCAACTTAAAGACCCCTCTTCACATGTGTCTTATAAAAATCACATTGGTTACAGAAACACACACAGAAAATAACTCAAAAAAAAGTTTTTTTAGAGATCATTTCATATTCATATGTAATTGCTCCCCCATAAACCATATCTCCCCCCTGTTTGAGACATTAAAAATGGCTCAATAACTAAACATAATTCCTAATTATTCATGTGCATGAAATGAAAAAGACACAAATACCCAATTTACTCATGTAAATTAATGTAGCATCAAAATGTATAAACTAAAAGTAGATAGTATAGACACCAGTATTGAGCAAGTGGTGAAAAGGTGGTACTGCACCCTAAAACTCCCTAGAATAGAGACACCGCTATTGAGCAAGTGGTGAAAAAGTGTTACTGCACTGTTTTTTTTTTTTTTTTCAAAGAGTTTTAATGAGTTAGCTTCTGTTGGCCCTGTGTGTGTGTGTGATAAATGTTTCACAGTTGTCTAAAGTGATTTATGATCATAGCACATGTTTATTCTAAAACAAACAGTTAGGAATAGCTAAGCTGTAGGGGAGGACCTGTTAACGACACTTAGGTGTGTTTGTGTGATAGTGTTATCATAATGAACGGTTGGGAGGGAGGATGGACCTGCCCCGGCCTATCAACGTAGAACAAACAGTGTAGACGAATCATGATGAAGGCGGTGGGAGGACTATGAAGAATCACTAGAGTGAAGCAGATCCCTTTCTCAAACTTTTTTGTTTTCATATGAGTTTTTCCTTGCTGATGCAGGATGGGTTTGTTACACAGTTATTGAGAAACTAGAAGGACTGTGGTGATGAGCCAGGACACTTTTAATATTCTACAACATGTAGTGGTCTATAGTCTTTATGTGTTTTAACTGCTGATTCTCCGATCTGTGTTGGTGATTTTCAGTAGTTTTTGGTAAGTCCTCTGAGATGACTACAGTTGTGATTTAGGGCTATACAAGACTAAATTGTATTGTATTGTATAGGTGTTTTTTTATTTTTTCCAGATCCCTTTCTCAAACTTTTTTTTTTTTCATATGAGTTTTTCCTTGCTGATGCAGGATGGGTTTGTTACACAGTTATTGAGAAACTAGAAGGACTGTGGTGATGAGCCAGGACACTTTTAATATTCTACAACATGTAGTGGTCTATAGTCTTTATGTGTTTTAACTGCTGATTCTCCGATCTGTGTTGGTGATTTTCAGTAGTTTTTGGTAAGTCCTCTGAGATGACTACAGTTGTGATTTAGGGCTATACAAGACTAAATTGTATTGTATTGTATTGTATAGGTGTTTTTTTATTTTTTCCAGATCCCTTTCTCAAACTTTTTTTAGTCGCGTTTATCAATCGTAATTAATGCGTTATAATCCTAACCCTATTCATAAGGTAGTAGTCTCTATATCAATTTAATTGTCCAATACAATAAAATAAGAACCCTAGATACATATATGTACACAGTTTGAAACAGAGTAGGTAGATGTGCAACTAGGGTCCTTGGTACAGGTTTTCTTTTTACTGGAGATCAAATGATTTAAAGGCGTACATCTCTCAGATATACAATTGATACCATAAACAGTCATCTTAAAGACTGATTAAACACCCATATTACATACCTTAAACATTATGTACAACATTTTACCAAAACACAAACCAGTAATTAAACATTATGTACAACATTTTACCAAAACACAAACCATTAATTAAACATTATGTACAACATTTTACCAAAACACAAACCATTAATTAAAATCCAGATTTTCTTATTATGTAACACTCTCATATTTATTGAGTATAGTAGTTTTGTTGTTTCTTAAAAACCATGATTTTTATTTTGACTCTTTAATGTCTTTGTTAAGTTGATTCCTTCCACTGAGACCATTCTTCCCATGAATTTAGTTCTGAATATAGTTTTTATTAAAGATGTCAGTTACTTACAGATTGTATTGACTTTGTCTTTTTTCCAAAGTTCTCGTAGATGTTTTCTGCTAATGTTTTGCAATTTACCTTATACAATGTAGGATAAATAGTATAATCCACTATAACATACAATTTTAACACCAAGCACTCAAAAACAGGATTTAATGAATCTCGATATATTTTCCTTCTGGTCTTTTTTAACTATAGGCTGTGTTAAACGTTGTCTCCAAATGTTGACAACATAGGTGAGGTCGGTATAATCATTGTATTATCTAAGGTCAGTAATGCTGAGTGGTTTGGAAAGTGTAAAACACCAAGTGATTTGGCTAATTTTCCTTATGTACAGTGTCTGTGAGATTTACAACTCAGATTCTCAACGATGATGACTCCTAAAAATGTTGTTTCTTTTTACCCTTTTGAATTTCCCCCGTCTAGTCTTATCGATACACTATTTAAGATTTTTTTCTTTATAACATTGAATAGTATGTATTAGTTTTTTCTTTGTTTAGAACAAAGTCATTTGAACCAACCAGATTTTATTATGACAAGTGCTCTTGTTTGGTTTGTCTTTGTAACAATCTTTGTTTCATGTGTTGAGCTGTGGCAAACTTTCGTCTTTGTAAGTATTATTTAATCTCACAAGCACATTGTTAGGGCCACAAAAGTGTTTTATTCTACTCCAAAGTGCTAAGTTTGGGCTATATCTGATTAGCTAGCGCTGTACGCAATTCCGTGTGTACAACCGTTGATAGTTTTTCTAGTGTTTCAGTTACGGTGATTTTGTATTTTGTATTTAGGGATGCAATGAACCATACGCAAGAGATTATCTATGAAACAAGAAAAGTAATCCTGTCTACAGAGTTTCTTTCCCGTTCGCTCCAACTTCACATGGTCACGTATCGTGAGGACAGCACAATAGTTGATACTTTTGGAAAGTCATTCATAAAAACAATATTGTTATTGAGTAATTTATTATTTTTACAATTTATCAGCACAAACTGTTTACAATTTTCTAGATAACTAGAGATCCATGTATGAGCAAGCCTTTTGCAGGTCTAGTAAGATACTTACAACATATGTATCTGCATATTTTCTTTGTCAGTTCCATTATTCCCACAGCAGTTGAGTGTTTTTTCCTAAAGCCATACTCATTTTGAATTAACACATTTACTTTTGTAAAAAGCTATCCACTCACATTGCAAATACTTTTTTCAAGATTTTTGAAAACTGTGGTAACAAAGACACGGGTCTAGAATTTGAGAAGTTGTGTTTGTTTCTGTAAAGAGGTATAATTTGGTTGTTTTCATTTTTTCAGGAAAAGGTTCCTGTTTTTAGTGACAAGTTGCAAAGGTATGTAAAAAGGTTCAATTACAGATGCATCATGTCTGAGCCAGAGTCGGTTGTTTACAAATGTATTCACAATTTTTCATACTTTGTCTTTTTTCCATATTGGAAAGAAAAATACTGTTCACAGGATCTACCTTTGTATTTCACTGTAAGATGTAGGCTTTTGAAATTTTCTTTTCTTTCGAGTCTCCTACACGAGTAAAGTATCTACAAAATTCATTTGATATATTCATTTTATTTGATATTTCTGCCTTTGACAAAATAATTTGTGTACTCATGTGTGATTTTTGTTGTTCCTCATCACATTATTAAAAATTCTACAAGTAGCTCGTTCTCATTTAGTGTATCACTGTAAAACTGTTTCTTCTGGTTATCCAGATTTCTAAAACAATGTGTTTACCGTTTTACTGTATGAATATAATATAATCAGAATAGTAAGACAGCATCTGGTGTTAGACAATACCTTGATAAACAGAATTTGTATTATACAAAATGAAAATAGAAGACAAAAGGTACAACAAGCACCCACATACGAAAAATATATAAAAAATAACTGATACAATAAAATAAGACCTTCACAGATATGAAGTGACACTTTCCCACAGTGCCACAGATATGAACACTATATTGAATAACATATCATGGAGATATAGGATCACAGTCATTTATAAATAGTCCTCAGCGTCATTTGTTACATTAAGATTTTCTACAATGTCTTTGTATGATCCCACATTTGTTTCAAATATTGCTAGCTTTCCTTTTCTAAAACATGTAACTCTTTCAAGGGGAAATGCTATCAGCATTTTTATTAAACCCTAAGCATCAGCTTGAACTTTTTTTTTTTTTTCCACTAAATTGCAATTGTTCTTGTTGCTTGTAAAAGACACATAGCTATCAGTACTTTTTTTTCATTCTTTGTAAACGCATGTTTTCCTAAATAAAAATTGTATATCCTTAGATATAGTGGTCTCTACTGCTCCTTTAACCTCAGGACATCCCCAACACGCAGTGGAGCAATGACCCTTTACCACCTAGTACATACATCAGGTACATCTACTCTTTTAACACCTAGGTACATACCAGGGACGTGCAGTCAGGGGAGGCAGGGGAGGCAGAGCCTCACCTGCCATTATTGGAAACTAATAATTATTTTAGTTTAAATATATAATTTATATCCACTGTCCTATGCTTTTAATGTATATTCGGCACGGTTCCCATCAGTTTTGATCATTTCTGAAGTCAAAATCGCCGAAATCCCGTTATTCCTATTCAAAGAGACGAGGTGAGGCAGCGCTCCTGCGTGCCTCACCCCAGACCGCTCCCTCACAGTGTGTGTGTGTGTGTCTGAGTGCACTCAGCTCGTGCAGTTGATATATCACCGTTTGTTTCAAATATCCTGCTTTAAAAACATTTTTTAAACTCCTCTTAGTGTTTAGTAGTGTATTGCACGTATGTGTGTACAATTTATATTTAGTTTAAGTCTTTTGATCGTAGATGAACACACAAGGAAAAAGCTTGGCGTGAGGCAGGCGGTATCTGTGCCTCACCGCTAGGGGTGATAGTGAGCATAAAGTTCATACCAGAGTTGCTAACAAACAATCAGCCCAAAATGCTATTTCTTTTGCTGGAAAATGGATGATTTGAATGAAGATTTTTTTTCTCAATTGGACTTTCAAACAAAGAAAGAATTAATATAGACTGGGAGACCACCACTGGACTTACGAGGTTAGTCCGGCTGCGGGGGAGGAGTTTGTTAATCTGTGTTTTATGTTGAACATTGACAGATACCGGCAAAGTAGTGCTTTTCCGAAAAACACTGATTCAAACACTGCTCAAGAGTTCTGCAACTTGTTTAAATTATTGTTTATGTTCCTCGCGTCTCTCTCTCCTCGCGTCTCCGTCTCTCTCTGCTCCTCGCGTCTCCGTCTCTCTGCTCCTCTCTGTCTCTCTCTGCTCCTCTCTCCTCGCGTCTCTCTCTCCTCGCGTCTCTCTCTCCTCGCGTCTCCGTCTCTCTCTGCTCCTCGCGTCTCCGTCTCTCTCTGCTCCTCTCTGTCTCTCTCTGCTCCTCTCTCCTCGCGTCTCTCTCTCCTCGCGTCTCTCGCACCTGCGCTTCTTAAAGATGTTGTTTGATGCGGAGCAGAGTCAGCAGCTAGATTTGTTGTGAGATTATTAAAAGAAGCTGGTTCTCTTATCTTTACAGTATATAAAGTTTGTGGATGTCATTGCATTGGTGATTAAATGCTATTTTATTTGAATAATGATTGTAAATCTGACTTTTAAAGTCAGTGCCTCCCCAATCACAAACCTCACCGCACGTCCCTGGTACATACATCAGTACATTTACTCTTTTAACACCTAGTACATACATCAGTACATTTACTCTTTTAACACCTAGTACATACATCAGGTACATTTACTCTTTTAACACCTAGTACATACATCAGTACATTTACTCTTTTAACACCTAGTACATACATCAGGTACATTTACTCTTTTAACACCTAGTACATACATCAGGTACATTTACTCTTTTAACACCTAGTACATACATCAGTACATTTACTCTTTTAACACCTAGTACATTGTCAGGCCTCCTCTCTGACAATGTTTAAAGCCAAGTTAAAAACGGTGGTGTTTAGCTGTGCATACAACTGAGGGATTTTATATTTTTATCTTTCGTTTTAATGTTCTGTGATTATTTATGATTTTAATGCTATCTTGTTCAGCACTTTGAGTTGCCTTGTGCTATACAAATAAACTTGCCTTGCCTTGCCTTACATACATCAGGTACATTTACTCTTTTAACACCTAGTACATACAACAGGTACATTTACTCTTTTAACACCTAGTTCATACATCAGGTACATTTACTCTTTTAACACCTAGTTCATACATCAGGTACATTTACCACCTAGTACATACATCAGGTACATTTCCATTATAACTATTCCATTTTTCTGATGTCTCAGTCGTTCTCATGAGCCACTTGGATTGTAGGAGACTGTTGCACTAATAAGTGTTTTTGAACATGCTGATTCCCAATCCTCTTTTACAATATTTGTTTCTAAATCCTCATTCTAAGCCTTCAATCTTAAATCAGAATTGTCAGTTGAATTCAGATATTCTGCTCAAACTATTTTACTTTTCAGAGGTTTAGTTAAACTATCTTGATTAGATCTGCTGAAGCCTCTAAGCTGAAGAAATTTTAAAATACTATGTTTTATGTCTTTTTAGTAAAGAAATTTAACGTACGCTTAATTTAGATACCTATGTATATAAAGTGATCCATTACTTTAAAAGTTATAGCTTGTGAATTTTTAGATTCTCTCTCATTAAGCAATAGAAGAGATGTTGATTTATTAATTGTATAACCCTATGTTTTACTAAAAGCACTAATCAAATCTATAATAATTGGCACCTTACAACCTTACAGGCCCTTAGAGTATCTAGGTTTTGGTTTATAAAGGTGTATCTTTTTAAACCTTTTAAGCCCGCTGCTGAAAGACAGCTTCTGTCCTCCCTGGAACAAAACACTGATTTGCCCAAATCAAAGTATATAGAGACAGGTTACAACGCTCTTTTACATGTTTGTGTACTTTAAAACAGATTTTAATCATGTTCTTAATGATTGGGTTGTTACTTTTTTAGCAGATTAGAAACTTTGAGTATAAAAATGTGGTAATGGTAGATTCAAACCTTCAGACTCCATTTCTCTCCACTACTGGAAAGATTTGGATATAGGAACAATTTTTAAATGGACTTGGTTGCTTTATCTAAACTCTAAAGCAAAAGAAAAAACAAACAAAAATATTCCCTGTATTACGGTGTTTTCTCTTATGTGTTATTACATCCTCTCATTATCGTGATTGGTTGGGAGATATTTTTGTTTGTTTTTTCTTTTGCTTTAGAGTTTAGATAAAGCAACCAAGTCCATTTAAAAATTGTTCCTATATCCAAATCTTTCCAGTAGTGGAGAGAAATGGAGTCTGAAGGTTTGAATCTACCATTACCACATTTTTATACTCAAAGTTTCTAATCTGCTAAAAAAGTAACAACCCAATCATTAAGAACATGATTAAAATCTGTTTTAAAGTACACAAACATGTAAAAGAGCGTTGTAACCTGTCTCTATATACTTTGATTTGGGCAAATCAGTGTTTTGTTCCAGGGAGGACAGAAGCTGTCTTTCAGCAGCGGGCTTAAAAGGTTTAAAAAGATACACCTTTATAAACCAAAACCTAGATACTCTAATGGCCTGTAAGGTTGTAAGGTGCCAATTATTATAGATTTGATTAGTGCTTTTAGTAAAACATAGGGTTATACAATTAATAAATCAACATCTCTTCTATTGCTTAATGAGAGAGAATCTAAAAATTCACAAGCTATAACTTTTAAAGTAATGGATCACTTTATATACATAGGTATCTAAATTAAGCGTACGTTAAATTTCTTTACTAAAAAGACATAAAACATAGTATTTTAAAATTTCTTCAGCTTAGAGGCTTCAGCAGATCTAATCAAGATAGTTTAACTAAACCTCTGAAAAGTAAAATAGTTTGAGCAGAATATCTGAATTTAAGATTGAAGGCTTAGAATGAGGATTTAGAAACAAATATTGTAAAAGAGGATTGGGAATCAGCATGTTCAAAAACACTTATTAGTGCAACAGTCTCCTACAATCCAAGTGGCTCATGAGAACGACTGAGACATCAGAAAAATGGAATAGTTATAATGGAAATGTACCTGATGTTTGAACTAGGTGTTAAAAGAGTAAATGTACCTGTTGTATGTACTAGGTGTTAAAAGAGTAAATGTACCTGATGTATGTAAGGCAAGGCAAGGCAAGTTTATTTGTATAGCACAAGGCAACTCAAAGTGCTGAACAAGATAGCATTAAAATCATAAATAATCACAGAACATTAAAGCAGCAGTAAGCGATTTTTGGGTGTTAATATACGTCTTAAATATTGATATATTCCAATAGCCATCACTTATATAGAGTGTTTGTACCTAAACACGGATCTCTCAGTCCTTCCAGTCTTCTCCCACATATTTAATAAAAAAACCTCACATCCTATGCGCTTATCCAATGACGAGAGAGCACGCCTTATAAGGGGTTTCTCCCGTGTGTGCACGCGCACTCTTCAAAACAAACATGGCGGAGAAGGAAAAGCCGCCTCCAGCGCTGCTGCAGACTAAATACCATGGATTTATTAAATACAGGCAAAACGCCAGAAACAGAGGAACGACAAAAAGTAGGAGCAACATGGTGACCAGCTGCATTCATGTTGGCGACCTCTAGCTCCGTGGATTCCTCTCTCCGACTGAACAGGTGAGCATGTTACTCAGTAGTGGCAGTAGTAGTTGTATTATTTATACATATTGTTGCCTGAGACTGTAATGCGGGCTTTCACCAAGTTAGCTTGTTAAAAATCCCCAGCTGTTGTAGAAATACGGCCGCATTTTGTGGCAATAACTGCGCATTACCTTGGCTTAGCTTTGAGAAACAACAACAGACAACACAACATCGAAGCCTTAGCCCAGCCTCAGCCATCCATAAACTCCGGTCAATTATTAGTTCCCCACATGTACAACATTAAATGACCATATCACCAGAGTTCCCCCGTGAAGTGGTGTTAGCATTAGCGTTCGCTGTTAGCATTAGCGTTTGCTGTTAGCATTAGCGTTCGCTGTGTTAGCATTAGCTGTTAGCATAGCGTTCGCTGTTAGCATTAGCGTTCGCTGTTAGCATTAGCGTAGCTGTTAGCATTAGCTGTCTGTAGTTGTGAATATGATGTGGCTGCTACGAACACTTCTGATCTGTATGAATCGTTTGTTTTTGCCAATAAACATAGTTGCTTGCACTATATATATATATATGTAGGTCTGCATTTCATTCTTCAATGACTAAGTTTTGCAACTTGCACTCTGTATATTAGTTTTATTGTTATAAAAACAATATCTCTTTACCTCAAATCTAACTTCCGTGACCACTACATACATTTTTATTATTATGTATTGAGAATAAGTAAGAAAAGTCTTGCTGACCACTACCAAATAAATTATGAGCATGATATAATATAGACATTGTAATAATTTACATGTCTTCATTGCATTCTTTTCTCTGTATCTTTTCCAGTATGGCCTAAATCAATTGGAATGAGGTCTTCAATGTACAAGAGTTCAAAAGCCTCCATAATGCAAGTTAAATAACTATTAAAAAAAAAACAATGCCATAACGACTAGATACTTTTCTGCTGACCTCTTCTTTCTCTAGTATTGACTGGGAAGACAAGACTTTGCTTCCAGAATTAGAAGAATGGCCATTGTCATCTCCTGAGGAAGACTTTACACCCCACATTTGACATGTAGGTTGTTGTGAATGCATATATGGGACGCAGTGATTATGATAATGATGTTGTGATGTGTGTGTCGTTCATCCCTACAGTTGTGTTGCTGCCCTGAGGTCCAAAATGAATATCGATCATGTTCCAGGAGTCAGTGTTGACAAAACTGTCGCTGAGTTTCTTCAACAATCAAGAGGAGTGAGATAATCACTCGACTCCCAAAACAGCCGATGTAAGTGTCTTTCTCTCACAATGCACAGTCTCTCACAGTCCAAATAAACATGTTCAAGGATCCTGTGGATCAGGGGCCACTCCTGGTGATCAATAAATACTGATGTGTTGATGATGAATAATCAAAGCCACTATGGTGAGTCAATAAAACTGATGTTGTTCTATGATGTTTCAAAGGAAAATCTCTGCCAGAGGAAGACTCCAGTTCCTTCAACCTGGGCCCCTATTTGAGTAGTGGCTAAAACTGCTGTGTGTCGCTTGTGTGCTGTGTGTCTGTATTATGTTGTGGCAAAGGATGTCTCTGCCAGAGGAAGACTGGCAGTTGCGTGTGGCTGTGTGTGCTGTGGCTGTGTGTGGTGTGGCTGCTGTGTGTGTGTGTGCTGTGTGTGCGTGTGTGGTGTGGCTGTGTGTGCGTGTGGCTGTGTGACTGTGCTGTGACTGTGTGTGCTGTGCTGTGACTGTGTGACTGTGCTGTGGCTGTGTGTGCTTGTGGCTGTGTGTGCTGTGGTGTGTGTGACTGTGTGCTTGTGTGTGCTGTGACTGGTGTGCTTGTGTGTGCTGTGTGGCTGTGGCTGTGTGTGCGTGGCTGCTTATGAATTATTTTGAGGAAATGTGTTCAAACAAGCTACAACATAAAGATTAACATTTTGTTAGATATCTCTGATAGTGTTCGCTGCAGCAGCGATGGATAAGGACCTGGATAATAACAGTGTTATTCATTTGAGCAAAAAGTGATAACACAAACGTTGCCTTACCATCACTTGTAATTATTTGTCTTAGTAGGGACATTGTGTATATTTTTCCGGCTATAACTTCAAATCTTCTTTTACATAATAAAGTTTCTTAGACTCGTTACAGACTGTATTTGTTTTCCTACTATAAAACAAAGCACATTGAAAGAGGTGAATGTATTTTTTCTTATTTTGAAATAGTACAACTACAAACATATTTCAGAACTGCAGAGTGGACGTGCACCATGGGGGCCGCTGAGGACGTGCACCATGGGGGCCGTTGAGGAAAGCACGTTTTCAATGTCTGTTGGCACCTTTCACAGACGCATCAGGGAAAGGTCTGGGAGGATCTGGTCATCAGCTTCTCTGGACAGAGGGCGTTCAGTGCTTCCTGAAAGAACCGTTATGACAAATGACTTTATATATTCTGTTACTTGTAGCTTTTCTTTCAAAGTGGTGGTTTCCTTACAGTGTAATAGTGTAACGTAATTAGTTATGACAGTACTTTTGCGTTTCGGACAAGCTTTACTGGAATTGTTTTTCAGTCCCACATCTCACTGTACAGCTCTGATACACTTTGATTTTGTCTTCATTCTCTGAACAATAAGCACATAATACAGATGTTGATTACATCAATAAATGTATCTTTATTTTGTGACATTGAGAAGGCAGCTTCCAGTGAGATGCAGCTTTACTTTCACATAATACATTACTACAGTGTTGTCTATAAAGAACTCCAAATATACAAATTGTGAGGAAAGCAGTAATGTATTACTTTAAATAACCTTCATGTAAAGCTTTGTTGTTGTAATGTATATGCATTACATTCATCTAATACATATGCACTGTAACAGATGTTACAGTGCATAATGTTGAGACACGTCACACTGCAATCTGCAACATTATGTTTATCACAACAGTTATCAGTGTACCAACTATAAAAGCAGTATTATTCTATAAAAGACTGGATTGTTTTTATCTCTTTCTTAGTGATGCTATCCTAGCTAACACCAAGCTGCTTCCAGTGTTATAGCTAGGTTACAACTGAGCTATTCTATGCTAATATTTCACTCCCAGAGTTTGTTGTTAATATACTTACGAGTAGACCTGACGGAGATGAATCTGCTGCTGCCATCACCAAGACGATGCGCGTTCATGTGGTGTGACGTAGGGACGGGGGCGGGGCTACTAACTCGCTCAGGCAGAAGAAACTGCCGGAAACGACCAAATCGCTTACTGCTGCTTTAAATAATTGTTTCCTGATCGTAAATCTACCATTCATTTTTTGCGTAATGTTAACACGCTAATCTTTACATACACCACGCTCTTTTTTCTCTCGCTCTGTCCCCTCTACCTCCGAGGCGCTCTCTCCTCACCGCCGCGCGCTCCCACACACACACACACACACACACACACACACACACACACACACACACATACACGTTTTTGTTACCTGGTGGGTCCCTTTGACAGGGCCGTTCAGAATGGGACCCATAGACATAATCTTTTTTTACTGGGACTACTTTAAGTAATACAAAACAGTCAATAGAAACCAAACAACTATTTTAAAGGAATTTTATTTTAGATTTTGTTTTCGAATTGCAGTGATTCTATTTTTGACATAGAATTTAATGCCACTCCATGTCCGATGTCTAAGGTCATCTGGTGAGGCATTAATGCAGGCCAGGCCAGGCCAGGCCAGGCAGTGAGACTTCCCAGGGACCTTTCCAGTCTGTATGAAAGGTGTCATGGTCTTCTCCACAGCCTTCACCTCAGATGCAGACCATGGCTTTCTTACACGTTCTAGGGAGAGAAATAAAAATATATTAGCAATATACACTCCCAGGGTTAGGACCAAGCAGCCTGGCTGTAATCCCCCACCTGGTACACTTACCAGAAGGGGCACTGCCACTACCATGGGGTGCATCTGGATGAATGGTTGAAGGTTCTCCGCTTGAAGTTTCTTTTAGCCCGTCCGTTTGTGAGAGGATCTCTACTGCTCTCCCTGTCGCACAGAAAATAAAAATACAAGTGGCCTTTAGGGGAAAAAAATCATACATATTTTAATAATATCAAGAATTACCTTCAGGCTCAATTTGTATCTGGTCGAGGCTCTTTCCTTCGAATTCCGTCACTCTTCCCTGCTCCATGGCCATCAACACTTTGCTGATTTTGGCCAGCTCCAGTGTCCCCTCTGGTAGTCTGTAATATTGCCTGTGGATGCGAATGTCATGGCCGAGGAAGTTGGCAAGTATGTCCATCTCATTCTCTTTCATATTGAGAACTGTAGACATAGTAGCTATGTGCTTTCTAAGTTTGGTTGAGGATAGCATCTCTGGATGCACCGCACCACATTCTTTGGCTACCTGGCGTAGGGAGTCTGATCCCCTGATGTGGGTGTCTGCGCCCGGGCGGGAAAAGAAGTATGGGTTATGGTCAGAGATGGAACAGGCCCTTCTGTTCTCCACCAGCACCTCCATCGAAGCAATCATTTCAGGAGTCAAAAGAACCGGCACTTTCCGACTTCTTTTCCCTTTAATTTCAATGCGTTGAAAATGCTGACACAGCTTTTTCTCAAGTTGGGACAGTCCCAGAGCAATGTCAGAATGGATCCCAGTCTTACTTCTTAAGGTAAAGGCTGTCAGTGGCATCTTTGAAACCTCACCTTCCCTTCTTCGATTGAAAATGATGACCTCACAAAGAGTCAAAACTGCCAGTTTAGACCAATGCTTAGACGTTGGCTCACTTATTAGGGTTTGCACATATTCAGGTCGACATACCTCAATATGTGCATGCATGGCTCTAACGTCCTCAGTCAGAGGGAGCAGGTCCGGAGTGTTCCACTTGGCTTGCCGGAGGGTCTGTAGGGCAGCAGAAGAAACACAGACGTCCCACCTCTTCTCAAAAAGCAGCCGGCTTCGTTGGAGGTTTTTAATAAATAGTTCATCAACACAATGCTCCATTTTTGAGTCACATTCAAGAATATCTGCTAGCTTTCTGAGGCTATGGCCGAGTTTGAGGGCCAAGGATGGAGTCTTGTATTGATTTGTTTCCTCATCATATCCAGCCACAGACCTGACTGCATCAATCACATGGTTAAAGTTGGAAGGAATAAAGAAATCCTTAATTGTTTTCAGTTTCCCTGCGGTTTTTGCTTCGTTAATTAACCTACCGACTTCTCTCATTTTCTGCCTAATGTAATCATGCTTAGTCTTATCATGCCCGTGTTTTAAGTACAGGTGCTCTCCGAGTCTCAGAATCCCCTTTTCTGCTTTGACAACACCCGTGACCTCATCCTGATGCATTGCCGAAATTAAAGACCACAGCTTTTTGCTGATGCCCTCCGGTACAGGCTGGGCTAGGGAGCAGAGGGACTGGACCCTACTTCTACCTGGTTTAGCCTGGGCATCTTTCTGTGAAAGCCGGCACCTGGCCACATGCCTCCACAGCGACTTTCGCTTAAGCAATGCCCCACAGTCTATACAGTGCAAAAACTCACTGGATTTAACTGGGGAATTTGGCTGTTTAGCTGGGACTAAAGTTCCAATGCCGGCCTTTAAAACCTCAAAATTGTGCTCACGGTTTCCACTATTCCTGATCAAATCAAACTGAAGTTTACGTGCTTTAGATTTCACAGGTAGAGCCAATGCTCTGGCTACGTCACTTTCATTTCCATGTTTTCTAGTCAAATGACGGGACATTTTGTGGCAGGACATTGAACAGTAGAGGCAGAAGTGTCTCTTGCTGTAAACTCGCCCCCCATTTTTCTTCTTTTGCAGCTGCATGATAACAATCTTATTTGCCTTTGGTTCGTCACTTTCCGAGTCTTGAAGAAAAGTGTTTTTGATTTTTCTTTTTCCATACTTTTTTACAGGTTTCTTCTTGACAGTTAAATCGTCAGAATCTGAGTCGACTTCATCAATTAGGGACTCTTGACTAAGCTGCACAAACAACAAATAATTTGTAATCATTCTATATAACAATTTGAAGTCATGACTTGTAGTCAGCACTTACCAGTGGTTTGTAAGCGTGCGCTTCAGTGTGCTCCTCCATGATTTCTTGCAGCCTAATGAACCACACACTTGCACCTTTTTCTAGCCTGACACCTGATTTCCTCTGTTGTGCTGCTCCATGATTGGCTCCAGCCTGCTGGACTGAAATTGCCCCAGTGTGCCCCTCCTTGATATCCCGCAACCCACCACCAGGGTTCCGACACATAACACACTTTTTTCAGGAAAGTAAACCTCCAGGGGTCCTTTCCATATTTTTACAGAGACTGCATAAGGACCGTTAGAAAAGCATTACCCATTGATTATTAAGCTTGGACCAGTGGGGTCCGGTGTTCGGGCCCCACCACGTAAAACCAGTCCCCATGACGTGAGTGGAATCTCAGGTTATGGAACCCACCAGGAGTTGAAAACAAGTGCACACACACACACACACACACACACACACACACACACACACACACACACACACACACACACACACACACACACACACACACACACACACACACACACACACACACACACACACCCACACACAGAGCTATACTGCACTTATGAAAGACAGATCTCACAACAACACTGGAGTTCTTTTCTCCTCTCTCTCTCCCCTTTTTCCAATTGCTTTCAATAAGTTTTGCTTCATCCATCGCGACGTCCTCAATGCTTCAATATGCTGTGCTTTGCACTGATCATAGCCACAGCTCATTCAAATCACACACCGCTTCTTCTATTTAAAACTATAGCGGCTGCCTGTTGCCTAAAGCCGCGGAGAGGCGAGTTGGGTCCGATAAAAGTGTATGACGCGCTAAATAAGTATAGAAAACAAACGAAGAGGCTGGATCATAATAAACGCTGCGGGCATGCGCGCGCACGCACACGCGCGCGCACACACACACACACTTCTCCATCAACCAAATATTCATTCATTCACACAATGCCCAAACGTGTCTCCTACAAAAACAAAGCAGGCTGATAAACGGACAGCCAGAGCTGCGCGCTGCTGCAGCCGGTTTGACCACTAGTCCGTTTTACGGACGTCTGACGGACAGTAGCCAACGCGCGTCAACGGAGACGCGCCCGGTGGAGTCCAGGCCTTACGTAGTTCGAAAATGTCGATGCTGCGCGGCAGGCTACGTAAAGGTGCGTTCAGACCAAACGCGTTTTCTGCGGCAAAATCGCGTCTTGGGACGCTTGAGACTAAATTGTGGCAGAGGCTGTCACAGAGCATCTTGGAGGCGCGTCACACGCGTCCAGGACACTAGAGGGCAGCGTTCTGGAGGCGCGTCAAGGAAGAGCGTTTTGGGCCAGGTCTGCTCTGTTGCCAACACAACTCGGAGAGGGAAGGACACGGGAGCCAAGATTAAGGTAAAAAGTGTAAAATACGCTTTAATTAGGACATGAAAGTTAATTCTATTAACATTTGAGGCGAGAAATACCCCCCTCTATTGTCATATCGGAGGTCTGTTTGGTGATCAAATAGAACATTGTCGGACTTTTCTCCAGTGCAGAGAGCGGGGGTCGGAATCTTAATTCTGAAAATCCGAGGCTTTTGTTACGGACTTTCTCTGTTTTAACAATTGTATTGGCAGTAATCATTTGTTTTTACAAAGTCATATTGTATGTAAACAATGCACACGTATGCGATGAATGATTTATGATTGATTTATTTGCTATGGCCCTCGTTTGTGCATCACTAACATTAATGTAATAACGTGTGTTTTTTGATGAGAAAGGAATATCCATGGATCTGTATTATAACGAACATCAGTAAAAAGGACACAGGAAAGGCCTAGAACTGCTCTTTTTGAAGTCTTGAAAAGCAACAGACTGTTACTGATCAGATTAGAGTTGAATGTATTCCATTAGAACTTTAAGTACTGCTGACAAATATGTACCTGTGTAAATAATACCTTATTTTTCATGACTCTTTATACTTCAGACACAAAAAACTAAAACACCAACAAGTTTTATTTTTTATTTTTTATTTCCAGGCTCTCTATGAAGGTGTCAGAGGCAGACGCCCAGGACTCTGCTGTTGCTCCTCGTCTTCAGAGATGCAGATCCCACTGTTCTAACTATTCATGACTGATGATTAAATAAAACATGAAAATATGTTTGTTGTAGTTCATATTGTTAATCCGCAGTGAAGCAGGAGGTGATGGAAGTGAAGCTGGAGAAATGATGTCGTGTGATTTTGTTGCTGTCAGAGAAAGTCTGAGTTCCATTTCACCAAAAGTCTCTGAAAAAGAACACAAACATCATGTTAAAACATGGACACCTCAAAATAAAGTCCAGAAATCCTTCCTGTATGTAATATTAGAGGTACACAGCAGGAGAAACAGACAGTAACAGAAGAATAATATATTGGAAATATACACACAAATAAAACTTAGAAGCATGGCTAACCACCCTAAACCTTTTGGAAGTGAGACTGTCATCTGCAAATGTCCTTTATTAATGACAAAATAAACATCTGTATAATGTGCTCTTATTTCATCATTGTATTTATCAGACTAATGTATGAAAAGTGCTTCATAATAAGCCATATATATACAGTAAATGTTAATAATTATACAGTATTCCCAGTCTTAGTGTGGCATATTGAAAAGATATGGGAATAGATTTAAATGAACGTACCAAAATTGAATGCCTGGATAAATGAGTGAAAGTAATGATCAGCAACGCCATGGAAAATACCAAAGACACACAGATTCGATAACTTCAAAGAGAAATGAAATACCAGACTCCATCCTGTACAAAATGGTGGTTTATTAAGGTGAGGGCCACACCATTGATACTTCAACCATTGTTAATTTATTCAAACTATATGAATTTCATTTTTAATACATTTAAAGTTAAAACTGCC
Organism: Knipowitschia caucasica; assembly: GCA_964034765.1. Lineage (NCBI taxonomy): Eukaryota > Metazoa > Chordata > Actinopteri > Gobiiformes > Gobiidae > Knipowitschia > Knipowitschia caucasica. Next base: position 1,936,833 of record OZ035825.1, read on the forward strand.
CACTCAGGATGGGACCTGTTTTAAAATTAGAGGGCTGAGGCTACAGTGGGAAGTTGTGGCAAAAGAAAGAGGGGAGTTAGCAACTGGACGAGGAGTAGAACCCCCTGGCACAGCAGACACTACAAAACACAAAAAGGGGAACCTAGACCGTTCGGCTCAAACACCACCACCAGGGGTCACCAGTGCACCCACATGGAACCTCAGCACCTAAAACAAAAGTAAAGTTTAGTGCAGATAACGATACACTTTCATCCCAGAATCACAGACAGTCAGGTCAAGTTTACAGTATATTCATTAACAATGTAGAGTCCAACATAATCTCTAGGCAAAACAACAGTGAGCGCTTCAATATGGGGCCAGGAGAAGCGTTGCGGCTGGCTATCAGGGACTGGCTCACAGGGAGTACTGTTAATAAAATAGCCTGTTAGGAGCTAATGTGAAAAGAAATTCATATACAAAGATAAATGCTTTTTTTACCTTGTTACTTTCGATGAAGAGGACTAGAAAGTACGTTCAAGTGGGTTCAATAAGCCCACACCACTGCTGAGATGTTTAGAATTTAGTTTACTATTTAAGCCATTTTCATTACTCTCCTTTTCTTACCACTTCAATACTCGAGGCAAAAGGCAGGCAGCCTGCATGGGACCACAGGACCACTCAGGTTTGGGGACTTGAGCTAATGTTGAGGGATTTAATCTCCCTTGGCATTGTGCAAAGCCAGGACCAGGCTAACCCACATGAGCTGCAGCGGCGTAGCAGAGCTGTCACTAGGGGAACACACTATTACTAGACTATTTAAATGCCCCCAATTGACCCCAGAGCATTATACCTATGACAGAGAGTGCGCACGCAGTCGCGGCTGCAGAGTGTAATGGTGCTTTCAGACCGGATCATGCTGCGTCGGGTTTCAATGCAAAGTCTATGGTGGCGCGCGTTCGACCGTCACAACGCACGGACCTCTCGGTTCGCACGAACGGACTGTTCAATAATGACGGGAAAGTGAAAAGGGTGGAGCGAAAAATCAACGCCCACAGGAGATGGATTCTACTCATCCTTTCCTTGCGACGTTCGTGCGACAACCAATCAGAGAGCAGCAAAGTGGTCACGGGGACATTAGCGGACTGAGCGAGCAGACTGAAAATACTCTTAAACAGCCAAAACAGGACCCACACCAGGCTTCACCAGAACTCAATTCAGGGTTGACAATGGGGGACTCTGTGCTTGTGAAAATATGCGTTGTCATGCTCCCGTGACCTTATGCAACTGCTTCGAGTGTGTTCGCCGATGCGGAAATACCGTTTAATAATATGAATAAACGTATGGCGCACCTCCATGAACACATATTACTGTTATATAAAGCCCGTGGAATGTCTGTGAGCAAAGACACGCTGCAAAGCTGCATATTGGAGAAGATCTGTACACAAGAAGCCGCTAGCATAGCTCTGTTAGCATCAGAGCCGGTGAACGAGTTCTACTCACTCATAGATCAAAATGCTTGAAAGTGGGCGTGGCTCAGATATTTTTCACAATAAAAGTCCTCTGCCTCTGCGGGATGTCCAAAGTTTGAAATACAGACACATTTCACGTAGTGTTTCTGAGGAAGGATTGCTATTAGATATAATCAACGTAAAGTCAGACGTGTTGTTGCTGTTCCAAATACTGTCTGTGCCTCGCGAACTGTTTCCCGCTACACTGATCTGAATAGCTGCAAGGTGCGCAGTTTAACCTGGAGCTGGGTTGTTTTCATTCACTAAACATGCTCACAACAGCGATGTACAAACACATGCTCATCGCCTGCTCTCACACACTGTTCTCATAGACTACAGTCATAAGAAATGTTGATTTAGAAAAGCAAATCACATGTGGAATTAATGCTGTAGGTGATTGCTATCACAAACCAGGAAAATGACGTTCGGGTTGTATGAATGAGCAATAATGTGACTAATAATGAGCATGCAACTGTGACAGGACGAACGTGTGTGTAAAGCATGACAGCAGCAAGAGGTTGTCACTGAAAGACGACAGCAGACGGTCAAACAAATATTGTATTTGTAAAGTGGGCTAGATCCACCTGCGTGTCTGCGTACGCTCACCCCGCTACATCTTTGAAATGCGCTGCTTTCGTGGCAATTTCATGACACTCTTCGTGTGCCCTACTGCTTATTTAACATGTCCTAATGCTAACGTTGCTCTGGACCTGGCCCCGAGTTTATACATCGCTATTGTGAGCGCCTTTGGTGAGTGGACAGACCACTGTCCCACCTCAGCTCCAGGTTAACTTGCAGACCTTGCAGCTGCTCAGATCAGTGTTGTGGGACGCTGTTGCCATTCACTAAGTCATTAGAAATGTTGTTCAGGTTATACTCCCCACCAATGAACAACTTTGACAATAAACTGTGACGGAGCAACGCGTTTAAAACATGTCCACAGCGCGATGTAAGAGAAATGCAGCGGAGACGTCTCTGAAAGAGGATCTGGAGCCGCATCAGCAGGTTAATCTGCCGCTGTCCACCGCAGAAGAGAATCTGAATCTGAAGAGTCATTTTCTTCAGATTCTAATCCACAGCTAGTGTTACAATCAAGCTTTTGCACTGCTAAACAACTGAAGGTTTGGAAAAACATGGATGCTGCAACTTTTCCGTCTGTCTGTGGGTTTAAGAACTCAGAGTTGAGGTCCTGAAGGACAAATCCTGCATGTACAGAGCCGTGTAAGTAAGGATTGGTGAATTAACTTGTCATTCTCAACAAAACACTGCGTCTGTGCTGTGTTCTTTTCAGGTCAAACATTCACAGTGATTATCTAAAACGCCAACTCACACCTGACAATGAATAAAATAAAGATGGGGCTGTAATAACTGAGCATTGCGACTCCATGGCTGGGTAAATAAATAATCCTTCAAGGTAAAAGCGTTAGCTAGTGAAATGATAGCGAGCCACTTTTCCTGCGTCTTTTCGTAAAGTCCTTAGTGCGAGTCCTTTATTAATCTCTTCACGAGGAATCCTAAAGTATCCATTAGAGGTTTCACGATTCGATCGGTTAGAAAACTTAAAACAACACATACAAAAGGCAGATTCAGACACGCTGCTCTAAGGAACAACTAGCTCGGCTGACCACCACTTCGTGATACGCATATGTAATGAGGCGGACGTGACGTCAATTGCAAACAAGCAATAGCTAAGAGAAGGGAAGGCGGGACTTAACTGTAAAATTAGAATTAATAAAATTACTTATTTTATATCAACATTTAAGGCCAGGAGGTCAATTTCAGAATCAGAATCATTTTTATTGCCACGTAAGTAACAAGAAGTCACAGACTTGGAAATTGCTTTGGCTCAGTGCAACAGTCAGAAAGAGATAATAAAAATAAAGAATAAAAAACACTAACTTTACAGTTACTATTTACAATATACAAGTGCACATGGTGCACACAATGTAAGGTGACAGCAGTACAGTGAAGTAAAGTGACTTTTTAAAGGGCGGGGGGACAGGTTAAGAAGTGTTCAAGAGTCCAACAGCAGAGGGGAAGAAACTGTTCTTGTGGCGGGAGGTTCTAGTCCGGATGGACCGCAGCCTCCTGCCTGAGGGGAGTGGTTGGAATAGTCCATGTGCAGGTGAGAGGGGAGTGGTTGGAATAGTCCATGTGCAGGGTGAGAGGGGTCGGCTGTGATACGACCAGCCCGGCCTCGAGCTCGGGCGACGTACAGGTCCTGCAGCGATGGAAGGCTGCGGCCGATCACTTCCTCTGCAGAGCGCACAATGCACTGTAGTCTCTGTTTGTCCCTGACTGTGGCTCCAGCGAACCACACGGTGATGGAGGAGGTGACGGAGGAGGTGATGGAGGAGGTGATGGAGGAGGGGAGGATGGACTCGATGATGGCCGTGTAGAACTGCACCAACATCTGTGCAGGCAGCTTGGCTTTCCTGAGCTGCCGCAGGAAGTACATCCTCTGCTGGGCCTTCTTGATGAGGGAGCTGATGGTCGGCTCCCACTTGAGGTCCTGGGTGATGGTGGTGCCCAGGAAACAAAAGGACTCCACAGAGGTGATGGGGGAGTCCATCACGGAGGGTGGGGGCGGGGGGACAGTGCTCTTCCTGAAGTCCACAATCATCTCCACTGTCTTCTGGGCGTTCAGCTCCAGGTTGTTACCACTGCACCAGGACACCAGCCGGTCCACCTCCCTCCTGTAGGAGACACCAGGACACCAGCCGGTCCACCTCCCTCCTGTAGGAGACACCAGGACACCAGCCGGTCCACCTCCCTCCTGTAGGAGACACCAGGACACCAGCCGGTCCAACTCCCTCCTGTAGGCGGACTCATCGTTGTTGGAGATGAGTCCAATGAGGGTGGTGTCGTCCGCGAACTTGATCAGCTTCACGGAGTCGTGGCTGGAGGTGCAGTGGTTGGTGTACAGGGAGAAGAGCAGGGGAGAAAGAACACAGCCCTGTGGGGTGATGCATCATTTCAGAAAATGCTGCACATGCAGACGCTGAGAGCCTTGGTGACAGCGCAGCTGGCTGAGGCTGCGGAAGATATATTTGAGCTGTTTGAAAGAATGTTGTATTTATATATATATATACGCTGACACACTAAAATACTGTGGCAAAATGACCTATTGAACTCCCCCAGCCCCCAAGGACAAGGATAGCACAAAAGCGCCGCTGAGGGTCTGGAATGCAGAGATACGGAGGGGGAAGGCCGGGGAAGGCCGAGACAAAGGAGTCCAGAAGTCCAGGAACTGGCTGATACGACAAGCCCCTCCTTCCTGCACATGATTACTTATATGCTTTGGCTTGAGTTCTGAGCCTCAGTTAGAACAGGGATAGATTTAGGGACTTAGAGCTCCGAGAGTTTTGTATCAATATTTAATTGTAAAGAGAAATAAATGTTCAATTCTTAACTCTTGAAGTCTTGATCTTATTTTTCTGTATCAAACTTTGAACACGTCAGTCAAATCTTTTTTGACAACAGGGGCTCCTGTATTTATAATCCGAGAGTCCGAGACATTCTTCCCCAGACGCACAATTTAACACATTTCCTAAAATGTGTAATTCATTTAGAGTTACAGACTATCACTTTAATGTGTGACCATCCATTTCTCCTAAATCTGTGGCAGACCCTGTGCTGCGTAATTACGCATGACTCTTTGTTTTGTCTCGTTCACCTCTGGCAAAGCAACGTATTTATCCATGAGGTTTGTGCATAAAGGCCCATAAACGCAGCGATGCCAGAAATATGGCAAGCGTTTTTTTTGTGGGAACGGGCTCACGGCCAGTGCGCAGCAGGTGCCACAGAGGTCCCACCGCACTCGCCATATGTGGTGCAACGTTTTGGAGTTTTGTTGTGATATCACGGACTCACACGCTTCTTTTCTCTCATAGAGATCGCACCATTGCATTCACAAGATGTCGCTAATGCTTGACCCAGTAAATGATAAGAGTCACTGCTGAGATATTAGTATTCATCCATTCATTTCTAAAGAAATGAGCGCCGCAATGGGTCTAGACACTAGGAAAAAAACACGTATATATAATATAGCGGGGTTTTTTTTGACAAAATGATGCAAGTAAACTCAATATAAGAAAGTGCGTGTCACAAACAGGCCTTCTGAGGTTTCCAACAAGACTTGCTGGACGGCTTCCATGCTGAGCTGTCGGTTTCTGAATATTTCGAGGCGTGACTTTCATAAATATGCTAGTTTTCACCGCGGCATTTATCAACAACCGCGTATGCGTACGCTCAGATCTCTGCGTATCTCACACGTTCATAAATCCCGCGTTGAGTCTGGTGTAAATGGAATATGCACCAAAAATATACACCTTTTCTGCGCAACTTTCATAAATAAGGGCCAGTGGGTGGTCATCTCCATAAAGCAGCTCTCCCAATGAAGGCCAAGCATCTGCTATTTTGAGCAAGGATATGCATGTCTCAACATTGATCCTGCACCATATTCACAATCAGCTTGGCCATGCAGGAAGTGATCACATGGTGTTAAAATACTGTATAGTCAGTGCAAACTCTGCTGCAAGAAAGGTTCTGTCGGACTGTGTCACATGCAGAAGAAACAGTGGAAAGTTAGTGGAACAAAAAAAGTCAGATTGTTTGTATGTTAGCATGTTAGCATGTTTGTATGTTTGTATGTATGAATGTATGTATCTTTTCTCTCTCTCCTCTTCCTTTTAATTAGCAGTATTATTGTATTTTACCTTTTGGTTTCGGTTCCTCGTTATTATTTTTGTGGATTTTAATTGTGTGATTGGTTGCTGTTTATTTTTTATTTATTTTAGGTAAATGCTAAATTTTTGAATGTTAAGATGATGACAACGATGACTATACTAAAAGAACAGTTAAAAGATATGGAGTAGTTTTTACATGCCTGACCAGCCGTGCTGTCCATTTAGAAGTTGCATACACACTGGATGCTGACTCCTGCATTAACGCAGTCAGGAGATTTGTGTGCAGACGTGGACCAGTCTCCTCTGTCAGGTCTGATAATGGCACAAATGTTGTTGGAGCCAATAAAGATCTCAACGAAAGTTTGTCAACTTTAAACCAGGACAAAATCCAAAGGACTTTAGTGCAAGATGGAATTGATTGGCATTTTAATACTCCTGCAGCTTCACACCAAGGAGGGGTTTGGGAGCGCTTGATTCGCTCAGTCAAAAATGTGCTCACCTCTGTCCTCAAGCAGCAGATTGTGGACGATGAAGTCCTCCAGACTGTTTTATGTGAAGTGGAGGCCATTCTGAATGACAGACCTCTCACACCAGTTCAGTTCATTTACTATTTGGGCAGAAGCAAAAAAAAAAAACGTGTGCACCCATTGCATGTTCATGAAACAAAAGTTACCAAAACATATTTCAATGAATAAATACAACAAAATCATTCAGTTCGGTATCCATCCAGGATCGACTGTGACAATTTTTTTTTAAATACAAAAAAATAATTACATACTTTCATTTATCTGCTGAGATTCTTCCACAACTGAGGCCCATGAAACGACAGACATCTCTGAGTCTGTGATTTTCTAACTCTTGGTAAAATACATTTCTTAATACATCTCTTAAACTATATCTAGTTTTTTAAAGTTGAAAATACTTTGGAACACCTTCTGGAAGCACATTTGATTTGGCCTTAAACATGATTTGAAGTATTTCATATTTAACAATATCTTTAAATTTCATAATATTTGTTTTTAGAAATAATGGATTTGTATGATCATAATATCCTGCTTTATTGATCAGGCGAATGGCACGTTTTTGTATCAATACAAATAGAGTTGATTACAGTATTAAAAGTAGTTACTGATGTGAATAACATGCACATGCTGACACACAGACAAGAGTGAATAAAGTATAACCACCATAACAATTTATATTACCAGTAATCACATGTACTAACAATTATATTGATCAGTAAATGTTCTTATAAGTATCTCCATAAAATGTTCTTATATTATCAGTAAGAGTCTGCATAATAGGCCTTTGTTATATGTGTTAGTGTGGTCAGTGAGAATTCAAGGACAGGCTGGTTTCTGTGCAAAAGTAACCATTTTCAGGAACGATGTGTCTGCTTCCCATGAGACAAAAATCCGGACCAGGCCAGTCTCGGGGACTGAGGTGATAAGGAGCCCATGACGTCTTCGAGGGACGAGTCCTGATCTTCAGCACATTTATAAAACTGTATTATGTAGAAATTGTAAACCAGTCTGGACAAGGGACCTGCAGTATAAAGTCAGAGCGCCTGACTTTATACTCATATATAGATTTGAGAGGGAGAGCTAGCTTTAAGTCCAGACCGCTGTTTAGACTCTTTGTATCAGGGAATAAACTTTTTGGATTTAACTTTTCGAATACTGGTCATCTTTATATGGGATTTTGAACACGTCATTTTTTACAATAATTGGTGACCCCTGACGTGATCCCTTTGGTGACCTCCAACGCTCTCATCCCTGGACTCCACGTCTCTCCTCAGCGGCCGCTATAAAAAAGGTAAGCAGATACCTATTAATTATTAAAATCTGCATATTGGCTGAGACTAAATCAAGGGAGAGAAGTTCTGTCCAGGGTAGAGCTCGCTCAAACAAATAAATAAAAATAACACTAATATTGTGACAGTTTTTAGCTGCATTTACAAATCTAAGTGAAAGTCTTAGTCTAGATCTGGGGTTCCAGTCCCTGGTGTGAAACAGGTCAGAGTCCTGTCTACTACGGTAAAAGTGAAAAGTAGAAACACCCGCTGTGACAAGCGTTGCTGACGGACGCGTCAGCACATGAGTCAGGTTTAAACCATTAGAACCTGGAGGAGATAGGGTCCCTCCCAAAAATGGAGACATTAATACCATTACAGAAACTATACTCAGAGGTGGAGGCTCAAATATTGAGTGGTCTAGAAAAGAAGAGCAGAAAAAAAGCAAAGAGTAAAGCAGCAAAAGCATGGACAAAATTACAGAAAAGAACAGAACTTCCCGGGTCCATGACAAGGACTGCGCTGGCTAAGATAATGCAAGAGGAAGAAAGCAAACTGAGAAGCGAAAAAGAGGAGTTTGAGGGAAAGCAAGGTAATAGCTGGAATGAGAAAAGGAAGATAAAAAAGGAATTAAAAAAGACTGAACAGCTAAGAACTAAGGTGCATAACTTTGCTCTTGCTGCCACAGCTATGGCAAGAGCCCCCATGGTAAGTGATAACGAGGCAATAAAATACGGAGTGAGGCTGGTAAGTAAGATTTATCCAACTCTACCCACGGCACCACCGGAGTATACCCTAAATGCAGAATCAGGTAAACCAAACTTACAAATGCCACAGTACGCTTTCTCAGGGGAAGTGAATGTAAAGACTAATGACTGTTTTGAAGAAGACTTTGATGACTGGACTGAGGACGAGACAGCTGGAGAGCCTGCAAGAGAGATAGCTAAAGAGAAAACTAGAGATAAACAAAAGAAAACACCAGACCAAAATTGTAGCTTCCAACCTCCGTTCCAAGTACAACAGTCGATTCAGGATGAGCTTATCGAATCTTTAAAAAATCTTAAACCTGTAAAGCCAAACCTTGAATCTACAACAAATCCATTTGAGAGAAAAAAAACCCCAGATAAGGCCCAAAATTATGAGACAGCTAGACAAGAGAATACAAAATTAAAGAAGAAGAGACAGCAAGAGCCAGGCCAAAAACAAAACCTTATCAGACTATGAGAGAAACTAAACATTATAGTAGTGACAAAAGTAGCGATGAGAATGAGGGAGAGGCCCAATGTAGTAGACCTGTGTCAAGCAGAACTCGGTCTCAGGCAAACTTCATGTTTCCCCTGAGACCCGGCCATGGCAACGCAGCTGGGGTATACCACCCGTTCTCGGTAAGCGACATACAGACTATCAAGGACAAAATGCCTCCATTGTGTCAAGGAGCTGGTAACTGGATCTCTAGCCTCAACACATGGTTAACTGGTCATGATGTGGCAATGGGAGATGTCAGAGCAGTGTTGGCAGCATGCAGTAAGCCATGGGAAAGGGACGCTATTGAGAGACAAGCTGGTACTGCTGCTGATATTTCTGATTCTTCCAGGTTTGGCCAATACGCAAACGCACTGTACGAAGCACTGAGGGAGCATTTTCCAACTCCACTGTCTTCCGCGCCCCGTGAGTTGACGTGGCTGGAGTCTGAGGATCCGTTGGTGTTCTATGACAGGTGTGTGGCTAAGTGGATGGACACGGTAGGAAGACACCCTCACAAAGTCAGTGAAGTCATGCCTTTTAGATCAGCTATTTTGAATGGTTTGCCAGAAGCAATACGCTCAAAAATTGAAGACAGTCCTGACAATCTAAACCCTGACTCAGCTTTGTGGAAGTCTAATTTAATCTTTCACATTAAGCGGCATGTTGAGAACACAGTTAAAGAAAAAAAGAGCATTGAAGACATGACTTTTCAACTTCTAAAATTACAGCTCAGTGAAGCCAGAAATAAAAACACCCACAACAAAAAAGAGACTAAAAATCAGATGGCTAACATGCCAACTGGAGGACCGACCCAACCAAGACAGAATGGGAAAAGGGGAGGGTTCGGAGGCGGTGGGCGTGGTGGCCGGAGAGGAGGAAGGGGTGGAAGCTGGGGAGGAGGCAGGGATGTGTGTCATATCTGTTACAGAGCTGGACATTGGGCGAAGGAGTGCCCTTTCAGAGACGACACTTCATACCAGCATAAAGCGCCTGAGATGATGCGTGGGAGTGGCCCCCAAAGAGGCATGGGACCCAGACCAGAGCAAGCCTGCCCTCCCTCTGCATGGACTGCTCCAAACGAGAATCTGGCCCCGAGAGGTGGACAATACTACCAGCAGGGGGACTACCGGGGCGAGTATGAACAATTTTACTAGGGTTGCCTAGGAAATCCAGGGGACAAGGCCGAGGCAGAACCTATGTTTCCCATAAGGGTGGAGGACGACAACCTGATGGCCCTAGTGGACACTGGCGCCACCTACTCTACTATCAATACAAAGATACGCCCTGTCCTGCTCTCTGAGGAGCACATCACCCTGGTTGGATTTTCTGGGACACCTGAGGTACTGCCTTTTACTAAACGTTTAAAGACACAAATTGGGACACAGACACTGTGGCATTCTTTTGTAAATGCTCCAAAGACACCTGTCAATCTGCTGGGAAGAGACTTGTTAACTAAAACCAATGCATCTATTCTATGTGGGCCTGAGGGTCTACAAGTGACTTTCCCAGGGGGACAATCTTACAGATGCGTGACTGGCATGTCAATGGACTCTTGTTGGCTCCTGAGGGAAGGTGCGCCAGACCAGTATGCAGACATTTACTGGGTAAGACTTGATCCCGAAAACAAACCCACAGACAACGGGGTGCAGTCGGCCTTCTACCGGTGGAAACCCTGGATAAACTCTCTAGCCTCATACCACCTGCCGACGGACCCAACTCACTTGACCCTGTACTATGACCGAGACCAAGACTTAGTGTATAGGGAACAATTTAAACAAATTGAAAGTGATAGCTGGACATTAAAATCAGAATACATCTATGTTGGGCCTGAGGGTGTGGCGGCACATACACAGCTGCTTCCTGAACAATGTGAGTGGTATTACATGTCTTCCTCTGCTGTCCCACACATCACCTTGGCTATACACCCAGGGCACGAGGCTAGGGCACTAGGCCCAATGGTAAAAAGACTGGTTAAAGCATGCGATTGGTCAGACACTCAGCTTCCTCATGTGCAGTATAGTGCAGAAAATAAGGTATACAGAATAAAAGCTGATATGACAGACACAGGGGAGGTGGAGCATGAAACATTAACTAGACACCATGGCAGACACATGTCAGATCACGAGGACACTCATGACATTTTGAAACAGGTGCCTGCAGAGGTCTGGTCCAAGGGCCCCACGGACGTGGGGTTGTGCACCTCTTTCCCTCCTGTGTCTTTACAGATGAAGCCAGGAGGCCCAATTCAGATCCCCCAGTATGCCGCCAAGCCGGAAGCTGCCGAAGGGATCTCACAAGTGATTCATGGACTTTTGGGAGTAGGTGTACTTGAACCATCAGAGTCTGAGTGGAATACTCCCACTTTGGCTGTACCGAAACCAGGTCAGAATAAATACAGAATGGTTCATGATTTAAGAAAAAATAAATGATCTAACATTGACCCCATGCCTACCTGTGCCAAACCCTTATACAATGCTGCAATCACTGTCTCCAGACCTTCAGTATTTTACTGTTATGGATTTGGCTAATGCATTTTTCTGTATCCCCCTGGCAGAGGAGAGTAGGGACTTCTTCTCGTTTACCCACAGGGGCCAAAAGCTACGCTACACTCGTTTGCCTCAGGGTCATAAATGTTCCCCAGGCATCTTTAATCAAACTCTACGAGCTCTGCTGAGAGAGCTGGTACTTCCGGAGGGCGTGGTGCTCCTGCAGTATGTGGATGACCTTCTCCTGGCTGCAAAAACAGAGAGGGCTTGTTTGCAAGCCACCAAGGACACCCTTATCCTACTACATTCAAAAGGCTATAAGGTTAGTAAGGAAAAATTACAATGTTGCAGGCCTACAGTAACCTTTTTGGGACGTAGCGTGTCTGGAGGATCCACCGACATGTCGCCAGAACATAGAGATGCAATTTTGTCATACCCAAGGCCAAACACTGTGGGAGACATGTTGTCTTTCCTGGGTCTCATAGGCTACAGCAGACACTATGTGGCAGACTTTGCAGACAAGACAAGGCCATTGAGGGCCATTGTTAATGAACATGGCATGAGAAACACGAGGGTAAGATTAAACTGGGATAGAGTCAGTGAAGAACAGTTTATCTCCCTTAAACAGGAACTCTCCTCTGCAGCTCAACTAGCCACACCTGACTATTCACGCCTATTCTACTTGGACGCCACAGTGCAGGCTCAGGTAGCTAATGGGGTGTTATATCAAAAGGACAGGGGACAGAGGAAAATACTACAGTATGTTAGTGTTCCTCTGGACTCAATTGAAGCAAGACAAGTGGACTGCTCTAGGTATGCAGCTGGAGTGGGACATTTGATCAGAAAAACAGCACATTTGGTCATGGGGCATGGTTTAGAAGTATTGACTGACCATGGAATTTGTGCATATGTGTCCTCTGCTGCATTTACTATGTCACCCTTGAGACAGTCAAGGCTTTTACAGGTGCTCACTCAACCCCATTTAACCTTTACACCTATTGGCACTAACATGGCCGATTACATGTCTAAAGGGGGGGAGTGGCACGACTGTGCTGTCAGAGTGATAGACAGTCTAAAAGTACGACCAGACCTTCAAACTGACCCATTGAAGGACCCTGACTTACAGCTGTTCACAGATGGATGCTGTTGGAGGGCGGTGGATGGCAGCCTGAAGGCGGGGTATGCAGTTGTCAGCATTGACTCTGATGAATATTTTGTTACTGTAGACAGTGGCACTTTGATTGACAGACCGTCGGCACAAGCGGCAGAACTGATGGCTCTCTGCGCAGCTTTAGAGTTTGCTAAAGGTAAAATTGCAAACATTTATTCCGACTCTGCCTATGCTATTCAGGCTGTCCATTTCAACCTCCCCGAGTGGAAACGTAACGGGTTCTTGACTGCTAAAGGGCGACCCATCACACATAGAGCCCTGGTGGAGAGGCTGGACAGTGCTCTCCAACTTCCTGAAAAGGTAAGCGTCATCAAATGTCAGGGGCACTCAAAATCAGACACTTTCGAGGCCAGAGGAAACGAGGCGGCGGATGAGGCCGCAAAGAAAGCTGCCAACTACAAGGTCAGTACTCCAGGAGTGTTTGTGGTTCGGGACGAGGGGCCAGACCTGGCAGACTGCCTGCCCGATCTGTCCCTTCAGGTTTTAGCTGAAGCCCAAACAAAAGCAGCTCCTGAAGAAATATCCATGTGGGTTCAAAAACGGGCAAAGAAAGATCCAGATACTGGCATCTGGTACGGCCCTGATGGCCGCCCCGCCCTGCCCATGGGGGACCTCTCACGAGCGGCTTTATCTGAGGCACATGGGCTAGCCCATGTGGGTCAGGTACAGATGCTCAGGAATATGTCACAATGGTGGCATCCCTTCAAGACAAACATGATCCAAGATTATACTAGGTCCTGTCAAATATGTCAAAATTATAACCCATTGCCCTGCTCAGCTGTTTCCCCAGGAAAATTCACACCTGCTGCTTGGCCTGGAGCACATGTTGTGATTGACTTCACAGATATGATTAACAGGTGCGCAGGAAAGCGGTACCTGTTGGTCATCACTGACACCTTTACGGGATGGCCTGAGGCATATCCTGCTGCAAAGGAGGATGCTGCCTCCGTAATCAAAGCCTTAATTCAACATTACATCCCAACGCATGGCTTTCCCCAGCTAATAAGGTCTGACAATGGGACGCATTTCAGGAACAAACACTTGCAGTTGGTAGAGAAACATCTGGGGCTGAAACATACATTTGGAACAGTCTACCATCCTCAATCCCAGGGCCAAGTTGAAAGGATGAACCAGACCCTGAAAAGTAAACTCTCTAAAATCCTGGCAACGAGTAAATTGAATTGGCTACAAGCATTGCCTATTGCCCTGTTGTCAGCAAGGCACTCTGTTAACCGCATTCACCATTTCTCCCCATACGAGCTGTTAACAGGGAGGCCTATGCCAGGACCATGAAACAGGGTGGTGCCTTTCACAAAAGAGGACTCCCCAACACCCCCAGTGCGGGTGTACTGGGAACAATTGAGAGAAATGTTGTCTAGTTTTTTCCCATCAGGTTGAAGGAAGTCTCGACCTCTGCGAGAAGGAGGCCTCAGAGGATCCACCAGCCTGGGTCCGTGTGAAGGTGTTCAAAAGGAAGTGGGACGAGCCCCGCTGGACCGGACCCTTTGAAGTGGTGGCCCGCACTCGCAAAGCTGTTCAACTGAAGGGACACGGGAACAAGTGGTTTCATCTCTCTCATACGAGACCATCTGACCCACCCTCGTAACCACGCTCACGGGTTGAACAGTAATTCACATACACGCTTACATTCGCTTTTGACATGTTGCCTTGGGACAGGGAGCCCTGGCCCACGACCAGGAGGGGGAGAGCCATCCTATGGGCTATCGCTGCAGTTGGTTTGGTCGTGGTCCTGGGAATTTTAACATGGGAAGTGTTAGAAAACACACACAGCTAAGAGACAGGGCCAGACTTGTAACACAATCCAGTCTTTGGTCCAATAAGACTGACAGAAATAAAAGATCCATAGGAGAAGACAGCGTTAGAGACTCCCTACCTACGATTGTGACAGTAAAATGCCCGGTGGTGCGACAATTACAGCCCACATACCAATGGCAACAATCTTTCCATTATCCTTTCGACCTGACTACACACTCTACCTGTGTTACACTCCGTCTACATGTAACATATGTGAGACATGGAAAAAAGCTTAGAGCATCGTGGACTGCACCTGTGATGCTTGGGAGTATGTTATATCTAACACAGGGCGTCCAGATTGGGGGTATAATACATGGAACACTCACTGCGAGGAACGAGTGATTATTACCACAGACTACTCACTAACGACCATATTACTCACTGTAAAAACTGTGGAATTGATGTGAATGGTACTTATGTTATTGGACATTATATCCAGGAGATATTAGACAGTGGATCTCAATTGCAGTGCCTGAGACCGGGAGTTAGACCACGAGGCTATAGACAGTGAAGTGGTGCAAGACAAGCAAGACGTAAAGGTGACCACTAACTGGACTGTAAGTGAGATTGTTACAACAGGCAACCGGTTTACGGAGATAGAAACGATTGGTTGTGGACAGTGGAGCACAGTAGCGGGCTTGTTGCTTGCTTTGACGATTGGGTTGTTGTTCTACTGCACGTCCCACTTGGTATACAGCCCCGGCTCCACATTTCCCAGAAGATGTAATGGTTATAATTGTATGATAAAGTTGTTTTGGCAAGAAAAGGACCTGACTGAGAGACAAAAAAGTCCCAGCAACTGTTCAATGTTTGAAGTCATGTTTCCAGAATTGATTCAGGAATTACAGCCCCCTAAGTTTTCCCACAGGAAAACAATTACACCTGTTTCCACTCACTCATGGAGGGACAGGCCGCGTCTCCAGTGGGGTTCCTTCCAGCAGACTGTGTGTCCAACAACGTCACCCTGCCCAGTCCGTCCCCATACCCGGACCAGAGGTATTTGTATTGGTTTTGGGAAATTTAAACTTAGACATAGACTAAATAATAAATATTACAGGCAGTTGAGCACTGGGTGCGATTACGATGCCCATTTCCATAATTGGGCCATACCATCCTAGACATCCCCACCCACACATGAATTTAAAAGGCAATCCCATTCCTAGATACTGGAAAGATAATCCAACCTTACATGGAGCTCTATAGGGTTCCACGTGGAGTCCCTCATGAAATCACACTGGTAGATCCTGTTGCAACTGTGTTTCGAAAATGCACCATTTTTTTCCAAAATTGTTTTTAATTTCCGCTATATTCCCTATCACGCCAAAACCAAAATGTAGATAGAATTAATTTCATTTGTATACTATCTTAGGCTTGCCAATCCCACCAGGGACTGCAAATAGAGGGATTGGTGGAGCAGCTGGGCCACTCTCTGGTAGCATTTCAAAACAGAGTGATCTAGACATGCTCTTACCAGACTGTGGCTTTGAGTCACGTGGGCCTCGGGGATTCCAGCTTTAACTTTGTTTGTGGCCAAGATCTGAGTGATCCTGTGTCGGGGCTAATGCTAATGCTAATGCTAATGCTAATGCTAGTCGTTAGCCTGTCCTTTGTCCTCTCCACTTACTGATTTCTCTCAGCTGTAGACTTAGTTCAACATTCATTCATGTGATTTGTAAATAACGTGTATGTTGGACTTTTCTTCACTCACTTTAAAAACAAGTCAATACAATAGAAAGGTCCAGGATCACGTGCTCTCACAGGTTCAATCCTTCTCGATCATTGTTATTTAGCCTCAAATGAAGCTGTTCATCAATATCTTTAGGGTTTCCTTCAAATGTAAGGTGCATTTTACCTTACATTTCAAGAGGACCATGTTACAGTCCAGAGGCTGCTCTGTGTTCTGTGTTCTCTGCTCTGTGCTCTCTGCTCTGTGTTCTCTGCTCTGTGTTCTGTGCTCTCTGCTCTGTGTTCTCTGCTCTGTGCTCTCTGCTCTGTGTTCTCTGCTCTGTGCTCTCTGCTCTGTGCTCTCTGCTCTGTGTTCTCTGCTCTGTGTTCTCTGCTCTGTGTTCTCTGCTCTGTGCTCTCTGCTCTGTGCTCTCTGCTCTGTGCTCTCTGCTGTGTTCTCTGCTCTGTGCTCTGTGCTCTCTCTCTGCTCTGTGTTCTCTCTCTGTGCTCTCTGCTCTGTGCTCTCTGCTCTGTGCTCTGTGCTCTCTGCTCTGTGTTCTCTGCTCTCTGTGCTCTGTGCTCTCTGCTCTGTGTTCTCTGCTCTGTGCTCTCTGCTCTGTGTTCTCTGCTCTGTGCTCTCTGCTCTGTGCTCTCTGCTCTCTGCTCTGTGTTCTCTGCTCTGTGCTCTCTGCTCTGTGTTCTCTGCTCTGTGCTCTCTGCTCTGTGCTCTGTGTTCTCTGCTCTCTGCTCTGTGTTCTCTGCTCTCTGCTCTGTGCTCTCTGCTCTGTGCTCTCTGCTCTGTGCTCTCTGCTCTGTGTTCTCTGCTCTGTCTCCAGTGAACCCTCAGATCCAGATCAGTCACATCTCATCGTGGCTGAAGTTTGTGTCTGGCTTAGGTCTCACTCTCTCTCCCCCTCTCCTTCCTTCTCTCGTCCCATCCTCTCTCTCTTTCCTCATCCACCTCCTCCTCTCTTCTTGAGCTCGAACTGAAGCAGAGTCTGTGGGCTCTGGGTTACAGCATTGCATACTATTTTTCTTATTATTTTGTAAAAATGAACCCACACTTTTTTTTTATTACATTAATATTTACAGAACTTTCTTCCTCCTGTGGATAAGGCCTATTTATCCTTTTGTCAGCTTTTTCAAAATTAGGAAATGTATTTGAAAGCTCTGGCTTTCAGTACAAATACATGTGTTTTGGGCTGAAGAAACTTTCGTATTTATACAGTGCCTTGCGAAAGTATTCGGCCCCCTTGAACCTTTCAACATTTCGCCATATTTCAGGCTTCAAACATAAAGATATAAAATTTTAATTTTTTGTCATGAATCAACAAGTGGGACACAATCGTGAAGTGGAATGAAATTTCTTGGATAATGTAAACTTTTTTAACAAATAAAAAACTGAAAAGTGGGGCGTGCAATAAGTAAGTAAGTAGTAGTAATCTTTATTTATATACCGCCTTTTCACTGCACATCGGAGTCTCAAAGCGGTTTACAATTGTGATTTTTGGGAGGGGGGGTGCCAGTACAGGAGGCACATGCCAGACCTATTGCACATATTTTTAGTGGTAGGGGAAACCGGAGCACCCGGAGGAAACCTACGCAGACACGGGGAGAACATGCAAACTCCACTCAGAAAGGCCCTGGTCCAACCGGGATTCGAACCCAGGACCTTCTTGCTGAGAGGCGAGAGTGCTATCCACTCAGCCACTGTGCCGCCCAATATTATTCGGCCCCTTTACTTTCAGTGCAGCAAACTCACTCCAGAAGTTCAGTGAGGATCTTTGAATGATCCAATGTTGTCCTAAATGACTGATGATGATAAATAGAATGCACCTGTGTGTAATCAAGTCTCTGTATAAATGCACCTGCTCTTTGATAGTCTCAGGGTTCTGTTTAAAGCGCAGAGAGAACCATGAAGACAAAGGAACACACCAGGCAGGTCCGAGATACTGTTGTGGAGAAGTTTAAAGCCGGATTTGGATACAAAAAGATTTCCCAAGCTTTAAACATCTCAAGGAGCACTGTGCAAGCAATTATATTGAAATGGAAGGAGTATCAGACCACTGCAAATCTACCAAGACACGGCCGTCCCTCCAAACTTTCATCTCAAACAAGGAGAAGACTGATCAGAGATGCAGCCAAGAGGCCCATGATCACTCTGGATGAACTGCAGATAACTACAGCTGAGGTGGGAGAGTTTGTCCATAGGACAACAATCAGTCGTGCACTGCACAAATCTGGCCTTTATGGAAGAGTGGCAAGAAGAAAGCCATTTCTCAAAGATACCCATAAAAAGTCTTGTTTAAAGTTTGCCACAAGCCACCTGGGAGACACACCAAACATGTGGAAGAAGGTGCTCTGGTCAGATGAAACCAAAATCAAACTTTTTGGCCACAACGCAAAACGATATGTTTGGCGTAAAAGCAACACAGCTCATCACCCTGAACGTACCATCCCCACTGTCAAACATGGTGGTGGCAGCATCATGCTTTGGGCCTGCTTTTCTTCAGCAGGGACAGGGAAGATGGCTAAAATTGATGGGAAGATGGATGGAGCCAAATACAGGACCATTCTGGAAGAAAACCTGTTGGAGTCTGCAAAAGACCTGAGACTGGGACGGAGATTTATCTTCCAACAGGACAATGATCCAAAACATAAAGCCAAATCTACAATGGAATGGTTCACAAATAGACGTATCCAGGTGTTAGAATGGCCAAGTCAAAGTCCAGACCTGAATCCAATCGAGAATCTGTGGAAAGAGCTGTTCATAAACGCTCTCCATCCAACCTCACTGAGCTCGAGCTGTTTTGCAAGGAAGAATGGGCAAGAATTTCAGTCTCTCAATGTGCAAAACTGATAGACACATACCCCAAGCGACTTGCAGCTGTAATTGCAGCAAAAGGTGGCGCTACAAAGTATTAGCGCAAGGGGGCCGAATAATATTGCACGCCCCACTTTTCAGTTTATTTGTTAAAAAAGTTTAAATTATCCATCCATCCATCCATTTTCTTCCGCTTTATCCGTTGCCGGGTCGCGGGGGCAGCAGTCTAAGCAGAGACGCCCAGACTTCCCTATCCACACACACTTCCTCCAGCTCGTCCGGGGGGACCCCAAGGCGTTCCCAGGCCAGCTGAGAGACATAGTCCCTCCAGCGTGTCCTAGGTCTTCCGCGGGGCCTCCTCCCGGTGGGACGTGCCCGGAACACCTCCCCAGGGAGGCGTCCAGGAGGCATCCGGAACAGATGCCCGAGCCACCTCAACTGGTTCCTTTCGACGTGGAGAAGCAGCGGCTCTACTCAGAGCTCCTCCCGTGTGACTGAGCTCCTCACCCTATCTCTAAGGGAGCGCCCAGCCACTCTGCGGAGGAAGCTCATTTCGACCGCTTGTATCCGCGATCTCGTTCTTTCGGTCATTACCCAAAGCTCATGACCATAGGTGAGGGAGGGAACGAAGATTGACCGGTAAATCGAGAGCTTTGCCTTTCGGCTCAGCTCCCTCTTTACCACAACGGTCCGATACAGCGACCGCATCACTGCGCACGCTGCACCGATCCGCCTGTCAATCTCAATTATTATAAGGAATTAAGAAAACAATATAAACATATTAGACATACACTGTACAAGTCAAGGTCATGTTATTATAAATGTCACTGTTGCAAAACTGTAAATATACCACAGAATAAACTGAGCTGTGCAACCACTTCATTTAAGTTCATTTAGAATGAGAAATAGAGAGTGGGAGTTTAACAGTCTTAACTTCTTCTCACTCCTTTTGAGCTGGATCGTTGTTAATAAAACAAAACTGTATATTTGTACTTTTTCTATTCTGTTGTTGTCCTTTTTTCTTGTTTGCCGTGGCTCGAAATAAAGTATTCATTCATTCGTACTGAATGTGTGAAAATGTAGGCCCACTTGCACAGTATTAACACAATAATAGTTATATTTACTTGCTTTTATTAATTACCAGGCTGGTCATTTTTTCTTTCAACTTATACCATTTCTATCTACTTTTGTGTAACAAGGGTAAAATGGATCAGCTGTGAGCACTGACCAGCCAATAAGAAGCTGGTCACATGATTGACATTTAAATATACCACAAACATGATTCCTGCACGACTCAATCTGCAGCGTTTCACTGATTCACTGTAATCCAGAGTATAGAATATTTCTCCTGCCTCTACATCCAGAGTATAGAATATTTCTCCTGCCTCTACATCCAGAGTATAGAATATTTCTCCTGCCTCTACATCCAGAGTATAGAATATTTCTCCTGCCTCTACATCCAGAGTATAGAATATTTCTCCTGCCTCTACATCCAGAGTATAGAATATTTCTCCTGCCTCTACATCCAGAGTATAGAATATTTCTCCTGCCTCTACATCCAGAGTATAGAATATTTCTCCTGCCTCTACATCCAGAGTATAGAATATTTCTCCTGCCTCTACATCCAGAGTATAGAACATTTCTCCTGCCTCTACCGTCCACCATTTTGTCTCTTAGGGAACTTTTAAGTCTATAAAAGTCCTCCTCTCAACTCTTCAGAGATCTCACCTTAGGAACTCTCTTAAGAGCTGGGATTCTTTAGGAATAGCTTTTATCTTAACTGGGATCTGCTCCTCACTTTTAGGGGAAATTCTAAGAGTAGGTCAAGATTCTATGAAAATCCTTAGAATTTGGCCACTAGGAGCAACTTTTATCACTAAGAATCTTTAGGAATACGGCCCCTGGTTTTTATTTAGTGAAACTGAATGTTGTGTTGAACTGAAAGGGCAGGACGTACAACATGCATTTATAAAAGTTAGATAGACATTAGTTAGGCTAGTTAGGAGAAATTCTGGTGTTCTGTAGCAGCAAAAATAAAAAATAAAATTGACCATTCTAAAGAGATAATAGAAATAATCGCCAACAGTCCTTCAGGTCACTGCCGCAGAGGTGGAGTAGTCTCAGGGTGGAGCAGCCACTTGGTTCGGACCATTTACTCCGCCCTAGTCCAAAGTAAAATGCTAAATGCCTCATTAGCATTTAGCAAATTAGCAAATCCAGTGGATTTGAGAAAAATCAAGGAATCAAAAAAAGCAAGAGAAATAAAAATGGTAAAGCACAAAACAACTGTTTCAGAGCGACTTAGGACTTCCTGCCGTTTCCCAGAGCGTTGTTTCACAAAAAAAGTTCACAGAGAGGACGCGATCTTCTCACAGCATGACTCTGCTCTGTGCTCTCTGCTCTGTGCTCTTTGCTCTCTGCTCTGTGCTCTCTGCTCTGTGCTCTCTGCTCTGGCTCCAGGAAAACGTTTGTGGTCTGTCCTGACACACTCCCTCCTCTCTCCTCCTCTCTCTCCTCCTCCATCTGTCCTTCCTCTCTGAGCCTCCACTCTCCACCTCTTTCCCTCCTCTCCCTCTCACCCCTCCCTCTATCACTTCCTTTCTCTGTCCCATCCTCTGAGTCCGGCCTGAAGCAGGGTTGTTCTCCTGACTCTGTGTGGGCTCACTTGTTCTTATTCTTTTATCTTCTTATTTTGTGAAAGTGGGGGGCGGCAGCTCTGAATCCCCTTGACCCAGAAATGGATGATTAAAGGGATGAAAATGTAATGTAATATAATGTAATTTTGTGAAAGTAAACCTATACATTATTTTTATTTTTTTATCATATTAATGTTTACACAACTTTAATTTAGGTTTTTTGTAATTCTTTTTCAAAATTGGGAATGTAATTAAAAGCGGCATTTTTTTTTTAAAATTCAAATACTATAGCTGTACACTGTAGCAAAAATACACGTGGGTTGTATTTTCAGCTTAAGAAACGTTTGTATTCATATATATATTCATAACATGTCTTTGTTGTGTTTGTGGCAGATCTACAAAGTCCATCTACAGAATGAGGTTCACCTGTGATCAGTGTGGAAAGACCTGCAGCACTGCTTCTAATCTAAAGAGACACTACAGAACTCACACTGGAGAAAAACCATACGAGTGTGATCTGTGTGGAACAGGTTTTACTCAAGCAGCACATCTTGAGAGCCACAACAGAATCCACACAAGAGAAAAATCCTTCAGCTGTGACGTTTGTGATCAGAGTTTTAGACATGAGAGTACTCTCAAAGATCATCAGAGGATCCACACAGGAGAGAAACCATTTGAGTGTGACCAGTGTGGAAAAACATTTAGGCAAAAACGGCTGCTCTCACTGCATCAGCATGTTCACACAGGAGAAAGACCTCACCAATGTGACCAGTGTGAAAAGACTTTTACACAATTATCTCACCTCACTGAGCACTACAGAATTCACACTGGAGAAAAGCCATTCGTCTGTGGAGAATGTGGGAAGGAGTTTGCTGTGATTTCAAACTACAAAAGACATGAGAGAATTCACACTGGAGAAAAACCATTTGCATGTGACCTCTGCAGTAAAACTTTTAGAACTGCATCAGATCGCACACTTCACCATTGGAGCCACACTGGAGAGAAGCCGTACAAGTGTCACCTGTGTGGAACATGTTTTTCCACAAGCGGAGGTCTCAAGAGCCACAGCAGAATCCACACTGGAGAAAAACCATTCGTCTGTGGAGAATGTGGGAAGGAGTTTACTCAGTTTTCAAACTACAAAAGACATGAGAAAATTCACACTGGAGAAAAACCCTTCAGCTGTGACGTTTGTGATCAGAGTTTTTCTCAAAGTGGTCATCTCAAAAATCATCAGAGGATCCACACTGGAGAGAAACCATTTGTCTGTGAAAAGTGTGGAAAGTCTTTTACTCGTGGGTCATCTCTTTGTCGTCACATGAAAACCTGTGAGAAGCAGGTGTGAAGACGCAGCATCTGGAACAAAGTGAAGGAGACAGAGCTGAGGCTGCATCATGTGAACCCAGAGTCAGACTCTACAGGATCACACTTCAGTCTTAACCCTGTGCTGCAGCTGCTGAGCTTTACAGACCAAACACTTATTGTGGATTTGAACATCTTTACTTTGTGTCTGGAGACTCGGATACATCATGTTTTTGTCTGAAAGGAAAATCTTATGGTTCCTTTAAAGCTGCATCAAGTCTAGATTCAAACTGACATGTGATGAAGGAGACAGAGTGGGACATTATTATTCTGAACTAAACTGCAGATAAAAACTATTGAAGCATATTTACAATATCAATGTGTTTGTACAAATGTATTTGTGTTTCCAAGTGGTGGGCTCTAAATGGAGAAAGAAGTAAAAAGGTGCAGCCTCCCCATGAACATACAGAGCATATATATCAAACATGTGTTTCTTCTGCCGCTTTAGGACAAAGGGTGTATTTTAGCTTTTGTGCTAATTCCAGCATCTTGATGTTGAAGCTGTTTCTGACACATTCATATGTACTGCCCTCATTCAAAGAAATGAACTGATGAATACAAATATGTCGTCTGTTTGGGACCATGAAGGAAGATCAAAGGAGGAAAACTAGTCCAGACAATAATGCAAGTTCAGTTGATTTGTCCTTTCTAAATCCATATTGATTGTTAGGATGTTGTGTTTTTCAATAAATGACTCCATTCTATTTACAAAGAGCGTCTCCAGTATTTTGGAACATAGAGATAAGATAGAGTTGGGCTCTAGTTAGAGCAGTTTGTCTCCTGGTTTGTGAATGAGTCTGACTTCTGCAGTTGTCATTAGACATGGGAATGATCCAGTAGAGAACGTTAGCTTAAATATATGAGTTAAGGGCCGGGAAATGTCACTGATGACTTCTTTGGTCGTGCAGACGTCAAACTCATCGTCTCGATCTTGTGACCTTTTTGTTTTCATGCTTTGAACAATGTCTAGGACTTCTTTTTCAGTGTTGGACTCAGAACCTGTGAGAGTTGTTGTTGTTTTGAATGGTTGATGCAGCTCTGGCCCCACATGGATAAAGCAGTAGTTTAGTTCTTTCATGTGTGTTATTTCTGCTCCATGACTTCCACAGTATTGAGGCAGAGTCTGTCTTCTGATGCTTTATTGAGGACAGTGTTCACTTCCTTCCACAGGCCTTTCCTCTACTTCCTTGTTTCCTCCAAGAGCCAACAGTCGTGTTGTTTATGACACGTCCCAATCATGTTGTTCATGTATGTTTATATTTGTGTTTGATGTTTCAGATTCCTCACTTCTTCTTTTCTTTTTGAACGCTGGATAGAGTGTGTTTTCTTCTTGCAGCTTGTCTTAGTCCTTTTGTCGTCTGTGGCTGGATTTTCCTTCTGTGTTTGTGATAAAACACGTTCAGGGAAGAAGGGCGGCGAGGGTGAGCATGAAGCCTATCCCCAAATCTTCTCCAGCAGAGAATCCACTGAAGCAGAGGAAGCAGCCTGATAAGTGCAGCAGAATCATTGTTTTCTGGATCTAAACATTCAACAACATCAGATATTGGTCGATGAGCAGAATGGATTTAGGAAGAACAGAGCATTGAGCACATCTATGTTCTGTCCTCTGTGGTGCGAGCCAGACTGCAGCAAAACTAAACTACTTTGTTTTTATGATTGAAGCCTTTGATTGGATAAACAGTTTCTGGAATATATAAGGGATAATTATGTATTTATTTTATTCATTATTCATTATTTTCCGATAATGACCTGTGTACTATACATTATCCCGCTTATTATACGGCTTTGTACCAACAGAACACACAAAATAAACTTCAGTCCACTCTTTGGAATGCCAAATGGTTTTTTTAATGACAGAAAATAAAATGGTTTCCAAAGGCTTTCCCGTAGCTATGCGAGTAATAGTTAGACACTCTCGAACTGCAGGAAAACTGAACAAAAAATTCTGAACATCAGCGGTGTGTGACCCAAACATAAACCTAACCTAAATCCATGATTCGATCTTCTGCAAATGTTCCTGAATTTCCTTCTGGGATTTTCGCGATCGCGTTTTGTCGCATTAAAATAGTATATTTGTCATGAATACCTTGACAGAAAATTCTGAAAACCTCCGTGCATGTGTTTTAAGACTGTATATGTATACTGTATTATCCGATTATTGTTTAGTCATGTTGATTGATAGATATTTGCGTGGCTAGCTCCGGAGTGGCCGGAACTACTTGCGGAGCAATCCGCACATCTGGATTACAAGCAGAGAGTTCGTTGCCAAAGGGCAGCGGTCATTATTGTTTTGAGAGGTCCGTTATAAAAAATAATGACCGGTAGAACGTTTTGAAATTACATTCAAATCAATGGAGCGTTCTACTGCTGCTGTGAGGAGCCGTGTAATAAAAATGAATTAAATGTAGCATTACTGGATATTTGTATAAATGTATAAAATCCCTTCACAAGGCTCTGTTCGCCTGTGAGCAGTGAATGATCTGAGGCTGTTTGTCTTCTCTCCAACTTTATCTGCAATTTATGTGAATGATTTAGCTCCAGAAATGAAGAATGCAAATCTGCGTTTAACTATTGATGGTTTTAATCTCAGTATTTTATTGTTCGCTGCAGATATTGTGTTAATTTCAGGTTAATTACTGTAAAATGATGTCACTTATTATGTAACATGTATGTTGCTATGGATACACATGTGTCACCAGTTACATTACTATGAGTAAGACCAAGTACCAGAAAAGGAAGAGTCCAGACTGAAACTGTGAGGATGTGTGAGTGGGTCAAATGTTTAGAAATGTGTTTATGAAAGTATAAAGGTATAAAGTGTCACATGTGTTTTACATGTGTTGTTTTGGGCCCCGCCTATAAGCTCCTGCAGCTTCCTGGGAGTTCCCTTTTCCAAAGCACTTCCAAACCTTAGACATTAGTGTGTGTGGGACTTGTTGAAGTTTTGTGAATAAAGAGGTAACGCTTTATATTAAGGTGTGCTTGTTAAGTATTAATAAGGTATTAATAGGCATTAGTAACATGCTTACAATTTGCTTGTGTGTGCTTATAAACATTAAAAAGCTGCTTATTTCACTATTCTCCAAATTGTTGTTCTATTTATATGCTTTTAAGCATTTAATAAGTAATTAGTAAGATGATTATTAAAGGAGGAATATGTTTATAAATATATGAATAAGCTGCTTATTACACTATTTTGCAGTACCCTAATCTAAAGCGTGGACCATATGTGATAATACAGAAAAAACACAACCATGATGTAAGATTTTTTTATTTATTAAAACGGAAACAATTACAGCTTTAAACATGACATTATTTTTTGCTGTCTAACTGAAGAAAAAAAATATCAAAATTAAGTTTATGTCAATACTTCTTTCAAGCCCCGGTGATCCAAGATGGCGCCCTATTCAAATGAATGGCTTGTGCTCAGTAGCGTATGGGACTTCACGGAGACCGGGAGATTAGCAGAACTCGCCCATATTTGCAGAAAGAGCAAGCACGATTTGCGACTCACGGCATATTCCGGTGACTCGCGTGACTCAGGCGCTCTGAGCCACGGCCCGGTTATCAATTTTGCTTTTTAGGGGTATCTGTGGATTATTAATGACACATTGTGGATCTGGAGGCATATATTTACAAGTAATCAGTATGTTACACACTCTTCATCATCTGGTATGTGTTTATATAGCTCTCCATGTTCGTTAACCACTGACTCAGGAGCTGTGAGTCGCGGCTCAGGAGCTGTGAGTCGCGGCTCAGCAGTCAGAAGTCGTGGCTCACAGTTAATAATACAGCATATTTTTGCTTTTTAGGGGTATCTGGGAATTTCTAATGAGACTATATGGATCTGGAGGCATAGTTTACAGGCCTAGTTCACGACACGCCTCTGTCTTGCAGGCCGCAGAATGACCCTACTACTTCGGACCCGCAGCAACACCTTTTTGAGTGACAGTGAACAGGTGTGGGCTTATTCTACACATTAGCACATTGCAAGAAAAAGTACGGCGGAGGAAAATACATACATTTCAACATGTTTAAACTCCTTATTCAAACTTTAATGAACAATATACACAATAAAAAAAAAATGTGATCATCCAATAAAAAAGACGGTGTTACAATTACTGTTATACCTGGAACTTAGCAAACACTTTTAGTTTCTTAACGTGCACACAGTTTGGCATGAAACTTTCAAAGTCACTTTTTAGTTCAAAAGTGAACAGTAAATATTGATAAGGGGATTCCTCTTCCTCCTCATTATCAGTCCTGGATTTCTTAAGGTTGGCGAAGAGCTCACTCTGCAGTGAAGGTAGCTCAACATGTCCTTCCAGTGATGTGTTGCGGCACCACTCTGCTGCTATTAATGAATGCGTTGTATATATATGTTCCTGTATTGGGAGACAAAGTAACAGCTCATGTTGTTGTGGGGGAAATAAAGGTCATGTTATAGTGCAATGTGTACAAATGTATTAGCTACAGCCATCAAAGTGCAAAACTGAAATGTATCAAACTTAAACCTATTCTTTATTCTTTATAATTAGTCTATAAAAGTGAATTATCTTGTGCATTTGTTTTATATAGTTTGTTTTCCTTCTCTTCTGTGTGTGGCTCATCTTGAGGTGTCGTCTCAGTAGTTCTGCAATTCAAGAATAACCGGTTAACTACACACAATGAGAGAGAAAAGAGGCATTAAGGAGAAACAAATGTCTCGATGGGTGCAGCATGACACCTGTATTTTCACTGCATTTGTATCCTGTATAAT
Source organism: Knipowitschia caucasica (assembly GCA_964034765.1). NCBI lineage: Eukaryota > Metazoa > Chordata > Actinopteri > Gobiiformes > Gobiidae > Knipowitschia > Knipowitschia caucasica. The sequence continues at coordinate 1,964,763 of OZ035825.1, forward strand.
GCTCCAGGACACAAATGTTTAAAGGGTATAAGAGATCTACACTTTTTGGAAACCCTAAAACATTTGATTCAGGATCATCACGGAGGCAGTTATGAGGGAAAGTACAGGTGCCGTGCAGCAGTCATACAGCCACTGGGCCACCAAAGGCTCAAATAAGCATCTTCAAACATTTCACCCCAACAGAAGTTACTTGAATTCTGTGTTTTGAACATCTGGGTTAGGTAACATGATCATATAAAATTATGTCATTAGGGTCTTTCTCTTTAATTCTCTATTTACAATAGTAAGTGCACCTCAGCACACTATCCTCCAAAGTTGACAATATTTTTTTTAGAATGAAAATGCCCTGATTTCAATGCCCTAAAATGGAATTCAAAGATTGTTGTGTTGGTTCAATGACAAAGAAATCTACTCTGGGTACTTGGCTCACTTTGTCATCCACATTATATTACTATTAGGACCATTTGGTACTAGTGGCTTATATAATTGTGTTTGTTTGTGTATTGTATGTATTTTTTTCAAATGCCTTGAACATTATAAATAAATAACAAATAATAATGTCTCAGTGGTTTTTTGGTTATTTATTTCTTATGTGACAAAACCTGTGTTATATACCTTGCCTCATCTTTTGTCCTGTGGAGTATACACTCTGCTCTGTATTTGCACATTTTGTGTATTCTTTTTTTGTTTCTTTTTTCCTGTTTAAATGTCATGCCCTTTAACATGTTCACTAAATGATCAAAAGACAGACTACAGAAAACGAGACAAAATAACTTACCTCCATATTTTGGTGAAATTTAAATTGCAAGCAAGATGTCCAACGTCGTGCATGACTCAACATGAGTTAAGACAGCGCCCTCTGGTGTCGTCAGACGAGTCGCGACTAATGTCTCGTAAGTCACTTGTTAACAATATATGGAGAGTAATACAAACACATACCTGCTGGTAAAGTATGTATAAGGCACTGATAACATGGAAAATGTTCATCCATATACATTAATAATTCATAAATACCTCTAAAAAGTTTTTTTCATTAGAATATGCAATAAGCCCTGCAAAAACCTGCAATAATCTGTATTTAGGCCTATATCACCAAATCAACTACTTGCACTATGACTGTAAACCTGCGCTGCTAATACTGACATTTTTTTTCATAGTCTGTTTATTTTACAAAGGATGCACCAATACCAATATTAGTATTGTGCCGTTTCCACATACTTGTGCTCATACTCATTCATGAGGTCCCATGACTGTATAGAAGATACCACGATGGGGCGTCTTGCTTCAGTGGGAGCAGGTGGTTGTGGGGGCACGACCCCACGATCATTAGGTCCAAAGACAAATCATGCTTGCCCTCTCTCCTGAGTTACGTCTTTTACCGTGGGAATAACGTGTTTCCAGATCAGCTTTTGAGTAAGTCCAGTTCCATTGTCCCTGTAGTTCTGGAACAGTCTCAGTGAAGTGTCGCAGATGAACCGGTATTATAATAGATCCATGAGATGAACAGATGAAAAAAGTTGAGCCACTTTCTTCCTCTTATGGCCAAATAGTGTGTCACATATTTACACCCATAACACACTTCATTCAAGTTGACGTGATCCTAACACTTTTAGTTGCTGACAAAAGCATAAAAACAGCAGCTCTATGTGGTGTCCGCGAGACCAGACCACAGACGCTGGACTCCGGAGCCACCGCGGTAAAGAGGTCCGGCTTTTCGGAGTCAACAGTAAAGAGGCCCGCACATTTCTAGCGGGTTGCCGCTTTATGCTGTTACTTACGGTAACACAGAAAAGAGAAGCCGCGGGGATCAGCCGCCAAAATGCATTTTAACATGTTTATATTTTTTTTAAATAAAAAACCTTAGAAAAAGCTTTCACTGCACACTTGTTCACTGTGATGCCCTCTATTATTGTGCAAAGTCACATTCACTTTTACTGTGGAAATTCCAAGAAAATAGGGGTCAAAGTGTGTGATGCCCTCTATTATTGTGCAAAGTCACATTCACTTTTACTGTGGAAATTCCAAGAAAATAGGGGTCAAAGTGTGCAAAAATGATCCAAAATGCACTTTTTAACTTGGATTTAAAAAAAAAAAAGTAAAAAACCTTAGAAAAAGCTTTCACTGCACACTTGTTCACTGTGATGCCCTCTACTATTGTGCAAAGTCACATTCACTTTTACTGTGGAAATTCCAAGAAAATAGGGGTCAAAGTGTGCAATAATGATCCAAAATGCACTTTTTAACCTGGATTTTTAAAAAAAGTAAAAAACCTTAGAAAAAGCTTTCACTGCACACTTGTTCACTGTGATGCCCTCTACTATTGTGCAAAGTCACATTCACTTTTACTGTAGAAATTCCAAGAAAATGGGGGTCAAAGTGTGCAATAATGATCCAAAATGCACTTTTTAACCTGGATTCTTAAAAAAAGTAAAAAACCTTAGAAAAAGCTTTCACTACACACTTGTTCACTGTGATGCCCTCTACTATTGTGCAAAGTCACATTCACTTTTACTGTAGAAATTCCAAGAAAATGGGGGTCAAAGTGTGCAAAAATGATCCAAAATGCACTTTTTAACCTGGATTCTTAAAAAAAGTAAAAAACCTTAGAAAAAGCTTTCACTGCACACTTGTTCACTGTGATGCCCTCTATTATTGTGCAATGTCACATTCACTTTTACTGTGGAAATTCCAAGAAAATAGGGGTCAAAGTGTGCAAAAATGATCCAAAATGCACTTTTTAACCTGGATTTTTTTTAAAAGTAAAAAACCTTAGAAAAAGCTTTCACCGCACACTTGTTCACTGTGATGCCCTCTATTATTGTGCAAAGTCACATTCACTTTTACTGTAGAAATTCCAAGAAAATGGGGGTCAAAGTGTGCAATAATGATCCAAAATGCACTTTTTAACCTGGATTCTTAAAAAAAAGTAAAAAACCTTAGAAAAAGCTTTCACTGCACACTTGTTCAATATGATGCCCTCTACTGTTTTGCAAAGTTGGCTCCATTTGTTAGTTTGAGTGGATATAATCTATATTTTATTGTTACGGGCCAGGCCCTTTAAGTGTACCTCCTTTAAAGTGTACCTTTAAAGGCCCTCCGCGAAAACAAACAAAATTACTTATTTCATATCAACATTTAAGGCCAGGAGGTCAATTTAACACAGTTCCTAAAATGTGTAATTCATTTAGAGTTGCATACTATCACTTTAAGTCCCAGTCGTCAATTGAAAAAAAATGAAAGGAGCGACTTGGAAGTCCATCGTAATATCAAATTCACCCAAATAAATGTGTGCAGGATTCTTTCAGATCTTTTGGCACAGTTGAAGGGTCATCAATTCTGGACTATTCATAGAAAACTAAGAAATGCATTATTCATCATTTTTCAAAATACTCATGTATTTTGTATTCATTTTTCCTTTTTTCCAGATACAATGCAGCATGTGCCAAAAATGGTACCATGAGGAGTGCTTGGCCTTAAACCCATGTGAGCGGAAAAAAGCAAAACAGCCAGAAACGTTATGGCATTGCTGCCTGTGTCCAAAAAAATCATTGAGATAACCTGGCATCTCAACCTTTTGATGCATGTTTTTTATTTTCTTACTGTCACGGTTACTGGTTTCTCAAATCCGTTCATAAAAAAAGATTGGACACGAATATTGGTGGTTTTTTTTTTTTCTGAGAGTGTACAGTGAAAGTTTAGAATATTTCTTTTCAGAGTAGTAGAGGACATCACAGTGAACAAGTGTGCAGTGAAAGCTTTTTCTAAGGTTTTTTACTTTTTTTAAAATCCAGGTTAAAAAGTGCATTTTGGATCATTATTGCACACTTTGACCCCTATTTTCTTGGAATTTCCACAGTAAAAGTGAATGTGACTTTGCACAATAGTAGAGGGCATCACAGTGAACAAGTGTGCAGTGAAAGCTTTTTCTAAGGTTTTTTACTTTTTTTTTTAAATCCAGGTTAAAAAGTGCATTTTGGATCATTATTGCACACTTTGACCCCTATTTTCTAGGAATTTCTACAGTAAAAGTGAATGTGACTTTGCACAATAATAGAGGGCATCACAGTGAACAAGTGTGCAGTGAAAGCTTTTTCTAAGGTTTCTTACTTTTTTTTAAAATCCAGGTTAAAAAGTGCATTTTGGATCATTATTGCACACTTTGACCCCTATTTTCTTGGAATTTCCACAGTAAAAGTGAATGTGACTTTGCACAATAATAGAGGGCATCACAGTGAACAAGTGTGCAGTGAAAGCTTTTTCTAAGGTTTTTTACTTTTTTTAAAAATCCAGGTTAAAAAGTGCATTTTGGATCATTTTTGCACACTTTGACCCCTATTTTCTTGGAATTTCGACAGTAAAAGTGAATGTGACTTTGCACAATAGTAGAGGGCATCGCAGTGAACAAGTGTGCAGTGAAAGCTTTTTCTAAGGTTTTTTACTTTTTTTAAAAATCCAGGTTAAAAAGTGCATTTTGGATCATTATTGCACACTTTGACCCCTATTTTCTAGGAATTTCCACAGTAAAAGTGAATGTGACTTTGCACAATAATAGAGGGCTTCACAGTGAACAAGTGTGCAGTGAAAGCTTTTTCTAAGGTTTTTTATGTATAAAAAAAGAATCATGTTAAAAAATGCATTGTGGCGGCCCATCCCCGCGGCTTCGCTTTCCTGTGTTACCGTAAGTAACAGCATAATGTGACACCCCTCTTTTTACGTGCGGACCTCTTTACCGCTGGTTCTGGAAAGCCGGACCTCTTTACCGCGGTACTGGGACAGGGCACAGCCACAACGGGACCGAGGAAACGTTGCTTTCGGCCTCGGACAAGTCAACGATACGCTCAGGGGAGGCAATGCAGCCTGGATCACCGAAATGGAACCAGGTTGTGAAAAGACGTCCCCGCAGGGAGCTGCAGGCGGCGTTGACCAAACCAGCGGCTCCCAGGGTTGAACGCCCGACTCCTGGTAATAGGAAAGGGGGCAAAACCGTTGTGGGCACTGGAAAGTCTGAGAGCATCAAAATGATCAAAACCAAATTGGTGAGTGTCTTCGCTTCTAAGTTCTCACCCGACATAGAACCTGAAACTTTACGCGCATATCTCATGGAGAAACTCGGGAATGATGTGGCATGTACAAAGATTAATACCGCAAACACCAGATACGCCTCGTTCAAAGTATCGGCCGAATGCAGTGAGGTAGAAGTTATGTATAATCCTGAATTATGGCCAGAGGGAACCTTTGTAAGACGGTACTACGAGCCGCGTAAAGCTATCATTGGAGCTAACGCTGCTACAACGGCCGCCGGAGCTATGCCGTTTGCGCAAGGGAGCTTGAATGAACAATAGATATGGATATTAAGGTCAGATCATATAACTGTCGTGGCCTGCGTGTGGGCCAAAGTGTTGTGGATGAACTTTTAGGACAGTGTGATATTCTCTGCCTACAAGAAACGTTTCTTGATGCTAAACAAGATCTTAAAGGACTGAACTCCATACATGACAGTTTACCTCGGTGCTGGGGAATCCCACAAACGCAGTTCTGCATGAGTACGGCAGAAAACGCAGCAGACTCGCACATTAAGACAATGTTTATTGTTTTGCATAAATAAAATAAAACTACAGCACCACCGCGAGTCTCATCATTCAAGTGTGCAACAAAGTTATTCATAAAAATAAATAATAATGAACTCAACCAAAACCAAAGGAACAGGAACATAGAAAGCCATTCATGCAGCCAGAATCTGGAACAGTCTGCCTGAGGCTGTGAGACAGGCCTCGTCCCTGGAAATGTTTAAGTCCAGACTGAAAACTGTCATATTTAGTGATGCATGTGACTCATTTGAAGCATGTGTTTTCTAAAATGTTTTAACTTCTATCTTTTTTTACTATTTTTATAAAAGTAACGAGGTACAACACGATGAATGAAAACGTGTCCGAATCTGGCAGAAGAAGAAGACGACAGATGGAAGTAGAAATGATACAATGACAGAAGCGATTGTGAGTATTACACTACTATTACACTACTATTACACCTGTATTACACCTGTATTGCACTATTAAACCTGTATACACAGCACTAACCAGGCCCTGCCCTGCTTAGCATCAGGGGTGTGACAGATCTGGCTCACACCTGTAGGGGGCGCCACCTTACTCCTTCTTCTTTTCTCAAAGCCTCAGAATCCTTGTGCTGTTGCAAACTGAGTGGAGTTTGCATGTTCTCCCTGTGTCTGCGTAGGTTTCCTCCGGGTGCTCCGGTTTCCCCTACCACTAAAAATATGTACAATAGGTCTGGCATGTGCCTCCTGTACTGGAACCCCCGCTCCCAAAAATAATAATTGTAAACCGCTTTGAGACTCCGATGTGCAGTGTAAAGGCGGTATATAAATAAAGATTACTTACTACTTACTTACTACATTCTTACATGTGCAGAAGCCTGTACTTTTCCACTACTTGTTTTGACTATCTCTGCTGGCACTGTGGCAGCTGCTGATTGGAGGTCTCTGTTTCTCCTGAGTATATTACAACTTGCTGTCGTAACATCCTTTGTTTGTGTGCTTTGTTCGTGCTGTCTCTACCATTGACAATAAAACATGTCTTCTGTCTGAATGAAAGACACGATCCCAGACTTTGTCATCTTCTTCAGGTGGTGGAAGGATGTGGGCCTTGTCTGTAACATCTCAGTGTTTTCCAAGCCAAAACTGAGAAACCTCAAGAGAAACCATGCATCTGGATCAGCACTTGGACAATCTGCACTGCCCCTGATTCCAGTCAGGCTGTGAGCTGCTGAGACATGGACAATACCATCGTCCTCTTTTGCATGGACATCATTTGGAACAATTGGATTACACAATTTGGACATAATTTGGAACAATGCTTCACAGTGTTATGAAATCTCACAAGATGAAACCAACAAACCAATCACTGAGCAGTGACTTTCCTCGGTGGGACAGAACCTTCTTAGTTCAGATTCAGATTCAGATTCATTTATTTTCCATTTGCAGTAAAACCACATTGGAAAAACTGTGCAAGACTACCCCGGTGTGCACCAGACAGAGAAGACGACACACACCAGAGCTCTTGCCACGGCGCCATCTTTCCGGCGCCATGCGACTAACAGTAGAATAAACAGCAGAGAGCAATAACACACAGTTTCACAGACAGTTCAAGAGACCTTGGTCCTCCTCCTCCTATCCTCTCTCTCTCTCCATGTCCAAGCTGAGGGAGCATCTACGAAACCTTCGATGAGGGTCATCACGTGTGCCGGGTGGCCAGTGTGACGGCCAGACGCCTGCCCGGCTTGAGATGGACGAGCCCCGCGTAGGAAGGGCATGCCCCGCGCGGGAATGACAGGGCCTATTGCTACGAGAATAATTCGCAAGGCGCGGCCGTGCAGCAAGAGCGCCCTGCAACATAAGGGAGAGATTAAACAAGAACCGACCGAAACTCCTTCTGGACAGGAGAGAGCTATCTTGATGCAATTAGGAAACTCAGAACGACGGCAAAGAGCGGCCACGGAGCAGAATAAGTACGAACAGAGCGGCACCTGAGAACGAGCAATAGAGCGAGCAACCGTTACGATGACTCAGAGCCATGAGAGTGCGGCAGAGAGCATGTGACCGTTGTGGATGCTGCCCCCCGACTCCACGCGGAGAATCGGAGAGAGATCGCCCTTATGAGGCGCAGGGCGGATCAATTGCACGCGGTAGCAGTGAGGGAAGGCCAGAGCACGTGGAGGATCCGGAGCAAACCGGCCGGACGAGGGGAGAACATGCAAAACTCCGCACGGAGGTGGAACAAAGCATAAAACTACTTTTGATAATCGACACCAGCCTGCTCAGGATAAAATGAAACACACTGCTAATGACCTGGGGCAACGCGTCCCTATGAGCAATATTTACTGTACGCGGAGGGGGCTCGAGGATTTCAGTACGAGGGCCGCTTCAGTCCGCCAGACTAGTCCCGGGGCCGACACGTAGGCGAAACCGCAGTGGACTGGTCCGAACTTTAGGACAAACTATGAAAGAGCTGAAGTTGGCTGAATGACGACCTCCTGTCGTCTCGCTAGCTACAGATTAGCGGAGATTCGAGCCCGACCGAGAACAACAACATCTCAGAACGGGTTACGACACGTCTATATTGGCTGCGCTGAAGTAGAATGGACGACACCGAATAAGTATTTACGAACCCAGATTCCCTTGGCCTCAGTTGGAACAGGTTGTCTTTTAACGGAATAGCCCGACGACCAGCGAAGGTAACTCACATCATTTATTGCAAAGCATCTAATCATAATTACGATTAAACTACGGAAAGTTTGACGAGAGCAGAGACAGCCCTGATGAGAACTGAGCGAAGCGAGCTTAAGACTATAAAACACATACGCATATACATATACATATACATAACATATATGCACGCACGTATACTACGTACCTACATGTGCATGCGCATATACAAGTCGAGTCCCTCCATGGCCTCGCACCAACATATAGTAGTGACATGTTAGTCCCATATGAACCAGCCCGGACTCTGAGGAGCACGGGGACTGGACTCCTGTTAGTGTCCAGAGTCAGAACTAACGTGGGTAGGCTGCCTTTCAGATTCACACTGCTAAAATCTGGAACAATCTTCCTGAAGATGCGAGACAGGCCTCCTCTCTGACAATGTTTAAGACAAGGTCAAAACATATATTTCTATCCTTCTTTTTAATGTTCTGTGAATATCTATGATTTTAATGCTTTCTTATTTTGTTCAGCACTTTGAATTGCCTTGTGTATGAATTGTGCTATACAAATAAACTTGCCATGCTTTGCTATACAACATGCATTCACATACGCCATTATGCGCGTGACAGGGCCATGAAGCTAAACGCACTTTCTTCACCTTATGGGAGCGTCCAAATCAGACAGGCGTCAAAACTGCAGATTCCTCTTCACCCTGAGCGAGCAATATTACATTAGGCCTTTGTCTAGGGAGCAACCAAATCAGAGAGGCGCCAAAGCTGCAGATTCCTATTCACCCTGAACGTGCAACATGTCGTTAAGCCTCGGAGACCGATACATTAAGCCTTAATACGAACAATTCGGGCCTTAGAAGGAGACTGATTAGGGAAGACTCCAAAATGTAATTTTTTGCATGCCACCAAGCACGCTGGAGTTTGAACTGTCTCACGGAGGAGACTTGAGCAGCAGTGACACGGAGCCTGGACGTGTTTAAGGAGCGGCGCCAATAAGCACTGACGAGCAGATCAGAGCGGGTCAAAGCAGGAACAGACCCCAAACAAACGATGGCACGGGACAAGCACGTACAACGCAACCACAATGCTATTCATACGGGCAAACAGACCATGTCACGCCAGCGTGCGCCGCTTGTCTCTGTGAGCCAGGTTACATACGTGTCTGAAAGAGCCGAGCCGTAGGTGCAGCCTGGGAGCCCGCGGAGCGGCAGCGGCAGGAACAGCAGCAGGAACAGGCAGCAGCAGGAGCGGCAGCGGAACAGGCAGCAGCGGGAACAGGCATCAGTAGGAGCAGCAGGAGCGGCAGCAGGAACAGGCTGCGCAGGAGCGGCAGCAGGAACAGGCAGCAGCAGGAGCGGCAGCGGAACAGGCATCAGTAGGAGCAGCAGGAGCAGGCAGCAGGGACAGGCAGCGGTAGGAGCAGCAGGAGCGGCAGCAGGAACAGGCAGCAGCGGGAACAGGCATCAGTAGGAGCGGCAGGAATGGGGAGCAGGCCTCAGTAGGAGCAGCAGGAACAGGCAGCAGCAGCAGCGGGAACAGGCATCAGTAGTAGCAGCAGGAACGGGGAGCAGGCATCAGTAGTAGCAGCAGGAACGGGGAGCAGGCATCAGGGAACAGGCATTAGTAGGAGCAGCAGGGACCGGCAGCAGCGGCGGTCAGAGAACCATGCCCATGGTTGTTTAAGAGCCTCAGGAAGCGTTGTTTGTCAGGAAGTGGCTGCCTTTTAAACTGCCCGCTTTGCTCTGAGAGGGTTGGCAGGAGGCTGGCCTGGCTGTGTGATTGGCTGAGGCTCGAGGCTGGCAGAGCTGTGTGATTGGCTGAGGCTCGAGGCTGGCAGGCACTCGGTCTTTCAGTCTGAACATCCGCTTGAGCTTCATTTTAAATTAAGCTCATAACATTTTGAGATTAATCTCATCATATTCTTAGATTAATCTCATAATTTTGCTAGTTCGACTTTATTATCTTTATTACTTTTAAGTCAACATTTTATAACTTTATTCTCAGTCTGGTAAAAGAAGAAAAAAGGCTGACTCTTTTGCTCCGTGGCCTGTTGCTTTAGGCCTGTTGCTGTTTCCTCTGCCGTCTGCACACGGCCCTGCAGTCCCTTATATGGGCATTAGTGTGCGGTTACTTATGCTAAGTACCTATGCTAATGAAGCACCTGGCACGCGCGCTGTACTTACGAGGAAATGGGATTCATCAATCTGAGAGAACAGCTGCGAACAATTCAGCGGCTTACGAGTGCGTTGATGAATCCCACGTGGGGACTTCTTAGAAATCTACTTAAGGACAACTTGAGAAGAAAGTTGAGTAGTTTCTTACGAAGTTATTCGTGAATGAGGCCCATTGTGTTTGTATAAACCACGGATTTTTTTCTCGGGATGAGCACCTCCGACTGCCGGCCCAATGTGGCTGTCAGAGGGGGGCGGGGTCAGGGAGGGGGTGAGTCGGAAACACAATGAGGAGAGGAGGGGAGGGAGGGAGCAAGATGGATAGGTAGAGGGAGGCGGGGGAACGGGATCCGAGCTGGACTTAACTGAAATAGTGTGAGTTGTTGTAGATTGGGACCTTGTTATTATGGCCTTGGCCGAGGAATGTGAGATAAGAGTGGAGAGAAGACACAGCAGGAGATAAACACATCGCCTGAGAGGGACAATATTATATGCAATGTAGCAGTCAAAAGCAGGCAGATATTCTATTAAATCCAATTAATCCGAATTGCGGCGCCCTCAGACCTCCGTACACAGGGGCAAATCCAAGCCGGGTCAGAGAGTTCAAGCCTGACACACAATGTCATTCAATCTCATCTCCAATGTTTTAATGTTTTATTCCCTTCGAGTGAACGAGCTGCGAGGTCTTTTATCAACTGTTCCACCAACACCACTCTCCTTTGTCCAGACACGGCACTCTCAACCACGACTCGGCTAAGCTCCTTGTACATCCCATCGGCCAGCAGGTCGTGAATCTTGCGAACTGCCATGCCTCCGAATTTGCGATAGAAGAGAACCGCTCCAAACCCAAACAGGAGGATTCCCACCACCAAAATGCCAAAGATATATACGTCTTCCGAATCTTCAATAGACAGGGTCGACAGACAGAGGGGCTGAAACTTGTTCCAGCTGTCAAGAGTATACCCCGCAGGTGAAGTCCCGTCCGGGCACACGGGCTCTCCAGACCCTCGCTTACGTGTTGAAAAGATAGAATCAATTGCGTTGAGGGACCAATTAATCATTTCCATTCTGTTAAAGTTGTCTGTGGCAAAACTCCAGGAAAAAGACAAAACAGGAGATAGCAAGCAGTCAGAAGCAGGAGCGTCTGAGACACGTCTTTGCTCGACGGAGGCGACTGGTTGACTGGTTACACCAGTCAACATTTAAACCTAAATCCAACAAGATAAAGTCATCTCCTGCTGCGGTGTAACCTCTGTCACATCTGCAGCCCATGTCCAACCAGGAAGTAGCGTTGAAGCTAGTCTAAAGTGACTCTGGTGGTTGTGCTAACGTCACATGAAGCAGCAGAGCGATAGGACAGGCTGAATGCAGAAGTGAACTCAGTATGTAGTAAATGTGAAATACCCACTCATGCTGTCACACATGGACACACACAGTAGACACAAGCTAGTTCTGCTTTCAGGAGCAGTTTTACTGAGCTTTCACTTTCAATATACTCAGTTGTCCATTATTGAAAATAGTTGTCGGTCGATAGATTCATCCATTCTATATTCATGGTTGGATATTTTGTTTTTTATGTCAAGTAAAAGAGTGTGCTAATATGATCCCAATCCAGTGAGATGTAAAAACGTGTCTGTGATCGTCTGTAAATAAAGACAGAATATTCTCAGCTAAAAGGTTCTAGGTTTTAACTCATGTGCCAAACTCGGGTCAAAATTACCCGCCAAAATGATTTAAAATTATCCTAAGTGGGGGTTTTTTTCAAGCTGATTTTTGAGGTTTTTTTCTAACTTGGCCAGCCCTGGGTCATTCAGATTAAAAGTAGAATAAAAATAGACCAAATTAGGGTCTAACAGGATCTAAATGAGATGGGGGTTAGGAAAAAACATAAAAATCTAGCTTGAAAACAAATATTTAGGGTAGTTTTCCACTGTGTGATAGCACAAGGATTAAAAAAAAGCATGAGAAAAATAAACTGTAAAATGCTGAAGGTCCAGGACACTCACATCGGTCGTCCACCCCTTATGGACCAATGGCTCTGTGTGTTTTTATCAATTATTATTGTGTTTGGACTGTTTGATTCTCTGATCTGTGTCAGAGAATTCAACGGTTTTGTAAAGTCCTCTGAGATAACTACTGAATATTTTGTTAATCATGCTTGGATAAACGTTTCCTTAATGTTGATTTAGAGGATTTAGCAGCACATGAGTTTCCTGAACCACTTCCGACGCTTCTTCACCAACTTGAGCACCGCGGCCAACCACTTCTCCTCCAGCAGGGGGCGCTCTTGCGGTACTGTGCTCTTCACATTGTCTCAAAATGGCGGCCTTCTCTTCCTTCTCTCGCCCTAGCTCCGCTGCTTCACCTGATAAAAAACACATTGCTTACTTCTAATGTTATTGTATCACTTCCAACCCTCAAGATACAAAACGTTAGTTTAAATGACCCTAAATGTAATGCGTTTTTTAATGATTGTTTTAGACAAATTATTCATGCTGACTTTACCAGATCCTCTTTTAAGATGTTGCCCGGTCCGTGTACTTTTTTCTTCAAAACATTTTCTATTTTTAAAGGAAAATTTAAAATTGAAAAAAGTCTATTTTGCACTTTCAGGCACACAGCAATATACAAAAATTACCATTTTGGCTTTTTTCATTTCTTATAAGACATTTAACAAATAATAACCGGATTTGGGAACTAGAAAATACAATAATTAACCTTTTATTATTTTGTATTTAATAGATTTCGGCGTCAATCGATTACCCGTAAGTGAAACTATTTTTTTTTTTCTTCAGCCCTATTCGCACTGGATTAGTATTACCTGTGGACCCCTGATAATGTGCGATAATCGTGGAGGAGGTGTGAGATCTTGCAGTCCATTCACACGGGATAAGCAATGTCCATAAATGACTATATTTTCTCTGACATCTCACCGCTCTCTCCGCTCTCTCCGCTTCACGCAGTTCAGCGGAGAGAGATTGCGCATGTGCAAGATGGCGGACGCATTTGTTTGGAGCCTTTTTTGAACTGCACACTTTTTGGATTTATTTTTTAAACTAAGCTTTTATTACTGTTTTTATTCGTAACAACTGATGGATTAAGCGGATTTTAACAGGTTGTGCCACAACAGGATTACTGTCACTTTTAACTGGACTGTATATCAGCCTTTTAACAGTTACCGCGGTAACCAGCCTGCCCACATACGCCACCATGGACACCGCTGCTCCCCCCGAGAACTCATACAAACAGATATACAAATCACAACTTGCTTCAATTCTTCCATCCAAACCAGTAAACGCAACGACCCCCGAGGAACTTCAACGCAGTGTTACACAACTATCCACAGAACTCATACATAAAGAGAAACTTCTGGAACATTTCATGGACATCTCATTCAAGCAGTCACAGCAAATATCCCTCTCCGTACTTAGACACTCACAACTCGCTACCACACTCCACGACACTGCTCTTTGGGATCCCATCACCTGTCCTCACCCCTCATCATGCTCTACCCCGGTCCTCACCTTATGTTCCGCGGTTGCGGCTGTTCCTCCTGTCCCTCCCGGTGCTCATCCCTCCTCTACGGTCCCGGAGCCTGCTGCCCATATCCAGAGCGACACAGAGTAGAAGCCTGGAGACCACAGAACGTCCACAGTGTCCTCACGCAGCAGGTTCGTGGAGGAGGCTGTGCACAGACGCTCCGGGGGGATCTCCCGTGTCCTGACGTGACGCAGGATATCCCCGGGAGTTCTGTCCCTGCTGTGGGAGGGTTTGTGTGCTCTGATGCGGAGGGAATCCCCAGAGGCGCTTCAGAGCAGGTCCTACGCTGAGGTGGTCGCGGGGGGGTCTCTGCGCTGTAGCACGGCGCAGAGTCGTCCTGTAGACGCTGCCTCGCCCGCGGGGGGGTCTCGGCGCTCTATTACGGCGCGGAGTCTTCCCGTGGACGCTGCCTCACCCGCAGGAGGGGTCTCTGCGCTCTTGCACGGCGCGGAGTTCTCCCGCGGATGCCGCCTCGTTTATTGGTGGATCACCCCGCGCACTCCCACATTCGCCTGCACTACCACCACCACCAACCCGGCCACAGTGGAGTCACTGCCGCTCGTGGCAGCTCCGCTCCGGGCACATCCCGGCACTCCCCTGGGCCCTACTCCAGTCACACCCTCCCCTCCACGGCCTCTGTTTGCACCAACCACGCTCCTGGTGGGGGATTCTATCATCAGACACTGCAAGATTTTTAATGCCATCACGCACTGCTTTCCTGGCGCCACAGCTCCCACCATCCTGATTAAACTACCCGCACTTTTACAGACAGCACCCTCCACAATAACCCGAATCATAATTCATGTCGGCACAAATGGCGCTTCACTCCGCCAATCCGAGACCACAAAACGCCATTTTAAGGATCTTTTTAACCTTTTATCAAACTCAGGATAAACTGTTCCTGGTCCTCTGCCCACTCTGAACCGCGGCAGGGAGCGTTTTAGCAGGATTTTATCACTCAACACCTGGCTCAATCAAAAATCACTCCATCACAACTTTGGTTTTTTAGACAATTTTAATCTGTTCTGGAACCGCTACCCCTTCTTCACACCCGACGGACTTCACATCAACCAACTCGGCAACCGGTACCTGATCTCCAACATCACCCACGAAGTCCAATCACATCCTACATACCTCTGACAACCCACCCCCACATCCCACATCTCTCCTGCCAGTCTGTGCCCCAGCATCCACCCCTGCTCTCCTCCCCAGCACAAAATTAGTTTTGTCCAGACCCCGCCCCTACAGACCGTCCATACCCAGGAAACCGTCCTTCACCAACCTCATCACTGTTTCCCCCTGCCCTCTCTCATCCTCTGCTCCCCCCACTTCAAACTCTGGACTCCCCATCAATAGTAAGAACCCATCTACCATCAGGTTTGCCCTTTTAAATGTACGCTCCCTTTTAAATAAGACTTTTACTGTTAATGATTTGATTTTAGAACACGAACTGGATGGTATGTTTTTAACTCATTGCATGCCAGCCTATTTCAGAACAGGTACTCCCATATTGCCAGAAGTTTCTGATGATTTTTATTGATTTTTCAAGACCCACAGAATATTGTGTGCTATGACTATCTGAAGTTTGTTTTTAGCTTGTTTCGTTCCCCTGTAATCCCCAGGTAGAGGGAAGTTTTACTGAAATCACCAGAAAGCTGAAAAAAAAGAGGGACAATATGTGCCCCCTCCCAATTTTAGCTTTTCTTTCAAAACAAGAGTATCACTCTCTTGTTTTTAGCAACCCCAAAATTTTAAATAATTTATAGGCCACCTAAAAAGTGCAGCCTTTTTATTCATGAATTCAAAGCGTTTTTATCACAGTTATACAATTTTTACAATATAATTTTAACCTGTGATTTTAACATACACATTGACAATCCCTCTGACAATTTTACCCTAGATTTCTTAGATGTTCTTAATTACATGGATTTTACCCAACACGTCAGACAGCCAATGCACAACAGAGGACACACCCTCGACCTGGTTATTACTTATGGCCTGACTGCGGGTGTGTCCTCTGTTGTCGACTTGGCTGTCTCGGACCACTACTGTGTGTTTTTTAACATCACTGGTTTTATTCAGCGTGATACCTCTGTGAGAACCGTGAGGAAGCAACATCTAACCCCTGGAGTGGCTGCAAATTTTATCGACATCCTAAACAACACTCCCCACTTGGTTTTACCTGTCCCTTGTGATTTTATAGCAAATGATTTTAACAGTAGACTTAGTTCTGCGTTGGATCAGGTTGCTCCTTTAAAAACAAAAATAATAAAAACAAAATCTGCACCCCCATGGAGAAATGAGGAAGTACGCAAAATGAAACAAGAGTGCAGGGTGGCAGAACGAAGATGGAGGAATAATAAAACAACAATCAACTACGAAACATATACAAACAATCAAAAAGCATACAATTACACAATTAGAAATCATAAGAACAAATACTTTGCAAAACTAATCACCCAAAATAAAAATAACCCAAAAGTCCTATTTTCAACCATCGACACCATTTTAAACCCTGATTTTAGCATGTCTCTTTTAACCCCCACAGACTCCCTCTGTGAGGAGCAGTCCATTTCATGGGGAAGATAAACACAATCAGATGTAACATTTTATCCAACCACACTACTGTTTTTAACACATCTTATTGTCTGTCTTCGCCAGAGGAAACACTGGACAGTTTTGTCCTGGTTGATGCTGAGATGCTTGATAAAGTTTTCTCCTCAGTGAGGCCCACCACATGTCTTTTAGTTCCAGTCCCCACTCCATTTTTTAAGTCATTTTATGAATCTTTTAGAGAGGAGCTTTTAAACCTGGTGAATTGCTCTCTTCAGACTGGGGTCTTTCCTGTTTTGTCCTTGTTGCTCCATGTAAATATTCTTTCAGCAGGATCAGTTTGTCTCCAGATGTTTACCAGGTTTAAATTATTGGAAATTTTTTCAAATATGTGATAGTTTTTTGTTCATGTGAAGGCCATCTGTCAATGCTGTTGTCATGAAACAAGTTGAAATCCTCGCCCCCTTTATTTTTCTCCCAGGAGAAAGAATGATTAACATTTGCCATTATAATAGATCCATGACATTTTCCCGTCACGTGGTGCGGCCGCGGCTTCGAACGTCACCACACACGTCATCAACACCCGCCTCGACCCACGCTTCCAAAAAAAGCTCCCTTTGATTCCTCGGTACACACTTTGAAGACTCAGCACATCACTAATGTAAGTACAAGACTTTAAACTCTTTATTGTCCACTAACAGACTGTGGCTTTGAGTCACGTGGGCCTCGGGGATTCCAAGATCTGAGTGATCCTGTGTCGGGGCTAATGCTAAGGCTAATGCTAATGCTAGGCGTTAGCCTGTCCTTTGTCCTCTCCACTTACTGTTTTCTCTCAGCTGTAGACTTAGTTCAACATTCATTCATGTGATAAAGAGTTTGTAAAGGACGTGTCTGAGGTTTATCTGTGACAATGTCCCTGGTTGGACTTTTCTACACTGTCTTTAAAAACTACAGACGATACAATAATAAAAGATCCTCTCTCTCTCATGCTCTCACAGGTTAAATTCTTCTCCTAAATCCAGGGATCCGCGGAATTCTGACCCTCTGAAAATGTCATGTTTGTTAAATGTATAAATCCTTTGTAAAGTTTGAGGAGGGTCTGCACTAGTAAAGCCCTGAGGTGGCTCTGGGGTGGGCTCTTTGTTGTGGCTCTTTTGGCCTCGGAAAAAAAAAAATCTCTGCATCGTTTCAATTCGCCTTTCTGACAAAACTAACTAGAACAAGAGCCACAGACTCTGACAAATGTAAATAAAAACGGCGTGTAGCAGCAGCAGCGGTGATGGTATGTTCCCCCGAGAGGGAGAGGGAGCGCAGCCGCAGGAGAGCGCTGCAGTGTGGGGCACAGTGTGGCCAGAGATGGAGGCGCAGACCATGGAGGCGCAGACCATGGAGGCGCAGACCATGGAGACGCAGACCATGGAGACGCAGACCATGGAGACGCAGACCATGGAGACGCAGACCATGGAGGCGCAGACCATGGAGACGCAGACCATGGAGGCGCAGACCATGGAGGCGCAGACCATGGAGACGCAGACCATGGAGACAATAGCGCTGGAAAGTCTCGTCCCAGAAGCACGTCCATAGTTCGGACACAAACAGACCTCCTGCTGTTTGAAGAGGCTGTTTAATTGAATGGTACAACATTATCTGCCTTGTTTTCGGCTGTAATCATCAAAGTTTACGTGACGCATGCTCATTTTTTAGATTTCCCAAAGACCTACTGAAGATGTGGGAAAAGCTCTGCAGTTCTGATAAAAACATTTTGTCTGATTTTACAGACTGTTAGCTTGAATGTGTATTCAGCTTGTTCATAGCTTGTTCAGACCACGCAGTAGACGCACATTCTCTAAATTACAGTGTTTAGCTAGTGGCGTTTTGTGTAAAGTTCTTCTCCAATACTGCAGCTCTGCAGCGGCTCTGTGTCCAGAGACTTTATATAACAGCAGTATGTGTTCATGGAGGTGCACCATCAGTTTATTTTATTATTAGACGGTACTTCCGCATCAGCGAACGTGCTAGCTGCGCTACATGCTAGCTGTGCTAGTTTAGTCACTGTAGAATGACAACACGGGCTGGAGGCAGATGTTCACAAGCACACACAGAGGCTGTGTCCAAAACGGTAGGCATCGGGCCGCGTAGGGTGGATATGTAGGCATCGAGGGAAGGCCGCGTAGCCACAGGCGAGGTAGGAGGCGAGACGTGATGTGGATTTGGACAGCAGCTGCCTTCTGCCTTCGTCACGTGACTACACAACTCAGAGCGGAGCGGAAGGACACGGCGGCCATGATGGACGGTAAAAAGTTCTAAATACGCTTTAATTAGGACATAAAAGTTAATTCTAATATCATTTGAGGCGAGAAATATCCCCCTTTATTGTCATATCAGAAGTCTGTTTGGAGATAAATTCGAAAATTTTCGGACTTTACCTCCAGCCTGAAGCTCCGGTGCTATAAGCTAACAGCCCAGTTAGCTGCAGTGCCGAAGCCCAGAACAGGCTGTCTAAACACGGGGTCAGGTAATGAGAGCCCCCTGGATGTTTACAATCGTATTCTGAAAAAACAGAGGATGCTTTTGTTGTTACACTTTCTCTGTTATAACAACAGTATTGGCAGTAATCATTAGTTTTTACAAAGTTATATTTTATGTAAACAATGCACATATATGCAATAAATGATTATTAGATATGGATTATATATTTGCTATGGCCCTCGTTTGTGCATCACTTAAAAGTAATTTTATCAGACCTAAATATATTAACGTGTGTTTGCTGATGAGAGAGAAACATCCATTTATCTATAATAATAACTGGAACATCCATTTATCTATAATAATAACTGGAACATCCATGGATCTATAATAATAACTGGAACATAACACATCCAATCTATAATAATAACTGACACATCCATTTATCTATAATAACTGGATAACTGACACATCCATTTATCTATAATAATAACTGACACATCCATGGATCTATATAATAACTGACAACATGGACTTAATAATAATCACATTGATCTATAATAATAACTGACACATCCATGGATCTATAATAACACATCCATGATCTATATAATAACACACATCCTGGATCTATAATAATAACTGACACATGGAAACCACAGACATCTGTAAAATGGATGAACACAGATGTTTGACATATTCACTTTTATATCTCTTGAAAACTAACAGACACATCCATGTTTAATGTATCAATTAAGTATAAGTATATAACTGCTGACCTGCTGCTGCTGTTACTCCTCCTGTTGCTCCCTCTGCTGCTGCTGTTACTCCTCCTGTTGCTCCTTCTGCTGCTGCTGTTACTCCTCCTGTTGCTGCCTCCTGTTGCTCCTTCTGCTGCTGCTGTTACTCCTCCTGTTGCTCCTTCTGCTGCTGTTACTCCTCCTGTTGCTCCTTCTGTTGCTGCTCCTTCTGCTACATGTCTTCAGAGATGCAGAGCCCACTGTTCTAACTATTCATGACTGGTGATTAAAAGGAAAATATTATATACAAGTTTGTTGTAGTTCATAATGTTTTCAGCAGTGAAGCAGGAGGTGATGGAGGTGAAGCAGGAGGTGATGGAGGTGAAGCAGGAGGTGATGGAGGTGAAAGCAGGAGGTGATGGAGGTGAAGCAGGACGTGAAGCTGGAGAAATTATGACCTTAATTTCACCACAAGTCTCTGAAAAAGAAGAACACAAACATCATGCATTAAAACACAGCCCACATTTAGGATTCTTTTTACACTTCATATTCAACTAATACTATTTATTTGGGGCTTTGCAAAAAACTGGTTAAAAATAAAATACAGAAATCCTTACAGTATTTAATATTAGAGATACAAGCTTCACAGCAGGGGAAACAGAAGAATTATATGATAGAAATATACACAAATAATCAAGTTAGAAGCATGGCTAACCACTTTAAACCTGTGTTTGTGGAAGTGGGACTTTGTCCTCTGCAAATGTCTTATTCATGACAAACGAAACCTCTGTATAATGTGTGTTTACTATTTATTAGACTATTGTATGAAAAGGGCTTTATAATTATTCTTGGCCTATTCTATATCATTTCATATGTCTAATATATACAGTTTTCCCAGTCTCAGTATGGGATTAAAAACGATATGCACAATCTATTTTATATGAATACAGAAAACATGTGTTAGCATACTATAGCTGCTGTGCTGCAGAGTGATTTTCCATGAAAACGTGACTTTCCTCAGTGTAGCTTTAATATTTAATCAGTGGGTTTGTTTCTCCCTAAAAGATAAAACACAACATGATTTTTCTTGTTCAAAAACCGAATCTGAATGAACTAGCCTCGTAGCATTAGCTTTTTCGGGACTGAGCTTATTTACAGCAGATAACAAGGTTAAATACACACATCTGTGGCAGATCTAATTTATGTCTGTGTTTTATCATAACAGTCGTGTTCATAACTCAACAGTAAAGTATAGCAGTACTTACTATAGACATAACTTCACAGTAAAGTATAGCAGTACTTACTATAGACATAACTTCACAGTAAAGTATAGCAGTACTTACTATAGACATAACTTCACAGTAAAGTATAGCAGTGCTTACCATAATGTTAGCTCCAGCAGCTCCGAGCTGTTGTTTACATGTTAATGCCAAACGGAGTTCTGCGCATGCGCGGCCGTGACTTGGCAAAAAGAAGGCAGCGAAGCATACATCAGATGCATCCTTCATATCTGCTCCAAAAGTGGCCGTTTCCATAGAGACGAAGTCATGATGCCTACGCTTGGCGAGCTCGCCAAGTGGTTTTGGACACCCCTGCAATAGCCGTCGCTTGAGGAAGTGACGTCACGATGCCTACATATCCACCCTACGCGGCCCGATGCCTACCGTTTTGGACACAGCCATTATCAGGGGTCCACAGGTAATACTAATCCAGTGCAAATAGGGCTGAAGAAAAAAAAAAACTAGTTTCACTTCCGGGTAATCGATTGACGCCGAAATAATAAAAGGTTAATTATTGTATTTTCTAGTTCCCAAATCCGGTTATTATTTGTTAAATGTCTTATAATAAATGAAAAAAGCCGAAATGGTCATTTTTGTATATTGCCGTGTGTCTGAAAGTGCAAAATAGACTTTTTTCAATTTTCAATTTTCCTTTAAAAATAGAAAATGTTTTGAACGAAAAAGTACACGGACCGGGCAACATCTTAAAAGAGGATCTGGTAAAGTCAGCATGAATAATTTGTCTAAAACAATCATTAAAAAACGCATTACATTTAGGGTCATTTAAACTAACGTTTTGTATCTTGAGGGTTGGAAGTGATACAATAACATTAGAAGTAAGCAATGTGTTTTTTATCAGGTGAAGCAGCGGAGCTAGGGCGAGAGAAGGAAGAGAAGGCCGCCATTTTGAGACAATGTGAAGAGCACAGTACAGCAAGAGCGCCCCCTGCTGGAGGAGAAGTGGTTGGCCGCGGTGCTCAAGTTGGTGAAGAAGCGTCGGAAGCGGTTCAGGAAACTCATGTGCTGCTAATTCCTCTAAATCAACATTAAGGACACGTTTATCCAAGCATGATTAACAAAATATTCAGTAGTTATCTCAGAGGACTTTACAAAACCGTTGAATTGTCTGACACAGATCAGAGAATCAAACAGTCCAAACACAATAATAATTGATAAAAACACACAGAGCCATTGGTCCATAAGGGGTGGACGACCGATGTGAGTGTCCTGGACCTTCAGCATTTTACAGTTTATTTTTCTCATGCTTTTTTTTAACCCTTGTGCTATCACACAGTGGAAAACTACTCTAAATATTTTTTTTCAAGCTAGATTTTTATGTTTTTTCTAACCCCCCATCTCATTTAACTCGTGACCCCCAGGTCACACGCCAGAGAGATCAAAATAATTTGCTCCAATCACCAGCCACCGTCCTCTATAAATGCCCCTGCACAAGGCCGCACCCCCTCTTTCACTCTGGCGCCGATTGAGATCTACCACAGTACTAACTTCCAGAAAAGAAAGATGTCTTCTGATGCTCGTCCGAGTTCCCCTTCGCCATCCGGCGTCGGACGTCGTCGTTGCTCGACGTGTCGAGTCAGGCTCCAGCGCACGGACCAGCACTCCAGCTGCTTCATGTGCCTGACCCCGGGCCATGCGGCGTTGAGCGCCACCTGCACCTCGTGTCTCGCTCTCCCCAGGGAGGAGAGCGAACGCAGGCGTGCGTTCCTCGCCGCTGCAGCGCCGCGTCCGGACTCCTCTCAGGACGAGGAGTCTGAGACTGACTGGGCCCCACTCGACCTTCCACCCGTGCCCGCGGAGTGGGGTGACTGTGAGGACGGAGAGGTTTCGGAGGTCGGCTCCCTCCTCACCCTGGACGAGGTGGTCTCGAACCCGGAGCCGGACCGCTTCCCACTGGACCACATGCCTGGGCTCTACTCCTCCGCGGCGGCCATCATGGATGCCCCCTGCCACCGCAGCCGACCCAGAGGGCAGAGGACTTCACCTCTGGTTACGCCACCACTCGAGGGAGGAGGCGGATACAGCCCACGTTGTGCCCGCGGATGGACCCTATCGTCCATTACGCGACACGTGAGTGGCCAAAGCCCCTAGCGGCCAAGAGGCCCGCTTTGGGCTACGGCATGTACTGCAGCGTGCAGGACTGGTCCTGGAACGGCGGGGTCCCGGACATCGAGGATTCGGTCCGCATGGCCCTGCACCCCTCCGCATCCGTGTGGCCCGGCACCAGACCTCTCCTTCCCTCCGAGCGGGACAGGACGTCGTTGGCTATGCTGGACAGATGTTACGCCAATGCGGCACAGGTCGTCGCTGTGGCAAATAACATGGCCTTCATCACGGGGGCCCTGGATAGGTCGCTCTCCTCTGGCCAGGCGCTCAGTGGAGACACCTTATCACAGGCGAGGACCACTTCAGCGGCGATCCTGCGCATGTGCCAGGCGCTAGCTGTCGATGGCGGCCGCTCCATGGCAGCAGCTCAAGTCGGGGCCAGGCACCTTTGGCTTGGGCTTGCTAACATCAGAGAGGCGGAGAAGAGGCAGCTGCTGGACCTGCCTGTTTCCCAGACGTCCCTCTTCGGCCCGGACATGCAGACCCTGGTGGCTAGACTGGAGACCGCAGCCAAGGACTCGGCTAGCCTAGCCCAGCACCTAGCGCCGAGGCGCGAGGCCCGCCCACCAGCGCGGAGCCGGGACAGAGGCAGGGAGCGTTCGCCCGGGTGGCGCCCTGGCCCTTATCCACGCTCTGAGGCCTATCGTCCCCCCTCCACGAGGCCCCCGGGTCCAGACAGGCCCAGGGGAGGCTCGCGGGACCAACGCACCCATCGCCGGCCTCCCTATGGCAGAGGTCGGGGTGGGAAGAATTCTTTCAATAAAGGCCCACCGGCATTTCGTCATTACTCGCTGTCTGAGTCTCATTTGAGGGTATGTAACATGTCAAACAATGTGAATTCTGATTGTGTTACTTCTCGAGCACATAACGTTGCTTCGCTAGGCCTGCAGCCCCCAGAGCAGGGTGTGCAGGGCGCTACGCGAGCTGCGAGCTCTGGTTCTCTGGTTCATGCTATGCCCTCAGAGAGAGAGGTCAGGCGGAGGGATCTGGTGAGTAGTGATGTGTGTGCTTCGGCCAAACGCGTGCTAGCATCTCTGAGCTACAAAGCTAACACGGGGTCTCCCACTCCAGGGGCTCGCCCCCCCCTCCATGAGGCTAGAGCCAGGGGGGGGCACAGCAGCCGAGTCACGTGGTATGAGCAGTCCCGTACTTATGACGTCGGGCCTGCAGGACACGTGACTGCCCCCGGCGCTCTCGGTGTGACGCAGGGGGCCCCCCGGCCCTTTCGTCCACCCCCCCTCCCTGCTAGGAACACCAGGAGAGGGCGGGGCAGTGACGTCTCGTGTTCCAGCTCCCGTTCCGCCCCTCACAGACTTCTACAGCATCTGGAGGGAGCGAGGTTTGCTGACGAATCAATGGCTGGAGAAGACGTTGCGCAGAGGTTACGCGCTGCAATTCTCCAGAAAGCCACCACCATTCCGAGGCGTACGGGCAGCACGCTCTCAGGTACGGGGATCATTAGAGGCACTGCAAGCGGAGGTCTCCTCTCTGCTGAGTCGAGGCGCGGCAGTGGAGGTAGACCCGCAGGACGCCACCAGGGGGCTGTACTCCCCTTACTTCTTAGTGCCAAAGAAGTCAGGCGGGGTGCGTCCCATTCTGGCTCTGCGCGTGTGCAGTGCATTTCCAGTGCATTTCCAAACGGCAGTTTCGGATGCTGTCCACAAGGCAGCTCCTCGAGTGTGTCAGGGAGGGAGACTGGATGACATCCATAGACCTGACAGATGCGTACTTCCACGTGCCCATAGTGCCAGAACACAGGAGGTTTCTGCGCTTCGCAGTGGGAGAGAGGAATTACGAGTACTGCCGTCTACCCTTCGGGTACGCACTCGCGCCTCTGACTTTTTCCAAATGTGTGGAAGCAGCTCTGGAGCCGCTCAGACGTGCAGGGGTAAGAATATTAACCTACATAGACGACTGGTTAATTCTGGCCTCATCCAGAGAAGTGGCCGTGAGCCACACACACTGGGTCCTGTCCCACATACAGCGTCTGGGCTTTGTGGTGAACAGGGAGAAGAGCAAGCTGCAGCCAGCCCAACGCATGATTTATCTCGGCCTGCAGCTAGACTCTGTGACGTTCCGTGCTGCATTGTCCGTGGACAGACGGATGAATATTACCCGTCTGGCCCGGGAGGTTCTGGCGGGCCCCAGAGTCCCCGCTCGGCGCCTCAGGTCCCTGCTGGGAATGATGGCGGCGGCTCATGCTGTGGTGCGGCTAGGCCTGCTCCACATGAGAAATTTTCAGAGGTGGTTCTCGCGCCTCAGGCTTCACCCCTCCCGGGACGGGGGGAGGCTGATCTGGGTTCCCCAAGTGGCAGCATTGGACACCAGGTTCTGGCTCACTCCGGGTCTATTGCGGGACGGAGTGACTCTGGCCTGCGCCGTGTCTCACGTGCAGGTGTTCACGGACGCTTCGCTCGAAGGATGGGGCGGGGTCCTCGGCCAGAGCTCTGTAGGAGGCTGCTGGTCGGACTCAGCCCGTCACATCAACCTGCTGGAGATGGAGGCAATGGTTTGTCCCATGTCCTCCGCAGCTACAGCGCTGACTGGAATTCAGGGGCAGTGCAGATTGTCCAAGTGCTGATCCAGAGGCATGGTTTCTCTTGAGGTTTCTCAGTTTGGGCTTGGAAAAACACAGGAGTTGTTACAGAGAATGCCCACATCCTTCCACCCTGAAGAAGATGTGACAAAGTCTGGGATTGTGTCTTTCATTCAGACAGAAGACATGTTTTTTGATCAATTGGTTAGATGGGACCAAGCACGAACAAAGCATCAAAAAAAAGGATGTTACGACAGCAGTTGTAATACTATACTCAGGAGAAACAGAGACCTCCAACAGCAGCTGCCACAGTGCCCAGCAGAGATAGTCAAACAAGAGTAGTGTGGAAAGTACAGGCTTCTGCACATGTAAGGAAGGATGAGTTAACCTTAACAAAAGTTGCTTAAAGTTGTTCTCTCACAATCTGCAACAGCACAAGGAAATCTGAGGCGGGCGTTTGTGTAAGAAGGAAGGAGTTAGGGTGGGCGCCCCTAACAGGTGTGAGGCCAGATCTGTCACAACCCCTGATGCTAAGCAGGGCAGGGCTGGTTAGTTTGCTGTGTATACAGGTTAATAGTTAATGCAATACAGGTGTAATACAGGTGTAATACAGCGTGATTAATACAGGTGTAATTACAGGTGTAATTCAGGTGTATAATAGTAGTGTATATCACAAATCGTTCTTGTCATTGTATCATTTTACTTCCAGTCTGTCGTCTTCTTCTTCTGCCAGCTTCGGAGCACATTTTCATCATCGTGTTGTACCTCGGTTACTTTTATAAAAATAGTAAAAAAGACTAGAAGTTAAAATTTAGAAAACACATGCTTCAAATGAGTCACCATGCATCACGTAAATAAGACAGTTTCAGTATGGTACTCTAAACCATTTCCAGGGACGCGGGGGCCACGGTGGCTGAGCGAGTGCGATAGCACTCTCGCTCTCCTGCAAGACGTTCCGGGGTTCGAATCACGGTCGGGACCAGGGCCTTTCTGAGTCGGGTGTTTGCATGTTCTTCCCGGGTGCTGGTAAACCAGTAATAATTGTCACGGATAGGAGGTCTGAGGTCATCCTTACTAGACTGAGACTTGGGCATTGTGGGCTAGCGTGGGACAGATACAGTACCTTGCGAAAGTATTCGCCCCCCTTGAACCTTTCAACATTTCGCCACATTTCAGGCTTCAAACGTAAAGATATAAAACATATTTTTTTGTCATGAATCAACAACATGATTGATGACTTGCAGCTGTAATTGCAGCAAAAGGTGGCGCTACAAAGTATTAGCGCAAGGGGGCCGAATAATATTGCACGCCCCACTTTTCAGTTTTTTATTTGTTAAAAAAGTTTAAATTATCCAATAAATTTCGTTCCACTTCAAGATTGTGTCCCACTTGTTGTTGATTCATGACAAAAAATTAAAATTTTATATCTTTATGTTTGAAGCCTGAAATGTGGCGAAATGTTGAAAGGTTCAAGGGGGCCGAATACTTTCGCAAGGCACTGTATATAGAGGGTAAACATCAAAGTGGGTTATGTGCACACTGTAACGAAAATCAAACTGTCGTTTTCATGCATTGTCCAGTATATTTTGGTCAGCGAGCCGTTCTGAAGGAGTTGGTGTCTAAGTTAGCAATGGACTGGAATCTGAAGTCACTCCTGAGCCCAGCTAGAGAACAGAACCATGTTGTGAGAGCGGTTTTGAACTTTGTGCGAGCAGCTGAGCTGAATATCTGGGTATAGGCAATAGGCTTGAAGCCTATAACCTGCAGAAATGAATGCAGTGCACAATATGACCGGGAAAGGCAGCAATGTGCGAAGAGGCGCCAAGTCTGCCGGAAACTAAAAGAAGAAGAAGACCCGGAAGTAAGAACAAGAGCGTGTTTTTGTTGTTTCACACGGCCCCATTTTCCTTCGGTCCCTCCTTGGATCTACAACAGACTCCCACAGAGACAGATGTAAGTACAAGACTTTAAACTCTTTATTGTTCACTAACAGACTGTGGCTTTGAGTCACGTGGGCCTCGGGGATTCCAGCTTTAACTTTGTTTGTGCCAAGATCTGAGTGATCCTGTGTCGGGGCTAATGCTAATGCTAATGCTAATGCTAATGCTAATGCTAATGCTAATGCTAATGCTAGTCGTTAGCCTGTCCTTTGTCCTCTCCACTTACTGTTTTCTCTCAGCTGTAGACTTAGTTCAACATTCATTCATGTGATTTGTAAATAACGTGTATGTTGGACTTTTCTTCACTCACTTTAAAACAAGTCAATACAATAGAAAGGTCCAGGATCACGTGCTCTCACAGGTTCAATCCTTCTCGATCATTGTTATTTAGCCTCAAATGAAGCTGTTCATCAATATCTTTAGGGTTTCCTTCAAATGTAAGGTGCATTTTACCTTACATTTCAAGAGGACCATGTTACAGTCCAGAGGCTGTGCTCTCTGCTCTGTGTTCTCTGCTCTGTGTTCTCTGCTCTGTGCTCTCTGCTCTGTGCTCTCTGCTCTGTGCTCTCTGCTCTGTGCTCTCTGCTCTGTGCTCTCTGCTCTGTGTTCTCTGCTCTGTGCTCTCTGCTCTCTGCTCTGTGTTCTCTGCTCTGTGTTCTCTGCTCTGTGCTCTCAGCTCTGTGCTCTCTGCTCTGTGCTCTCTCTCTGCTCTGTGCTCTCTGCTCTGTGCTCTCTGCTCTGTGTGTCTCTCTGTGCTCTGTGTCTCTGCTCTGTGTCTCTGCTCTGTTCTCTGCTCTGTCTCCTGCTCTCTGCTCTGTGTCTCTGCTCTGTGTCTCTCTGCTCTGTGCTGCTCTGTGCTCTCTGTGCTCTCTCTCTGTGCTCTGCTCTGTGCTCTCTGCTCTGTGTTCTCTGCTCTGTCTCCAGTAGTAAGTAGTAGTAATCTTTATTTATATACCGCCTTTTCACTGCACATCGGAGTCTCAAAGCGGTTTACAATTGTGATTTTTGGGAGGGGTGCCAGTACAGGAGGCACATGCCAGACCTATTGCACATATTTTTAGTGGTAGGGGAAACCGGAGCACCCGGAGGAAACCTACGCAGACACGGGGAGAACATGCAAACTCCACTCAGAAAGGCCCTGGTCCAACCGGGATTCGAACCCAGGACCTTCTTGCTGAGAGGCGAGAGTGCTATCCACTCAGCCACTGTGCCGCCCAATATTATTCGGCCCCTTTACTTTCAGTGCAGCAAACTCAGTCCAGAAGTTCAGTGAGGATCTTTGAATGATCCAATGTTGTCCTAAATGACTGATGATGATAAATAGAATGCACCTGTGTGTAATCAAGTCTCCGTATAAATGCACCTGCTCTTTGATAGTCTCAGGGTTCTGTTTAAAGCGCAGAGAGAACCATGAAGACAAAGGAACACACCAGGCAGGTCCGAGATACTGTTGTGGAGAAGTTTAAAGCCGGATTTGGATACAAAAAGATTTCCCAAGCTTTAAACATCTCAAGGAGCACTGTGCAAGCAATTATATTGAAATGGAAGGAGTATCAGACCACTGCAAATCTACCAAGACCCGGCCGTCCCTCCAAACTTTCATCTCAAACAAGGAGAAGACTGATCAGAGATGCAGCCAAGAGGCCCATGATCACTCTGGATGAACTGCAGATAACTACAGCTGAGGTGGGAGAGTCTGTCCATAGGACAACAATCAGTCGTGCACTGCACAAATCTGGCCTTTATGGAAGAGTGGCAAGAAGAAAGCCATTTCTCAAAGATATCCATAAAAAGTCTTGTTTAAAGTTTGCTACAAGCCACCTGGGAGACACACCAAACATGTGGAAGAAGGTGCTCTGGTCAGATGAAACCAAAATCAAACTTTTTGGCCACAACGCAAAACGATATGTTTGGTGTAAAAGCAACACAGCTCATCACCCTGAACACACCATCCCCACTGTCAAACATGGTGGTGGCAGCATCATGCTTTGGGCCTGCTTTTCTTCAGCAGGGACAGGGAAGATGGCTAAAATTGATGGGAAGATGGATGGAGCCAAATACAGGACCACTCTGGTAGGAAACCTGTTGGAGTCTGCAAAGACCTGAGACTGGGACGGAGATTTATCTTCCAACAGGACAATGATCCAAAACATAAAGCCAAATCTACAATGGAATGGTTCACAAATAGACGTATCCAGGTGTTAGAATGGCCAAGTCAAAGTCCAGACCTGAATCCAATCGAGAATCTGTGGAAAGAGCTGAAGACTGCTGTTCACAAACGCTCTCCATCCAACCTCACTGAGCTCGAGCTGTTTTGCAAGAATTCCAGTCTCTCGATGTGCAAAACTGATAGAGACATACCCCAAGCGACTTGCAGCTGTAATTGCAGCAAAAGGTGGCGCTACAGAGTATTAGCGCAAGGGGGCCGAATAATATTGCACGCCCCACTTTTCAGTTTTTTATTTGTTAAAAAAAGTTTAAATTATCCAATAAATTTCGTTCCACTTCACGATTGTGTCCCACTTGTTGATTCTTGACAAAAAATTTAATGTTTATATCTTTATGATTGAAGCCTGAAATGTGGCGAAATGTTGAAAGGTTCAAGGGGGCCGAATACTTTCGCAAGGCACTGTACATGTAAAAAGTTCATAAATAAATATTAGGGACTGATGGTGTAGCACAAAACACATAAAACTGTTTGAATAACTCGGCTTTTTGATTAGCCAAAACATTTGTCAAACAATACACATAAAGGTCAAAATCAAATAAGCAACTGAACATGATGAAGACTAAATTAACACAAAACAAGAGGAACATTTCAGCTGGTGATCAAAGGAGGTAAACAAGACTACACAAAACAAACACATTTACTTAGACTAGCTTAATAAAGGTAAATGACTGTAGCAATGATTAAAGGACAACTCACCCTCAAATCCACTTTTTTTTGCTGATAAACGGTATAAATGAGTGTCCAATAGTGTTGTCTACATATCCTGGTCATAATCTTGTCACTTTGGCGCAAATTAGTTGAAAGTTAAACTTTCTGCCTAAAACCGTCTGTGAGGCGCCATCTGCTGGCGACCTGTATTACTACATTTGAATTTTGAATCTGGCGCCAACACTGGCGCGGCAGCAAGACCTGACGTCTGAAGCAAGACCTGCCGTCAGCAGCCCCCCGCCCAGAGCAATGTAAACGGCCCAGTCTCGTTCACGCCCCCTTTAGTCCTCCAGGCTACGCCCATTTAGAGGAAGATTTGAACAGGAAGGGCCAAAGTCTCCTCTTCCTCCCAAGGAGGCTGAGGTCCTTCGGAGTGAGCAGGCCTCTGTTCAGGACTTTTTTATTATGACTCTGTGGTAGCCTCTGCCATTTACTACGCTGCTGTGTGCTGTGCCCTGGGCAGCACAGAGCAGGACAGGAGCAGACTGAACAAGTGGGTCAGGAGGGCCAGCTCCACTCTGGGCTGCTCCCTGGACTCTGTGGAGGAGGTGAGGGACAGGAGGTGCTCGTCAAAGCCACCTCCATCATGAACAACACCTCCCGCCCACTGCACAGAACTTTAGAGGAGCTGAGGAGCTCCTTCAGTGGAAGACTGAGGCACCCTCAGTGTAAGAAGGAGCGCTACCGCAGGGCCTTTATCCCCACTGCTGTCAGACTGTACAACAAGTCACTTGCACTAGGACTGAAAAAACCTGCACTACTATTGACACTGTTTCTTGATTCCCACTTTTTAATTGTACATAATATATTCTGCATTTAACATGTTTGCATATTTCTTTCTTTTTGCACAAATCTTGAGTGTTTCTATCCATGCCAGATGTGACATGTACATTTCTCCTTTGTGAGATCAATAAAGTATATCTTATCTTATTGTAGGCTGAGGCAACATCAAATGATCAGATGCCTATAGCAGACAGTCAGTGTGATCCCTGGCGCTGCTTAGCTTGAGCTCTGTGATCTGGGGCTTGTAGTTAGTTACTTTGAGTTACAAACATGCCTCAGAGTGCTCCGTTGTGAACTGCGGGTGGGGCTTCTCGTCCTCAAAGTATGGATATTGTTTTTGCCCTTTTCATTCAGAAAGGCCTTGATAGCATCAAAGCAGCTGACAAATCGCTCCAGAACTTTTCCACAATTCGGCCATCTCACCTCTGACTGGAGTTCATTTCAAATTCTAAATCTGATAGAAGTAATTGTCAATCTTTTTTTTTAATTGAATTTCACAATGTCTTGAATTTTAGTGTTGAAAATAAACATATTGTAAAGGAAAATGTCATTTTAAAATTTTAATCACATCAAAATCTGCAAACTGATTTTTTTTGTCTTAAAAAAAACCAAAATCAAATCTGCCATATACTGTATAACCTTATATAAAATGAGAAATAAGGTATTTGAGAGTTTCTGTATTTTGTTCAATCCCAATATGGTTGTGACTTAAATTTGTTGTATGGCTCTGTAGATGTAGTTCCACCCCCCCCCCCCCCCATCAGCTGACTTCACCGTCCAATCAGAGTGGAAAAGGGAGTGGGCGTCCAAGGAGGTCCCCAACAAACACCTGGTGCCAGACCCTTCCCAACAGGTCCCTGGCACCGACCTAACAAAGAGACAATAGAGCTTCGGAAGGTACGTCACTTCCGGGTCCGCGGCGCCATCTTCGAGGGCCACACACTGACGCCGCAAACCAAAACAACTGACAGATCGCTGTAAACTATGCTGAAGAGCAGCTCTAAGGACAAGGGTCTTTATCGTGACAAATTGCAACCGGACGCAAAAAAACGATATCTCCAAAAAATTGAGTGTATTGGAAATGTGGACCCTTACGAAATAAGGCAATGGAGAAGAGAACCCGAAGAGCTACCACCGTTAGCATTCCCAGACATATTTTCCTACCTTGTATGTGGAGTCAGCGCATACACCGCCCAACAATTTCGTAACTACAAATCTATGGAAGCACACATGCAATTTACGAATGGCTGGGTACATGATTTGGAAATTTTCAAGCCCCCACTTTGTGAATACATCGTCATTCAAACTAAGGTAAGTCACGTTAGCTTACTAGTAGCTACTATCATAAATACGCTCGTATTAACTATGTATCGTGTATCGAACGAATATTAGACAGCCCTTAATATTCAGAGCTGTAATGGGCATTATCTTTTTTAAATTATGTATATAGATTGTTCCAAAATGGTTCACCATGACCTGGCTAGACCCGTTATTGATCCATGGGCTGGAAGGTAACAAAAGTAGTGACAGGCGCTGACAGCCAGTTGTGATGAATTGGCCAGACTAATTTCTGTAGTAATCCATTTTACGCACCTGAATTATAAGCAAATTACATTCAAATCAAAGTTATAGCCCTAATACCAATCAAGTGTTAATTATTCCATGACCTTTGTCTCCCTCTTGTGGTGTCTGTTAGGGGCCACTCACTTTTCTATTATAAGCTGTCCACCTGAGATGAATGTTCCAGTAACCACCAAACCAAACGAATTTATATCACCTTTTGACAAACTAGGAGACTGTTAGTCAACTTATAGCTATTTTACAGTTTCACATTCTGCCCTAATATCATTCATTTAAAATGTGATGTTACATTTAAAAATTCTTATTTTGGTGTGCTTACAGGTTATGCATTCTCAGAGACTGAACGAGCCAGCATTAAAGCCATGGGTCATTGTGAGCAACACAGGAAAGGTTGAATCAGCCCACTGCACCTGTATGGCGGGAGTCGCAGAGTCCTGCACTCATGTGGCAGCTCTTCTGTTCAAAGTAGAAGCCACTGTGCGGATCCGAGGCAGAAAGACTGTAACAGATGAGCCAGCATACTGGGTGTTGCCAGGTAACCTGACCAAGATACAGCCAGAGGTTGGCTACAAAATTGACTACACCTCTTCAGCTGCACAAAAAAAGGGCCTTGATAAACAAATTGATGCACAGTCCTCGAAGCCAGTTAAAAGAAGCCGTCCACGAAAACGAACAATTCCACCTGCAGATCTAGAGGACTTGTCACCCCTACTTTTTACACTTCAGGAACACAGTAAAGCTGTGGGTTTATCTGGAATGGAAAAATATCACACACTATACACTGTACACTCACCGTCTTTACCTCAGTCTCTTGCATCTCTTTACAACAACAGCATACAGTCCCTTGATCTGACGGGTGTACTGCAGTACTGCAAAAAGCATCTTACTGCTGCTGCAGTAAATGATGAACAGGCTGAAGCTATTGAGAGGCATACAATACAGCAGCACAACAGCCCTGACTGGTATAAATGGCGTGCTGGGAGAATCACAGCTTCAGTGATGCATGCAGTGTTTGCCACAAGTTTAAAAACACCTGCCTTAAGTGTTGTTCGTCGTGTGTGCTACCCTTGCAACCCTGTTGAACAAACAAAATGGGGACAGGAGCATGAGGACAATGCACGGAAAGCCTACACTGAAGACGTCACCAAAAAGCACAACAATTTAATGGTCAGACAGTGTGGCTTCATTGTGAACCCCAGTTTTCCTGAGATCGGAGCATCTCCTGACGGGCTCACAATGTGTGACTGTTGCGGAAAGGGATGTCTAGAGATCAAGTGTCCTTTCAAATATAGAAAGAACAGCATCCAGGAGGCGTTGGATGCAAAGGACAAAGACTTCTGCTTAGAGTCAACTGCAAATGAACTTCTTTTAAAGAAGTCCCACCCCTATTACTCACAGGTACAAACACAAATCTATGTGACAAGCTCCAACCACTGTGACTTTGTTGTGTGGACCTTGAGAGACATGGTGGTGGTGCGCATCTTCCCTGATAGAGATTTTTGGGAATCACGTCTGCAAAAAGCAAAAGAGTTTTTTAAAAACGTATGCCTTCCAGAACTACTTGTGAAGTATTTCTCAATGTGTACTCCGTGCCTAAATGAGCCATAGATTTGCAGTATGTTTATTGAAGTTATGTAAAAGTATTTAATGCATGGTAGCTAAGTTGAATGATACGTGTTTAAAAGAATAACTAATTTGTTCAAGTTGTTATTTGCATTGAGCCATGTTTGAAAGTGCACTTTTGTAAAGTTCTTTGTTTATGATTGCACTGCTTTGTGAAACCTTGAATGTATTGTTACTGTTTCATTAAGTGAATTACATAAAGCACTTTAAAGTTTGATTAAAAAATGTCTTGTTTAATTATTAAACATATGCATTTACAAATTAACAGAAGATTCCTGGGCAGAAACACTTAACAAATCATTAGTTCTTAATATCAAAAGAAACTGATTATTTCTGAGTTAATGTTCAAAATCACATGAACACAACCTATATTAACAAGAGCATGTTTCATTTTCACTTGGTTTTACTACCACACTAGGGCACATGTTCACCAAAATGCAGCACACCTTCACAATCTTGTCAAGAAGGGTCATCTCTTCACCTTCACATGGTAGTAGTAATCTGATTGGTATTGTAGTATGTAGCACTTTGTACTCGCATGGTTCCGATAACTCTCTCAACGTGTATCCGGAGGTGGGCAATAGCTCGTGTATCTTCAATGTCCTTGGCATCAAGTTGACAGCGGCCTTTTGTGAATGAGGGGATCTTAACCTCAGCACACATCATTCCCACAGCATCTCTGATGTCGAAGCCTCGGTCAGCTAGCACTACATCGCCCGGTAACAATTTGTTGAGAAGGCCACATTTCTCTGTGACATATTTGTCTGATGTTCGCCCCCCATCCCTTGGAAATGAATGAAATTGAACCCTGTGGTGTGATCCCAATTAGATATTTCATGGTGTGTGTACCTTTTATAGTGAGAGTATGTTTGTGCACGTGCCTTTAAATTTGATGGTCTCTCTGTACGAATCTCAAAACAATCAATAATGATTGCTACCCGTTTTCCAAAAGTTTCAACAAACTGAGATGGCATTGTGGCTTGTTGACAATGCCTCTCGGGCCAGTGCACCAGGGGTCCTAAGCGAGCATGTAAAACTTCTATTGTGTCCGCAAAGGCGGATGACAGAGTTTTGTCAGATACATTGAAAAGATGACAAAGATGTTGCACTGGAACATCAAGTCTCAGACGCATGAGTGTCAGTAGAAGCATTTGGAATTGTGTCAGTTTCTTTGTAGCAGGAAGGAAAGTTTTCACATTGTTGAACAATGAAAGTAAAATGGCAAAACAAGGAAGTCCAGTATAATATTTAACTTTTTCTGTGTTGTCCTTTACAAAATTTATATTCAGTTTTCTTTCTAACCTCTGACCTGAGCCTTCTGTTCTCTTCCAACAATCTATTTCTGCTCTTCTCTGCTCACAGGACTCGCATTCAGTCTTCTTTTTAGCTTCTTGGTGTCCATCTGTCAGAATTTCATTGCATACTCCTTCAGTAGTTTGAACTGGTTCAAGACATCCCTCTGTCTCCATCACATGGTCATTATGGTGTTGTCCTTCAATGATGTCCATCCCTGCCACCTCTTCAATTTCGGCTACATCCTCACCTTCAGGTTCGGCTGCTCCAAACTGAATGCCTGAATAAGACGATTGGACATAGACTTTATTGATCCACAAGGGAAATTGAGTTATCACAGTAGCTTGTATAATATTTCACAATTAATAAAAAAAAGGAATAACGTTAAAGTAACAATCTAAAAAATAAGAATACAAATTAGATATTTGTGAGAGATGTAAAATTAAGGAGATGTACTGTTATAAGTTTCATCCATGATTTTATATTTCTAACAACGTTTCTCTACAAGGAAACTTTATGTCAAGCAATGATGAAAGTGAACATATCATTTAGTACATAGAGAGATAGTGACACGACAGAAACACCACATGTTATTGATTGATGTTGCATTTACCTCTCATTTCTTCTCTTTTCTGTCTTTTAAGTCTCCGTTCATAACGGTCTGATTGTGAGGTACGAACTTCCGAGTGTCCCAAATGCAGTGTTGGGGCCCAGTCAGGATTTGTCTCATCCATTTCATAAGCTGGTTTACCTGGAACACGCAAACATAATTACCATATTAACTAAACACAGTGAAAAACAATAAGGCACAGTAATGTTGAACCCAACCAAAGTCACATTTATGCATAAATAGCCGGTACTTTTAGCCCTTGCAAAGGAGATAACATTTAAAAGAATCCTAGGACTGAACGTAACAATCGTGTATTGGAAAAACAACAATTAGGTTAGAACTTACCAGATATAAAATGTCTGGAGCACACCAGCAGATGTTTGGGGGTGACAGAGTAGAAATTGAGATCGGCTCGTCTCACTGCTGCCAACCAAGCTAGCCGTCTTCTTTTGCTAACATCAGATACCTGGTCTCCCTCGTGTTTCTTCCACCCAGGTACAACATAAAAGGAAAGCCCATGCTCTATTCTATTACCTTTACGGTCGTGCGACCTTACATTGCAGCCAAATATGCAACACGTCCGAACCATCACTGCCGTTTACCTGTCTACCTTCAGCCTAGCACGTTTATTAGCGACGGTCGCTTGCAGGAGTGGACCGACAAAATGGCGGCGCTGCTACGTGACGTCGGCACGTGACGTCACCCTCCGAAGCTCTATAGTCCTCCATCAACAGGTTCAGGACATTGAGGCAACTGACTGCAGGACTTTGTATTCGCTAAATGAGTTTGACTCTCCTGATCTACTTTAATGATGTAGGTTTACTTCAGTTCAAGTTTGGGTTGAAAACTTGTCTGGTTGTGTTTCGTCCTGGTGACTAATAATATAATATCTGTCTGTTGCAGATCTACAAAGTCCATCTACAGAATGGGGGTCACCTGTGATCAGTGTGGAAAGACCTGCGTCTCTGCTTCTGCACTAAAGACCCACTACCGAATTCACACTGGAGAAAAACCATTCGTCTGTGGAGACTGTGGGAAGGAGTTTACTCAGTTTTCATCCTACAAAACACATGAGAGAATTCACACTGGAGAAAAACCATTTCCATGTGACCTCTGCAGTAAAACTTTTAGAACTGCAGAACATCGCACAGTTCACCATAGGAGCCACACTGGAGAGAAGCCGTACGAGTGTCACCTGTGTGGAACATGTTTTTCCACAAGCGGAGGTCTCAAGCTCCACAGCAGAATCCACACTGGAGAAAAACCCTTCAGCTGTGACGTTTGTGATCAGAGTTTTTCTCAAAGTGGTTCTCTGAAAAATCATCAGAGGATCCACACTGGAGAAAAACCATACGAGTGTGATCTGTGTGGAACCGGATTTATTACAAAAGAACGTCTCAAGGTCCACAGCAGAATCCACACTGGAGGAAAGCCCTTCAGCTGTGACGTTTGTGATCAGAGTTTTAGACGAGAGGATACTCTCAAAGAACATCAGAGGATCCACACAGGAGAGAAACCATTTGAGTGTGACCAGTGTGGAAAAACATTTAGGAGAAAATGCCAGCTCTCACTGCATCAGCGTGTCCACACAGGAGAGAGACCTCACCAATGTGACCAGTGTGGAAAGACTTTTACACATTTATCTTTCCTCACTGTGCACTACAGAATTCACACTGGAGAAAAGCCATTCGTCTGTGGAGAATGTGGGAAGGAGTTTACTCAGTTTTCAAACTACAAAAGACATGAGAGAATTCACACTGGAGAAAAACCATTTCCATGTGACCTCTGCAGTAAAACTTTTAGAACTGCAGAAAAGCGCACAGTTCACCATCGGAGCCACACTGGAGAGAAGCCGTACGAGTGTGATCTGTGTGGAACATGTTTTTCCACAGGCGGAGGTCTCAAGACCCACAGCAGAATCCACACTAGAGAAAAACCCTTCAGCTGTGACGTTTGTGATCAGAGTTTTTCTCACAGTGGTTCTCTCAAAAAACATAAGAGGATCCACACTGGAGAGAAACCATTTGTCTGTAAAAAGTGTGGAAAGTCCTTTACTGATAGCTCATCTCTTCATAAACACAATAAAACCTGTGTGAAGACGCAGCATCTGGAACAAAGTGAAGGAGACAGAGCTGAGGCTGCATCATGTGAACCCAGAGTCAGACTCTACAGGATCACACTTCAGTCTTAACCCTGTGCTGCAGCTGCTGAGCTTTACAGACCAAACACTTATTGTGGATTTGAACCTCTTTACTTTGTGTCTGGAGACTCGGACACATCATGTTTTTGTCTGAAAGGAAAATCTTATGGTTCCTTTAAAGCTGCATCAAGTCTAAGATTCAAACTGACATGTGATGAAGAAGGAGACAGAGTGGGACATTATTATTCTGAACTAAACTGCAGATAAAAACTATTGAAGCATATTTACAATTTCAATGTGTTTGTATAAATGTATTTGTGTTTCCAAGTGGTGGTCTCTAAATGGAGAAAGAAGTAAAAAGGTGCAGCCTCCCCATGAACATACAGAGCATATATATTAAACATGTGTTTCTTCTGCCGCTTTAGGACAAAGGATGCATTTTAGCTTTTGTGCTAATTCCAGCATCTTGATGTTGAAGCTGTTTCTGACACATTCATATGTACTGCCCTCATTCAAAGAAATGAACTGATGAATACAAATATGTCGTCTGTTTGGGACCATGAAGGAAGATCAAAGGAGGAAAACTAGTCCAGACAATAATGCAAGTTCAGTTGATTTGTCCTTTTCTAAATCCATATTGATTGTTAGGATGTTGTGTTTTTCAATAAATGACTCCATTCTATTTACAAAGAGCGTTGCCAGTATTTTGGAACATAGAGATAAGATAGAGTTGGGCTCTAGTTAGAGCAGTTTGTCTCCTGGTTTGTGAATGAGTCTGACTTCTGCAGTTGTCATTAGACATGGGAATGATCCAGTAGAGAACGTTAGCTTAAATATATGAGTTAAGGGCCGGGAAATGTCACTGATGACTTCTTTGGTCGTGCAGACGTCAAACTCATCGTCTCGATCTTGTGACCTTTTTGTTTTCATGCTTTGAACAATGTCTAGGACTTCTTTTTCAGTGTTGGACTCAGAACCTGTGAGAGTTGTTGTTGTTTTGAATGGTTGATGCAGCTCTGGCCCCACATGGATAAAGCAGTAGTTTAGTTCTTTCATGTGTGTTATTTCTGCTCCATGACTTCCACAGTATTGAGGCAGAGTCTGTCTTCTGATGCTTTATTGAGGACAGTGTTCACTTCCTTCCACAGGCCTTTCCTCTACTTCCTTGTTTCCTCCAAGAGCCAACAGTCGTGTTGTTTATGACACGTCCCAATCATGTTGTTCATGTATGTTTATATTTGTGTTTGCTGTTTCAGATTCCTCACTTCTTTTCTTTTTGAACGCTGGATAAAGTGTGTTTTCTTCTTGCAGCTTGTCTTAGTCCTTTTGTCGTCTGTGGCTGGATTTTCCTTCTGTGTTTGTGATAAAACACGTTCAGGGAAGAAGGGCGGCGAGGGTGAGCATGAAGCCTATCCCCAAATCTTCTCCAGCAGAGAATCCACTGAAGCAGAGGAAGCAGCCTGATAAGTGCAGTAGAATCATTGTTTTCTGGATCTAAACATTCAACAACATCAGATATTGGTCGATGAGCAGAATGGATTTAGGAAGAAGAGAGCATTGAGCACATCTATGTTCTGTCCTCTGTGGTGCGAGCCAGACTGCATGTTTTGATGATTGAAGCCTTTGATTGGATAAACAGTTTCTGGAATAGAAGTGAATTAAATGTAGCATTACTGGATATTATATATATGTATAGTCAAAAGGCTCTCCTCCTGCAGGTGTACAGGAGATTATATAGAGGGATCCTACGGTCACGTGACTAGCAGCCACGGCAGCCATACTGGAGGACAACCTCGGCGAGTAACAGCCCTGCTAGCTATCTATAACTGGACGTTCAAAACTAGAACTCTCTCGAACTACATGAAAACTGAACAGAGAATTTGAAACTTCAGCAGTTAGTGACCCAAATATATACTCAACCTAAATTCATGAATCAGATCCTCTGAAAATGCATCCTAAAATGTATTATTAATGTTTATCGTTACGTCCAGGTTTACCGCGGTCGCATATTGTCGCATTAAAACAGTGTTTTTTCATGAAAACGTGAACAGAAAATTCTGAAAACCTCTGTGCACGTGTATTAAGAATGTATATGTATAATGTATTCTCCGATTAACATTTAATGTGTTTATTGTTACACCATGGATCTATGTGTGGCTACACTGCAGTGGAAATAATGAGATTACATTCAAATCAATGGAGCTTTCTGCGTCTACTGTGAGGAGCCGTATATTTTATTAATAAATACTAGTACGGGGCACCCTGGAGCACGGCTCAGTCGTTCACATGTCTGCTGGCCTTCGGTAAG
This sequence comes from Knipowitschia caucasica, assembly GCA_964034765.1. NCBI lineage: Eukaryota > Metazoa > Chordata > Actinopteri > Gobiiformes > Gobiidae > Knipowitschia > Knipowitschia caucasica. The sequence goes on from OZ035825.1 coordinate 2,005,618, forward strand.
TCAGATACCCTGTGAACCGGGTGAGGTCCTGTGTGAGACCAAATATATAACAGCTATGCTACAAGCTAAGCTACAGTCTATGGAGCAACCCCACGTTGCAGTCAGACAGATATGTTTTATCCTTAAACTTCTATTTGTTTCGGAATAACACTAAATCCGCCATCAAATTGATTTCACTTAGCAGAAATGAAATGATCCGAGCATATTCGGGCGCTCTGGGGGCTATTAGTTTTTTGTTGTTGCGTATGGTTGTGCCATTTCTCTCTCGTTTCTTTGAGATTTCTTCTGTTTTTGAGCCGTGTGAAGTAAGGACGGCTGGCAGTCGGTAACACAACTTATTTTCCCTGTCTCTCCTTTTGCTGCAGCCAAAAACGGCAAACATTTTGAACATGTTTATGCGGTCCCGGGTGCCCCGCGAGTTCGAGGCATCGTGACGTCACGTGAGATATCTCATATATATATATATATATATATATATAGCTCGTAGTGTGAAAAAAATATTTATTTAAGTATCTCACGAAAAAAGTAAAATGAACTGAACTTTGAACTAGTTCAGAATTAAAAATGTGAACTTTGAACGTGAACTGTTCTGTGCTTTAGATGGTGATGTAGTGTGTCCAACAGAAGGAGCCTCACCTGTGGAGCCACTGACAGAGGGCCTTCTCCAGGCCAGCGCTGTTGTAGCGGTTGGAGAGACCTCAGAAGGCTCCTGCCGCAGGAATCCCTGTGGGCCCTGAGAAAGACCACACTGACGCGGCCAAAAGAGCAAACTCCTTCATATTCTCTGCAACTAAATAAACATGTATTTATAAATGTCCAACAGCAAAAGGAACATGTCCCTGGATCAAAGTCTTTACAGCGACAGTGGAGGAACATGACCCTGAATGTGACGATACAGAAGGAACAGTATATGAACTGTGTGTAGTGTTGTTGTGTGTCGTGTTTGGCAGATGTGTAGAGTCTGCCTCAGTCGTGTTTTACAGTCATCATCTTTTCATCCATTCCTCCACAGTTCAATGTTGTACTTAACATTTTTATTAAATTAATTATTAATCATTATCACAGACACACAAATAGATTTCTGGCTTAAAGCTGCACAGGAGGATTTTCACAATTTTTAGGAAAGAACCGACCTCTCCACTGCACCAACAGCCTTAATAATGAGATTCTTCATGAGAAACTCGTCGTCTTTGACTCAGAGGTTCAAAATGAAAGATTAACGGCTTATTAACCGAGCGCGAGGTCTTTATGGAGAAATATCAGACCGCGACCTTAATGTCCAGACCGAGCCGTGGCGAGGTCTGTGCAAAAAGGCCAAGGTCTGATATTTCTCTGTACAGACCGAGCAAGCGAGGTTAATAAATGTTTTATTATATGACTCTCGTCTGTGTCTTTACCAATTTGTGAAGTATGTTCATGTCCGACTTGGTTTTGTGTGATACGCGCTGCGGACAGATTGTCATGGTAACGGTCCGAGGAAAGATATCAAAAGAGCGCACGTACGGTCCAAGTCATATAATAATTAGGAATATTGAAACATTTCTTAGGAATGGATTTTGAACAAACTAATGGACAAGTCAAGATTTCACAAGAGAGATATGTGAAAAAGATTTTAGAAAGGTTTGAAATGCAAAATGAGAGAAACTCCTTTTGAACCTAAACTTGATTATACAGACAATGTTAAAATGTTAAAACAGCCCCGACAACACAGAGAGGCAGTGGGAAGTATAATTTACTGATCCACTTGCACCAGACCTGACGTCACTTATGTTGTCAGTAAACTTTCTCAACACTTTAGTGAACCAACTGTGGAACCAAGGGCGTAGGTTTGCGTGGGGACCATGGGGACATGTCCCCACCAATATTTGGTGAGGACTAAAAAGTCCCCACCAAAATGACCTGATGTCCCGGGACCCGGACGGTCCGGGACACATGTCTTCCGTTTGTGCATACGTCGCGCCTCCTCCTCGCCTCCAGAGCAACAGCAGCAGCAGCAGCACGTGACCCGTTCCGTTCTCTGCAGTGATTGGCTGTCTTCTTCAGCGCCAAACTGAAGCACTGAGCAACTGTTTAATTTTTAAAAGTTAGCCAGCGTGAAGCAAGTGTTTTTTTTCGTTCCCTGAGCGTTGTAGCACGTGAGTAATCAGAGGATAGTACTGTAGATCTATTACCATTCAAAGTACTTACGTTATTTCTAATCTGTCAGCGCACTGTTTAATGTTCCGAGGAGCTCACACGGCATACAGAGACAGAACAGAACTGGCTCCAATAAAGAAACAGGTTGGTTGAAAGGCTGAAAAAATACTTATTGTGCTCTTACTATCCAAAATGTATAAGTGGGTGTGTTGTGTGAATCAGGATAAACTAGGGATGAAAATATTCCACGGATCCACGATTTACAACCTTTATCTGCTGATAATGTAATTTCTGTGAAATGTGTGACAGCGGGCACTTGCTGTTATTTTCTCTCAGCACATTCAAGCGATGCACTCGAATGTGCACGTCCTGGTGCAGCTGCTGCCGCTTTGTAATGACAGCCGCGGCGCTCAGTGAAAGCACAGCTCTAACATGGTACCGAGCTCGGACCATATGCAGACAGAACCATGTTGCAAGTGCGGGTCTCCCTCGTATCTCCCCCGTTTCTCCCCTGTGTCTCTGACATGTCTCTCCCCTGACTCTTCCCAAAGCGCAACCGGCGCTCCCGAAATTAAAGCTCGGATACCTAAATTTTCCATTGCGTTAACGATGCATGCTGGTTGTGCGCAAAACACACCACAACAGGTCATTTAAGTTTTTATTTTGCATACTTGAGAACCCTGTGAGTCATTACTTGCCTTTTTGAGTTGAGAGTGGAATAAAAAAAAGAAAATATAGAAAAATCCACACTGTTACTTATTTCCAAACTCTTGTTAACTCATTGTATTGAGAAATACTATGTAACTTTTGACATTGGCCAAGTTATATAAATGATTCTGCAGTTCATGTATATGAATGTCCGTTTTTGATTGTCTATACCTTCTTATATAATTTAGAAAAAATGCCACCTCCACAAAAAAAGATAAAAGATATCAGGAGCTTTTTTAACAGTTGGAAAGTAAGTAAGAGAAAGCACAAGTAATAGCAAATTATGAATTTCATTTGCCCAGCCCCGTCCTCCTCAAATGTCCATTAATGTCTCTTTCTTTCACTCATGGCGTCTTTCAATGTCTTTTGTCTCAAAGTGTCCAATGTCTTTGCCTCAATGCCTTTTTTCTTCTTCTTTAAACAATCACTTTCTTTCTTCTTCTTCTTTCAACAATCACTTTCTTTCTTCTTCTTCTTTCAATCAATCTTTCTTTTTTCTTCCGTAACTTTTTCTCATAATGTCTTTTTCTTTTCAATCACTTTCTTCTTCTTTCAATCTTTTTCTTCTCCTTGCAATGTCTTTTTCTTTGTCTCATTTTTGACGCACACAAAGGTGTTGTCGTGCTCTTCTGCTCGGTTCACACCGTTCCTCTTCGTGCACATAACTCCACTCGGTTTGTGCAAAAGTCCGGTTCCTCTCCATGGAATGGAGGCCGGAGAAGTCTTCTTCGAGAGTTCCTGTTAGCTGCTGCAGCCGATGCTGCTGTCTTTGCTGCCCCCTGTGGGTCTGGGGGAGACGCTGATGGTCCGTGCTGATGGCGCTCGATTGAGGTCTTGTGGCAGACGATTTTGGCCAAATGAAACAGACAGAAGTTTTCTCGGAAAAAACAGACAAACAAGAAACACAAACAAGTGTGTTAATTACCATACAAAACCAATGATTAATTACAAATCCAAATAAACCTATGAGATAGATTCTGAAAACCGAATTCTGCATTCAACTGCTATCCTAAGCCCTATTTTTCCAAAAGTATAATGCTCTCTAAGATCATTCTAACTTTTATATCACCAAAATGTAGGGAAAAAATGTTTAATAACTTGTCCAGACGCCTCGGAGATAAAAATAAAATAATGCCTCTTTATAATCTAACTCAAAGTTCTGTGATCCTAGTGACTCCATGTCAGTAACATTATCGAGTGTATAAATGTAATTTTCTACAAAAAATATATTTGGTAATAGTTCTTTCTTCACGAGAGAGAGAGAGAAAGACAGAAAGAGAGAGAGAGAGAAAGAGGGAGGGGAGGGGCCTCCCGAACAAAGGAAAACATGGACGTCTGAAATACATCCTCCTGTTAGCTACATTTTCCTCGTTTTTATCGTGACAAGGTCTTAATCAGTGGTAAAAGTTTTTCTCACGTCAAACGACACTTTACATTTTATCCTTAAATACGTCAGTAATGGAAAACATTACAATTTGCTTACATGACTAATGCATCACTAGGTACAGCCGGATCTTTTTTTTTTTCGTAATACCTCTGTAACTATTGAAACATTACATCAGAATAAGAGAAAAACTTCCATAACTGATCATTCTGGTCATTTCTTCACATGGAAACTCGTATTTACAGCCAAGTGGCTCCCTTTTTTCTCATTAATCAGATCATTATTATCAGAATCCACATTTTAAATACTTGGCTTTTTTCCGTTTAAATGTACCCTTTTTCCCGCCCCCCGGGGGATATGGAGGTTTTATTATCCTATAACTTCTGACCCTAAATCTGTCCCTATTTCTCTAATTCTATTCCTATTTTTTCACTAATACACTTGTGCCTCTCTGCACTTTAAGAAGGTGTGCCTCTTTTGCACTTCTAAACCCTGTGGCTCTTATCATCATCTATGTTCTGTTTTAATGTTCTGTTTTATTTAAGGAGGGACCCATTCTTCCCCCAAGGCTAAAAACGTCTAAACCTGACTATTGTTCTATCGCGTCCGATAGAACGCCCGTCACGGCGGTCTGGCCACGCTGCAGTCCGTCGAGCCGAATTCTCTCTCTCTCTTCCATTTAAAACAATGTGCAGATTTTCAAAAGTAACGATCCGCTTACCTCTTTCGAAGAGAAGAGAGAATTTTCCCGGCCCACTGACCCTAGTCTATATCTGAGCTTCATCTTGCGTCCTCTTTCTGTATCAAATCACGTCGGGGTCACCATTTGTAGGTCAAAAAAAGATTTGACTGACGTGTTCAAAATTTGGTACAGAAATCAGACAAAGATTCTCCAAGTTTAACATCTGTATTTAATTTATCTTGACAATCAGATACAGAAATTCCAACAAAAGAGAGCTCTTAAAAGCTAATCCATGTCCCTCTCTCTGGCCCTGTGCTGACTGTCTGTGCTCAAAGACCTTCAGAGAGGTCATATGTAGGAGACTTCCGATGACGTCATCCATATGGCCCAACGTGGGGCTTCCGGGTGTGCTGACGTCCCTTGTCCACTGGGAGGCGTCAGAACGCCGTTGGTGAATCCCCAGTCTGCCTTAAGAGAGATTAGCCAGATGGTGGTTTGAACTTTGATCTCGCCGGAGAGACAAGAATGTTTATTTCTGGAGTTAATAATTTGTCCCGATTTGAAAGTTGGTATCTCTATGACTGATTGTAGTTTCTCCATTTGACCCTCTTTATTCCTGTTTGCAATCCTTGTCCTTGGGGCTTTTCCCAGTGCACATTCTTCAGAGGGCCTGTTTTCAAAATCATTGGTAGACAACATTTTAATTCTACAACAGTATTCAGGGAAGATGTAGTGCAGGCAAATATCGAAGTCGTAGTGAATGTCCCCACCAAGATTGGAACCAAACCTACACCATTGCCAGAGCTACATAAATCTTCTTTAACGCCGCTCTACTAGCCCCCCATTCCTCTCCAGTCAGACACCTCATGACATTTATAATTTTCTTACATTTTTTCTCCATACACTCAACATGCATCCTCCATGTCAACCCCACATCCATCCACATTCCTAAAAATGTAAACACTTTAACCTGTTCTATGGCTTGCCCATACAGCTTAATATTTGCCTCAGCTTTCCTTTTCCTAGTGAAGACCATTACTTTTGTCTTTTCCACTGAGAATTTAAAACCCCATAAAAAAGACCATCTCTCAACTGTTCCCACCGCTTCTTGCATTTTAGTTTCCAACTGACTGACTTTCTTCCCCCTTTTCCATAATCCTCCATCATCTGCAAAGAGGGACCGCCCTATCCTTTGGTCAACCTCTTCAAAAACGTCATTAATCATAATTGAAAACAAAATTGGACTAATCACACTTCCCTGGGGAGTGCCATTCTCAACTAAGTACTGCTCAGACACTGCCGACCCAATCCTCACCTGAATATACCTATCACATAAAAAGTCCCTAATCCAATTAAACACTCTACCCGAAATACCCATGCGACTTAATTTAATCATTAACCCTTCCCGCCAAACCATATCATATGCTTTTTCTATATCAAAGAACACTGCCATCACCGACTCTTTATTGACCTGCGCCTTCCGAATTTCAGCTTCTAAACATACGACAGCATCCATGGTTCCCCTCCCTTTCCTGAATCCACTCTGATACTTCGACAGCATTCCCTTACTTTCCACATAATAGGACAGCCTTTCTGTAATCATCTTCTCCATCACCTTCCCCATGTGCGACGTCAGAGCAATCGGCCTATAATTACTTGGATTACACGCATCCTTACCTGGCTTCCTAATGGGAACAATAATTGCCTCCTTCCATTTCTTTGGTAAAAATCCTATCTTCCAAACTTTATTGTAGAATCCCAACATTGTAGTCATTGCTCTAGGACCTAACTGCTTAAGCATCTGATAACAAATGTTGTCTTTTCCAGGCGTGGTGTCTGCTGATTTATTTATTGCCCGCCTCAACTCCGTCAAAGTGAAAGGGGCATCCATAACTCCTCCATCATCTTCCCTCCTATTTAGTACATTTGGATGATCTGCTTTAGTCTTTTCTCTGCCTCTCTTACCCATCTCAGACAGATTTTCCGAACTATGGATTTTAACTAATGCTTTCGCTATCATTTCTGCTTTCTCCTCATTAGTTACTGCCATCTTATTTAGTTCCTTTAGTACTGGATACTGTCGTTCTCTCCTAATACCTCGCATACTCCTTATGGCACCCCAAATTTCCCCTACAGGTGTAGTTCTGCCAATTTTATCACAGAAACTTCTCCAATTCCGCCGTTTAGCTTTACGAATCACCTTTCGCACAATAGCCTGTGCCTTTTGGTACTCCACAAGATTCTCATAATTGAGGGTATTTCTCAGAACCTTTAGTGCAGAGTCTCTATCCTTTACTGCCGTACTACACTCCTCTGTCCACCATGGCACAGGATTTTTTTTCAGTCTCCGTTTACTCTTAGGTATGGCCTGCATCGCCGCTTCCATTATTATTGCTCGAATTTTACCATCAACGCTTTCAATATTCTGCTCTAGATCTACCAGCTCAAAGTCTCTCTCACTCACAACCCGGAAAAGTTCCCACTTAGCTTTTTCAAAAATCCACCTACCTCCTAAATCATTTTGTTCCAAAATCCCTCAACAAAAAACACTACACATAATCGGAAAGTGATCACTCCCCACTGTCGAATCTTCCTCAACTACCCACTCACATGCACCTGCCAAATTACTGGTGACCAAAGTTAGATCAAGAGCAGATGTATTCCCTGTTCGTACATCTATTCGCGTTCCTTTACCATTATTCATACAGACCATATGTTTGTCATCCATTAACTCCTCCAATACATACCCATTTACATCATTCCTCACACTCCCCCACAATGTATTGTGAGCATTGAAGTCTCCACACAACACCACTCTAATCCTGTCCAGGCCTTCTATTTGCATCAACTTCTCTCGATACAATTTTCTACAGGGATTATAGTCATTAATCACCGCCATCTCACCTTCCCTAGTCCAAATTTCAACAGACACATACTCTTGGTCTTTTCCTGTACCTAGTTCTCTAAAGGGAACTCCTTCTTTTATAAACGTTGCACATCCCCCTCCACTACCTTCCTCTCTATCACATCTAATACTCACATATCCTGGGATCCTGAAGTCAAATCTCGCTCTAAGCCACGTCTCTTGAATACACACAATTTCAGGTTTACGAAACAGATTATACTTTTTTAGCTCTTGCCCATTTGACAACAAGCTCCTAGCATTCCATTGCAACAATAAAATCATTGTGATTAAAAACCGACTTACTTACTGTCTCCCTGGTCTTGTTTGATAGTACAGTTCTTTACTCACCTCCTCCCATGAAAATCCACTCAACCCCAAATTGCATTCTGCTGCTTTTATAATGATTTGTGTTCTTTCTGATTTTGATTTTACCTCCATAGTAGAGTTCATCACGGCTACTATGAAAGTGACCAACTTCCTTATGTCCAACTCCACCACACTTTTCTGGCCTACAGCCTCCACCCTCTGGCTTACTTCTGCTCTTTCCACACTTGCTCTTCCTCCCTCTCTGACACTCCTGACAGCGTCTGCATACGTGATATTTTGTTGTGCTCGCACCTGCTGTATTTCTCTTTGCTTCTTTAACTCCTCACACCCCCTAAATGCCACACTATGCTCCCCACCACAATTGCAACAGTGTAGCTTCTCCTGACTACATTCTGCATATTCGTGATCCTCACCACATCTAGCACACTTCCCTTTACACACGTTTGCTGTATGCCCATATCTCTGACACTTATAGCATCTAAGCGGCCCTGACACATACTCACGAACATTAAAACTCAGAAAACCTACAGACACTTTCCTCGGCAATACCTCCTCCTCAAAGTCTATTAACACAGACTCAAAATCAATCCTTTCCCCATCTCGATTCACTTTTAGACGTCTCGCTTCATTAATCTTTGCCCCTCGTAGATTTGATTTAACTTCTTCCATTGACATTTCGAGTGGCACTCCTCCGATCACCCCTTTTTTCCCTTTACTACCCGCTCCTACAATGCTAGCACTCAGTACCCGTCGCTGCTCTATCACTTTCAGCCCATATGCTCGCTCCCTCTGCTGAATATCTTTACACACAATCAACAAGTTCCCATCCCTCAACACTTTCGCCAGCAGGATATCCCCCACCTTTTTCCTCAAGACTGTAGTGAGCCTAATGGGATTCATTGTTGCAATTCCTCCCTGCTCCCCAAACCTCAAAATAACCTTATGTTCTAAGGCTATCGACTCCCTCTCCACTCTCTCTCTCCTGTATGCCTCATTCTCCCCCTCATTGCTAGCTACACTTCCCTGCACCCCTTGGCTATGTCCCAACGTCATCAATACGGAGTTCAAACTGCGTTAATTGTACATAGCGATAGTGCCTTTGTGCCTAATGGACGTTAAACCATAAGCATTAATGGTTTACAATCATGTTAGCAATGCATCAACGCAAGAGGGGAAACGTTAACGCTAATATTTGTGTGTTTTTTTATTCGGAGAGAACGGTGGGCAATAATGAAGAGCACTCACTTAACTGTTAATACACTGTTGTAGCTTTGAGTTACTACGTATAAAGCTAAGCGTTATGTTGTCGTAGAAAGACAAGTGTAGCCGACAATAACTAATCTGTATCTGCAGTAACTGAATCACAAAACACGTAACACAAGCATCTTACCGTGACCGCAGATCGTCGCACGTGTAGTACTGTCCAGTAAAAGAAATGACGTGACTTCTTCTTATAAAATTTTCCGGCAGGCGGTACACTGGCGGAAGTGACGTAACAGGGGCTCCTGATGGAGGTCACGTGACAGGGGCTGAACAGGGAGGTCTGCGAGGGGGGGGGGGGGGGGGGGGGGGGGGAGTCTGCAGCCAGACTCTCTTGGAAGTAGTAGGGTCATTCTGCGGCCTGCAAGACAGAGGCGTGTCGTGAACTAGGTGTGTAAACTATGCCTCCAGATCCATATAGTCTCATTAGAAATTCCCAGATACCCCTAAAAAGCAACAATATGCTGTATTATTAACTGTGAGCCACGACTTCTGACTGCTGAGCCGCGACTCACAGCTCCTGAGCCGCGACTCACAGCTCCTGAGTCAGTGGTTAACGAACATGGAGAGCTATATAAACACATACCAGATGATGAAGAGTGTGTAACATACTGATTGCTTGTAAATATATGCCTCCAAATCCATAATGTGTCATTAATAATCCACAGATTTCCCTAAAAAGCAAAATTGATAACCGGGCCGTGGCTCAGAGCGCCTGAGTCACGCGAGTCACCGGAATATGCCGTGAGTCGCAAATCGTGCTTGCTCTTTCTGCAAATATGGGCGAGTTCTGCTAATCTCCCGGTCTCCGTGAAGTCCCATACGCTACTGAGCACAAGCCATTCATTTGAATAGGGCGCCATCTTGGATCACCGGGGCTTGAAAGAAGTATTGACACAAACTTCATTTTGATATTTTTTTTCTTCAGTTAGACAGCAAAAAATAATGTCATGTTTAAAGCTGTAATTGTTTCCGTTTTAATAAATAAAAAAATCTTACATCATGGTTGTGTTTTTTCTGTATTATCACATATGGTCCACGCTTTAGATTAGGGTACTGCAAAATAGTGTAATAAGCAGCTTATTAACATATTTATAGGCATATTGTTAGTGGCCTATTAACATGGTATCAATAATAGTTTAATAAGCAGCTTATTCATATATTTATAAACATATTCCTCCTTTAATAAGCATCTTACTAATTACTTATTAAATGCTTAAAAGCATATAAATAGAACAAAAATTTGAGCAGGTTTTTAATGTTTATAAGCACATACAAGCAAATTGTTAGCATGTTACTAATGCCTATTAATACTTAACAAGCACACCTTAATATAAAGCGTTACCTCTTTATTTACAAAACTTCAACAAGTCCCACACACACTAATGTCTAAGGTTTGGAAGTGCTTTGGAAAAGGGAACTCCCAGGAAGCAGCAGGAGCTTATAGGCGGGGCCCAAAACAACACATGTAAAACACATGTGACACTTTATACCTTTATACTTTCATAAACACATTTCTAAACATTTGACCCACTCACACATCCTCACAGTTTCAGTCTGGACTCTTCCTTTTCTGGTACTTGGTCTTACTCATAGTAATGTAACTGGTGACACATGTGTATCCATAGCAACATACATGTGACATTATGAGTGACATCATTTTACAGCAATTAACCTAAAATTAACACAATATCTGCAGCGAACAATAAAATACTGAGATTAAAACCATCAATAGTTAAACGCAGGTTTGCACTCTTCATTTCTGGAGCTAAATCATTCACATAAATTGCAGATAAAGTTGGAGAGAAGACAAACAGCCTCAGATCATTCACTGCTCACAGGCGAACAGAGCCTTGTGAAGGGATTATATACATTTATACAAATATCCAGTAATGCTACATTTAATTCACTTCTATCCAGAAACTGTTTATCCAATCAAAGGCTTCAATCATCAAAACAAAGTTTAGTTTTGCTGCAGTCTGGCTCGCACCAGAGGACAGAACATAGATGTGCTCAATGCTCTGTTCTTCCTAAATCCATTCTGCTCATCGACCAATATCTGATGTTGTTGAATGTTTAGATCCAGAAAACAATGATTCTACTGCACTTATCAGGCTGCTTCCTCTGCTTCAGTGGATTCTCTGCTGGAGAAGATTTGGGGATAGGCTTCATGCTCACCCTCGCCGCCCTTCTTCCCTGAACGTGTTTTATCACAAACACAGAAGGAAAATCCAGCCACAGACGACAAAAGGACTAAGACAAGCTGCAAGAAGAAAACACACTTCATCCAGCATTCAAAAAGAAAAGAAGAAGTGAGGAATCTGAAACAGCAAACACAAATATAAACATACATGAACAACATGATTGGGACGTGTCATAAACAACACGACTGTTGGCTCTTGGAGGAAACAAGGAAGTAGAGGAAAGGCCTGTGGAAGGAAGTGAACACTGTCCTCAATAAAGCATCAGAAGACAGACTCTGCCTCAATACTGTGGAAGTCATGGAGCAGAAATAACACACATGAAAGAACTAAACTACTGCTTTATCCATGTGGGGCCAGAGCTGCATCAACCATTCAAAACAACAACAACTCTCACAGGTTCTGAGTCCAACACTGAAAAAGAAGTCCTAGACATTGTTCAAAGCATGAAAACAAAAAGGTCACAAGATCGAGACGATGAGTTTGACGTCTGCACGACCAAAGAAGTCATCAGTGACATTTCCCGGCCCTTAACTCATATATTTAAGCTAACGTTCTCTACTGGATCATTCCCATGTCTAATGACAACTGCAGAAGTCAGACTCATTCACAAACCAGGAGACAAACTGCTCTAACTAGAGCCCAACTCTATCTTATCTCTATGTTCCAAAATACTGGAGACGCTCTTTGTAAATAGAATGGAGTCATTTATTGAAAAACACAACATCCTAACAATCAATATGGATTTAGAAAGGACAAATCAACTGAACTTGCATTATTGTCTGGACTAGTTTTCCTCCTTTGATCTTCCTTCATGGTCCCAAACAGACGACATATTTGTATTCATCAGTTCATTTCTTTGAATGAGGGCAGTACATATGAATGTGTCAGAAACAGCTTCAACATCAAGATGCTGGAATTAGCACAAAAGATAAAATGCATCCTTTGTCCTAAAGCGGCAGAAGAAACACATGTTTAATATATATGCTCTGTATGTTCATGGGGAGGCTGCACCTTTTTACTTCTTTCTCCATTTAGAGCCCACCACTTGGAAACACAAATACATTTGTACAAACACATTGATATTGTAAATATACTAAAACACCATTTAGGGCAACATAACATGTATAAGTCAATATTCTGTACTATAACAGAGTGGGGACATTTTTTTCCTGAACTAAACTGCAGATCAAACCTCTGTCTCCTTCTACATCACGTCACTTTGAATCTTACAGCTAATTTCCACAGTAGGCGTTAACGGCGCGTAAGCGTTTACTGCGCGCATATGCGCACATACTCGGCTGTATCTACACTGGCCGTGCGCAGGTCCGCTGCTTTTGAAGCTGTCCCTGTGTAGTCTATGGAGCAGTGTAGAGGACAGTACAGAGGACTGATGTAGAGCAACACAAATCACATGCATGTGTTTGTCTTCATGGTCTCTGTGCGCTGGTCTGACCAGACACGGGACTTTAAGAATGGAAAAAAACAATGTCCAGAACACTGTAAAACCTGCTGCTCCTCCGTGTGTGCATTTCCTATGTGTTTTGACTTGGAGACGCGTTGCAGCGTGCACAAAATTAGAAATCCATCCTAAATTAGGCGCAGCCTCGCGTCATATGCACATATTACACTAGTAGTGTAAATAGTAGTGTCACCATTGGTTAACATGGAAAAATGTTACGCGCGTATAACGCGTACGTACTTTAACGCCTCCTGTGTAAATTAACAGACTCAATGCAACTTTAAAGGAACCATAAGATTTTCCTTTCAGACAAAAACCTGATTTGTCCAAGTCTCCAGGCTCAAAGTAAAGATGTTCAAATCCACAATAAGTGTTTGGTCTGTAAAGCTCAGCAGCTGCAGCACAGGGTAAAGACTGAAGTGTGATCCTGTAGAGCAGGGGTGCTCAATACATCGATCGCGATCTACCGGTCGATCACAAAGGTAGTATTGGTACTCCATTTATGCATTTGCGTGTAGACAGAGATAACCGGAGTTTTGCGTGACCGCTGCTGAGAGCGGTTCACTGCAACGGACATCCTCGCTCCACATCAGAGAGCAGCAAAGTGAACAGGCAGGACTAAACCAGGACTAAACCGGAGGACGGGGGTCAGTGCTTGTAAACATAGGTCTTCACCCTGAGTTTCTACATGACTGTAAGTGCCGCTGCACAAGCACTGGCGTCAGCATCTAAGCTCCGCCCACTTCTGTGGTTTTTCTCCAACGCAGGACGTCAGAGGACCCACATGTTTGAATGTGATGAAAACGCAGATGCTCGGTTATGTGTGGATGCAAATTCTTTCATAAATCATGCGGTTTTGCATCTACATCAAGATACATTGTAGACATAAAGAACCCTCAATATATTTAGAAATAAAATATATGTTTTGCATTTTTGTAGTAGGTAGATCATTTTGACTTGATCATTTTATAAATAGCTTGCATGCTGAACAAGTGTGAGCACCCCTGCTGTAGAGTCTGACTCTGGGTTCACATGATGCAGCCTCAGCTCTGTCTCCTTCACTTTGTTCCAGATGCTGCGTCTTCACACCTGCTTCTCACAGGTTTTATTGTGTTTATGAAGAGATGACCCATGAGTAAAAGACTTTCCACACTTTTCACAGACAAATGGTTCCTCTCCAGTGTGGATCCTCTGATGCACTTTGAGAGAACCACTGTGAGAAAAACTCCGATCACAAACGTCACAGCTGAAGGATTTTTCTCCAGTGTGGATTCTGCTGTGGCTCTTGAGATTTCCTTTTCTAGAAAAACATGTTCCACACTGATCACACTCGTATGGTTTTTCGAGAAATCCAGTGTGGATTCTGCTGTGGCTCTCAGTCCTAGTGCAAGTGACTTGTTGTACAGTCTGACAGCAGTGGGGATAAAGGCCCTGCGGTAGAGCTCCTTCTTACACTGAGGGTGCCTCAGTCTTCCACTGAAGGAGCTCCTCAGCTCCTCTACAGTTCTGTGCAGTGGGCGGGAGGTGTTGTTCATGATGGAGGTGGCTTGACAAGCACCTCCTGTCCCTCACCTCCTCCACAGAGTCCAGGGAGCAGCCCAGAGTGGAGCTGGCCCTCCTGACCCACTTGTTCAGTCTGCTCCTGTCCTGCTCTGCTGAGAGCAGCGTTAGACTCAGGTCTTGCTTCAGACGTCAGGTCTTGCTTCAGACGTCAGGTCTTGCTTCAGACGTCAGGTCTTGCTTCAGACGTCAGGTCTTGCTTCAGACGTCAGGTCTTGCTTCAGACGTCAGGTCTTGCTTCAGACGTCAGGTCTTGCTTCAGACGTCAGGTCTTGCTTCAGACGTCAGGTCTTGCTTCAGACGTCAGGTCTTGCTTCAGACGTCAGGTCTTGCTTCAGACGTCAGGTCTTGCTTCAGACGTCAGGTCTTGCTTCAGACGTCAGGTCTTGCTTCAGACGTCAGGTCTTGCTTCAGACGTCAGGTCTTGCTTCAGACGTCAGGTCTTGCTTCAGACGTCAGGTCTTGCTTCAGACGACAGGTCTTGCTTCAGACGACAGGTCTTGCTTCAGACGACAGGTCTTGCTTCAGACGACAGGTCTTGCTTCAGACGACAGGTCTTGCTTCAGACGACAGGTCTTGCTTCAGACGACAGGTCTTGCTTCAGACGACAGGTCTTGCTTCAGACGACAGGTCTTGCTTCAGACGACAGGTCTTGCTTCAGACGACAGGTCTTGCTTCAGACGACAGGTCTTGCTTCAGACGAGTCAGGTCTTCTTGCTTCAGACGTCAGGTCTTGCTTGCGGCGCCAGTGTTGGCGAGATTCAAAATTCAAATGTAGTAATACAGGTCCGCCAGCAGAATGGCGCCTCACAGACGTTTTAGCAGAAAGTTTAACTTTCAACATTTGCGGTGACTTGACCAGGATATGTCTATTGGACACTCATTTATACCGTTTAATCAGCAAAAAAAAAAGTGGATTTGAGGGTGACGCTAGTCTAAGTAAATGTGTTTGTTTTGTGTAGTCTTGTTTACCTTCCTTTGATCACCAGCTGAAATGTTCCTCTTGTTTTATGTTAATTTAGTCTTCAACATGTCTTGCTGCTATTATTTGACCTTTATGTTAATGTTTGACAAAAGTTATTGGCTAATCAAAAACGAGTTAATAAAAACAGTTTTATGTGTTTTTGTGCTTTTGTGCTGTTTTACATGTACACGTGCCTTGCGAAAGTATTCGTCCCCCTTGAACCTTTCAACCATATTTGTCAAGAATCAACAAGTGGACACATCGTGAAGTGAAACGAAATTTATTGGAAATTTAAACTTTTTTTACAAATAAAAAACTGAAAAGTGGGCGTGCAATATTATACGGCCCCCTTGCGCTAATACTCTGTAGCGCCACCTTTTGCTGCAATTATCAGCTGCAAGTCGCTTGGGGTATGTCTCTATCATTTTTTTCGCACATCGGAGGACTGGAATTCTTGCAAACAGCTCGATGCTCAGTGAGGTTTGGATGGAGAGCGTTTGTGAAACAGCAGTCTCAGCTCTTTCCACAGATTCTCGATTGGATTCAGGTCTGACTTTGACTTGGCCATTCTAACACTGGATACGTCTATATGATATTCAAATTATATATATTTTTTAGAACAAATATTAGGCAGCCCTTAATATTCTAAATGTATTTAATGACTGTAAATAAAATGGTTAGCTCCCAAAGGGGTCGCTGTGACGTGGCTAGGCGGATAACAGCTAAGCTAGCTAGTTCAAAAACTCTCTCGAACTACATGAAAACTGAACAACAAAGAATTCTGAGCATCAGCGGTGAGTGACCCATTTATACCGAACCTAAATCCATAATCAGATCCTCTTCAAATGTGTCCTAAAATGTTCGTTTCATGTTAATGATTCCGCGCTAGAGGAAGTAGCCGCAGGTTAGCCTCTCTGCACAGACCATGGATCTATAACACAGACAGGCTCCTGCTGAAAGCCTGTTGTACTTGCTGAATAATGTTAGGAGCTGTTTAATAAATGAAATATTCAAATATATTTGAATATTTAAAATACTAAACAAACAAATTTCGAATGATTTTTGTACAAAAGTCAAAGACCTATTACAGATTGGTGCAGTCACGATTTAAATTCACTCATTTCTGTTTTTCCTCGAGGGAATCAATGAAAAAAACTACTCTGGGCATGAAGGCCAAACAGCTGTAATCATGTTTAAACAAGAGAAAAGTCAGAAAGGTGGTATATAAATAAAGATTACTTACTTCATTGGAATAAAACTACACTTTTTATTACATGGATTTATACATAATTCTCCATGTTTCAATGAGAAATATAAATGAGTAAATATAATTTACAGAAAAAACTGTCAAGCAAAGCACCGCAACATAAGGAGCGACTGTATGGGAATGTGTTAGTGCCCAGAGTCAGAACTAAACATGGGGAGGCTGCTTTTCAGATTCATGCTGCTAAAATCTGGAACAATCTTCCTGAAGATGTGAGACAGGCCTCCTCTCTGACAATGTTTAAAACCAGGTTAAAGACATTTCTGTTTAGCTGTGCATACAACTGAGGGATTTTATATTTTTAGCTTTATTTTTAATGTTCTGTGATTATTTATGATTTTAAAGCTTTCTTGTTCAGCACTTTGAGTGGCCTTGTGTATGAATTGTGCTATACAAATAAACTTACGTTGCCTTGGCTTGCCTACATAAACGCCCACTCAGACAGGTTAGCCTTTTGGGGTCCGGATCCCTGCATGAAGCAGTGTAGTTAGTGTTAAGGAGCGTTCAGACCAAAAGCTTCAAAAAGCTTTTGACGCGCGTCAGCTGACGCCGAGTTATTTTTGTGTCATTTTGGTGCTTCAAACTTTTGACGCGAGTGACTCCGGTGGGAGGAGCTTCTCTGTTGCCGGTGTAGTCCAGAGAAGATGGCGGATTTCCAAAGAGCAGCTTTCCTTTATTTGTTGGTCAAATCCATACAACGTCATCGTAGGGCTTCTACACAACGTGTATGGGTTCACAGCATACTTCAGAGGCGTGCAGTGTTTGGTGAGTTTCACCATTTACTCCAGGAGCTGCGTATGGACCAGGCTCGCTTTCAGCGGTACTTCCGAATGTCAGTAGCCCAGTTTGGTGACCTGCTCACCCGCATCGGAGCTCGCATCGCCCGCATGGACACCAACTACAGGCGCTCGATTCCCGCGGAAGAGCGCCTGTCTATCTGCTACAAATACAATAGGAGGGCGACAGTAGCTCAGTTGGTAGAGCATTGGCCTTTGAGCCTGAAGGTCGTGGGTTCAAGCCCACCGCAAGACCTACTTCACGACTCCCACTGATGACTGCTGTCGTTTGTCCTTAGGCAAGACACTTAACCCCACTTTGCCTGAAGCTCCCACTGAAAGATCTCAGCTCCTGTGGTGGCAGCCATCTGGGACGACCTGGTGGAGGAGTTCATGCCTGTGCTTGGAGAAGAGGAGTGGAGGTTGTCTGCTATGGAGTTTGAGGAGCTTCAAAAGCTCAGCTTTGCTCAGCTTCGGCGTCAAAGGGATTGTTTTGATACGCGAGCGTTACGCGCGTCAAAAGCTTCAAGTGAGCGCGTATTACTTGCGACTCTTGAAGCTTTTGACCATTCACATTCAGCACCATTCACTTTCAATGCAAACCTGATGCTTTTGACGCCAAAGTTAAGTCCGGTCTGAACGCCCCTTTAGAAAAGCGCATATAAAACGGATGCATTATTATTATTACACTAAACAATATTTTTGAAAAACGAATTTAGATATTCCAAAAATTGCAGAACCTGATTGGTCCGCAGCTGAAGAATCACCCATATATAAATACAAAGGTTTACAAAAGGACTGAGAGCCACAATTTTGAAAAAGCTGAATGAAAAGGATGCACAGGACTTACACACAGCACAGAGCAGAGAGCAGAGCAGAGAGCAGGAGCACAGAGCACAGAGCAGAGAGCACAGAGCAGAGAGCACAGAGCAGGGAGCACAGAGCAGTGAACGGCTTAAAGCTGCTGTACCTAACTTTTATAAATGCATGTTGTACGTCCTGCTGTGACAGAACTCAAAGAACATGATTTCAGTTCAACACAACATTCAGTTTCACTAAAAAAAACAGATCTAAAATCTCTTAAAAATGTAATGTGTGCTTTTACTGAACCTTTACTTTTATTTCCTCATGAATAATCCAAGTTGTGAAAACGTAAAATCAGACACATGTCTTCATCCTCTGAGAAAACATCTGGTGCATATTTGTAAGATCCCAGTGAGTCACTATTGGACTCTTTGGGCTGAGAGCTGATTGGCTGAGTGAGGGTGGTCCTCTCTTTGTCACTTTTCTGTCTGAAAAAGCTGATCTACAGATGTGACAGAGGCCAAACACACATGATGTATAATAATAATAATAATGAATGTTATTTTTAATGCACCTTATATTTCTAGGAAACCCTGAAGATATTGATGAACAGCTGCGTTTGAGGCTAAATAACGATGATGGAGGAGACAGATTTAACCTGTGAGAGCATGAGAGAGAGAGGATCTTTTATTATTGTATCGTCTGTAGTTTTTAAAGACAGTGTAGAAAAGTCCAACCAGAGACATTGTCACAGATAAACCTCAGACACGTCCTTTACAAATCTGTATCACATGAATGAATGTTGAACTAAGTCTACAGCTGAGAGAAAACAGTAAGTGGAGAGGACAAAGGACAGGCTAACGACTAGCTAGCATTAGCTAGCATAGCATTAGCATTAGCATAGCATAGCATTAGCATTAGCATAGCATTAGCACTAGCATTAGCACTGCACTAGCATAGCATTAGCATTAGCATTAGCATTAGCCCCGACACAGGATCACTCAGATCTTGGCACAAACAAAGTTAAAGCTGGAATCCCCGAGGCCCACGTGACTCAAATCCACAGTCTGTTAGTGGACAATAAAGAGTTTAAAGTCTTGTACTTACATCTGTCTCTGTGGGAGTCTGTTGTAGATCCAAGGAGGGACTGAAGGAAAATGCGGCTGTGGGAAACAACAAAAACACTCTCTTGTTCTTACTTCCGGGTCTTTCCTCCCGCAGGAAGCAGTTGGCTGTGACCACGTGGTACACAACACATGCACAACATGCTCAGCGCTTTCAATAAATATGTATATATATATATTATATATGTTTATTTATAAAGTAGAGATCAAACAGACTCACAGAAAAGTAAATGAAAATCCAAGTTATTCATAAAAATAAATTAACTCAACCATAAAAATCCCAAACGAAGGAGCCACAAGGTCAGAGGTTGATCCACAATGTTTTCATGAACCCAAAGTGCTTCTGTGACTGACAGTGTTTCAAAGAGTCTGTTAAAGCTGACGGCTCCTTCAGAGATACCAAACCCAGGCTTTGAATGAGCACATTTACATTTGTGATCAAAAACACAGCCACAACACTGAGATTCTTCATGAGTAACTTCTCGTCTTTGTCTCCAGTAAAACTCCACAATTGATGTCCTGATGATGAAAGTCAATAATACACACATTATTACTGTAAGTCCAAGAGCACAAACTATCCCAACATATGTTTGAATGAACTGAGGAAAAGTCTTCTTCTGTTTCTATATTGGTTCAAAAAACACAAACTTCCTCTTCAATATTACATTTGGAATGTAACAAATCTGTGCAGGACACTCACTGTTCAATAACTTCAATCTGACTTCTGTGGCTTTGGCTGAAACAGGAAATGTGACGAGATGGAAGCCGCCCAAAGACGTTCTAAAACCATGGGAACATTTAGGATAAATGTAGACACACAAACACACATATCTGAGCTGTGAGAGAGTCCAACATTTGAGCTGTTGGCTTTTATTTCATATTCAAACATTAGTATTTGTGCAAAAACACTTTCATCATGACCCGTTATTAAACTCATGTAAACATTAGCATGCTAGGCCCGGTGGATCACTGCATTCTTTTCAAAATATTAGAGGAAACAAGGCTTTACTTCAGCTTCATCACGTCACAGCGTCAGAGTCAGAGTTTGAATATCTTTTTACTCTTACAACTTGTTTGCACCATGAGCCAAAGACAATTCATAGTTTGTTACTTCTGTTACTTACAACAGCAATAAAATAATTCTGATTCTTATCTAAAGATGTGACGGAGGCCAGAAAACACAGGTACAAATGTGTTTATAGTAAACTGTGCCAAACTTTATGACTGTGACTCTCTCCTAATCTCATGATTTATCAAAACTATTGTTTAGTTTTAAAACGGACGTGATTCCACCAGAAAAAGTCAGACTTAGAACCTTAAAAACTCATGCAATTTAAAGTGTTTCTCTTGGTTATATAATATTTATAATTTAGTTTTATGTAAACTCAGGGTTTTTTTATGCACTATTTTAATATTCTACTTTTGTTTCTTGTAAACATATTTGCTCAAAATAAACGTTATTATTATTATTACTATTATTGTTATTCTTATTATTAAAGTCTGCTTTTTAATTAAAACCAGTTGAAGTCATTCTTTGAGGCAATGGTCCTTGGTAATATTTTAACTGTTTCCACTGTATTCACAATCTTGTTTCTTTTATTTTGGGGCGATAGGGAACATTAACGTCAAAAACATGTGAAAAGTTCCCTGTTTGTCTGAGAAGAGAATATTATTCATGATGCAGCGTTTCTTGATACTTTGTCCTCCATAAAGCGTTGCTCAGACGTACATCTGTTCAAACTGTTCCTTATGGAATAAAGATTTATTGTAATAACAAATGTTGAGCATGTTTTTAATCTGCTCTTGTAAAGCTCTGAGTCATTCACCACTAGGGGGCGCTAGCTGCATGTTGGTAGAGCCGCAGCAGCCTCTCTCCTTTTATGTCCCTCTTTAATTCAGTCTTTACTTCAGTTTCTCTTAAGGCTCGGGCTTTGAGAGACTTTATCAAAAGAAACTTCAAACTTTGACAAATTAATGTGCCACAACTTCTCTAGAAAACTAAAAAGGCTTTAGATTTACATTACTGACATTTATGAAAGATTTATAACTTTAGTAAATATTGATCTTTATAATAACAGACTGTGAATAAATGTGTGACTCTGACTGTCCACAGAAACGACAGAGCGTCCGGCGCCTTAACTCTGAGTTGTGGAGGTGATTCTAACACGGTCATGGATGAATGACACATGTCCTTCCACAGTCACTAATCACCAATTCAATCCTATTGTGACAGAGTTGTGCAGAGTGTTCAGGTTGAGTGACGTGTGTCGCAGCTGCGCAGTAAGGCCTCATGTCCTGGGACAGACTGACAGCTCCACATCAAAGTCACACTGTGCTTTTCATGGTTCTCCTCATGTTCTAATCCTCTGTTCTTGACCCGTGTGAACGTGTGAGTGTCTGCAGAGCGGATCAAACAACACTCATTATACATTAGACTTTATATAAACCATATATCTGTGTTTGATAATACGCTAGAGTTTAGTTTTAAGATCTGTAAGAACTGCTGGTTCTTTCGCTGTTTTATCCTTGTCTTTTAACAGATAATCCAGAAGTCTATTTTGAGATTGAAGTGTTTTGTCCTTGTTGCTCCATGTAAATATTCTTTCAGCAGGATCAGTTTGTCTCCAGATGTTTACCAGGTTTAAATTATTGCAAATGTTTTCAAATATGTGATAGTTTTTTGTTCATGTGAAGGCCATCTGTCAATGCTGTTGTCATGAAACAAGTTGAAATCCTCGCCCCCTTTATTTTTCTCCCAGGAGAAAGAATGATTAACATTATCATTATAATAGATCCATGACATTTTCCCACAGAGAACCGTCACGTGGTGCGGCCGCGGCTTCGAACGTCACCACATACGTCATCAACACCCGCCTCGACCCACGCTTCCAAAAAAAACTCCCTTTGATTCCTCGGTACACACTTTGAAGACTCAGCACATCACTAATGTAAGTACAAGACTTTAAACTCTTTATTGTCCACTAACAGACTGTGGCTTTGAGTCACGTGGGCCTCGGGGATTCCAGCTTTAACTTTGTTTGTGCCAAGATCTGAGTGATCCTGTGTCGGGGGCTAATGCTAATGCTAATGCTAATGCTAATGCTAGTCGTTAGCCTGTCCTTTGTCCTCTCCACTTACTGTTTTCTCTCAGCTGTAGACTTAGTTCAACATTCATTCATGTGATACAGAGTTTGTAAAGGACGTGTCTGAGGTTTATCTGTGACAATGTCTCTGGTTGGACTTTTCTACACTGTCTTTAAAAACTACAGACGATACAATCATAAAAGATCCTCTCTCTCTCATGCTCTCACAGGTTAAATTCTTCTCCTAAATCCAGGGATCCGCGGAATTTTGACCCTCTGAAAATGTCATGTTTGTTAAATGTATAAATCCTTTGTAAAGTTTGAGGAGGGTCTGCACTAGTAAAGCCCTGAGGTGGCTCTGGGGTGGGCTCTTTGTTGTGGCTCTTTTGGCCTCGGAAAAAAAAAAATCTCTGCATCGTTTCAATTCGCCTTTCTGACAAAACTAACTAGAACAAGAGCCACAGACTCTGACAAATGTAAATAAAAACGGCGTGTAGCAGCAGCAGCGGTGATGGTATGTTCCCCCGAGAGGGAGAGGGAGCGCAGCCGCAGGAGAGCGCTGCAGTGTGGGGCACAGTGTGGCCAGAGATGGAGGCGCAGACCATGGAGACGCAGACCATGGAGACGCAGACCATGGAGACGCAGACCATGGAGGCGCAGACCATGGAGACGCAGACCATGGAGACGCAGACCATGGAGGCGCAGACCATGGAGACGCAGACCATGGAGACGCAGACCATGGAGACGCGGACCATGGAGACGCAGACCATGGAGACGCGGACCATGGAGGCGCGGACCATGGAGGCGCGGACCATGGAGACGCAGACCATGGAGACGCAGACCATGGAGACGCGGACCATGGAGGCGCAGACCATGGAGACGCGGACCATGGAGACGCAGACCATGGAGACGCGGACCATGGAGGCGCGGACCATGGAGACGCAGACCATGGAGACGCAGACCATGGAGACGCAGACCATGGAGACGCAGACCATGGAGACGCAGACCATGGAGGCGCAGACCATGGAGACAATAGCGCTGGAAAGTCTCGTCCCAGAAGCACGTCCATAGTTCGGACACAAACAGACCTCCTGCTGTTTGAAGAGGCTGTTTAATTGAATGGTACAACATTATCTGCCTTGTTTTCGGCTGTAATCATCAAAGTTTACGTGACGCATGCTCATTTTTTAGGTTTCCCAAAGACCTACTGAAGATGTGGGAAAAGCTCTGCAGTTCTGATAAAAACATTTTGTCTGATTTTACAGACTGTTAGCTTGAATGTGTATTCAGCTTGTTCATAGCTTGTTCAGACCACGCAGTAGACGCACATTCTCTAAATTACAGTGTTTAGCTAGTGGCGTTTTGTGTAAAGTTCTTCTCCAATACTGCAGCTCTGCAGCGGCTCTGTGTCCAGAGACTTTATATAACAGCAGTATGTGTTCATGGAGGTGCACCATCAGTTTATTTTATTATTAGACTGTACTTCCGCATCAGCGAACGTGCTAGCTGCGCTACATGCTAGCTGTGCTAGTTTAGTCACTGTAGAATGACAACACGGGCTGGAGGCAGATGTTCACAAGCACACACAGAGACAGAGAGGAAAGTGTCAGTCTAAGTTGTTATTTGTGACTGAAGATTATTTTTTCAGTAATCTAGGCCTATGTTCAACATAACTGTTCTTAATTCTAAATATTTATTTTCATTTTTTGCTAGAAAAGCCCTCTCTCTTTAGCTTAAAGCCCTCAAGTTTACATTGTTTACTGTATTCTTTCAGTTACTATAAACAAGTATTTTGGGTGAACTTTATCGTATTCTATTGAATGCTAAACATCAAGTTTTTTAATCTGAAAGAAGAATAAGATGTATTTTCAAGGCTTCAAGGTTTTATGCCTTTGAAGTTTAAGAGCAATAAATATTTTGTTAAGGAATTCATGTTTTTTCACTCAGATATGTAAATCAACACAAAACACCCAATGTATACATTGCTCAGTGTTTCCCACACATAGGCGCACCGCCACAGATTTGAAACCGACCGCCACACATTGCGTTTCGTTATTAACCCTCCAGGCGCCACAAGTCGACAAGCTGCTGTACTGTTTAAAACGGCCGACTGTGTCGAACATTGTCATAATTCATTCAAGCTCCCTGCCACTAGTTGGCAGACATGTCGGAATATCTCCCTGCCCCCAAAAAACTTAATGCTGTCATACAAAATGTTCGAGCAAGACCGCGTTGAATCAGTGGAGAAACCATAGCAAAGCGAATGCAGCTGCAGCAGCGTGTGAGTGTTATACCTTATCAAACACTAACTTTAGACACTTTGCTCAGATTCAGTGAGAACAGTGTTTCTCAGAGTAGTTCTGTCATGGTCACCGTGCCGCAACCTCCAGCTTCCGCTAAAGTCTCCGCACATATCGTGCCTCCCGTCATCACCAGGACAGTAATGTGTTGGAGAAGCATTATTCTTATGCTTGTTAGACAAGAGAGAGAGAGCAGGGGAGACTAGAGAGAGCGGGGGAGACACAGGTGCGCGCTTCACCTGGAGGGGCGCGCCTGTGTTCCCCCCCCCCAAACATACATACACCGCCACACATTGCTTTCAAATCTATGGGAAACACTGTTGCTATTAGTCAATTAATGGAGATAATCGAATCGAAGTCGAATCAAACTGAAATAATTAATCGTTAGATTAATCGATGCATCGAAAAAATTATCGCTAGATTAATTTTTTTTTAAATCATTTATCCCAGCCCCAATCAGCAACAGCCCTTCAGGTCATAGTAGCAGGGGTGGAGTAGTCTTTGGGTGGAGCAGGACAGGTCACTGGGTGGAGTAGCCGCTTGGATTGGACCATATTCTCAACTCTAGTCCAAAGTGAAGTGCTAAATGCTTCATTAGCATTTTTCAAAAAGTTAGCATTCCTCCAGTGGATTTTATCCTGATCCGCTTGGTTCGAACCATGAATCCTCTCCGGTGTATTTTATTTTTTTACACTGGTCTGGACCAAACCATGAACACTGTACTGCAGCAACATCTCAGGTAGAAAAAGGCAAGAAAAATACAATTGTTTCAGAGCTACTTCTACTTGCAGCCGTTTTCCAGTGCATTCAAAAGTATATATATAAAAAAGGTTTAGCCGCTGTGGACTTCAGAAGGCACTTAAATGAGTTAGCATTTTTTTTCAGATTTTCCTGTGTGTCTAATGTTTTTCTTTCATAAACATTGTTTGTCCTAACGACAAGAGTAGTGCAAAACCAAAATTCTCTGGCTGTCTTTCGCACATTTTTAAGAAAATGTGCCTCAGGGCTGAAAGCTGATGTACAACATGCATGTATAAAAGTTGGGTACATCAGCTTTAAGCCGTACACCGAGAGGAACATGTTATCCTCTCACAGCACGACTCCTGCTTCAGTCCAGAGGCTCTGTGTTCTCTGCTCTGTGTTCTCTGCTCTGTGTTCTCTGCTCTGTGTTCTCTGCTCTGTGTTCTCTGCTCTGTGCTCTCTGCTCTGTGCTCTCTGCTCTGTGCTCTCTGCTCTGTGCTCTGTGCTCTCTGCTCTGTGCTCTCTGGATTTGAGGAGTTTTAGAGTTTTCCCTGAAGCCAGAGCAGACCAGTCACATCTCATCATTGTGGCTGAAGTGTGTGTTTGTCCTGACAGACTCTGCGCTCAGGTCTCTGTCCCTCCACTCTCTCCTCTCCCTCTATCACCTCCTCTCACTGTTCCTACACTCTCTTCCTCTTCCTCCATCAAACTGTCCCTCTTCTCCCTGTCTCTTCTCTCTCTCTCTCCCTCTCCCTCTCCCTCTCTCTCTCTCTCTCTCTATCCCGGCCTGAAGGTTGTTCTCCTGAATCTGTGTGGGCTCTGGATTCCAGCTTCGCGTCACTTTTTCTTATTCTTAAATCTTTAGTGAACGTAATTTACAATATTATTCTAATTCTAATAATGTTTACATAACTCTCTCTCAAAGTTGATAAGGCTTGTGCATATTTTATTTATTTTGTTATTTTCTAATATTTGGACACGCAATTGAAAACTAGAGTTGTCACTGTAGCAAAATACATGTGGGTCGTATTTTGGGCTGAAGACACTTTTTTTATTCATATTATATTACGTATGTGTTGTACTAATGACATGTCTTTGTTGTGTTTGTGGCAGATCTACAAAGTCCATCTAAAGAATGGGGCTCACCTGTGATCAGTGTGGAAAGACCTGCAGATCTGCTTCCGAACTTAAGAGACACTACACAACTCACACTGGAGAAAAACCATACGTGTGTGATCTGTGTGGAACAGGTTTTATTACAAAAGAAGGTCTCAAGGTCGAGAAAAACCCTTCAGCTGTGACGTTTGTGGTCAGAGTTTTAGACATGAGAATACTCTCAAAGATCATCAGAGGATCCACACAGGAGAGAAACCATTTGAGTGTGACGAGTGTGGAAAAACATTTAGGAGAAAATACCTGCTCTCAGTCCATCAGCGTGTCCACACAGGAGAGAGACCTCACCAATGTGACCAGTGTGAGAAGACTTTTACACATTTATCTCACCTCACTGTGCACTACAGAATCCACACTGGAGAAAAGCCATTTGTCTGTGGAGACTGTGGGAAGGAGTTTACTCTCTTTTCAAACTACAAAAGTCATGAGAGAATTCACACTGGAGAAAAACCATTTGCATGTGACCTCTGCAGTAAAACTTTTAGAACTGCAGCAGAGCGCACAGTTCACCATCGGAGCCACACTGGAGAGAAGCCGTACGAGTGTGATCAGTGTGGAACATGTTTTTCCACAAAAGGAAGTCTCAAGACCCACAGCAGAATTCACACTGGAGAAAAACCCTTCAGCTGTGACTTCTGTGGGCAGAGTTTTACTCGCAGTGGTTCTCTCAAAGTTCACCAGAGAATCTACACTGGAGAAAAACCCTTCAGCTGTGATGTTTGTGGTCGGAATTTTGCTCATAGTGGTTCTCTCAAAGATCATAAGAGGATCCACACTGGAGAAAAACCATACGAGTGTGATCAGTGTGGAACATGTTTTTCTAGAAAAGAACTTCTCAAGCTCCACAGCAGAATCCACACTGGAGAAAAACCATTTGTCTGTGGAAAGTGTGGAAAGTCTTTTACTCGTGGGTCATCTCTTCATAGACACATGAAAACCTGTGAGAAGCAGGTGTGAAGACGCAGCATCTGGAACAAAGTGAAGGAGACAGAGCTGAGGCTGCATCATGTGAACCCAGAGTCAGACTCTACAGGATCACACTTCAGTCTTAACCCTGTGCTGCAGCTGCTGAGCTTTACAGACCAAACACTTATTGTGGATTTGAACATCTTTACTTTGTGTCTGGAGACTCGGATACATCATGTTTTTGTCTGAAAGGAAAATCTTTTGGTTCCTGGCTGCATCAAGACAGAGTGGGGACATTTTTACTATAATTCCCAATAATATTTTATGGACATATTTTGACATTATGGGGACATTATTATTCAGTGGTTTTGAAGCTAAACTGTAAATAAAAACTATTGAAGAAGCAGCTGAAACAATAGTGAGTCTGGCCACACATAAGTGTGTGTCTGTGTCTTTGTGCGGCGTCTCTGAGTGTCCACAAAGCTCTATATAAGTCCCATGTTTTATTATTGTGTGATCCATGTGTCTTTAAGGTCATCACAGTCACATGCTGAGTTTCTACTGTGTGTCTTATTCTTGCTTCATGATGTAAATGACGTGGTTTGAGTTGTTGGTGAATAAACGTGTGTACAGTTGTGTAGCCGCTGTTGTGTGACATTCATATATTGTGATGTTTGTTGTAGAAAAGCACACACACAGTTTGAGCAACATTAAAGGGTGGTTCTAAGGCTGATATATGAACATGTTGGAATCATCACACACAGGATTCTAATCCCTCAGTTCCACATTTATGAAGGAGTATGGCGCCCCCTGCTGCTGTGCTGCAGGACTACAGTCACACTGAGAGGCACATTTGAAAGTGAGTGTCTTTGGCTGAAATTGTGCATTGAATGTATTTAGAGAAGGCCTCGTTCAACAACAGAGACATCACTCCTGAGTCCTGTCCTGTCCTGGTCCTGATGAACATCTGAAAGCATCAGTTACACATTTGTGACGACGTTTCTTATCTACAAACTCAGCAGCGTTGGAGCGACAGTGAGAGCCAAAGAACCATCATAAACCTGTGATGGAAGAATAACTGCTGTCAGCTGCTCAACGAGGACACTGCTGTAGGATCTGGGACATGCTTGGTCTGAAATGGACTTTACCAACTGTGTGTGTGTGTGTGTGTGTGTGTGAATACTGTAGAGAATAAGGACGCACACATTGTACATATGTGAGTATAGTTTTATTAAACGTGTCATTTTCTTTTCTATCTTTATTTCTTACTTTGTTGAATTCATCTTTCTCTGTTCTCGTCTCCAAATATTGTGTTTCCTCAGTGTTGGAGCCCAAGCTTTCCCTAGCTTCCTGAGAGTATGATTAAAAAAGTGTGAGGCCCCGCCCCCTGAGAGAGTGCAGCTGTAAAGAGACGCAGCAGAGACACAGATGAAGAACAGACTTTAAACCTCTTTTATTCACCTGTGGATCTTTGATCAGACTTTAGTGTCGTGCTCAGACTGAGCTGCTCCTTACAGCAGTCTGTAGAAGTCGGGGATTTTCCACTGGATGTTTTGGTCTAAGGTGGGAGCAGACTTCTCTACTGTCTCCATGGCGACGCTGAGGAGAGCTTCTGTGTTCTGCCTTGGTATAAAACCATGTGAACGCTGTGAAGCTCTGGTCGTGCGGCTTACGCTGTGAACCAACAATAAAACATGTCTTCTGCTGAGACTCCATCCCAGACTCTGCATCTGAGCCTTTTCTTCAGTCTTCAAGAATATTTACTGACTGGAAACACATGAAAGTGAAAGTATTTATGGAGACCACATTAACGCTGGATACAGGACTCTTTTCTGCATCAATAACACACGATGCTTTTCCCGACAGAAAGACTCTTGTAAAAGTAACAAGACAACAACATGCTGTTTTTATCTTATTCAAACATGTCTTTAAACATGTGACAAAGAGCTCTGGGACTCTTTGGGCTGAGAGCTGATTGGCTGAGTGAGGGGGGTCCTCTCTCACTTTTCTGTCTGAAAAAGCTGATCTAAAGATGTGACAGAGGCAACATGTAGAAACTAGTGACAGAAGATATAAAGTTATATGATCAATGACGTCATGGAGCAGTCTGGTTACGTTTTACTGGAAACAAGGTTTCTTTGATAAATAAATGTGTTTTTAAATTGATGCTTTTCCTGACTTGAGATTTAATCATTTTAAAACTATCACATTGTAAAACCTTGAACTAAACAAAGATATATATTATAAAAACATCCATGACATTTAAAATAAGTCAAACAAAAATGGATATGAGAAACAAGTGCACTGCGCCATCATGTGGACAACACGTGTATAACAGGCTCAGTGCTTACTATAAACGGAGAATGTGGAGAGTTGTGATGTCACATGTGTTTCTTTGTTCATGTCTGTGCTTATGCAACAAGTCAACGTTTGTAATAAAAACAATAATAAATGTGTTTGTTGTAAGGCGTAGACACGATCTGGAAACTTGACCTGGAACAGACTTAAAGCAGAGACATGAAAGGCACCGAGGCTGTGGAGGTTCAGCTTCACAATCTCGGCCAGAGCACTAAAAGTCCCTTACGTGCACAATCTCGTCGTGCTCCGGCTCCACACGAGGAAACGGCTGGCCAGGCCCCTCCCTGAAACGGGTCTCCCACAGTAAAACTACTATATTCCGTATGCCCGACCGGAGCATTAAAACGTTACTTACGGACACGCTGCGTGTAGTCAGCGTAATGCTCTGGCTTCCCATGGGTCCTCTGTGCAGGTACTGCTGGCTGCTGCTGCCGTCCTCTGTTGCCTCCTCTCCTCGGTCGCCCCAAGACCTCCCTTGACGACAGCAGTCATCAGTGGGAGTCGCGAAGTATGTCTTACGGTGGGCTCGAACCCATGAACTTCAGGCCCAAAGGCCAATGCTCTACCAACTGAGCCACTGTTGCCCTTTTTTTTTCCTTTTCGCCAAAAATAAATAAATAAACGGTGTAAATGAAAAGAGTGAATCCATCAGAGGCTTTGAACTGTGAAGAAGTGCTGTGTGCATTTTTAATTAATGTCATTGTTATTTTCACTCTGAATTATCATAAGCAACTGCCTGAGACACAAACACAGAGACACGGTTACAAATGCAACAGTTACCATAACAACAGTTATCATGGCAACGGTTGCCATAGCAATGGCTACCATGACAATTGCTGCCATGGCATCTAATACCATGGCAACTGTTACCAGAGCAACGATAACATTACAACTACTTAACTCATATTTAAGCTAACGTTCTCTACTGGATCATTCCCATGTCTAATGACAACTGCAGAAGTCAGACTCATTCACAAACCAGGAGACAAACTGCTCTAACTAGAGCCCAACTCTATCTTATCTCTATGTTCCAAAATACTGGAAACGCTCTTTGTAAATAGAATGGAGTCATTTATTGAAAAACACAACATCCTAACAATCAATATGGATTTAGAAAGGACAAATCAACTGAACTTGCATTATTGTCTGGACTAGTTTTCCTCCTTTGATCTTCCTTCATGGTCCCAAACAGACGACATATTTGTATTCATCAGTTCATTTCTTTGAATGAGGGCAGTACATATGAATGTGTCAGAAACAGCTTCAACATCAAGATGCTGGAATTAGCACAAAAGCTAAAATACATCCTTTGTCCTAAAGCGGCAGAAGAAACACATGTTTAATATATATGCTCTGTATGTTCATGGGGAGGCTGCACCTTTTTACTTCTTTCTCCATTTAGAGCCCACCACTTGGAAACACAAATACATTTGTACAAACAGATAGAAAATTGGAAATACACAATTTGTAAAAATGCTTCAATAGTTTTTATCTGCAGTTTAGTTCAGAATAATAATGTCCCTCTCTGTCTCCTTCATTACATGTCAGTTTGAATCTTAGACTTGATGCAGCTTTAAAGGAACCATAAGATTTTCCTTTCAGACAAAAACATGATGTATCCGAGTCTCCAGACACAAAATAAAGAGGTTCAAATCCACAATAAGTGTTTGGTCTGTAAAGCTCAGCAGCTGCAGCACAGGGTTAAGACTGAAGTGTGATCCTGTAGAGTCTGACTCTGGGTTCACATGATGCAGCCTCAGCTCTGTCTCCTTCACTTTGTTCCAGATGCTGCGTCTTCACACCTGCTTCTCACAGGTTTTAATGTGTCTATGAAGAGATGAGCTTTGAGTAAAGGACTTTCCACACTTTTTACAGACAAATGGTTTCTCTCCAGTGTGGATCCTCTGATGATCTTTGAGATTACCACTGAGAGAAAAACTCTGATCACAAACGTCACAGCTGAAGGGTTTTTCTCTAGTGTGGATTCTGCTGTGGGTCTTGAGACCTCCACTTGTGGAAAAACATGTTCCACACAGATCACACTTATGCGGCTTCTCTCCAGTGTGGCTCCGATGGTGAACTGTGCGATGTGCGGCAGTTCTAAAAGTTTTACTGCAGAGGTCACATGCAAATTGTTTTTCTCCAGTGTGAATTCTCTCATGACGTTTGTAGTTTGAAAACTGAGTAAACTCCTTCCCACAGTCTCCACAGACGAATGGCTTTTCTCCAGTGTGAATTCTGTAGTGCTCAGTGAGGTGAGATAAATGTGTAAAAGTCTTCTCACACTGGTCACATTGGTGAGGTCCCTCTCCTGTGTGGATCCTCCGATGAATTTTGAGAGTATTCTCTCGTCTAAAACTCTGATCACAAACGTCACAGCTGAAGGGCTTTTCTCCAGTGTGGATTCTGCTGTGGACCTTGAGACCTTCTTTTGTAATAAAACCTGTTCCACACAGATCACACTCGTATGGTTTTTCTCCAGTGTGAGTTCTGTAGTGGGTCTTTAGTGTAGAAGAAAAGCGGCAGGTCTTTCCACACTGATCACAGGTGACCCCCATTCTGTAGATGGACTTTGTAGATCTGCAACAAACACAGAAAAAAGCAGACAGATATTATTAGTCACCAGGACGAAACACAACCAGACAAGTTTTCAACCCAAACTTGAACTGAAGTAAACCTACATCATTAAAGTAGATCAGGAGAGTCAAACTCATTTAGCGAATACAAAGTCCTGCAGTCAGTTTCCTCAATGTCCTGAACCTGTTGATGGAGGACTATTGTCTCTTTGTTAGGTCGGTGCCAGGGACCTGTTGGGAAGGGTCTGGCACCAGGTGTTTGTTGGGGACCTCCTTGGACGCCCACTCCCTTTTCCACTCTGATTGGACGGTGAAGTCAGCTGATGGGGGGGTTCTTCCAGATGGGGCGTCTGGATGGGAGCCGAGCAGGGTTGGAGATTTCTTTGTGGATTGGTCGTGGGGGGAGTCTACAACCTTTTGGAGCATCCTTTGAGTCGCTGCTGTTTGCCGGATGTGTGGAGGTGCAGTGTTTGATAGAACAGGGAGCCAGGGGAGAGGTGATGAGTGAATTGTACCAGTTTTAATTCTCATGGTTGTGTTGAGCTGGGAGTCCATGAAAATAATTTCAGATTGTCTTCATTAAGTTGTGTGTAGTTAAACAATAACACTACAAGCACATTTAGACTGCATCTACAGAGCCATACAACAAATTTAAGTCACAACCATATTGGGATTGAACAAAATACAGAAACTCTCAAATACCTTATTTCTCATTTTATATAAGGTTATACAGTATATGGCAGATTTGATTGTCTTTTTTGTCTTAAAAAATAAATAAATCAGTTTGCAGATTTTGATGTGATTAAAATTTTATAATGACATTTGCCTTTACAATATGTTTATTTTCAACACTAAAATTCAAGACATTGTGAAATTCAATTTAAAAAAAAGATTGACAATTACTTCTATCAGATTTAGAATTTGAAATGAACTCCAGTCAGAGGTGAGATGGCCGAATTGTGGAAAAGTTCTGGAGCGATTTGTCAGCTGCTTTGATGCTATCAAGACCTTTCTGAATGAAAAGGGCAAAAACAATATCCATACTTTGAGGACGAGAAGCCCCACCCGCAATTCACAACGGAGCACTCTGAGGCATGTTTGCAACTCAAAGTAACTAACTACAAGCCCCAGATCACAGAACTCAAGCTAAGCAGCGCCAGGGATCACACTGACTGTCTGCTATAGGCATCTGATCATTTGATGTTGCCTCAGCCTACAATAAGATAAGATATACTTTATTGATCTCACAAAGGAGAAATGTACATGTCACATCTGGCATGGATAGAAACACTCAAGATTTGTGCAAAAAGAAAGAAATATGCAAACATGTTAAATGCAGAATATATTATGTACAATTAAAAAGTGGGAATCATGAAACAGTGTCAATAGTAGTGCAGGTTTTTTCAGTCCTAGTGCAAGTGACTTGTTGTACAGTCTGACAGCAGTGGGGATAAAGGCCCTGCGGTAGAGCTCCTTCTTACACTGAGGGTGCCTCAGTCTTCCACTGAAGGAGCTCCTCAGCTCCTCTACAGTTCTGTGCAGTGGGCGGGAGGTGTTGTTCATGATGGAGGTGGCTTTGACGAGCACCTCCTGTCCCTCACCTCCTCCACAGAGTCCAGGGGCCTCCTGTCCCTCACCTCCTCCACAGAGTCCAGGGAGCAGCCCAGAGTGGAGCTGGCCCTCCTGACCCACTTGTTCAGTCTGCTCCTGTCCTGCTCTGTGCTGCCCAGGGCACAGCACACAGCAGCGTAGTATATGGCAGAGGCTACCACAGAGTCAAAAAAAAAAAAGTCCTGAGCAGAGGCCTGCTCACTCCGAAGGACCTCAGCCTCCTTGGGAGGAAGAGGCGACTTTGGCCCTTCCTGTTCAAATCTTCCTCTAAATGGGCGTAGCCTGGAGGACTAAAGGGGGCGTGAACGAGACTGGGCTGTTTACATTGCTCTGGGCGGTTGATTCTTGACAAAACATTTAATTTTTATATCTTTATGTTTGAAGCCTGAAATGTGGCGAAATGTTGAAAGGTTCAAGGGGGCCGAATACTTTCGCAAGGCACTGTATATATGGACACACTCACAGATTGTATGTGTAAACAGGAGCACATGTATAAAGTCTGATTTGTACCCCAGAGAGACCAGAAAGAGAGCGGAGAGAGACCAGAGAGAGACCAGAGAGAGAGCGGAGAGAGACCAGAGAGGGACCAGAGAGAGAGACAAGAGAGAGTGACCAGAGAGAGTGACCAGAGACCAGAGAGTGACCAGAGACAAATCAAAAAGAAACCAGAGAGAGAGACCAAACAGAGACCAGAGCGAGACCAGAGCGTAAGACCAGAGACAGAGCAGAGAGAAACCAAAAATAAACCAGAGAGAGAGACCAACGAGAAAACAGAAAAAGAGACCAGAGCGAGAGACCAGAGAGAGACACCAGAGAGAGACAAGAGAGAGATATCAGAAAGAGAGACCAGAGAGAGACCAGAGAAAGGCTCAAACACATGAGAAACTCCTGATGTTTCACTAAATACAGTCTGCTCTGAACAGGACTGTGCTGCTTCCTTCACATTCCACAGGAGCCAAGGCCAAGGCCGAGGCTGATAACGGACTCTCTCTCTCTCTCTCTCTCTCTCTCTCCCTCTCCCTCTCCAAGGTTACAGTATGTAAAAACTCCATTCTGTTCAACTGTGAAAAATGTCGTCCCGTTTTTCTCCTTTTTATCCCCAGCTCCAGTTGCTGATGTGCGGCTCTCCCCTGGAAGAGAGGGGGGAGGCCGTTACTAGTTACCACAGCAACACTATGTATTTAATGGATTTAAAACTGACATTAGCAGATTAATTAATATCCATTAAATGAACAGATAAACAATGCACTTTTCTAGCAGCTTTTGGCTAATGCTAACACTAGCAACACACAGAGACTCACCGACCGATGATCTCACGGAGCAGCGTCTGCGGAGGGAGTGCAGCAGTGTTCTTCAGACTATCACTTCTGTCTGTGTTATCTTCATACACACACACAAAGTCACACACACACACACACACACACACACACACACGGGTACACACACAAACATAAAGATATAAAATTGTATTTTTTGTCATGAATCAACAACACGTGAGACACAATCATGAAGTGGAACGAAATTTATTGGATAATTTAAACTTTAACAAATAAAAAACTGAAAAGTGGGGCGTGCAATATTATTCGGCCCCTTTACTTTCAGTGCAGCAAACTCAGTCCAGAAGTTCAGTGAGGATCTTTGAATGATCCAATGTTGTCCTAAATGACTGATGATGATAAATAGAATGCACCTGTGTGTAATCAAGTCTCCGTATAAATGCACCTGCTCTTTGATAGTCTCAGGGTTCTGTTTAAAGCGCAGAGAGAACCATGAAGACAAAGGAACACACCAGGCAGGTCCGAGATACTGTTGTGGAGAAGTTTAAAGCCGGATTTGGATACAAAAAGATTTCCCAAGCTTTAAACATCTCAAGGAGCACTGTGCAAGCAATTATATTGAAATGGACGGAGTATCAGACCACTGCAAATCTACCAAGACCCGGCCGTCCCTCCAAACTTTCATCTCAAACAAGGAGAAGACTGATCAGAGATGCAGCCAAGAGGCCCATGATCAC
The DNA here is from genome assembly GCA_964034765.1 of Knipowitschia caucasica. NCBI lineage: Eukaryota > Metazoa > Chordata > Actinopteri > Gobiiformes > Gobiidae > Knipowitschia > Knipowitschia caucasica. Next base: position 2,041,937 of record OZ035825.1, read on the forward strand.
TCTGGATGAACTGCAGATAACTACAGCTGAGGTGGGAGAGTCTGTCCATAGGACAACAATCAGACCTGCACTGCACAAATCTGGCCTTTATGGAAAAGTGGCAAGAAGAAAGCCATTTCTCAAAGATATCCATAAAAAGTCTTGTTTAAAGTTTGCCACAAGCCACCTGGGAGACACACCAAACATGTGGAAGAAGGTGCTCTGGTCAGATGAAACCAAAATCAAACTTTTTGGCCACAATGCAAAACGATATGTTTGGCGTAAAAGCAACACAGCTCATCACCCTGAACACACCATCCCCACTGTCAAACATGGTGGTGGCAGCATCATGCTTTGGGCCTGCTTTTCTTCAGCAGGGACAGGGAAGATGGATGGAGCCAAATACAGGACCATTCTGGAAGAAAACCTGTTGGAGTCTGCAAAAGACCTGAGACTGGGACGGAGATATATCTTCCAACAGGACAATGATCCAAAACATAAAGCCAAATCTACAATGGAATGGTTCACAAATAGACGTATCCAGGTGTTAGAATGGCCAAGTCAAAGTCCAGACCTGAATCCAATCGAGAATCTGTTGAAAGAGCTGAAGACTGCTGTTCACAAACGCTCTCCATCAAACCTCACTGAGCTCGAGCTGTTTTGCAAGGAAGAATGGGAAAGAATTCCAGTCTATCAATGTGCAAAACTGATAGAGACATACCCCAAGCGACTTGCAGCTGTAATTGCAGCAAAAGGTGGCGCTACAAAGTATTAGCGCAAGGGGGCCGAATAATATTGCACGCCCCACTTTTCAGTTTTTTATTTGTTAAAAAAGTTTAAATTATCCAATAAATTTCGTTCCACTTCACGATTGTGTCCCACTTGTTGTTGATTCATGACAAAACATTTAATTTCTATATCTTTATGTTTGAAGCCTGAAATGTGGCGAAATGTTGAAAGGTTCAAGGGGGCCAAATATTTTCGCAAGGTACTGTATGTTGTTTTTATGCATGCATTTTAAATCACCGGTCCTTGGACCTTTCCCTAATTACCCACACCTGTTTTTAATCCAGACAATAAATTGGGGGCGGGCACTGCAGAACAGGGGAGAGAAGGACGGAGGCCAGCCAGGGCGAGGGCAGGACCAGAGGGGACAGGCGGCCCGGAGGGGCCTGGAGCTGTGGCCCGGCCCGCCAGGGTGAAGGAGATGGTACCAGCTGTGGCGACGGACGAATGGACACTATAAACAAGAGAGACCAAAACCCTGGAGGAGGGGCCCCGGAGCTGACTGACGCAGCAGCGCGGATCCCTCAGGTGTGAGCACAGGAGCAGTGCAGCCCAGAACGACCTTAACCACCATGCGTAGAAGGACCGTGTTTGCGGTGGGCGCTGGCCATGTGACCTATGGCTGTGACCAGTAGGAGGTGACGACCCTGGTCCCTGATGCCTCAGCCGGAACGGGGACCCCCAGGCTTTTGGATGAGCTTTTAACACTTTTAGCCTTATTTTAATCCTTCCTTTTAGCCTCCTCTTTTTACCTGTTTTTTTTAAGCAAATCTATTCTTATTCTATTCTTACATGTTTTATTGAAAACCTTATTTTTCTATTTTTTTGCGCTGTATTGATCAGACCCCCCCCCTCAAGACACTTTAAGCGTGTGACACTCACGCTCAATTGTTATGAGCTCACGCTCAATTGTTATGAGCGTGATAGCCCCACATGTGATGGACTGGCTGCACACTATGACAGCTGCTTCTCATACCTCCAGGAATGGGGCTCTCCATTCACTGAGCTTTCATTCAAAGTGTCTCTCCTGGACACTTCTAGAGCATGCACCAGAGTGGGATGAGGATGATTGACATCAGTGAAACACAGCTGTTTGATGAAGTCACTTCTGACTAGGGTTGGGCACCGAGAACCGGTTCCTATTTGGAACCGGTTCCTAAAGTGCGGTTCCGGAACCGTTAAGAAGACGTTTGTATTTTGATTCTTTTTTCAATTCCTAAATGCCGGATGCGGCCCCGCACAGCGGCGTCGCGTTTCAAAAATGCTTAGCAGCTGTCCACCCAGCGTAATAAAGCCAGGGCTTTATTACGCTTTGTGAAAAACTCAGTGAATTAAGCTCTTATGAGACGGCGCGCTCGTGTTTGCATCCACATTTAGCTTCAGCCACACCGTTAACTCCTGCCATCGCAAAGAAACCTCTCAACGCTTGTATCTTCACATTTTCCGTAAAGGAAGCAAACATTTATCCGTCAAATGACTAATTCAGATATTATTTGGTTAAGTTAGAGTCCAGACAGCGAGGTTTAACGGGCGTATTGACCGGTTGAACACTCGTGCTAGCCCGGTGCAGTTTCCCCAAACTCACGCTACATCAGTTTCATCACTCGCTTTACAAACACATCCAAAACTGATGTTCCTTACCTTAAAGTTACTGGTCAGGCCCTTTGTAATGATGAAGAAGGGAAACACGCTGTCCACCTGCCGAGGACCGCAAAATGTCCTGCTCCTCCTCCATGTAATAATCCGTAAAAAACTCAGAAAACACGATGCACGAGTCCTTGTGCTTTGGTCAAATCTGTCAGTCCGTCCAACAATAATCCTCCAGTATTCTCACTTTAGCCGTTTTTCAGCGGTTTACAGAGACGTGTTTACATTTCAGCCGCTCTGAGATGATGGTGGGCGGTGCCACATAAACACCGCTAAGCAAAGCATACAGTGTGTGTGTGTGTGTGTGTGTGTGTATGTGTTCCTTGTTTTTTAATTTCATTTGTTTTTATGTAAAGCACTTTCTGTTGCCTTATGGCAGGAAAAGTACTTATGAAATAACATTTGATAAAAAAAATTTTTTTTTTTCTCTCCTGCACCTCAAAGAATCGGAATTGAGAATCGTTTAGAACAGGAATCGATAGTGAGAATCGGAACCGGAATCGGAATCGGAAAATTGCAAACGATGCCCAACCCTACTTCTGACAGAACTTGCACATCAGAAAAGATCAGACAGTGGACCACAACCTCAACACCTTCAGATGAACGCTGGGAAGACATTTTCACACATTTTAAGCACAATCATGTTCAATTCAGAAACATTTGTTACAATTTACGCATTTTCTCAATGGTATGGTTTCATGAACAATACATGGACTGATGAGAGAAACCGGGGCTGGACACTTTGAAAGCACTGCTCTTAACTCGTTACCTTTAAGTATAGTTGCTCTGAGTTCTATACGAGCATCAGTGAAAACCGTTGCCTCTTGAAAGAGGTAAGCTCCAGCATGAAACACTAGAGTCAGTAAGTCTGTTCAGGGTAGTGCATTATTGCTCGTTTTATTTGTGCAATACCTTTTGATATTTCTAATTAAGTAAATGATTACCTGTTTGTGTTTTGGCAGCCACACTTTATTTAAGCCAACCAGTATTGTTTAAAATAAGCAATCTTATTGCCAACAAGTTCATTCAGGAGGCACAGGTAAATGTCTATAAGCTGTACTACCTCATTTGACTGCAAACGTTTGCCTAGTTTCTGGTGAGAATTTGTCGCAAATTTGATTTTTAGTTATATTAAAATGTCCCAGTTTCTCAATTTGAAAATTTGGTCACCCAACATTGAATTGAACTAATTTGGAGACTTGTGTGAAACTTTGAAGCAACTGTGGTCAAAGTTAAACTCATCATTCCAACAGTTTGCACAAGGCAGAACTTTCCCACTACTTGTTATGGTTTGTCTGAAGGTTGAAGCTGCCAGCACTGTAGAAAATACTGATAATATTATCTCCATTCCTCCATGATGTATAATACCACCTACATTCTGTAACATCTGTTTGTGCTCGTCTATCGTCGACAACATAACATGTCTTCTGTATGAATTAAAGACACGAACCCAGACGATTGTCTTTTTCATCACTAATGCTAATGCTAGTAGTTAGCTCCGTTATCATCCTGTTTCTTCTGCTCATTCCCTGAAGATCATTTGTTCAGACCTCTCAGTCACACTATTTATTTCCGATAGTTTAGTGAACTGTGAAAACAAATGCATAGAATAGACGTTTTTGTCCTCGACAGACACTTGGACTCAGTGCTACAGTTGTTTACATAACAAAGAATTAAATATTCTACATTAAAAGACAACAATATAAACAAGAGGTGAAGTGCTCCAGGAACTGTTGATATTACGGTTAAAGTAAACAGATGAATGAATGTCCATTGAACAGACAGTAAAAGATGCTAGCGGCCTGTGGCTAATGCTAACGCTAACAGCACTAGCATAACACACACTCACCGATCGCACGGAGCAGGAGCAGCTGCGGTGGTAGAAGGAGCTCTACACGGGGATCATGCAGATGTTCCCTCTGCTCCAATCAGCTGCTGACTTTATGAAGCACAAATATCAAAGTGTTTCCAAAGCTGCGGATCACGTCCCCTCCACAAACGAAGCTTCAGTTGTGCAGATGTATTTAATGGTGCAGTTCTGGAGACAGCCGACAGATGGCGCCATGTGACTGTTTCAGTGTGAGCTCTCCTGCTGTGAGCTTTCACTGTTTATTGTTAGAGCTGTTCATATAAAACACTGTTCTGTGGAGAATCATGACATACATCATAAATGCACTTGTATTAGTGACACTAAGATGCCCACGTGACAACCATGTGTTCACTTCAATTCTCTTTATTTACAAAACTTCAACAAGTCACACACACACTAATGTCTAAGGTTTGGAAGTGCTTTGGAAAAGGGAACTCCCAGGAAGCTGCAGGAGCTTATAGGCGGGGCCCAAAACAACACATGTAAAACACATGTGACACTTTATACCTTTATACTTTCATAAACACATTTCTAAACATTTGACCCACTCACACATCCTCACAGTTTCAGTCTGGACTCTTCCTTTTCTGGTACTTGGTCTTACACATAGTAATGTAACTGGTGACACATGTGTATCCATAGCAACATACATGTTACATAATAAGTGACATCATTTTACAGTAATTAACCTGAAATTAACACAATATCTGCAGCGAACAATAAAATACTGAGATTAAAACCATCAATAGTTAAACGCAGGTTTGCATTCTTCATTTCTGGAGCTAAATCATTCACATAAATTGCAGATAAAGTTGGAGAGAAGACAAACAGCCTCAGATCATTCACTGCTCACAGGCGAACAGAGCCTTGTGAAGGGATTTTATACATTTATACAAATATCCAGTAATGCTACATTTAATTCACTTCTATTCAGAAACTGTTTATCCAATCAAAGGCTTCAATCATCAAAACAAAGTAGTTTAGTTTTGCTGCAGTCTGGCTCGCACCACAGAGGACAGAACATAGATGTGCTCAATGCTCTGTTCTTCCTAAATCCATTCTGCTCATCGACCAATATCTGATGTTGTTGAATGTTTAGATCCAGAAAACAATGATTCTACTGCACTTATCAGGCTGCTTCCTCTGCTTCAGTGGATTCTCTGCTGGAGAAGATTTGGGGATAGGCTTCATGCTCACCCTCGCCGCCCTTCTTCCCTGAACGTGTTTTATCACAACACAGAAGGAAAATCCAGCCACAGACGACAAAAGGACTAAGACAAGCTGCAAGAAGAAAACACACTTTATCCAGCATTCAAAAAGAAAAGAAGAAGTGAGGAATCTGAAACAGCAAACACAAATATAAACATACATGAACAACATGATTGGGACGTGTCATAAACAACACGACTGTTGGCTCTTGGAGGAAACAAGGAAGTAGAGGAAAGGCCTGTGGAAGGAAGTGAACACTGTCCTCAATAAAGCATCAGAAGACAGACTCTGCCTCAATACTGTGGAAGTCATGGAGCAGAAAAAACACACATGAAAGAACTAAACTACTGCTTTATCCATGTGGGGCCAGAGCTGCATCAACCATTCAAAACAACAACTCTCACAGGTTCTGAGTCCAACACTGAAAAAGAAGTCCTATACATTGTTCAAAGCATGAAAACAAAAAGGTCACAAGATCGAGACGATGAGTTTGACGTCTGCACGACCAAAGAAGTCATCAGTGACATTTCCCGGCCCTTAACTCATATATTTAAGCTAACGTTCTCTACTGGATCATTCCCATGTCTAATGACAACTGCAGAAGTCAGACTCATTCACAAACCAGGAGACAAACTGCTCTAACTAGAGCCCAACTCTATCTTATCTCTATGTTCCAAAATACTGGAAACGCTCTTTGTAAATAGAATGGAGTCATTTATTGAAAAACACAACATCCTAACAATCAATATGGATTTAGAAAGGACAAATCAACTGAACTTGCATTATTGTCTGGACTAGTTTTCCTCCTTTGATCTTCCTTCATGGTCCCAAACAGACGACATATTTGTATTCATCAGTTCATTTCTTTGAATGAGGGCAGTACATATGAATGTGTCAGAAACAGCTTCAACATCAAGATGCTGGAATTAGCACAAAAGCTAAAATGCATCCTTTGTCCTAAAGCGGCAGAAGAAACACATGTTTAATATATATGCTCTGTATGTTGATGGGGAGGCTGCACCTTTTTACTTCTTTCTCCATTTAGAGCCCACCACTTGGAAACACAAATACATTTGTACAAACACATTGATATTGTAAATATACTAAAACACCATTTAGGCAACATGACATGTATAAGTCAATATTCTGTACTATAACAGAGTGGGGACATTTTTTTTCTGAACTAAACTGCAGATCAAACCTCTGTCTCCTTCTACATCACGTCACTTTGAATCTTACAGCTAATTTCCACAGTAGGCGTTAACGGCGCGTAAGCGTTTACTGCGCGCATATGCACTTTATCCAACAGATCAGTGAGTGGATGCAAAACAACTTCCTTCAGCTAAACAGACAAAACTGAAATGATTGTCTTTGGTCCCCAGAAACAAAGAGAGAGCGTCATCTGTCACCTACAGTCTCTCTCCCTAAAACCTTCAAACAAGGTCAGAAATCTAGGGGTAATACTGGACTCAGACTTAAATTTTAATAGCCACATCAAATCAGTAACATCAGCAGCTTTTTACCATCTAAAAAACATTGCCAGGATCAAAAACATAGTGTCTAAAGCAGACCTGGAGATTCTTATCCATGCATTTGTCTCCAGTAGGTTAGACTACTGCAATGGCCTGCTCACAGGTCTGTCCAAACAGGCTGTAAAACAGCTGCAGTACATTCAAAATGCAGCAGCTCGAGTCCTGACTAGAACCAGGAAGTACGACCACATTAGTCCAGTCCTCAGGTCTCTGCACTGGCTTCCTGTGGCTCAGAGAATAGACTTTAAAACAGCTCTGCTTGTTACAAGTCTCTCCATGGCCTCGCACCAAAATATATTAGTGACATGTTAGTCCCATATGAACCAGCCCGGACTCTGAGGAGCACAGGGACTGGACTCCTGTTAGTGCCCAGAGTCAGAACTAAACATGGGGAGGCTGCTTTTCAGATTCATGCTGCTAAAATCTGGAACAGTCTTCCTGAAGATGTGAGACAGGCCTCCTCTCTGACAATGTTTAAAACCAGGTTAAAGACAGTTCTGTTTAGCTGTGCATACAACTGAGGGATTTTATATTTTTATCTTTCTTTTTATGTTCTGTGATTATTTATGATTTTAATGCTAAACTTTCCTTGCCTTCTTATGCGCACATACTCGGCTGTATCTACACTAGGCCGTGCGCAGGTGCTTTTTGAAGCTGTCAGCACTTTGAGTTGCCTTGTCACATGCATGAATTGTGCTATACAAATAAACTTGCCTTGCCTTGCATTTTCCTATGTGTTTTGACTTTTTGCACTGTGTAAATTAACGTTAGACTCGATGCAACCTTTCAAGGAACCATAAGATTTTCCTTTCAGACCACAAACCATGATATATACCGAGTCTCAGGCTCAAAGTAAAGATGTTCAAATCCAAATCAAGTGGTTTGGTCTGTCAAGCACAGCTGTGCAGACAGGGTTACGTATGAAAGTGTGATCCTGTAGCGCAGGGGTGCTCAATACATCGATCGTGCATCTACGGTCCCCGATCGCCAAGGTAGTATTGGTACACCATTTATGCATATTGCGTGTCGCACAGAGATAACCGGAGTTTTGCGTGACCCTGCGTGAGAGCGGTTCACTGCAACGGACATCCTCCTCGCTCCCACCTCGAGAGCAGCAAAGTGCACAGGCAGGACTAAACCAGGAACTAAACCGGAGGCCGGGGGTCCAGTGCTTGTTAACTTGGTCGTCAACCCTAGTGTTTCTACATGACTGTAAGTGCGCGTGCACCAAGCCACTGCGTCGGCACTAAGCCTCCGCCCACCTTCGGTGGTTTGTCTCCAACGCAGGGACGTCCGAGGACCCGCCTAGGTTGGAATGGTGATGCAATCGCAGCTGTTCGGTTATGTGGGGAGGCCAAATTCCTTTCCTAAATCCCATGGGTGTTGCATGTACCATCACGATACCTTGTAGACCTAAGAACCCTCAATATATTTAGATGCTAAAATTTGTCTTTGCCTTTTTTGTCTTAGGTAGATCATTATGATTGATCATTTTATAACTAGTTGCCATGCTGAAAAATTGTGCGCCACCCCCTGCTGTAGCGTCTGACTCTGGGTTCCACCTGATGCAGCCTCCCCGCTCTGTCTCCTTCCTGTGTTTCCAGAGGCTGCGACTTTCACACCTGCTTCTCACAAGTTTTAATGTGTTTATGAAGTGATGAGCTTCGTGTCTAGACTTTCCTCACTTTTCACAAGACAAATGGTTTTACTCCCAGTGTGGATCCTCTGATGATCCTTTGAGATTAATCCCTCCTCGCGTAAAAACTTTAATCACAAACGTCAACAGCAGAACCGTTTTTTCCTCCAGTGTGGACATTCTACTGTGGTGCTCGCTGCATTTCTTTTGTAGTAAAACATGTTCCACAACTGATCACACTGTATGTGTTTTTTCAGTGTGGATTCTGCTGTGGCTCTGAGCTGTCCTTTTGTAGTAAAAAAACTGTTTGGACACTGATCACCCCGTGTATGGGTTTTTCCCTCCAGTGTGGATTCTGCTGTTGGTCCTTGAGACCTCTGCTTGTTGGCTAAAACATGTTCCCACCTGATCACACTCGTCTGGTTTTTCCTCCAGTGTGGATCTGCTGTGGTCCTTGCAGACCATCTCGCCTTGTGGAAAAAACCTGTTCACACTGATCACACTTCTGCGGCTTCTCTCCAGTGCGGCTCGATGGTGAACTGTAGCCGCCCTTGCTGCACAGTTCTAAAAGTTTTACTACCAGAGGTTCACATGCAACTGGTTTCTCTCCCAGTGTGGTCCTCTGATGTTTTGAGATTACCACTTGCGTACAACTCTGATCCAAACGTCCCAGCTTGCACCGGTTTTTCTCCCGTGGGGATTCTGCTGTGGCCGCTCGAGATTTCCATTGTAGTAAAACTGTTCCCCCACTGATCACACTCGTCATGGTTTTTCTCCCCGTTGCGTTCTGTACGTGTCTTCTAGTGCAAGAAGCACAGCTGCCGGTTCTTTCCCATACCACTGATCACCGGTGAACCCTCCTTCTGTAGATGGACTCTTGTAGATATCTGCCACAAACATCAACCATCAGCCCCTGTTACTGCATATATATCAGGAACTACCAACGTTGCTTAAGCTGCACAACTACAACCCACGTGTCTTTTTTGCTACTTACGGTGACGTGTATCTTGGGCCAAAAAATCACAATAAAATAACATGCAGACTTTCCATTACCTTCCACTTTTGCAACAACATACGGAATTCGACAAAAACATCCCTAAATTCAGGTTGTGTTAACACATTTACACTCATGATACCCACATAACCTACAATCATGTTAGCGGTTTCCTTTCCACAAATTACCCTTATATTACGATATACCCTTTATACATCCCTTTGCATCATCCAGATTCTGGGTCCACGGGATTCACGAGCTTGCCGCCCCCCACTTTCCCCAAATCGCAGATACAAACGAATACAGAACACGTGACGCCCCACCCCGAGTCAGGAGCAAACAGACCCATGCTTCAGGCCGGACTCACGAGGATGGACAGCGACAAGGGAAGTGATCGTAGGGCGGGGTGAGGGGAGCGGAGCGGGCAAGCGGTGGAGAGTGGAGGTACCAGAGAGGAAGGGACCAGATAGAGGAGGGCGAGCGAGGGAGGGCGGCGAGAGAGGAGGAGCGAGGACGGAGTGTGTAAGGGCCGACCCCACAAACGTTTTCTGGAGCAGAGCAGAGTACGGCTCAGCGAGCCCGAGCACCAGGCACAGGCACCGAGCAGCGAGCGAGAGCACAGGCACCAAAGCCAGAGCAGAGACATGCTGTGAGCAGATAGGTCCTCTCTGACTTTTTTTTTATAACAACTGCTCTGGGACAACGGCAGGAAGTCCTAAGTCGCTCCTGAAACAGTTGTTTTGTGCTTTACCATTTTTATTCTCTTGCTTTTTTTGCTTCCTTGATTTTTCTGTTCAACCTCCACACTGGAGGAATGCTCAAACTTTTTGGACAACTGCTAATGAGGCCATTTCGCATTTTATTTGGGACTTCGGGCCAGAGTTAAATGGTCCGAACCAAGTGGGTGGCTCCCCCTTGTGGACCTGTCCTGCTCCCCCCTGCGACCTCCTCCCCTCTGGCGGGCCGTGCCCTGCTGGCTGTTGGCGCTTATTTCTATTCTCTCTTTAAGACATGGTCAATTTTTATTTTTGCTTTTGCTGCCTACCAGAAACACCAGGAATTTCTCCCTACACGATCCTTACCTCATTTCTATCTAACTATTCTACAATGCCGGTTTGTCCGTCCTGCCCTTTCAGTTCACCACACACCCCCCCATTTTTCCCCCAAAAGTATTTTACCAAACTTTAAAATAAACAAAAAACAAAAACCCCCCCCCTGGGGCCGTAATATCCTCCCCGCTTATATCTTCGTGCTAAACGTTGCTCCTAGTGGCCCCCAAGCTTCCTATACGGCTTTTCCGTAGGAATCGTGACCCACCTCTCTTAGAATTCCCCTAACAGTGAGGAGCAGATCCAGTTACAGATCACAACAGCTACTCCTAACGGAATCCCAGCGATCTTCCGAAGAGTTCCTAAGGTTGAGATCTCTGAAGAGTGTTGAGAGGAGGACTTTTCGAGACTTAAAGTTCCTAAGAGCCAACATGGTGGAACTTAGAGGCAGAGAAATATTCTCTACTCGGATGTACGAGGCAGGAGAAATATTCTTTCCTCGGGGATGGAGAGGCAGGAGACATATTCTATACTCTGAGATGTAGAGTCAGGAGAAATATTTCCTATACTCTGCATTACAGTGAATCATGAAAAACGCTGCAGATTGAGTCGTGCAGGCATCCTGTCTTTGTGGTTTATTTAAATGTCAATCATGTGACCAGCTTCTTATTGGCTGGTCAGTGTCACAGCTGACACCATTTTACCCTTGTTCCACAACTAGTCGATCGACAATGGTAAAAGTTGAAAGGAGATCAAATGACCAGCCTGTAATTAATACACGGCAAGTAAATATAACTATTATTGTGTTAATACTGTGCAAGTGGGCCTACATTTCACACATTCAGTACGAATCGGAAATGAATACTTTATTTCGAGCCATGGCAACAAGAAAAAAGGACAACAACCGAATAGAACAAGTACTAATATACAGTTTTGTTTTTTACACACACGATCCAGCTCACAAGGAGTGAGAGAAGTTAAGATGTTAAACTCCCCTCCTCTTATTTCTCATTCTAAATGAACTTAAATGATGTGGTTGCACAGCTCAGTTTATTCTGTGGTATATTTACAGTTTTGGCACCAGTGACTTTTTATAATAACATGAACCTTGACATTGTACAGTTGTATGTCTAATATGATTCTTGTCTATTTATTGTTTCCTTAATTCCTTATATGTCTGTTCCGTCTCAGTCTTTACTCATCCTAAACTGTTATCATTATCGTCATTTTTCCCCCCCCCCCCCCCCCCCCCCCCCTCCCCCCCCCCCCCCCCCCCCCCCCCCCTATCTTTATAATAATAATTTAATTGAATCCAGTGTCTTGTGTTCTGCGGTCCTGATTGGCTAAGGGGTAATCTCTGTGCCGTGTTTCCTGTATCACACCAGCATTCAGCCTGAAAATGTAAATCGATGTCTGATTGCAGTGTGACTGTACAGTGTTGTATGCTAATTTTCTCCTTGACAAAACCATGGACTAAACCCACAACTAGGTTACGTGCTAAAAAAGTTGAACTTCTGGACATGTTGCCACGATGACACGCAAAGAGGAGCACGGTGCGGAGCCCAGGCCTTTGACGAGGGGATTTTCACACAGCACCTAAGGGGACACAGGGGGAACACGGCGGGGACCACTTTGGTATTAACATCAGGAGAGAGTCGCCCCCAACCGCTTTGAAGTTCCCGCATGCCAGCCAAACAAAGGCCGCTGGACAAATCATCAACCCAGGGAAAAGAGCACGTCAGATCTGGATTGACCTTTAAGTGACCATCATATGTCACTCTTTCAAATAGATGGACTCAGTCCTAAGACAAAGGATCGGCTTCTTTATTTAAGTTCATAGGCCAGACCTTTATTAAAGTTACTTTTTTCAATTTAATCTGATTATTTTATTTTACTCCTATTCTTGATAATACCTTATTTTTATGTAATTCATTATGTGCTTATTTAAAATTATACATGTTTAAAGCCATTCAAGTAGGACGCAATGCCGGCATCCATTGTTTTTGAAATGGAAATACAACTATAGCTGGTAGCAATGATTGTCTGTATCTCAGAACAGTACTTCCATATTGGCAGCATTTCTGATGAGTTTAGTAGATGTTTCAAGACTCCGATATGTGTACATATGACTGGAATACCAAAACCAGGATTCTGAAAGAATTGGATTGTTACTGCAACAGCAAAAATAAATTTTGTTTCTAGCTTGTCGTTGGGGAACGAACCCCATAGAGCCCCCAGTCGAGTCAAGTAGAGGGAGGTTTTAACTGAAATCACCAAAAGCTGAGAAAAACAGGCACAAATAAGTGCATCTAACTGTTTTCAAACAATCCAGAGCGCTGCTGCCACCTGCTGGTTCGATTAAACACTGCTGCTCAAGCGAAGTCCCCATAGATATTAATATAATGGGACATCTGGGAACATGAAAATAGAAAAAACGCAATGCCGTATAGTGCGTCAATGGCACACCAACGAAGTTAACCAACAGCTGTCAGGGAATTTCTGCCACTGTGTGATCAATAAAGTGCTAACTTCTCTATCTCCTCTCACGTTCAGTGTGAAGTATCTACACTGGCCGTGCGCGCAGGTCCGGGGCTCTGATCTGTCCCCGGTGTAGTCTATGTAGGCAGTGTAGAGGACAGACGGGCCAGAGGACTGATGAAGAACACTGTATAAAACCTGCTGCACCCTCTGCTAATCGATTCGCTAGTGGGATATCACTCGTGACCCCCAGGTCACACGCCAGAGAGATCAAAATAATTTGCTCCAATCACCAGCCACCTTCCTCTATAAATGCCCCTGCACAAGGCCGCACCCCCTCTTGAACTCTGCCAAGCCGGGCTGGCCTGATGGGCTCGTAGCTAAGGGACTACGCACCTATTCGTAGAACTTAAGTTACATTAAGTAACTATTAATTCTACGTCATGGTGCTACGTCCCTTAGGACTTCGCTAGTGGGACACAACGCGGAGGCCGTAGGAAAATGTACTCCCAGCAGGCCAGCGAAGGGTGATTGGAGCTCCGCCCGAGCAAGGCCCTCACAACGTGAGAGGACTCGGGGCAGAAGAAACAAGCGTGTTACGGGGCCACTCCTACCAAGGATACCCCCACGTAACACAGACCGTAGGTCATCCGTAGTCACAGGACGCCTCTCCCAAGAGCTCCTGACGTGGACTACCAGACCGACCAAACACACAAAAATGTACCGCACCTGTAGGATGCCTCTCCCAAGAGCTCCTGCACCAGGGCGGAAATAAACCGAAGGCCCCCCCAGGGGAGGGACCCAACGGTCTAACTCAGTCCGCTGCACTCAGCACGGAATGGGCCACCGACCGGTCCGACACATCCAAAAGATAAGACCGGACGAAAGAGGAGGACGACGCCCAAGAAGCCGCACGGCAGACGTCCTCGACCGACGCCCCCCTAAGAAGGGCCGTAGAGGCCGCCATCCCACGCGTGGAATGCGACCTGAAACCCACCGGGGGGGCCAGACCCTGCGACTGATATGCCCGCCGCACAGCCGTGGCGACCCAATGCGCCAGCCGCTGAGCCGACAGCGGGGCGCCCCTGTTCTTGGGGCCCAGACACACAAACAGCAGATCACCTGACCTGAATGACGACGTCATGGTCAGGTAATGCCTCAGCATTCTGACAGGACACAGAAGGTGCTGCCGCTCCTCCTCGGGGGAGGCATGCGGCGGCGGATGGAAAGCCCTAATCCTGATGACCCTCGACCTAAAGGCCGACGTGATGACCTTGGGGAGAAAAGCCGGATTGGGCCACAATTCCACCATGCCGTCGTCCTCTCCAAAGGACAGGCAAGACGCATGGACAGAGAGCGCACACAAATCGCCCGCCCTCTTAGCAGACGCCAACGCCAGCAAGAGGGCCGTCTTAAAGGCGATAAACTCGGGACTCGCCTCCGCCGCCGGTTCAAAAGGCGGACCCGACAGCCCCCTAAGGACCACCCTGAGGTCCCAAATCGGAGGCGTTCTCTGGATCGGGGGCCTCCTCATGCGCGCCCCCCGCAGAAAACGTTTAACCAACGGATGAGAACGGGCTGTGAACCCCCCGAATCCGTCGTGACCCGAAGTAATGGCTGCCGCGAACACCGCCAAGGTAGCGACAGCCCTCCCCTTGTCGAGGAGCTCCTGTAGGAATCCCAGGACCCCCTCCAGCGGGCAACACCTGGGATCCCAGGAACGGGAATCGCACCAGACACTGAATAGCCTCCACCTCGTGGCGTAGGCCCTCACAGTGGACGGCGCCCTCGCTCCCTGAATGGTCTCCACCACCGCAGGGGGAAGACCCAGGTCTACGAGGCTCCGCCTCTCAGCCTCCAAGCCCAGAGCCTGCGTCCGATTATCGGGCGTGAAAACAGGGCTCCTGCCCCCTGGACTAGAGCCCCCGGCTCGTCCGGGAGGGCCCAGGGCTCCATCACCGCCATGCCCCTCAGGAAGGGGAACCACCGGGCATGCGGACTGTCCGGAGCCACCAGGATCACCGATCTCCTCTCCTGTTCGATCCTCCGCAGCAGGACCGGCAGGAGACGCACCGGTGGGAAAGCGTACAACAGGCCGCCTGGCCATGATTAATGAGCCAGAGCGTCCACGCCTAAAGGCGGCTCGTCCGCGGCCCTTAAGGCGAACCAGGACGGGCACTGTGCGTTCTCTGCACTGGCGAAAAGGTCGACCACTGGACGGCCGAACCTTCGCCAGACCTCCGCAGCTACCCGTGGGGCCAGGCCCCACTCGTCCTGGAGTGGGCCCCCCCTGGACATCCTGTCGGCTCCCACGTTCCAGACCCCCGGGACGTGGCGCGCCCTGAGAGACAGGAGGTGAAGCGCCGCCCACAGCAGCGTCACCGTCGCCATGCGATGGAGAGCGGGGGACCTGGTGCCCCCCTGCCTGTTCAGATAGGAGACCACTGTGGTGTTGTCTGAGCGCACCATCACGTGTCTCCCCTGCAGCTGCGGGGCAAAGTGCAGCAGTACCCTGTGCACTGCCTCCATCTCCAGCAGGTTGATGTGACGGGCTGAGTCCGACCAGCAGCCTCCTACAGAGCTCTGGCCGAGGACCCCGCCCCATCCTTCGAGCGACGCGTCCGTGAACACCTCGACGTGAGACACGGCGCAGGCCAGAGTCACTCCGTCCCGCAAAAGACCCGGAGTGAGCCAGAACCTGATGTCCGATGCTGCCAGTTGGGGAACCCAGATCAGCCTCCGCCCGTCCCGGGAGGGGTGAAGCCTGAGGCGCGAGAACCACCTCTGAAAATTCCTCATGTGGAGAAGGCCTAGCCGCACCACAGCATGAGCCGCCGCCATCGATCCCAGCAGGGACCTGAGGCGCCGAGTGGGGACTCTGGGGCCCGCCAGAACCTCCCGGGCCAGACGGGTAATATTCATCCGTCTGTCCACGGACAATGCCGCACGGAATGACACAGAGTCTAGCTGCAGGCCGAGATAAATCATGCGTTGGGCTGGCTGCAGCTTGCTCTTCTCCCTGTTCACCACAAAGCCCAGACGCTGTATGTGGGACAGGACCCATTGCGTGTGGCTCACGGCCACTTCTCTGGATGAGGCCAGAATTAACCAATCGTCTATGTAGGTTAATATTCTTACCCCCGCGCGTCTGATTGGCTCCAGAGCTGCTTCCACACATTTGGAAAAAGTCCGAGGCGCGAGTGCGTACCCGAAGGGTAGACGGCAGTACTCGTAATTCCTCTCTCCCACTGCGAAGCGCAGAAACCTTCTGTGTTCTGGGACTATGGGCACGTGGAAGTACGCATCTGTCAGGTCTATGGATGTCATCCAGTCTCCCTCCCTGACACACTCGAGGAGCTGCCTTGTGGACAGCATCCAAAACTGCCGTTTGGAAATGCACTCGTTTAACACGCGCAGATCCAGAATGGGACGCACCCCGCCTGACTTCTTTGGCACTAAGAAGTAAGGGGAGTACAGCCCCCTGGTGGCGTCCTGCGGGTCTACCTCCACCGCTGCGCCTCGACTCAGCAGGGAAGAGACCTCCGCCTGTAGTGCCTCTATCGATCCCCGTACCTGAGAGCGTACTGCCCGTACGCCTCGGAATGGTGGTGGCTTTCGGAAAAATTGCAGTGCGTAACCCCTGCGCAAAGTTTTCTCCAGCCAAATATCTGTCAGTAAGCCCTGCTCCCTGCAGACGCTGTAGAAGTCTGTGAGGGGCGGAACGGGAGCTGGAACACGAGACGTCACGGCCCCGCCCTCTCCTGGTGTTCCTGGCAGGGAGGGGGGGTGGCTGAAAGGGCCGGGGGGGCCCCTGCGTCACACCGTGAGCGCCGGGGGCGGTCACGTGTTCTGCAGGCCCGACGTCATAAGTACGGGACTGCTCACCACACGTGACTCGGCTGCTGTGCCCCCCCCTGGCTCTTGCCTCATGGAGGGGGGGGCGAGCCCCTGGAGTGGGAAACCCCGTGTTAGCCTTGTAGCTCAGAGATGCTAACACGCGTTCGGCCGGAGCACACACTTTATCACTCACCAGATCCCTCCGCCTGCCCTCTCTCCGGGAGGGCAAAACATGAACCCGTGAATCGGAGCTCGTGGCCCGCGTAGCACGCTGCACGCCCTTCTCTGGGGGCTGCAGGCCTAGCGGAGCCACGTTATATGCTCGAGAAGTAACACAATCAGAATTCAGATCATTTGACATGTTACATACCCCCAAATGAGACTCAGACAGCGAGTACTGATGAAATGCCGAACGGCTTTTATTGAAAGGATTCTTCCCACCCCGACCTCCTCTGCCATAGGGAGGTCGTCGGTGGGTGCGTTGGTCCCGCGAGCCTCCCGTGTGCCTGTCTGGGCCCAGGGGCCTCGTCGCTGGGGAACGATGAACCACGGAGCGTGGATATGGTCCGGGGCGCCTGCGGGCGAGCGCTCCCTGCCTCTGTCTCGGCTCCGCGCTGGTGGGCGGGCCTCGCGCCTCGTAGCTAGATGCTGGGCTAAGCTAGCAGAGTCCTTAGCTGCGGTGTCCAGCCTAGTTATCAGCGTCTGCATCTCCGGACCGAAGAGCGACGTTTGGGAGATGGGCAGGTCCAGCAGCTGCCTCTTCTCCGCCTCCCTGATGTTCGCCAGCCCCAGCCAGAGGTGTCTGGCCCCGACTAGTGCTGCTGCCATCGTGCGGCCGCCATCGACAGCTAGCGCCTGGCACATGCGCAGGATCGCCGCTGAAGTGGTCCTCGCCTGGGATAAGGTGTCTCCACTGAGCGCCTGGCCAGAAGAGAGCGACCTATCCAGGGCCCCCGTGATGAAGGCCATGTTGTTCGCCACAGCGACGACCTGTGCCGCATTGGCGTAACATTTGTCGTGCATAGCCAAAGACGTCCTGTCCCGCTCGGAGGGAAGGAGAGGTCTGGTGCCGGGCCACACGGATGCGGAGGGGTGCAGGGCCGCTCGAACCGAGTCCTCGATGTCCGGACCAGTCCTGCACGTTGCAGTACATGCCGTACCCCAAAGCGGGCCTCTTGGCCGCTAGGGGCTTTGGCCACTCACGTGTCGCGTTATGGACGATCGGGTCCATCCGCGGGCACAACGTGGGCTGTGTCCTCCTCCTCCCTCGAGTGGCGGCGTAACCAGAGGTGAAGTCCTCCACCCTCTGGTTCGGTTGCGGTGGCAGGGGCGCATCCATGATGGCCGCCGCCGTGGAGTAGAGCCCAGGCATGTGGTCCAGTGGGAAGCGGTCCGGCTCCGGGTTGGACACCACCTCGTCCAGCGTGAGGAGAGAGCCGACCTCCGACACCTCTCCGTCCTCGCAGTCACCCCACTCCGCGGGCACGGGTGGAAGGTCGAGAGGGGCCCAGTCAATCACAGACTCCTCGTCCTGAGAGGGGTCCGGACGGGGCGCTGTAGCGGCGAAGAACGCGCGCCTGCGTTCACTCTCCTCCCTGGGGAGAGCGAGACACGAGGCGCAGGTGGCGCTCAACGCCGCATGGCCCGAACCCAGGCACACGAAGCAGCTGGAGTGCTGGTCCTTGCGCTGGAGCTTGACCCGACAAGTCGAGCAACGACGACGTCCGACGCCGGATGGCGAAGGGGAACTCGGACGAGCATCAGAAGACATCTTTTTCTCAGGTAAAGTTGAACGGTAGATCTCAATCGGCGCCAGAGTGAAAGAGGGGGTGCGGCCTTGTGCAGGGGCATTTATAGAGGAAGGTGGCTGGTGATTGGAGCAAATTATTTTGATCTCTGACCTCGTGACCTGGGGGTCACGAGTGATATCCCACTAGCGAAGTCCTAAGGGACGTAGCACCATGACGTAGAATCAAGCCCTATTATTATTATTAATCGGTTTTGTGTAGAGTTTTTGGGCACTCAACAAGATGCTTCACAGGTCAGTATTCTTTCACTGCATACACAGTGGTCAATTAATGAGAAAAACATACAAAATATAATATGTTCTTTCTTTTTTTCCCCTAAGGGTCAGAGCAGACTCCACACACTTCCTCCAGCTCATCAGGAGGAATCCTGAGGCGTTGCCAGGCCAGCTGAGAGACACAGTCCCTCCAACATGTCCTGGGTCTTTCCTGGTCTCCACCAAGAAGTGAAGTTGGCTGAATGACTAAGTTTACAATCTCACCAGCTACATTAGTGCAGTCAGCTGATGCTTTAAGTCATTATCTACAAGATGAAACATTGGGACTAGGGCTCTCTGTGGGTCACAGGGACCAGGGCTTATAGTGGAGGTTTGAGGGTAATTTTCTTTAGTGCAGTACAAGTACAGAGTACAGAGGGATACATGCCACCTCACTCCTAACATCACAACCTTTGAACTTCTGAATCCACCTGTACTTCACACTGTCTAAAGCAAGAGGGTTCTCACTTTTCATGGTTTATTGTTCTCTAATGTTCTCATGTTCTTGTTTTACAGTATAACCCTTCTCATCCTCAAAACCTGAAGCACTTCTTCTCATCTCCTGCATCCCTTAAGCATCTCATTGAATTTTCCACTTGGATATTTGGAGTATTTTGGGTGTGAAGATTGAGTTCCTGTCAGTCGGAGGCAGCTCTTCCTTCATTGTGCATCAACATTATCTATTGTTAAAACAAAGGCATGGTTAGGGATGTTTGTAAGCTTTGCACACATGCAAACACATGTGACATTAACATAACATTCAGAGCATTAAACTTACAGATATGAACAGTTCACATCATGACAAACTGGAGCAGAGCTGGGTCAGTCTCTGAGATCAATGTGAGGCACCGAGACACTGCAGGGGTTTCAAACAAGGCTTTATGTCTATTCTTTTTTTTATCCACTTTTAACATTCTGTGCCATTACCTTATGACTTCATGTGTTTAATAAAAGATGATTTATAACAAATAATGTTGACATGTAAATGGAATCTTTTCAAAGCTTCTTCTGGGAAGGTTGTCTTTGGTATTACTGTGAGCTAAAGCTATTTTTGTTACATTTTAATACCATAATTTAATACTTTTTATTTCTATTTTTGTTAATTGGCTACTACAGTAAATGCTACCTATATTAAGTTTTCTAGTTGGGGGAAAGAAGAATTTAGAAACTTTAATCCTAAAATTATAAAACAATTCAAGTGTGCTTGTGGCATTTTGAGAGTGTAAAAATATATTTAAAAACGAAATGACCAGGGGAAAATTGTTATTAAGACAAGATCTTTGTTAATGCAAAACTGTTGAAATATAGTCATTTCGGAGCCCATGCGCCAGCGCCGCGGAGCCGTGAGAGAGCGATGGAACCACGGATCTATTCGAGTGGAATCTGTACAAACTCTGGAACTGAGGAGACTCAGGATAATAGTTCCAGCCAAAACATCCATGTTTTTGGTCTTTTCAACAGCATATAGAAAACCACATTTAAATAAGGTATTATTCATATATATCGTTCGAAAGCTAACACTTTTAACTTCCGTTTTATGCTAGTAACGTTCGCGAAATAGTTAAGTTTATGTTTTTATAGCCCGTTGAAGTGGGTAACCGGTGCCTTTTTTAAGCCCGAAGTGTCCGACTTAGGAAACAGATACTAGCTCTGCTCTCGTCCTGCTTCTTCTTCTGCTCGTTTCCCTAAAGATCATTTGTGCAAACCCCTCAATCACACTAATTCTACCTACGATAGTTTTGTTCTATTGTCAAAACAAATGCATAGAATAGACGTTCCTGTCCTCGAGAGGCACTTTACCTTGGACTTTCTAAAATAAGGGACAAACATCCCAGATAAAAAGACAACAATATAAACACGAGGTGAATGTGCTCCAAGAATTCTGTTAATGATACGGTTCAAGTTAACAAACGAATACATTTTCATTGAACAGACAGTAAAAGACGCTAGCGGCCTGTGGCTAATGCTAACGCTAACAGCACTAGCATAACACACACTCACCGATCGCACGGAGCAGGAGCAGCTGCGGTGGTAGAAGGAGCTCTACACGGGGATCATGCAGATGTTCCCTCTGCTCCAATCAGCTGCTGACTTTATGAAGCACAAAGATCAAAGATCGTTGTTAAGGACAGATGCTCTCACGTTGGTATCTTTAGCCTCTTGTCTGGGAATATTGTTGAACAGCTTGGCAGCACAGGGAGCATGAGCCATAGAGGAAGTTAGCGACAGAACAACATGACTACATCCTGTAGCGCCTTCAAAATAAGAGCTTCTGTTAGACAGGGAGTAAGAGCAATATAATATATTATTATTTAACACCTCCACTCGCTGTTAGCTCACTGGGTAAAACAATATATGCATTTACATAAACAAACATTTTTACATGCCAAACATTGTCTTTGTAAAAACTTTTAGCTTTTGTCAAAAGATCATTTTATCAGTAGGACAATATTCCAAAACCACCTTCCCTGTGGTTACAACACCTATGATGAAATGATCTTTCACATCATGTGCATCTTTGTCTGTTAACAGGATTCTTTGTGAGTGTTATTGTTCCTTAGTTGTCTTCGAACACTTTTGTTTTAACATATTTGTAACTGTTTAAATCTTGAAGTAGCTGTAAAGACACTCCTGTACAGCTGAAGCTAAAGAGATATGCTCGACATGTAGAAAGGGCAACTGTCGGTTGTTTTTGTGTTTTCCATGAAATGAGTGAACTCTCTTTCACACAGACTGGCACAATATCCTGATGTGCTACGTCTGTCTGTCTCGTTTGAGCCCAACTTGCCTCACAGTAAACTTTTAGACCAAGTTTTTCTGTGTTGTTCTTTTTGAAGTATAGTCTTTGTTCAGTAGTACCTTTGAGATCCCTGAACACATGTTTCACTGTATTCCAGTGTTCCACAGTTGGTTCACTAAAGTGTTGAGAAAGTTTACTGACAACATAAGTGACGTCAGGTCTGGTGCAAATGGATCAGTAAATTATACTTCCCACTGCCTCTCTGTATTGTCGGGGCTGTTTTAACATTTTCTGTATAATCAAGTTTAGGTTCAAAAGGAGTTTCTCTCATTTTGCATTTCAAACCTTTCTAAAATCTTTTTCACATATCTCTCTTGTGACATCTTGACTTGTCCATTAGTTTGTTCAAAATCCATTCCTTAGAAATGTTTCAATATTCCTAATTATTATATGACTTGGACCGTACGTGCGCTCTTTTGACATCTTTCCTCGGACCGTTACCATGACAATCTGTCCGCAGCGCGTATCACACAAAACCAAGTCGGACATGAACATACTTCACAAATCGTGGTCAGTTTTTTTTGCCTCAGAGGTATCTGTATAGAGATATCTCACGTGACGTCACGATGCCTCGAACTCGTGGGGCATCCGCCATACTGGAGGACAAGCAAACGCTGTATGATAGTGGCGTGCACCCGGGACCGCATAAACATGTTCAAAATGTTTGCCGTTTTTGGCTGCAGCAAAAGGAGAGACAGGGAAAATAAGTTGTGTTACCGACTGCCAGCCGTCCTTACTTCACACGGCTCAAAAACAGAAGAAATCTCAAAGAAACGAGAGAGAAATGGCACAACCATACGCAACAACAAAAAACTAATAGCCCCCAGAGCGCCCGAATATGCTCGGATCATTTCATTTCTGTGTGATAGTGGGGGGTTTTTGAGGTATTGACATTAAAAAGGTAGAGTAAAAACTGCCAGAAAAGGTGCCGAATAAAATAATTTATGGATTAAAAGAGCTGGGTGTTTCCAATAAAACCAGAAGTTAAAATGAATTAAAATCATGTTTAATACAATATAAAATAGATAAAATAGTAATTAAAAAAGAATTAAAACGATAAAATGATGGCGGTCCAAAGGGCCTGGTCCTCTCGCCCGGAAGATGGACGAAGGGCAGCACTCCCACGGCATCAGGGGGGGTTCCGCGCGCGCAGCTGCTGGCGTCGTACCTGCAACAGAGAGGCAGAGGGCCAGCTCTCCCGCTCACACCCACCAGGAAGCCCAGGCCTGAGGCCGCTTGATGCAGCGGGAGCTAGAGCGGTTGAGCGGTACTCACGGACAGGGAGAGCTCCCCGCTCTCCCGCTGCATCCTCTGACTTGTTCGCTGGTGGTGCTCGCTGCCTCCGGTCCCTCGCCTCTCCTCCCGGCCTGAACGCTGCGCCGCCTCACTCCCCTCCCACGGGGCGCCCGGGTCCAGCGGCGAGCTCCAGCCCTGTCGCACAGCACACACACAGGCCAGCCACGCACAGCACCCAGGATCCCCCCTTCAGCCCAAGGCTTCCATACACCACGTCTACACAAGAGCAAAACTCACCGGCAGGGCAGGGTCCAAATGCCCTGCCTCTGTGTAGTTCTCGTCGTGGTGCGGGGGTCCAGAGCGTGGGTGCCATGGTGCTGGCCCGGTGCGTGCTGGTCTCTCCTTCCGGGCTCGCCTCCCCTCGCTGCGCGTCTGCTCCCCGGTGTCGCGTCTCCGTCTGCGCGGCCCCGATCTCTTTTTTGCTGCGCTCCCCAGGTGATTATATTCACGGTGATTGCACCCGCAGGTGTCCTGGTCCATCCTCATCAGGGGTGGGGTGTGCGTTGTCGTGAGGGCAACCAATTAAACAGTCTAAAAGCATGCGTTTGAAATCAACTCAACTCACTCAATGATCAACTCACACATGTTGAAAGTACTGAATGCTCACATAGTTTTGAGGATGATTTGGACATAGAGAAGAATTTCCACCAGCAACCAAACTATGCGTGTAAATATTACACTGATGCTGAATTCAACGACGAAGTTAAAGCGGAAAAAACAATTACGTTCATTCATTTTAACTCCCGGAGCATGTATTCAAATTTTGTTGAAATTCAGGAGTATTTAAGCACATTAAATAATACATTTACGGTGGTTGCCTTAACTGAGACGTGGTTAACAGAGGATAAAGGTGTGGAATTTAATTATGAAGGTTATGAGTTCTTTTATGTAAATAGAACATGCCGAAAAGGAGGTGGAGTTGCTTTATTTGTCCGTAGTGATTTGAAATGCAAAAGTGTTGAACGCATGACAACAGCAATAAATGATTTAATGGAATGTTTAACCGTTGAAATTGAAAGGGAGAACAAAAAAAATATTGTAGTTTCATGTATCTACAGAACTCCAGGCTCCAGTATAACTACATTTATTGAAAAACTGGAAGAAATATTTTTTGTTTTGAATGAAAATAAAAATATCTTTATTTGTGGAGACTTTAACATTAATTTGCTTAATTTGTCTACTGATGCCAATAGTTCCAATTTCCTGGATGTCATGTACAGTAAAGGCCTGTATCCAGCTATCACAAAGCCCACTCGAGTCACTCCTAGTTGTACTTTGATTGATAATGTTTTCTTAAATGTGGGCTTGCTAGAAAATTCAGTTAAGAGTGGTATTCTGGTAAATGACACAACTGATCATCTTCGTGTATTTGTAATTTACTCATGTGAAATGAAAAAGAATGAGAAAAAAAAGCCCATAGTTCTTAGAATAAGAAATGAGGAAACATTAAGGACATTTCATGATGATCTCTTAAAGGAACAATGGGAAAGTGTTTATAAAACTAACGAGGCAAATGAGGCATACAACAAATTCCTTGAAAGATACATGCTGTTGTACGATAAGAACTGCCCCAAAAAAATATTTGAAGATAAACCAAAAAATTATGAGAAGCCCTGGTTAACAAGGGGGATATTAAGAGCATGCAAAAAGAAAAACAAACTCTACAAAGATTCCTTAAAATTGAGAACACCAAATGCTTATAAAAGATACAAAGAGTATAAAAACAAATTGACCAGTATCAAGCGTAATGCAAGAAAAGATTATTATTCAAACATATTATCAGACAATAAAAGTAATGTCAAAGAAATGTGGAAAGTTCTGCACCAAGTTATAGGCAATAAAGTTATTCACAGTCACCCATCCTTCTTGGTTAATGAACAGGGCAGACAGATGGATCCCGCAGAAATGGCAGATGCACTGAATTCTTTCTTTGTTAATGTTGGCCCTAACCTTGCCAGATCAATTCAAATGACAAATCACAATGAAGATAATTGGAACCATGAAAATAAAGTTATGCAATCCTTATATCTGGATGAAGTCAGTGAAACTGAAATTATTGCCTGCATCTCTAAAATGAAAAATAAAAAATCATGTGATAGTGATGGTTTAGATATGTTCATTGTGAAAAGATCTATTGATTGCATCTGCAAACCATTGAAACATTTTATTAATCTTTCTTTTAACACTGGTGTTTTTCCAGACAAAATGAAGATAGCGAAGATAATCCCCATCTTCAAATCGGGTGATAAGCACAGTCTGACAAACTATCGACCTATATCGTTGCTCTCCCAATTTTCCAAGATACTAGAGAAGCTTTTTATCAATAGGTTTGACAAGTTTATTGAAAGATTTTTTCTGTTAAATGACAGTCAATATGGCTTTAGGAGTAATAGGTCAACAGCCCTTGCACTCATGAAAATAACAGAGGACATTACAACTGAATTAGATAAAAAAAATTACACAATCGGAGTCTTTATTGATCTGAAAAAGGCTTTTGATACTGTTGACCATCACATTCTTCTCAATAAATTACAGTCTTATGGAATTAGAGGTGTCGTGTTGCAATGGGTTGCCAGTTACTTGAAAAATCGTCAACAATATGTAGATTTTGCAGGACACCTATCAAAGAGTCAGCAGATAAATTGTGGTGTACCACAAGGGTCTGTTTTGGAGCCAAAATTTTTCCTTTTGTATATTAATGACCTTTGTGATGTGTCTAAAATACTTAATTTTGCACTATTTGCAGATGACACAAATTTCTTTTGTTCTGGGACGAATATAAGTACTTTAATTACTACTATTGAAAAAGAAATGGTCCTACTTCAAAAATGGTTTAATGCCAACAAACTCTCCTTAAATGTAAGCAAAACCAAGTTCATGCTGTTCACCAATCAAAAAAGGGTGGAAGATATTGATTTATATTTTAATGGTGTTAAAATCGAAAGGGTTTCCGAAATTCATTTCTTAGGAGTCATTATTGATGAAAACCTAAAATGGAAGCGACACGTTGCTTCAACAAAAAAGAAAATCTGTAAGAATCTTGCCATATTGAGCAAAGTTAAATATCTGTTAAATTACAAGGCAATGCAAACTCTATACTGTTCTTTGATCCTCCCATATTATATGTATTGCCTTGAAATCTGGGGCAACTCCTACAACACTAATTTAATACCTTTAGTCATTCTACAAAAAAGAGCTTTACGAATAATACACAAAACTGCTCCAAGACAACACACAAATGAACTATTTTTGAAGTCAGGACTGTTAAAAATGAAAGATTTAATTGTATTGCGGACATTATTGATTATGTTCAGAGCAAAACATTATTTATTGCCCCGTGGCCTTCAAATGTTTTTCTTGGTAAACGATGAAATCAGCAGAAGGAATCTGGATTTTAAAATGCCTTTTGCAAGAACAACACTTAAACAAATGTCCATCTCATACGCTGGTGTAAAACTGTGGAACTCTGTGGACAATGAATTAAAAACATGTTCAAATATATTACAATTTAAGTTTAAATGTAAACAAAAAATGATCAAATCTTATGTTAAATGAAGTGAGAAATAGTATTGTATTTGTATTTGTTGTATTTTGACACAAAGCCATCTATGTTTGTTGTCTTACTGTCATAAGATTGGGGTAGGGGTTTAGGCTGTATCCGAATGTCCACACTATACCCTATATAGTGCACTATATAGTGGTCACGCCATTTTGTAGGGGTGTCCGAATGTCCAGAGAGAAAAAGTAGTGCACTGGAATTTTCCCACAATGCATCTCGAAAATGTAGTGAGCAGCGATGGTCACTAGACGGAAGTAAAATGGCGGAGGCAGCGAGAGACGTGTTGGAACAGGAGCAACACATGAGCTATAAATGTGAGTTTTTAATCATCATAAATATGTAAATGTGTAAACCGTGATATATTGTTGACGATAAGCTGCCAAAATACACATTTGAAGTCAGAATACCATTGCCTTTTACTGCGAAACAACGTACCAATGTTATGCCGCGAAAGTGTTAGCATTTTCGCATATCATAACATTAACATCTAAAGCGAACGCTACAGAAACGGGTCACTGGTGGTCAGTCATTAATGTTATTAAAGCACTTGTGTTATACGTGTAGCATTTATTGTGTGTTTAATGTTTTTTAAAGGGACAGACACTGATGTGGAGAGACTCATCTGACTGCGGGTGAAAAATTTGCATCGGCGGCTGGATGGGAGTATGACCATTATGAATAAATACTTATTCAAAAAACGTCTACTCATATTCAAATGTTTTTATGTATCGTTACTTTAGGGCAGTAATAAAGGAAATGGGGCTGAGCCGCCTGATCACCCCTGCCAGAGCGGCCAAGAAGTGGGAGAACCTGAAAAAGACCTACAAGGTTTGTTTCTTTGAAGCTAATTTGTGAAGCATTTATTATACAAAACTCACTGTTTTAAGGAGCTCAGACAGCCACGGACAGGGACAGAAGGAGGGGAGCCCACGCCACATCTTGGAAGTGGTACTCCCTCATGGATGAGGCAGCAGGCCATCTGTGCAGCCTCCCTGCCTGATTGCCTCATCCATGGGGGAGGGTGTTTCCACAAGGAGAGGGGAAGAAGAGAGGAAGAGAGGGGGGAGAGACTGTTGAGTTTGTTGGAGAGAATTGTTGAGAAGTTGTAAATAGTAGATAAAAATGTATTTTGATAAGTGTAGTTTGAACTATATGCATATCGACATACAATGATGAACACTATTTACAATAAAAAATTTAATCAACTAGACATTTGTAAAGAACTATACATACATTCAACAATTTCTTTTTAGATATTTACATATTCAATTGTTTTTGTTTTTATTTAAATAGGCCAAAACACAGATTATTCAAACATTTAATTAATGTTGGGGTGGAAAGTGCTGCTGCCATCCGTCCACGCAGCTCCTGTCCACACTGCTGATCAGGCTGGTGCTGCTGATGCTGGTCCTGCTCATCATCAGGCCCTGGCTCCTCTTCCACTGGCTTCTAGAGATCACCATCGCTGACGCAGATGTTGTGCAGGATGGCGCAACAGGCAGTCACCTCGACTGCAAAGGTGGGTTGGACTTCTAGTGCCTTGGAAAAAAATGGATCGCTATCTTGCTTTCATCATACCAAACGCTCTTTCTGTTACAGATCGTGCCCGTGCATGGTGCCGGTTGAAGCGGGCTTCCACTGGGCTCCGAACAGGCTCTCTGTATGGAGTGAGGAGTGTGATGGGCTGACGGAGGCAAGGGTAACCCCCATCCCCAAGGAGGACGTGTCCATTTGGGGGATAGAGCCGGTGGACATACAGGGAGCTGTTTTTAAGCACCCGAGAATCGTGCACAGATCCGGGGTAGCCAACAAACAAATCAATAAATAAGCCACGGTGATTACACACAGCCTGCATTTGAATAGAATAAAACAATTTCCTGTTAAAATAACACTGTGCATTTTCTTGAAGGGGCTTTATTCTAATGTGGCAGCCGTCGATGCTCCCCACAACATTATTGAGAGCAGCTGATCCAGCCAGCAACTGAAACCCAGCTACAACTTGGGGAAGTTCCTCCAGGGAAGGGAAATGAATTATTTGGCCACGCATTTGAAGGATCTGGTTGGCCACCCTGTGGATCACATCGTGGACTGTGGACTGGGGCATGTCAAATGCCCTGGCGACAACACGGTACGCGGTGCCACTGGCCAACCAAAAGAGGAAGACCAGAACCTCCATGTCCTGGCTCCAGCCCTGGTGATGGGCGCTCCTCAGGTGGCTAACCAGACGGGTGATGGTGGTTCGAGTGAGACAAAAATCGGGGCGAAGGTCAGACTGGCCATTTAAGTACATGCTGAGTAGGGGTACATGGTGGTTCAGTCGGCAGTACACCGGTGGTACACCCTAAAACAAAACAAAAATTCTCTTAATCTTAATATGATGCTTCTAGATTCATTTTTTAATTCTGTATCAGCACTTTTAGTTATGAGTGCAGACACAGGAATAAGTACTCATTTTTCATTTTGAGATTTAAAAATGTAAATAAAAATGAAGAGTATATAGCTGAAGTCATGCTCTTTTGTGCCCTGGCATTGATTTTGCCAAATGTATTGTGTGTTGCAGGGAGCTGGAGCTGCCCTGAGACAACTGAAGTAGAAACCCTCACTACATCACTCGCACCTAATAACACACAAAAAAATCACAGAAGCCCTGTGCCCCATGGCCAAGCAAATTCTTTTATTGTTTAATGATTTAAGTACTCATTTTTCATTTAGAAAAAAATGAGTACTTAATCCATTTCCCTTGCTATGGTTTTGTGTTCTTTCAACCAATAAAATATTTTAATGTTCTTGCATTTTAAGTGAGTGTGTCTATACAATGTGTTTTCTTGTTGAAATATGTCTAAATGTATATGACTAATGTGTTTCTCATTGACTGAGAATAGTATTTTGAATTAGTAAGTACTATAATTTACCCAGTAGATGGTGCTAATGCTATATAGACAAAGGACGAATACAATACTTACACGACGCCTTGCTAATGAAAGAAGAGCCATTCTCCTCCTCCGCCTCATCGCCTGTCTTCGCCTTCTCTCTGTTCGGCGGTTTTTAATTCGCATTATGAGAAGTTGTATAATTGTTAACAAAAACACCGCAAAATTCAGTGGAGGTGCCATTTCACCAGTGTTAGAGGAGCCGGTCAGGTGGCGTGAATATGAAAGACGTTAAAGGCACACCGCGGACTTTGTGACCTAAAGAGTTGACACATATGAGTTATTTTATATGAATACTTGGGCCAATATACAGCGCTTGACACTTGCAATGCTCCGAGCGGGGCTGCCCTCTTGAAATACCGCCCATGTAACTTTCGAGCAGACGGACCGTCTGCCACCAGGTCACGTGACTTGGAAGAAAGACTTGCTTTACGGCTACAGGCGCTGATATACTCATGGAGCTAAGGCTTTTGCTACTCATTTTTCACCTGCTCGACTCCTGGTCATGGCTGAGGCAAGGAAAAATTTTAAACCTTCGGAGGAGGCTAAAAAGAGGAAACGCGAAAGGGATCGTGCTGTAAGCTGCATGTCTGTATGAGCGCTGCTCTTACCTGGTTCCTGGATGTCATCGACCGCAACGATGTCATTCCACGCAGCACGAGCTAGACGCAGAACTCCCTCATCCAGGATATAGAAGTCCATGTGTGGTAGATTACTAATGCAGCGGTCTGGAGGCTGACCACAGCAGAGTCTCTCAATATCTGTAGGCATGTCTCTACAGTTTGAACACACACACCAGTGCATGCTGTCTGAATACACACTCAAAAGACACCGGCTGACTGTTTGACTTTTGCGACAGTGCTGAGTTGCTTGTGGCCACTAGGGGCGCTAAACGTGAAAGTTGCAGGTCTAGCGCCCCTAGTGGCCAAGAGTTACACGGTGTGCCTTTAAGCGAATAAGTCAACCAAAATTCATACATATGAATAAATTGTAAAAACGTTTTATACATGTATATTAGACAAATATTGATATTTTAATATACTTTTATTTATATATAAAATTATATTGATCCAATGACATGTGACAGGGGTGTGATGTGGGCCGCGGCTAAAAATAGTGTGCATGTGTCCGAATCGGCAACAGAATGAGTGCACTGACTCACTCACTCAGTCGCTATATAGTCCCGAACTATATAGTGAGTGAGTGAATAGGGTATAGTGTGGACATTCGGATACGGGCAGGGAGAAAGAGTGGTCGGTGTCACTCCCGTATTCGTCCCGGAAACCGGATTCGTCCGGAAGTTCAGTTTGCGCATGTCAAAAAGTGTAATAAGTCCTTAAATGGTGACTGGTTAATTTTAGGCGTCTGATTAAGATGGTTAAGTTTAGGGTTAAGGGTGGGTTGGGGTTATTTTATGGGAATGGCTGGTTAAGTTTAGGCATGAATAGGTAGTTTGTTATATTTACTTCCGCTTCCGTCCAGATTCTGTGACGTAATCTACGGCTGCCTGTGCTCATTGGATCAAACTGAACTTCCGGACGAATCCGGTTTCCGGGACGAATACGGGAGTGACAGTCGGCACTAGATCATATACGGAAACCGGAAGTAAAAATTCTTTTTTCAAATTAGTTTTAGACTAAAAAGTCCTTAAGTGGTGACTGGTTAAGTTTTAGGATTCTGATTAAGATGGTTAAGGTTAGGGTTAAGAGTGGGTTGGGTGCTGGTTAAGTTTGTTTGTTATATTTACTTCCGCTTCCGTCCCGCTTCCGTATATGATCTAGTCATGGATCTATTATAATAACTGGATAGGGTATTACTAGCTTGTAGCTGAATAACTCACGTGCTCAGGGGATTCTCGCAGTACTGCAGACTGAACCAGACTAAATTCACGTGGGCTACCCAGAAATGTTCCCCATAGAACTCAATGCATAGTAAAACAGCTCAACCTCAGCTGACAGAGAACCTACAGCTTTCATAAAGGTCGGATTTTGTGGGGATTTTAGTGTCCCTTGTCATCCTGAATTTTTTTTCTTCTTAAATCCTTCGGTTTTGTTTAAATCCACACTTTAGTGCCACAAACTCTGCTCGTCTGGCTCTCGCTCTAACTCCCGCTCTGATGAACTGCTCTGATTGGTCAGAGCGCGGCCGAGCCCCTCTGTGCACGTGCGTGAGACCCACACACGCGTGTTTGACGCAACGCATTATGGGAGATCATCCACTGCACAGAACCGGGAGGACCAGACGATGCCCAAATACAGGCGAGTTTCCCAAAGTTCTTTGCGAGTTTCAGGCAACTTCCGCTAATCTTTTCAGCCCCCATGCCGTCACAAAGCGCCACTGAGCACAACCATTCATTTGAATAGGTCGCCATCTTGGATCGCCGGGGCTTGGATCTAGTGCCGACCGAGAAAGAGTGATATAATATAACATTATTTAACACCCCCACTCGCTGTTAGCTCACTGGGTAAAACAATACATGCATTTACATAAACATTTTTACATGCCAAACATTTTCTTTGTACTTTTTTGGATTACTCACATGAGTTAAAGCCCTGGTATAATGTATTTGATATTTGTATGTTTAAATGTATAAACCTGAGGCACATTACCCATTCTTGCACATCGCTGTGAGTTGTTGACCAGTAGTAGCCAGCTATCACACGGTCTTGTGTAGCCCGTTCACCACAGTGGTTCCCTCTCCCAGCGTTATTGTGGCACTCCAATAAAACTGACTCTTTAGGCAAGGCAAGGCAAGTTTATTTATATAGCACAATTCATACACAAGGCAATTCAAAGTGCTGAACAAAACAAGAGAGCATTAAAATCATAAATAATCACAGAACATTAAAAAGAAAGCTAAAAGTATAAAATCCCTCAGTTGTATGCACAGCTAAACAGAACTGTCTTTAACCTGGTTTTAAACATTGTCAGAGAGGAGGCCTGTCTCACATCTTCAGGAAGACTGTTCCAGATTTTAGCAGCATGAATCTGAAAATCAGCCTCCCCATGTTTATCCTCCTCCGACATCACCACAAGCCTCAAGCACTTTTGTTGAAGGCCAACATGGAAGATATCAGTCGTGCACTGCACAAATCTGGCCTTTATGGAAGTGTGGCAAGAAGAAAGCCTTTTCTCAAAGATATCTGTCAAGGGGTGCAAAATGGGTGGTTTGTTTTATATTTTATGCATGTCGTGTGTGTGTTTTTAATATTGATTTTAACTTGCACCACCTGAAGCACCCCGGCTCCCCACGTGACAATTAGAACACCTGTGCCACGGTACAAAAGGAGATGGGGAGGGGGCAGGAGGAGAAACGGAGAGGGAGCCAGACACGGGAGCCAGGCGCGGCGGGTGAGAGCCCCGTGGTCTGGCGGCCCAGGCCGTGGAGATGCATTTTGGCCTGTTTTAGCCTCTGTTTTAGCTTTTTTGCCTTGTTTTTTAGCTTAGGTTTTTATTGCTTTTATTTACTTGTTTTTAATGTATTTTATAATAAATTGCTTTTAATTCGCTTTTAATCCAGTGGTCCCTTTTTAAATCCGGGTCCGAAGAACCTGCTTTTTTACCCCTGTGACATATCCATAAAAAGTCTTGTTTAAAGTTTGCCACAATCCACCTGGGAGACACACCAAACATGTGGAAGAAGGTGCTCTGGTCAGATGAAACCAAAATCGAACTTTTTGGCCACAATGCAAAACGATATGTTTGGCGTAAAAGCAACACAGCTCATCACCCTGAACACACCATCCCCACCTCAGCTGTAGTTATCTGCAGTTCATCCAGAGCGATCATGGGCCTCTTGGCTGCATCTCTGATCAGTCTTCTCCTTGCTTAAGATGAAAGTTTGGAGGGACGGCCGGGTCTTGGTAGATTTGCAGTGGTCTGATACTCCTTCCATTTCAATATAATTGCTTGCACAGTGCTTCTTGAGATGTTTAAAGCTTGGGAAATCTTTTTGTATCCAAATCCGGCTTTAAACTTCTCCACAACAGTATCTCGGACCTGCCTGGTGTGTTCTTTTGTCTTCATGGTTCTCTCTGCGCTTTAAACAGAACCCTGAGACTATCAAAGAGCAGGTGCATTTATACGGAGACTTGATTACACACAGGTGCATTCTATTTATCATCATCAGTCATTTAGGACAACATTGGGTCATTCAAAGATCCTCACTGAACTTCTGGACTGAGTTTGCTGCACTCAAAGTAAAGGGGCCGAATAATATTGCACACCCCACTTTTCAGTTTTTTATTAGTTAAAAAAGTTTAAATTATCCAATAAATTTCCTTCCACTTCACGATTGTGTCCCACTTGTTGTTGATTCTTGACAAAAAATTTGATTTTTATATCTTTATGTTTGAAGCCTGAAATGTGGCAAAATGTTGAAAGGTTCAAGGGGGCCGAATACCTTCGCAAGGCACTGTACATGTTCTGATTGGTACTGGTCCCAAGGCCATATTCTTTGGGTGGCGTTGTTGTTCTTAACCAAAAATTAGTTCCTGCTACCGCTCATGTCACATATGCAAAAACAACGAGAAGTACATTATTTGGTCTCAAAGACCCAGTGCCTTCATGTTTGTATGCTGTTATTAATGAGCTAGTTTGTTCATTTTCATTGAGCCCTGTTTTGGAACAGATGAAAGTAACACCACTACGAGTACATTCTGACTTCGCATTATGTTTTTCCCTTGTCAAATTGACAATGTATTTGTATAAAATAAGCCAGTAGATGCACAATTCTTTTTCCCTGGTCCAACATATTCACAATATTTTTATTTTAGGCCTCCTCAAGTTGATTGATGTTTGCTACGACAGGCTGTCAGATGGATGACGTACAGATATGCACATTTGGGACACAGCTGTCCATCAAAACCATTCAACCTCATTTCAGGAGTACAGGTATGTTGTTTTTTAGGGCATACGTTGGTTAGTTCCCAATTGTGGAAATGTTTTAGAGCCTTCTGTGTGTAATCTAATGAAAAAATAGGCCCCGTCTTGAGAAGAGTGAAATAGAGGATCCCTTAGAAGGCAGCTCATTAATGGACATTCCAAAAGATAGAGGATGTTACATACAGTGCCTTGCGAAAGTATTCGGCCCCCTTGAACCTTTCAACATGTCGCCACATTTCAGGCTTCAAACATAAAGATATAAAAATCAAATTTTTTGTCAAGAATCAACAACAAGTGGGACACAATCGTGAAGTGGAACGAGTTTAATTTAAACTTTTTTTAACAAATAATAAACTGAAAAGTGGGACGTGCAATATTATTCGGCCCCCTTGCGCTAATACTTTGTAGCGCCACCTTTTTCTGCAATTACAGCTGCAAGTCGCTTGGGGTATGTCTCTATCAGTTTTGCACATCGAGAGACTGGAATTCTTGCCCATTCTTCCTTGCAAAACAGCTCGAGCTCAGTGAGGTTGGATGGAGAGCGTTTGTGAACAGCAGTCTTCAGCTCTTTCCACAGATTCTCGATTGGATTCAGGTCTGGACTTTGACTTGGCCATTCTAACACCTGGATACGTCTATTTGTGAACCATTCCATTGTAGATTTGGCTTTATGTTTTGGATCATTGTCCTGTTGGATGATAAATCTCCGTCCCAGTCTCAGGTCTTTTGCAGACTCCAACAGGTTTTCTTCCAGAATGGTCCTGTATTTGGCTCCATCCATCTTCCCATCAATTTTAGCCATCTTCCCTGTCCCTGCTGAAGAAAAGCAGGCCCAAAGCATGATGCTGCCACCACCATGTTTGACAGTGGGGATGGTGTGTTCAGGGTGATGAGCTGTGTTGCTTTTACGCCAAACATATCGTTTTGCATTGTGGCCAAAAAGTTCGATTTTGGTTTCATCTGACCAGAGCACCTTCTTCCACATGTTTGGTGTGTCTCCCGGGTGGCTTGTGGCAAACTTTAAACAAGACTTTTTATGGATATCTTTGAGAAATGGCTTTCTTCTTGCCACTCTTCTATAAAGGCCAGATTTGTGCAGTGCACGACTGATTGTTGTCCTATGGACAGACTCTCCCACCTCAGCTGTAGTTATCTGCAGTTCATCCAGAGTGATCATGGGCCTCTTGGCTGCATCTTTGATCAGTCTTCTCCTTGTTTGAGATGAAAGTTTGGAGGGATGGCCGGGTCTTGGTAGATTTGCAGTGGTCTGATACTCCTTCCATTTCAATGTAATTGCTTGCACAGTGCTCCTTGAGATGTTTAAAGCTTGGGAAATCTTTTTGTATCCAAATCCGGCTTTAAACTTCTCCACAACAGTATCTCGGACCTGCCTGGTGTGTTCCTTTGTCTTTATGGTTCTCTCTGCGCTTTAAACAGAACCCTGAGACTATCAAAGAGCAGGTGCGTTTATACGGAGACTTGATTACACACTATTTATCATCATCAGTCATTTAGGACAACATTGGATCATTCAAAGATCCTCACTGAACTTCTGGAGTGAGTTTGCTGCACTGAAAGTAAAGGGGCCAAATAATATTGCACGCCCCACTTTTCAGTTTATTTGTTAAAAAAGTTTAAATTATCCAATACATTTCGTTCCACTTCACAATATTGTCCCACTTATTGTTGTTTCATGACAAAAAATAAAAATTTTATATCTTCATGTTTGAAGCCTGAAATGTGGCGAAATGTTGAAAGGTTCAAGGGGGCCGAATACTTTTGCACTGTACCATGGAGGAGGGACTCCGTTGGGTCCCTTAAAAGTTCCTGCAGTGGAGACACGCACCGATGGGGTTGGCCCAAAATAACCCCGAAGTTCCTGCGGTGGAAATGCGGCAAGGTTTCCTACACTCCCCAGAGCCAATGTTTTTTATGTTTTTTTCTCCTTATTTGAAATACATTGTCATGTGACCTGGCAAAAAATTTGATATTTTGGTGTTTATTTTTATGGGACTCAAAAAATGCCGGAACAGCGCCACCTACAACAGCCAAAGAAATACCCCTATGGGAGTTTTGGAGATCAAGTTTGTCGTAGAGCCATGGAATTCGGTACATTTCAATACATTGTTCAAGTCTAGGGTCTAGGTCATTTTAAAGTGAAATGTTTCAAATTGAAACATTAGCGCCCCCTACAGACCATTTCAAAGTTTTATATGGGAATTTACAAATTTAGTTTTTTCAAAATGTTTGAAATTTTGCATATACATCTGTTTTGCCCTCTTGATTCAAAAAGTCCAAAGGTCACAAGGCTTATTTTTTACCCTGTTGCCGTGGCGACGACAAACGCTCCCCATTCATTGTCAACGGCAATTGTACACCTCGCACAAACATCAAACCAGCCTCGGCCTTTCCACAGATTTGGCCGAAAATCGCTCCACATCATCTCAACACATGTACCATCAAAATGACCAGGGAATTTTGATCAGTGAAATGTTGTTTGAGCAGCAGAGCGGCAAAATGTGTCATTTTTCCCCATTTTGAGAATAGAAACATAGCTCCCTTTTGCACAAACCAAGTCCGATTTGCACCGAATTTGAATCAGTTGTTCAACTTTTGGGTTTAGGTAAACTGAAAGTGTAAAACATTAAATTGCAGCATTAGCGCCCCCTACAGACTGAGTCAAGTTTTACATGGGTGAGAATGGCATTTACTAAGTCTGATTTGCACTAAACTTGACTCAGTTGTTCAACTCCTGGGCCTAGGTCCCCTGAATGTGTAAACAATGACATTGTCCCATTAGCGCCCCCTACAGGCTGAGTAAAACTTTTATATATATAGTTTTCCTGTTGTTTGATCTCATATTTGACCCACTGAACATGCACAAAAACTCACCATGTTCTTTTATTACGTTTTTTTTCTGGCAACCCCTGATATGTTTTTTTGTCTTTGGTAAAAGACAAACAAAAAATATTTGTAGGAGGCGCTATTATGAACAGTAAGTGGCCGATGTTTGCACATGCAAAGTCTGGTTTGCTCAAAATTTGATTTGATAGTTCAACTCTCGAGTTTGGGTAAACTGAAAGTGTAAAACATGAAATTGCCCCATAAGCCCCCTACAGACAGAGTCCAATGTTACATGGGGAGACTGAGGTTTAATTTTTCAATACAGACACACTATCATTGATCATAGACATTCAAAATACACAGTGTCGCTCCCATCAGGGCTTTAGGAAGATGGTGCGTCACATGGTCATCCTATGGAGACTATATGGACACACTCACAGATTGTATGTGTAATCAGGAGCACATGTATAAAGTTTGATTTGTACCCTGCGGCTCGCGCATTCGGCGCCTCGCGCAGTGTGGTGGCTTGCGCGATTTGGCAACCCCCGCGGTGCGGGGAGTGCACTTGTATATTGTAAATAGTAACTGTAACTCTATTTTAAATTTAAATTTATTTAAATAAGTGTTAAAGAAGTGTTTTTATTCCATCCATCCATCCATCCATTTTCTCCCCTTTAATCCATTTCTGGGTCAGGGGGGTGGCAATCAGAGATGCCACCCAAGTCTCATAGCAGCAGCCCCTCACTGACCCTCTGCAGGTGGTGAGTCCACAGGAGGGCAGCTGCTCTAAGTGTGAGCATAGCCTTGATCTTTCAGTTGGGGCTTTGGGCAAAGTGGGGTTAAGTGTCTTGCCCAAGGACACAACGACAGCAGTTATCAGTGGGAGTCTGTGGAGAAGGTGTAGAGGTGGGAATTGAACCCACAACCTTCAGGCCCGAAGGCCAATGCTCTACCAACTGAGCTACTGTCGCCCCCGTGTTTTTATTCTATATTTTTATTATCTCTTTCTGACTGTTGCACTGAGCCAAAGCAATTTTGAAGTCTGTGACTTCCTGTTACTTACATGGCAATAAAAAATGATTCTGATTCTGATTTGAATGTGATTTTTTTTAATGATTTTTGTATGCGTTACCTTTTTGATGTATTCATAGTTTTAGCTCTTACGGTGATCTTGTGTGAAGGAAATAAAAGGAAAAAATGGGCACATTCATCAGTACGCGCATTAATTCCACTAAATGAATCGCTGACGACAGAGCCGGCTTCTACTCATGCGTTGATGGCGTGGAGCTGCTGGTGGCGAGGTGACGTGTGGAGCTGCTACGTGAGCCGTGAACTGTCAGACCGCTCCGAGCTGTCCTCGCGGCAAACCCCCGGTAAAGTTAAGACGGAGGCAGGACGGGACTGTGTGAAGCTTATGGATCCGCTAACATTGTGAGTACAAAAACTTTTGATCTCTCGCGGCGTGGGAGTGATACATCTGTGAATGGATGCGGCAAAGCATTAAATGACTCCTTTGCGCTTCCTCTCAGGAAGATCACATCCTCATATGAACCCCTTCGCGTTTTTCCAATATTTCAAAGTGTAATAGGGACAGCCTTGCTCAGTTGTTGGGATTAGAAGAAAAACTTTGCATTTTGCACAATTACGGCCTATTTTCACAACACTTTGCTTATTTGCAAAGACGGCTGCTCTGCCTTTATGAAAAATGGAATAAAAACTCAAAAAATGTATGCCAGAAGAAAAGGTTTGGGCTGTAATTGAAACGTTAAAGGAAAGCCACAGAGATATAACAAATATTTTTGAAGAAATATGAAAGACATCAACATCAACACCTACGGTGGACACAAGAAGAAGAGTCGACACATGCAATGCTGTCACTACTGAAATGTTGTCCATCGCTTATGACAGAGCAGTCGACGACAATGAGGATTTTGATGAACATGGAGCAGGAGGGAGAATGCATGAATTATTGTCTCATGATTATGCACGCTCTGTCTATGTCCGATAAAGTCCGATAAAGGGTCAACAACTTCCCTGACAGCCCAGAGGGTGCAAGCAGTCGCTGATCTAGCTGCAATTATCAACTTAAACTTGAAGAAGAAAAGAGACTAATAATAATACAAAATCTTGAACAGCAAAAACGAGACTTGGAGGTTCAAAGGCTGGAATTAGAACGACTACAAGCGGCAAGAGAAATCAGTGTGGCTAAGGTGAGACTAAAATCTAACTACAGATTCATTTATTTCGCCATTTGCAGTAACACTACATTGGAATACATTTGTAAAAGTTCCCAGTGTGCACAGGACAAGTACAGACACAAAACAACATTAAAAGACAAAAATAAAACAAATTTTAAAAACAGTAAACAAATGTCACTGTGAAGTTGACCAACTTAAAACAGATCTATACGAGTGCAAAAACATTAAAGTGCTCTATTCAAACTGTTAACAGCTCGTGGAAAAAAACTATTAGCATAACGAGATGTCCTGCATCTCAGAGAACAGTATCTTCTGCCAGAGGGAAGAA
The DNA here is from genome assembly GCA_964034765.1 of Knipowitschia caucasica. Classification (NCBI taxonomy): domain Eukaryota; kingdom Metazoa; phylum Chordata; class Actinopteri; order Gobiiformes; family Gobiidae; genus Knipowitschia; species Knipowitschia caucasica. The sequence goes on from OZ035825.1 coordinate 2,081,855, forward strand.
GCTGGAACAAGGCTTTTCCTGGGTGGCCAGAAGAGTCATTGATAATTCTCAGGGCACTGTTAAAAAGTCTGGATTGATAAAGAGCCTCCAGGACAGGAAGTTCACAGCCTACAGTCCTCTTAGCAGAGCGGAGCACCTTGTTTAGAGCTCTCTTTTCTTTATCTGTGATGTTTCCAAACCACACAGACACAGAACCAACAAGTAAACTCTCAATGGTGCAGCGATAAAAGTTCAGCAGAATCTTAGAGTTAGTGGTAAATTCTCTAAGTTTCCGCAGAAAGTAGAGACGCTGACGAGCTTTCTTTACGACCCGGTCAGTGTTTTTAACCCATTTCAGGTCATTAGACAGAGTTAGACCCAGAAACTTACACTCCTCTACAATCTGCACTTGGGAGTTATCGATTGCGACAGGCAAATGAGAACTATTGCGACTGAAATCAAAGACCAGTTCACATGTTTTGGATGCGTTCAGCTGGAGGTTGTTAGCCTTACTCCACTGAACCACGTTTTGGATCTCGGCTCTATAAGACGATTCATCGTTATTACTGATGAGACCGATGATGGTGGTGTCATCAGCATATTTGATGATCAGGTTAGAGTCTGAGGAAGACACACAATCATGAGTGTACAGTGTAAAAAGTAAAGGACTCAAAATACATCCCTGAGGAGATCCAGTGCTCACAGAAACAACATCTGAAAAACAGTCATTGATTTTCACTCTCTGAGATCTGTCTGTTAAAAAGCTATAGATCCATTTACACATGGCAACACTTAAGCCGAGAGACATGAGCTTTTCAATCAGTTTACCTGGGACAAGACAATTAAAAGCAGAGCTATAATCAATGAACAGCATTCTTGCAACAGATTTCCTATTGTCCAAGTGACTGTAGACAGAGTTCAGAGCAAAGGAGATGGCATCCTCCACACTCCTGTTCTGGCTGTAAGCAAACTGGAGCGGGTCAACACTCACAGGGATCTGGCTCTTAATGAAGTCCAGCACAAGCCGCTCAAAAGTCCATTGAGCGGCTAAAATCGAAACTAAAAATCCCAAGGATAAAAACAAAATGGATTTATGTAACGAGGCCTCCGCTTTGGACGAAGACTGTGCCACGTTGAGGGTTCCTCATACTCAACCGACATCTGCTCCACCTGCACATCAACCAACGTTTGTGACCATTAAGGCCCCTGCCCCACACTCGCCTGTAGTTGGCCAGCTCTCGAGAGGCCCTGCTGTTTCCGCATCCATGCCAACATCCACTGAATCTAGCCTTTCCTCACTGACTCAAATATTGCAAGATGGTCTTGTCGTCTTCCAGTCCCTGAACCTTTTGTTTTCTCTGGAAATCCAATCAAATTTATAGAATGGAGGGCTGCATTCACATCACTTATCAGTCGGCAAACTATAGTATATACCGAAAAACTGTAATACCTCAAAAAATATGTTACTGGACCAGCTCGACAAGTTTTGGAAAGAATTTTTTTTAGAAATGATGACGAAGCATTTTCAGATGCATGGGAGAAATTGAATAATAGATTTGGTCACCCGTTCACTATCCAAAGAGCCTTCAGAGAGCGTATTAATAACTGGCCAAAAATCCATGCTAAAGACGCAGAAGGCTTACGCAACTACTCCGACTTCCTCAACACTTGCCTTGAGGCGATGCCACATGTTAAGGGATTAGAGTGTCATGGTGTGGACTTTTTGGATTATTTTAACCTGGTTTTATTTACTTTTAGTTCTCTTGTATTTTGAGTTTTCCTGATTCCAGTGTGTCCTGTTGATTGTTAGCCCCGCCCTAATGTGATCCACCTGTGTCTCCTGTGTGTGTGTGTGTGTGTATATATATACCTTGTGCTTTTCCCCACTTGTTGTCCGTCCATTGTCTCTACCAAGTTTGTCTTGTCTAGGTTTTCAGTTCTGGATTTTTGTGCCTTTGTCTCTCTGGATTTCGATTTTTATTAAATAACATTTGATTTTCAGTCCTGCATTTTGGGTTCCCTTTTTCTTCATGCAACCACGTGACAGAATGGACGGACCATATTGGGACCCAGCGGACTGCTTTTCATCCACACCTGGCTCTCTCTACACCACCCTGAACATTGTCTTAAAGTACAGATTTTTGTTTTGATTACTACGCCTGCTGCCCATTGACAACCTCAGTTTTGCCTCGCCTGAAACCATCGCCAGACAAGTGTTCCGTCTGGGGTGGTAATCTTCGGTTTCTGTGTCTGGGCCACCGCCGGGCATCATGCTCCGTCCGGGGTGGTCTTCTGTTCCCCCGTCCTGTTGGAGGTCGTCACTGGGCCCCAGTTTTCCACCCACCTGGTCTGGTCACTGTTGGACTTTTCTGTACCTTCGTCTCTCGTTTTGTCATGGACAATTCATTTGAAATGTGCCACCGTGGACTTCCAGTAATATTCAGTCTTTTGTTTTTTGTTTTTTTCCTTCTCCGGACCCCCCCCAACACCCTCCTGGGCTCCTGTGTCTTGGGACATCTGGGAGCTGTCCTTTTGAGGGGGGATACTGTCATGGTGTGGACTTTTTGGATTATTTTAACCTGGTTTTATTTACTTTTAGTTCTCTTGTATTTTGAGTTTTCCTGATTCCAGTGTGTCCTGTTGATTGTTAGCCCCGCCCTAATGTGATCCACCTGTGTCTCCTGTGTGTGTGTGTGTATATATATACCTTGTGCTTTTCCCCACTTGTTGTCCGTCCATTGTCTCTACCAAGTTTGTCTTGTCTAGGTTTTCAGTTCTGGATTTTTGTGCCTTTGTCTCTCTGGATTTCGATTTTTATTAAATAACATTTGATTTTCAGTCCTGCATTTTGGGTTCCCTTTTTCTTCATGCAACCACGTGACATAGAGATTGTGAAGAAAACCAAAAATGTCTCTCAAAACTACCTGATTGGGCTGCAGCTAGTTGGAATCGTCAGGTGACTCTGGGTTTAATGGATAGAAAAACTTCCAAGTTTTAAGGACTTTGTTCGATTTATCACTCTTGAAGCAGAGATAGCATGCAACCCCATAACATCTCTTTATGCATTGCACTCTCCAGATGTGAGAAAATTCCAATCAGAACAAGGGAAAACAAGGGCTAACATTTTAACTACACAAATCGTGACAGACAAAAGGGCACCAATGGAGACAAGAATCTCACAGTCAATATGTCTCTTCTGCAAGGAAAACACCCACCAGCTGCCCACTTGTTCAAAATTTAAGGAACTATCCATTAATGAAAGGAGAACATTTGTCAAAGAAGGAGCATTGTGTTATGGTTGCTTAAAACGGGGGCATGGAGTGAAGTATTGCAGACAAAGATTTTTGTGTAAAGATTGTAGTGGGAGGCATCCGACAGTTCTCCACAATGAACATTTTGAAAGATGGGAGGTCAGGGCACAGGATCCAGAGGATACTCCAGCCACATCGCTTCATGTTGCATCAAATTCACCCCTCTTTACATCCACGATTTTGCCCGTATGGGTCTCGTCAAAAAAAGCCCAGCCCAAGAGATTTTGGTATACGCTCTCCTTGACTCTCAAAGTGACACCACCTTCATTGATCAAAATCTTTCTGATTCACTGGACATTGTTAGGCAAGCTGTAAAACTAAAGTTGACAACAATGAGCACTACTGAGGTGGTTGTTTTCAGTGAAAGATTGTCAGTGAAAGATTGTAGGCTCCTCAATATAGCAATCTTTGTCAAAACCACATCTGCCATAGGACCCTCACAAAGGAGCATCCTCTACTGTCTCCGGTTGATGCAGTGAAAAGGCTTGAATCCGACTTTAAGGATATGGCTGACGAGGCAGAGCCACTCTCAAGGGAGGACATTGATTTTTTAAATGCAATGAGCCAACGGATATTGAAAAAGGCCATTATGAAATGCCATTACCGTTCAAGAAAAGGCCAATCTTGCCTAACAATAAAGAGATGGCACTAGCAAGGCTTCTACATCTAAAGAGAACATTTCTAAGGAATGAGGACTTCAAGGAGCCGTATGTTAAATGTATGGAGGAAGTAATCAGGTCTGGAAATGCAGAGCTCATCAATGACGAAGGATATCCCACATCATGGTGTCCGTCATGCGAAGAAACCAGATAATCTCAGAGTCGTTTTTGACTGCTCTGCTGAATTCCAGGATACTTGTTTGAATGACCACCTTCTTTCAGGCCCCGACTTAATGAACAGCTTAATCGGGATTCTTATCAGATTCCGCCAACACCCTGTAGCCTTATGTGATATTGAGAAAATGTTCCATCAGTTCCATGTGGCTAAAGAGGATCGAGATTATATAAGTTTTTTCTGGTGGAAGGACGGGGATCTGAGCTCTCCTCCCAATAAATTTCGTATGAAGGTGCATTTGTTCGGAGCTGCGTCTTCCCTTAGATGTGATAACTATGAATTGAAGCATTTGGCTAAGGAGTACCGTGATGGCTTCCCTCAAGCTTCAAGGTTCATTTTGAATGATTTCTATGTGGATGACGGCCTAACCAGTGTTGAAGACGCTGCAGAAGCCATTAAACTGGCCAAGGAGGCAACAGATATCTGCGCTGAAGGGGAGCTCAGACTACACAAATTTGTGTCGAATGATCGAGGGGTCTTGGATAGTATTCCAGAGGCTGAGCGAGCTCCTAATGTTAAGGACTTGGATCTGAGTTTTGAAAAATTGCCACTTGAGCGGGCACTTGGAGTCCAGTGGAACGTTGACACAGATGAGTCTACCTTTCGCATACATCTCAAAGAACAACCGGCGACGAGAAGAGGGATTTTGTCCACTGTAGCATCACATATGATCCCCTGGGCTTTGTGGCACCAGTTCTACTCAACGCAAAAACCATCCTGCAGGAAATGTGTCGACATGGAGTGAAATGGGATGATGAAATATCTGAAGTGCTCATGCCCCATTGGGTAAAGTGGAAGGAAGAACTTGCTCATCAGTCTAAAATTTCAATACCTCCCAATATGTCCCTGCTGGGTTTGGGAAATTCGTCAAGGTGGAGCTCCATAATTTCTCAAATGCCAGCACAAGGGGAAATGGACAGTGTTCGTATCTTCGTTTCCACAACGAGAGTGAAAATGTTCACTGTGCCTTAGTCATGGGAAAACCCAGAGTGTCTCCAATAAAGGTTACAACAATCCCTCGTTTAGAGTTAACTGCTGCAGTTGTTTTGGTTCAAGCAAGTCGGCTAATAAAACAAGAATTGACGAGTACTTTTGGACCGACTCCCGTGCAGTTCTGGGATACATTAAGAATGAGGCTCGTCGATTTCATACATTTGTGGCTAATTGCATCCAACAAATCCATCTTGCCTCTTCACCAGACCAATGGAGATACATTCCGACTGAGGAGAACCCTGCAGACCATGCCTCCAGAGGTTTGTCTCCCGAAGAACGTTCAATGTCAAATTGGTTCAACGGGCCCAAGATCTTGTGGGATAACAATCTTTTCATGCGAGCCACAGAAGAGATTCCAGAAATATCTCCTAACGATCCAGAGGTGCGAAAGGCTGCAGCACTTCATACGGAAGGTACCTCCTGCAGCAGTCTGATTAATCGCCTCTGTAAGTTCTCTTTATGGGCAGCTGCAACCCGAGCCATTGAACGACTATTACGAGTCAAGGGAAATAAGGCCAACTGCATCTCTTCTGTAACTGAGAGACAGGAATCTGAATGCTGGATTATCAGGAACATGCAAGAAGGCGGTTTCACAGAAGAATTGAAATGGATACAATATGGAGATCAACTCCCTGCGCGGAGCAAGCTCTACCCTCTGGACCCTGTCCTTGACGAAAGGGGGCTCCTCCGTCTTGGAGGACGACTCGAGCATTCTCAGCTTGATGAACACTGATTTTAGCGTGTTGCGTGTGGTTGTTCTTAGCGGTTCCTTCTAATTCAATCATTCCTATTTATCATATTGTGATCTGCGTGTGAAATGCGTTTGGGAACACAAGACAGTTTGTTGTTGTTCTACTATCAAACCTTTGCAACGCAAACGCCAAACATGAATTGATCATCTGCACGCCAACATTTGTGGGTTTTCTTATTGTAAATGTTTCAAATTCATTTCTAATATGTGATATTTAGTTTAGGTTGCATAAGGATGTACAATGGATAGAATCTTAGCTGCAATGCACGGACTGCATTATACATTTATTTTATATATATATATATTTTATATATTAATGAATATAATGCAAATGGGAAGAAAGCAATTATAAATTGGCTACATTGATGTATTAGAAATATCTTATATTGATCCAAGATTATCAAAACGAAAAAATGCAGACCAAGTCGTCTACTGGATTTGCTAAAACAAGAATTTGCTTGTCAATGTTGAATATGTTTTGTATTTGCAATAGGTGTACATGTGGCCATTGTGAAACTATGCCTACAGAGGTGGAAAATGTATGCTGCAGAGAAATCCCCAAGGTAAGTTTGTCGCTTTTGCTGGTGCAGTTCATTATATTGTAATTTTTTAATTTGATTTTTACTTTACGGTTAAAAAAAATAATGAATGAAATCCCAGACAGCCCATGATAGATCATCCAGGATTTGAGCCGGTGTGTCAACATCTCCCTCCAAAATGCCATAAATGTATATAAAGCACAATTTGGGCCACTACATCTTTGTGGAATGGTTCAGTACTTCTATATGTTACAGTTATAAAAAATGTATGATTAACTATGATCAAAATGATAATTTTTATTATTATAGACAGAACTCAAGGTAAATATACAAGGTAACACACATAAGAAATTTACCAAAAACACTGCGGACGCACACAAGTGTCTCATATTAAATCCTGATCACTTTATACACATAAATATACACATTTATACACATAAATAAATGTGTTTTTACTTTTGTCGTTACAAACTTGCACCAGATAAACACAAATAAAAATTGTTGTAGTGCCATGTCTAATTACTATTGTATGTGCTTCAGTCGTTACAGGTACTGTGCATACAGATGTTTTGTCTCATGGTGCTGGGGCTGGCTTGGTCGGAGAGTTCAAAAAGTATTGCCATCTTGTGTAGTCCTGCGGATCAGACAAGAGTTCCCAGATGAAGAAGGACAGTATGTGGACTTTAGACCGGTGCTGGATTGAAGCGGGATGTAAAAGCCGAAATGACAGATTCCTTGTCTGGATGGGGGTGCTGAGTGGACAGTGGCGGTGGAATATCGATCTGCATCATCTCCTGCACAAATGGAGCAGGATCTGGCAAGACCTCTTCAAAGACCAACTTCAAGAGTTCATCAATATATTTGGCAATAATAGACAATAACATTAGAGATGTGGGGATAATTTTGAATTTGCCTTTGAGATATTCTATTTATGCCATTAGATTTGCAATTCAGCAAATATGGCAATGTACAATACGTGTTTTTTTCTTATTTAATTACAAATATAATATAACAGTTTCTTACGAAATGTTGCCTCTTCTCTGAAGGGCCTTGCAATGCCTTCTCCTTTTCTGTATTTAGGGTAAGACACCCTGTAGAGAGTTCTCCAGTGGAGGTTTTAGCTTGGGGACGTCTCGTGTTCTCATTAAAATGGAGAACTGCCAGGTATAGTCTAGACAACAGTGTAATAAAAGCAAATAAATATAAACAAAAAGAAAAGAAACATCTATGCTATATTTTTTCCTTCAGGACCCTCTTGCCAGTCCATAGAACCTCCAAGCAGCAAAATGGTGGTGTACCTTTCACAAAATAGGTAAATTTAGTATGTGAAATGACTATTAATGTAAACAGTACAAAATGTGTATAGCGCAGAATTACCTGGTTTCAACCATATACTCGTGTCCAATGTTCCAATGTTCGGTGCATGCAAGCACTGGGGGAACGCAGCATCATCGTGGATGTGGACATTTTGGACGTGGTCAACTACTGAGGTCCACTTTGCCATTCTTTCTTCTGCTGTTTTGGATGAAGCAGCCTTCCAGTATATATGATTTTTCAGACTGCGACACCAATGCTCCAATATTGCGCAGTCTTTCTGTTGTGCAATTTTTTTTAGCTTTTTAGACAGTCCTAAATTAAAAGAATATTGCATTAAAATTGTAAAATATCAAAGTTATAAACTAGATAACATAATAATCTACCTTTCTCTATGTGCCACACGTCATAGTAATGTGTGACATTGGCCTCTCGCAGGTATTTCTGTATTTGCGGCTGTCGATCTGTCACCAAGCAGTCCAGAGTAATACCTTGTGTTCTAAGAAAAGCAAGGCTCCTTTTCAATCCTTCGAGCTCCATATGATAGCTCCCTCCTACTTCATTACTTTGTAATTGCAATTAATTTATTTTTTCATATCGTTATGGGCTAAATATTTCAATTTTTCACCTGCACTAGCTGTAGGTCTATGATCCTCTGACTTCTCAGATCCATCATGGAGTAACTCCCAAACTTTGCGGAATGTCCTAAGAGGTAAAACAAAAAATAGTCATAGAGTCGAAATCACAAAGTGATGATTGTACATATTACCTGGAGAGTCGGCTCTCATGTCACCACCGAGGATGACATCCTGTGGGTTTACACAACCCAAAATGTCCTTCTGTGATGCACGCCATTTGTAAATAATGGCAGGTTCAATGAAACTCCTGGCATGTCTCGTATTGAAATGTCCTCAACCTCATAGCCTTGAAAATCTGAGGAAACAATAAAAAGCAATCTATTAAAATATTTGCATGACTCTCATCACTAAAGGCATGCATTTATAAAATACCTTAGCAACTTTCATAAAGGAGCCACCATTTGCGTACACTGCCACTGACAGTTGTACGTTTCCTGCCGCAGTGCTTCCAAGAACTGGCTGGCTATTCCATTTTCGTGAGGAGTCACAATGATGACATTTTTGCTCCACTCATAAAAAAGTTCCAACCGTCCTGGTCTGGATTTCTGATGTTCGCTGGCATACTGGACAAACCTCAAATAGCTCAAGTAGACATTTCTCATAGACTATATACAGTGCCTTGCGAAAGTATTCAGCCCCCTTGAACCTTTCAACATTTCGCCACATTTCAGGCTTCAAACATAAAGATATAGAATTTTAATTTTTTGTCATGAATCAACACGTGGGACACAATAGTGAAGTGGAACAAAATTTATTGGATCATTTAAACTTTTTTAACAAATAAAAAACTGAAAAGTGGGGCGTGCAATATTATTCGGCCCCTTTACTTTCAGTGCAGCAAACTCACTCCAGAAGTTCAGTGAGGATCTTTGAATGATCCAATGTTGTCCTAAATGACTGATGATGATAAATAGAATGCACCTGTGTGTAATCAAGTCTCCGTATAAATGCACCTGCTCTTTGATAGTCTCAGGGTTGTGTTTAAAGCGCAGAGAGAACCATGAAGACAAAGGAACACACCAGGCAGGTCCGAGATACTGTTGTGGAGAAGTTTAAAGCCGGATTTGGATACAAAAAGATTTCCCAAGCTTTAAACATCTCAAGGAGCACTGTGCAAGCAATTATATTGAAATGGAAGGAGTATCAGACCACTGAAAATCTACCAAGACCCGGCCGTCCCGCCAAAATTTCATCTCAAACAACGAGCAGACTGATCAGAGATGCAGTCAAGAGGCCCATGATCACTCTGGATGAACTGCAGATAACTACAGCTGAGGTGGGAGAGTCTTTCCATAGGACAACAATCAGTCGTGCACTGCACAAATCTGGCCTTTATGGAAGAGTGGCAAGAAGAAAGCCATTTCTCAAAGATGTCCATAAAAAGTCTTGTTTAAAGTTTGCCACAAGCCACCTGGGAGACACACCAAACATGTGGAAGAAGGTGCTCTGGTCAGATGAAACCAAAATCGAACTTTTTGGCCACAATGCAAAACGATATGTTTGGCGTAAAAGCAACACAGCTCATCACCCTGAACACACCATCCCCACTGTCAAACATGGTGGTGGCAGCATCATGGTTTGGGCCTGCTTTTCTTCAGCAGGGACATGGAAGATGGCTAAAATTGATGGGAAGATGGATGGAGCCAAATACAGGACCATTCTGGAAGAAAACCTGTTGGAGTCTGCAAAAGACCTGAGACTGGGACGGAGATTTATCTTCCAACAGGACAATGATCCAAAACATAAAGCCAAATCTACAATGGAATGGTTCACAAATAGACGTATCCAGGTGTTAGAATGGCCAAGTCAAAGTCCAGACCTGAATCCAATTGAGAATCTGTGGAAAGAGCTGAAGACTGCTGTTCACAAACGCTCTCCATCCAACCTCACTGAGCTCGAGCTGTTTTGCAAGGAAGAATGGGCAAGAATTCTAGTCTCTCGATGTGCAAAACTGATAGAGACATACCCCAAGCGACTTTCAGCTGTAATTGCAGCAAAAGGTGGCGCTACAAAGTATTAGCGCAAGGGGGCCGAATAATATTGCACGCCCCACTTTTCAGTTTTTTATTTGTTAAAAAAAGTTTAAATTAAACTCGTTCCACTTCACGATTGTGTCCCACTTGTTGTTGATTCTTGACAAAAAATTTGATTTTTATATCTTTATGTTTGAAGCCTGAAATGTGGCGACATGTTGAAAGGTTCAAGGGGGCCGAATACTTTCGCAAGGCACTGTATGTAACATCCTCTATCTTTTGGAATGTCCATTAATGAGCTGCCTTCTAAGGGATCCTCTATTTCACTCTTCTCAAGACGGGGCCTATTTTTTCATTAGATTACACACAGAAGGCTCTAAAACATTTCCACAATTGGGAACTAACCAACGTATGCCCTAAAAAACAACATACCTGTACTCCTGAAATGAGGTTGAATGGTTTTGATGGACAGCTGTGTCCCAAATGTGCATATCTGTACGTCATCCATCTGACAGCCTGTCGTAGCAAACATCAATCAACTTGAGGAGGCCTAAAATAAAAATATTGTGAATATGTTGGACCAGGGAAAAAGAATTGTGCATCTACTGGCTTATTTTATACAAATACATTGTCAATTTGACAAGGGAAAAACATAATGCGAAGTCAGAATGTACTCGTAGTGGTGTTACTTTCATCTGTTCCAAAACAGGGCTCAATGAAAATGAACAAACTAGCTCATTAATAACAGCATACAAACATGAAGGCACTGGGTCTTTGAGACCAAATAATGTACTTCTCGTTGTTTTTGCATATGTGACATGAGCGGTAGCAGGAACTAATTTTTGGTTAAGAACAACAACGCCACCCAAAGAATATGGCCTTGGGACCAGTACCAATCAGAACATGTACAGTGCCTTGCGAAGGTATTCGGCCCCCTTGAACCTTTCAACATTTTGCCACATTTCAGGCTTCAAACATAAAGATATAAAAATCAAATTTTTTGTCAAGAATCAACAACAAGTGGGACACAATCGTGAAGTGGAATGAAATTTATTGGATAATTTAAACTTTTTTAACTAATAAAAAACTGAAAAGTGGGGTGTGCAATATTATTCGGCCCCTTTACTTTCAGTGCAGCAAACTCAGTCCAGAAGTTCAGTGAGGATCTTTGAATGACCCAATGTTGTCCTAAATGACTGATGATGATAAATAGAATGCACCTGTGTGTAATCAAGTCTCCGTATAAATGCACCTGCTCTTTGATAGTCTCAGGGTTCTGTTTAAAGCACAGAGAGAACCATGAAGACAAAGGAACACACCAGGCAGGTCCGAGATACTGTTGTGGAGAAGTTTAAAGCCGGATTTGGATACAAAAAGATTTCCCAAGCTTTAAACATCTCAAGAAGCACTGTGCAAGCAATTATATTGAAATGGAAGGAGTATCAGACCACTGCAAATCTACCAAGACCCGGCCGTCCCTCCAAACTTTCATCTTAAGCAAGGAGAAGACTGATCAGAGATGCAGCCAAGAGGCCCATGATCGCTCTGGATGAACTGCAGATAACTACAGCTGAGGTGGGGATGGTGTGTTCAGGGTGATGAGCTGTGTTGCTTTTACGCCAAACATATTGTTTTGCATTGTGGCCAAAAAGTTCGATTTTGGTTTCGTCTGACCAGAGCACCTTCTTCCACATGTTTGGTGTGTCTCCCAGGTGGCTTGTGGCAAACTTTAAACAAGACTTTTTATGGATATCTTTGAGAAAAGGCTTTCTTCTTGCCACACTTCCATAAAGGCCAGATTTGTGCAGTGCACGACTGATATCTTCCATGTTGGCCTTCAACAAAAGTGCTTGAGGCTTGTGGTGATGTCGGAGGAGGATAAACATGGGGAGGCTGCTTTTCAGATTCATGCTGCTAAAATCTGGAACAGTCTTCCTGAAGATGTGAGACAGGCCTCCTCTCTGACAATGTTTAAAACCAGGTTAAAGACAGTTCTGTTTAGCTGTGCATGCAACTGAGGGATTTTAGACTTTTAGCTTTCTTTTTAATGTTCTGTGATTATTTATGCTTTTAATGCTCTCTTGTTTTGTTCAGCACTTTGAATTGCCTTGTGTATGAATTGTGCTATATAAATAAACTTGCCTTGCCTTGCCTAAAGAGTCAGTTTTATTGGAGTGCCACAATAACGCTGGGAGAGGGAACCACTGTGGTGAACGGGCTACACAAGACCGTGTGATAGCTGGCTACTACTGGTCAACAACTCACAGCGATGTGCAAGAATGGGTAATGTGCCTCAGGTTTATACATTTAAACATACAAATATCAAATACATTATACCAGGGCTTTAACTCATGTGAGTAATCCAAAAAAGTACAAAGAAAATGTTTGGTAAATGTTTTACACTTTCAGTTTACCTAAACCCAAAAGTTGAACAACTGATTCAAATTCGGTGCAAATCGGACTTGGTTTGTGCAAAAGGGAGCTATGTTTCTATTCTCAAAATGGGGAAAAATGACACATTTTGCCGCTCTGCTGCTCAAACAACATTTCACTGATCAAAATTCCCTGGTCATTTTGATGGTACATGTGTTGAGATGATGTGGAGCGATTTTCGGCCAAATCTGTGGAAAGGCCGAGGCTGGTTTGATGTTTGTGCGAGGTGTACAATTGCCGTTGACAATGAATGGGGAGCGTTTGTCGTCGCCACGGCAACAGGGTAAAAAATAAGCCTTGTGACCTTTGGACTTTTTGAATCAAGAGGGCAAAACAGATGTATATGCAAAATTTCAAACATTTTGAAAAAACTAAATTTGTCAATTCCCATATAAAACTTTGAAATGGTCTGTAGGGGGCGCTAATGTTTCAATTTGAAACATTTCACTTTAAAATGACCTAGACCCTAGACTTGAACAATGTATTGAAATGTACCGAATTCCATGGCTCTACGACAAACTTGATCTCCAAAACTCCCATAGGGGTATTTCTTTGGCTGTTGTAGGTGGCGCTGTTCCGGCATTTTTTGAGTCCCATAAAAATAAACACCAAAATATCAAATTTTTTGCCAGGTCACATGACAATGTATTTCAAATAAGGAGAAAAAAACATAAAAAACATTGGCTCTGGGGAGTGTAGGAAACCTTGCCGCATTTCCACCGCAGGAACTTCGGGGTTATTTTGGGCCAACCCCATCGGTGCGTGTCTCCACTGCAGGAACTTTTAAGGGACCCAACGGAGTCCCTCCTCCATGGTACAGTGCAAAAGTATTCGGCCCCCTTGAACCTTTCAACATTTCGCCACATTTCAGGCTTCAAACATGAAGATATAAAATTTTTATTTTTTGTCATGAAACAACAATAAGTGGGACAATATTGTGAAGTGGAACGAAATGTATTGGATAATTTAAACTTTTTTAACAAATAAACTGAAAAGTGGGGCGTGCAATATTATTTGGCCCCTTTACTTTCAGTGCAGCAAACTCACTCCAGAAGTTCAGTGAGGATCTTTGAATGATCCAATGTTGTCCTAAATGACTGATGATGAATAAATAGTGTGTAATCAAGTCTCCGTATAAACGCACCTGCTCTTTGATAGTCTCAGGGTTCTGTTTAAAGCGCAGAGAGAACCATAAAGACAAAGGAACACACCAGGCAGGTCCGAGATACTGTTGTGGAGAAGTTTAAAGCCGGATTTGGATACAAAAAGATTTCCCAAGCTTTAAACATCTCAAGGAGCACTGTGCAAGCAATTACATTGAAATGGAAGGAGTATCAGACCACTGCAAATCTACCAAGACCCGGCCATCCCTCCAAACTTTCATCTCAAACAAGGAGAAGACTGATCAAAGATGCAGCCAAGAGGCCCATGATCACTCTGGATGAACTGCAGATAACTACAGCTGAGGTGGGAGAGTCTGTCCATAGGACAACAATCAGTCGTGCACTGCACAAATCTGGCCTTTATAGAAGAGTGGCAAGAAGAAAGCCATTTCTCAAAGATATCCATAAAAAGTCTTGTTTAAAGTTTGCCACAAGCCACCCGGGAGACACACCAAACATGTGGAAGAAGGTGCTCTGGTCAGATGAAACCAAAATCGAACTTTTTGGCCACAATGCAAAACGATATGTTTGGCGTAAAAGCAACACAGCTCATCACCCTGAACACACCATCCCCACTGTCAAACATGGTGGTGGCAGCATCATGCTTTGGGCCTGCTTTTCTTCAGCAGGGACAGGGAAGATGGCTAAAATTGATGGGAAGATGGATGGAGCCAAATACAGGACCATTCTGGAAGAAAACCTGTTGGAGTCTGCAAAAGACCTGAGACTGGGACGGAGATTTATCTTCCAACAGGACAATGATCCAAAACATAAAGCCAAATCTACAATGGAATGGTTCACAAATAGACGTATCCAGGTGTTAGAATGGCCAAGTCAAAGTCCAGACCTGAATCCAATCGAGAATCTGTGGAAAGAGCTGAAGACTGCTGTTCACAAACGCTCTCCATCCAACCTCACTGAGCTCGAGCTGTTTTGCAAGGAAGAATGGGAAGAATTCCAGTCTCTCGATGTGCAAAACTGATAGAGACATACCCCAAGCGACTTGCAGCTGTAATTGCAGCAAAAGGTGGCGCTACAAAGTATTAGCGCAAGGGGGCCGAATAATATTGCACGTCCCACTTTTCAGTTTATTATTTGTTAAAAAAGTTTAAATTACCCAATAAATTTTGTTCCACTTCATGATTGTGTCCCACTTGTTGTTGATTATTGACAAAAAATAAATGTTTTATATCTTTATGTTTGAAGCCTGAAATGTGGCGAAATGTTGAAAGGTTCAAGGGGGCCGGATACTTTCGCAAGGCACTGTATGTACTCGGCTGGGCCCTGGTGGGACTTGAGGTTAACCCGGCGCTGATTGGCTTAAGCTAGCGCAGGCTCAGGCGCTCAGACGCCAGCAGAAAGCAGCATAACAACCGGCATTAACCCAGCAGCAATGAAAACAGCAAACAGCACTGCATTGATTCAGACGGGATTTGAGGCGTCGCTGCAAAATTAAAAGATAAATTTAGACATATCAGCTTCACCTCGAAGCACTGGGGATTTATCACACTCCAAAAGGAGCCGTGAAAAGTTTAAAAAAACTGAAGCAGGATGATAAAAAAACTCAAACCAAAACAACCGGAGCAATTACGACCGTATAATAAACAAATGGGTTTGGCGTAATGAGTTTCGCTTATGCGCCAATCAAAACTCATGACATCGCCGAGTGGTCCTACTGCAGTGGAGGCACGGACACTGAGAGGACCCAGGGAGAGGAAGGTTCCTTTAAAAGTTCCACCCCACTCCTTTTTCCAGGAACTCCTGTGGTGGAAATGCGGCTAAGCAATACTCATGTAAAACTATTTTTTTTTAAAACTACTGTTGTGGTCGATACAGTAAGAAAAACTAAAGAACTCCATAAATCCAGGAGATAAGTACATTTATTTTGACACATGAACAAAACAAACATCAGTAGTAGCTGATATATATCGTCTGTTTGGAATATAGGGGCCCAAAATATCCTGGTCCCACAGACCCAGGTTTAGGTCGCAGTTGGGGGGGGGGCTGCTCTTTGGTCTGTAAAGCTCAGCAGCTGCAGCACAGGGTTAAGACTGAAGTGTGATCCTGTAGAGCAGTGGTTCCCAAAGTGGAGGTCCCGACTGGGGATTGCAGGATCACTAATGCTTTTCTCAAAACATAAGAAGCTACCTCAAACTCCCCCAATGGTGTCTCTTTGAGGGGAATGTCATTGAAGTGGTGCATGAATACAAATACCTAGGAGTTATAATTGATGACGCTCTCACTTTTAAACCTTTTATCGATACACTTGTGAGGAAATAAATTAAGCTGGGTTTCTTCTTTCAAAATAAGACATGTTTTTCTTTTGGGGGTCTTTTTTATCAGTCTTAGATTATGGTGACCTTCTTTATATGAATGCTACCTCTTCGTGTCTTCAAAAGCTGGATTCTATTTATCATGCCTCCCTGAGGTTCATCACAAACTGTAGAGCTCTGACACATCACTGTGAGCTGTACGCTCGGGTGGGATGGTCCTCCCTGTCCACTAGGAGGCAGTGTCATTGGTACACCTTTATTTACAAGGCTCTTCTGGGGCTCCTGCCCTCTTACCTCTGTACATTACTCACACAGAGGAGCACAGAGTCTTATGCTCTGAGGTCCAATGAGCAGCTGTTGCTTACTGTGCCTTTTGTCCGCACAGAGTTTGGAAAAAGAGCCTTTGTCCATGGAGCTTCTGCTTGGAACATGCTCCAGCGAGACAGGAAGCTGACCGAGCTTTTGTCTTTGAATGCTTTTAAATCAAAACTCACGAGTTTTCGAGACGGCCTCAATCACCTGTAAATGTTTTACTTGATGTGTGTATACCTGTGATTTTTAATTTTTGTTTTAATGTAATTGTAACCGTCTGCTGTGTTTATGTGTAACTTTGATGCCTCTTGGCCAGGACTCCCTTGAAAAAGAGATTCTTAATCTAAAATAAATAAATACAATGATTTCATAAAACATTTTTTAACAAGTATATAGTCCTTAAATATTTATTTTGCATATAATTGACCCATTTTATTTGACCCTACTTGTTAAATTGTGTTTGGAGAAGAGTCTGAAAGAAATAACATATTTTAATTACGTTTGTAATTTTGACTTAGTCATTGACAGCGTCAATCAAAATCAAGTTACGCAGCTTACATCACGCAGCAACAAAGCATGTCCTGCAAAAAACCCGGAGGGTGAGAAAAGTCACAGGTGCCAGAGTTGAGGCTGATGGTGCGAACACGGCGGGGGGAAAGAGTGCAGCGGAGAACACCACGGTAAAGAGGCCCGGCTTTTCGGAGTCCGCGGTAACAATAAAAGCGGGTGGCCGCTTTATGCTGTTACTTATGGTAACGTTGGAAAGAGAAGCCGCAGGGATGAACCGCCTCAATGCACTTTTTACCATAAGTAACAACATAAAACGGCCACCGGCTTTTAATGTCCGGACCTCTTTACCGCCGACTTCAGAAAGCCAGGTCTCTTTACCGCGGTCGGAGAACAGTGAAGGCGAGCCGCAAGAAATGACCTCCACCTCCGCTAAGGGGGGAGCCCACCAAGCCCATCACTTGCGTCACTACACGAGTAAAAATACGCAAGGCTCTTATTTTGGGCTGGAGAGTGTAGCTCGGTAGTGGCGCGAGTCTCTATAAAGCGTTACTCCGAATCAAGGAAATATGTGCTCATTTCATGTGACGGGAAGGGCTGTTGAGGTGGGGGGTCACGGGGGAGGAGCGCATTTATCATGGGGGTTGTGGGCTAGAAACTTTGGGAACCCTACAGTTTAGTGACTCTAGGTTCACATGATGCAGCCTCAGCTCTGTCTCCTTCACTTTGTTCCGGATGGTGCGTCTTCACACCTGCTTCTCTACAGGTTTTATTGTGTCTATGAAGAGATGACCTTTGTGTATAAGACTTTCCACACTTTTCACAGACAAATGGTTTCTCTCCAGTGTGGATCCTCTTATGCACTTTGAGAGAAAAACTGCGAGTAAAACTCAGATCACAAACGTCACAGCTGAAGGGTTTTTCTCCAGTGTGGATTCTGCTGTGTTTATTAAAATCTCCTCTTGTGGAACAACATGTTCCACACTGATCACACTTGTACGGCTTCTCTCCAGTGTGGCTCTGATGGTGAAGTGTGCGATCTGTTGTAGTTCTAAAAGTTTTACTGCAGAGAGCACATGCAAATGGTTTTTCTCCAGTGTGGATTCTCTCATGTGCTTTGTAGATTGAAAACTGAGTAAACTTCTTCCCACAGTCTCCACAGACGAATAGCTTTTCTCCAGTGTGGAATCTGTAGTGCTGAGTGAGGTAAGATAATTGTGTAAAAGACTTTTCACACTGGTCACATTGGTGAGTTCTCTTTGCTGTGTGGACATGCTGATGTCGTGAGAGCTTCCGTTTGGTCCTAAATGTTTGTCCACACTCGTCACACTCAAATGGTTTCTCTCCTGTGTGGAACCTCTGATGTTGTCTGAGATTACCCTCTTCTCTGAAACTCTGACCACAAAAGTCACAGATGAAGGGCTTTTCTCCAGTGTGGATTCTGCTGTGGCGCTTGAGACTTTGTTTTGCAGAAAAACCTTTTCCACACAGGTCACATACGTATGGTTTTTCTCCAGTGTGAGTTCTGCAGTGGGTCTTTAGTGCAGAAGGAGATCTGCAGGTCATTCCACAATGATCACAGGTGACCCCCATTCTGTAGACAGACTTTGTAGCTCTGTAAAAAACACAGAAAAAGTAGACATCAGACATTACTTATTTTTTTACACATTCTATCACCAAATGCTGATCAACATGAGGCCAACAGCAGGAGGTGTCCCTTTGTAAATTGTGCAGTTTTTGACGTGTGCATGTGTGTGTGCTTACTCTTAAAAGTCACCTGGATAAAGCACAATAAGAATAATGTTAAGTCGTCAACCCAACTTGAACCGAAGTAAACCCACATTTATTAACTCTTATGTGGAGTTAGGGTTTCCAGTGATCTGTTTCAAATTCATATTATGTAAAAACTACCATGTCGTTGATTTCATTAGAACAAGGCTTTATGATATCCTCTTCAACACTGATGTATTTTTAATTTTTAAATGGTAATGGCAGAAAAAAAGAATCTCTCACACTGTCAGGAATGAAGCAGACAGAGACGGATCGTGGTGCGCCAAACTCGAAGTTTATTTAAGTTTCTCTCAAGTTCCAGTGGTTCCAATTGTTTCTTTCTCTCAGACAGAATAAGGTCAGTACACAGTTTATATAGTCATTGTCACGTCACACATGGAAAGACGTGTCACACAGAGACAGTCACATCATAGTCAAAATAATCAGAGTCCTTGTACAGTCCTGCACGTAGGCCATATTGCTATCTAATACTAACACTCACCCCTTTGATCACATAATCACATATGATCACTCAATTTGATCAATGAATAAAGTGAAAAATAAATAAAAAATCTAAAAAAAACTTTAACAAAATATTAAAAAACAAAGAAAATGTATGCATTACTCATAATCATCAAATCAATATCAGTGGATTTTATCCTCTATCCTGGGGGAAAAAATAAAAAATAAACAAAAACAAAAAATAAAACACACTATTGGACACACAAGAACTCAGCAGATTCAGTCAAAACACAGACAAAAACAAACTGAGTCTCAAATTAGAAGCTAATTTCACTTTTATTACTCTATACTTTTATTCTAATGCTAATTGTTTACACTACACTTATTTCATTGTATTATTATCACTTTTCAATCTTAGACTGTGTACTTTCTAATCTATTTACAAATATGTTTGCATATTTGCATTGAGCCATATTCTTAAACATACATTTTAATCTAATAAATCTCTCAGTGGTTTACTCTCATTATCAGTGGCTTATTGTTAGTGGGATTTTGCTCTATGTCTATTCTACATTCTCAGGAATAAAACTGAACACAGAAAGACAAATGGTTAATATGAACATTATTATGGCGGTCAGTGATTTATTACTTTTTATTATCTAAAGATATTATTGTCAGGCAGTTTGGGATGAATGTACATCATTAATCAAATTGTCATTATCCTTTCAAAAGCGAATTGTGTATTTTAGCAGGTTTTGGGTTGGGGTCAATGTTCTACAATGGTGTTTGATTCTCTAATCTGTGCTGACAAATCAACTTTTTAAACTTCCAAAGATATCTAAATATCTCATTAATCTAGGCTACATTAGTCTAGGCTACACTCATGAACTTTTTGCATTGTCAACATTCACCGATGTTTGAACAGAAGTGAATGTGACAAGTATCTAATAAAACTGTACATAAACTGTAAGTAACTTTATTTACTTTTGAAGTAAATGTTTGTGAACCTATGTTGAAGGAAATGGTCCTTTTACAATTCAAATATTTGCACTGGCTAGAAATAATCTCTATTTTATGGTTGATGCTTTTATCTATTTCTATTACTCTATTGTGACTCTAAAGCTCGGTTGCAGCTTGAGCCAAGGCATATTTCTAGTTTGTGACTTCTGTCACTTTTAATGGCTGTAACATTATTCTGATTCTAATATTTTAGCTGCTCTATCAAAAGGATAACATTGTAAAGTTATGATTTTAACTCTTATGTGGAAATGTGTTTATGAACAGCAAAGGAAATCAAATTCTACTTTTTTACTACTATTTAACATCTACTAAAACGCTACAATACTCATACTTTATCATTTTAAAACATTTTAACAGTTGCTCAGTCTCCCAGACTAAAAAGTCAAAGTTTTTGTCTGTCAGATGTCTGAATACTTTACATGTGTTGCATTTGGTCACAGTTGTGGTTCTGGTTGTAGCAATAGCATCGGCAATAGATGGTTTTTCATTGGCTGGTTCTTGTTCTGCAAATGTCTGTGTCCAATAGATCATCAGATGTCCAGAAGCTAGAGACAAACAAAAACAAAAGAAAGAATCATGAGTATCTGTCTCATTTAGCACTCATCAATGTATGATTTTAAAAAATATAAACATCACTCCCCAGTTTTCTCTCAGGTCCTCAGGTCCTCAGGTCCTCAGGTCCCCTGAGGGCGAGTCTCAGTCGTCATCAGGTCAGGTCATAGAGAGATGTCATCTTGGACATCAGTAGGATCCAAGCCATGGTTCTGGTCTCTCCAGATGCACATCAGGATCTCCAGATACAGTCTTTTCACTCGAAGCACATCAGGTCATTTGCGATGCACTTCTGGTCAATGGTGCAGTGTCACAGTTCCTGTACACAGCTTGTTATGCAGTAGTTACTCTCTATGGTTAAGTCACTTTGATTCTACTTTAAAGACAATTTCTATTCATGCTGTTGCTAATGTCCCTCAGACAAAAGCAAGCGCAATGATTCAGTTTACTTCTCTAATTTGTGTTTTTATCAGATGTAATCCTAATCAATGTAATTACTTCACACAGTACAAAATCAACAAATCAAAACAAAAAATGTCAAGACAGGCCATGACAATATAGAATTCAAATGAACATTTCTGGTCTCAAAAAATACTGATTCAAATAAAGATTCAAGTGATAGACAATTAAAAATATTTGTTTACATTGGAGTAAACTTTTAAAATGCTTTTTCATGTGTGTGTGTGTGAATTTTGGGGTTGTGTCTCCAGACTCCTCGAAGCACCTGCATTAGAAGGTCAGGCGTGTAGTCAAAACAAAAAAAAGTCACCGCAATGTGAATTGGGTGAATTGGGTAGAGTTTAACTCAATATAATACTTTTACAGCTAATCCTAATTCCCTCTTTCTTTTTAGACAAAGTCTATGATCAATAATCACTTTTAACACAGATTCTAATTTAGATGTTTTAAAAACGGCTTTTGAAACTAAAATAAAAATTCATGAAAAAATTCTCACAAACTTATGAAATATATCAGATACAATAATGGACTCAGAAAATAAGCAGCAGATTTAAAAAGAAAAGCAAAGCTTTTTTGTACTAATCTTTGGATTTAGAAAAACATAATAATTCAAAACTTATTCACTAATTGTGTTTAAAAACGTTTAAAGGAGCCTTACGGAGTTTGCTATATTTGTCCTCACGAACCCCCCTCTGGCCAGAGGTGTAACTGCAGCCTGAATGAGAGGCGCGTGCACGAGGAACAGAACAGAAACAGCTGATATGGTCCTGTCCTCGATAAGTTACAGATTTGCGGGGATGACTTCAACAGAGGTAAGACATGTTACTGTTTTGTATGATATTTAGACCAAATCAATGTGTATATTTTCCAAGATCTGATACTTCAGCAAATGTAAAGCAAAGTGAGTTATCAAAAGCCTGAAGCCACATTATATTCACACAAATGAACAACATTTCAAAGGGGAACAAAAAAGTGTCTAACTGTAATAATACAATTCCACAGATAGAAATGCTTCCATGACAAGCCGAAATCATCTTTTCATTGGGCCTTATAAGGTTAGCGTAGCATGAGACTTTTTGTAGTATATTTACATAAATCAGTGAAGTCACTCTTATTTTGCAGCCAAGACAAGCTAACATTAGCAACATTATTATTCCCATAGAAAATACAGCATAATTACCACTGTTTTGTTTTTATTGGTGTTATTACTGACACTAGTCTGCTACTAATACTACACAAGTTGTCTGTAGGTATAAAACTATATCAACTCTTCTGATAAATTCTAAATATTTTTTGATGAAGTTTGTACAAAACATACATTCCAGAACAGTGACATCTAAATCTTTTTGCTTTTCCTTCCAGGACTCCAGTCCAGTTGAATCTGTAGTTTCTGAGAGCAGTGACTTTGAATGGGGGAGAGGAGGAGGAGGAAGAAGAGGAGCAGCCAGAGCAGGAAGAGGAGCAGCCAGAAGATGAGGAAGAGGAGCAGCCAGAAGAGGAAGAGGAGCAGCCAGAAGATGAGGAAGAGGAGCAGCCAGAAGATGAGGAAGAGGAGCAGCCAGAAGATGAGGAAGAGGAGCAGCCAGAAGATGAGGAAGAGGAGCAGCCAGAAGATGAGGAAGAGGAGCAGCCAGAGGAGGAAGAGGAGCAGCAAGAAGAGGAGGAAGAGGAGCAGCAAGATGAGGAAGAGGAGCAGCCAGAGGAGAGGCCAGGCTAGAATGAGAAGAGCAGGACATGTGGGTTATAAAGACACCCCTTTATTCGTTCAACAGAAGGGAATCAAAACTAAAATGCAACTCATCACCACTTTAGAAAGAAGTCGTTCTTTTATTTCAATGTTTGGGATTTTTTTTCATATTTGACATAATATAAATACAGTGCCTTGCGAAAGTATTCGGCCCCCTTGAACTTTTCAACATTTAGCCACATTTCAGGCTTCAAACAAAGATATAAGAATGAAATTTTTTGTCAAGAATCAACAACAAGTGGGACACAATCGTGAAGTGGAACGAAATTTATTGGATTAACTTTTTTAACAAATAAACTGAAAAGTGGGGCGTGCAATATTATTCGGCCCCCTTGCGCTAATACTTTGTAGCGCCACCTTTTGCTGCAATTACAGCTGCAAGTCGCTGTAAGTTTGGAGGGACGGCCGGGTCTTGGTAGATTTGCAGTGGTCTGATACTCCTTCCATTTCAATATAATTGCTTGCACAGTGCTCCTTGAGATATTTAAAGCTTGGGAAATCTTTTTGTATCCAAATCCGGCTTTAAACTTCTCCACAACAGTATCTCGGACCTGCCTGGTGTGTTCCTTTGTCTTCATGGTTCTCTCTGCGCTTTAAACAGAACCCTGAGACTATCAAAGAGCAGGTGCATTTATACGGAGACTTGATTACACACAGTCATTATCATCATCAGTCATTTAGGACAACATTGGATCATTCAAAGATCCTCACTGAACTTCTGGAGTGAGTTTGCTGCACTGAAAGTAAAGGGGCCGAATAATATTGCACGCCCCACTTTTCAGTTTTTTATTTGTTAAAAAAGTTTAAATTATGCAATACATTTTGTTCCACTTCATGATTGTGTTCCACTTGTTGATTCATGACAAAATGTTATATCTTTATGTTTGAAGCCTGAAATGTGGCGAAATGTTGAAAGGTTCAAGGGGGCCGAATACTTTCGCAAGGCACTGTAAATGTGCTGTGTCCATCTTTGATTGCTGTCAGCCTCTGTTCAGGAACCAGATAAAGTCCTATGAAAAAGAGAGATTTGTTTCCCACTTGATTATCATCACTACCTGTCCTCTGTTGTGTCTGCTCCAGTTCAGCTGCAGGAGGAGGGATGATGAGGACAGAGGACCCATGGTCCTGGGGTCATCTGCTTACATTTTTCCCCAGAAAAGAGCTGAGGCGCTGGTCTGGGATAGAGCTGTAGTCTTCAGTCTCCTTCACAGTGTAACGCTGAGACTTTTTTTGTAGACATCAGTAGAAATAATATATTTCTTTATTGCTTTTATACTGAATCTTGATAATAAAGTATGACGTACGATACTTGGCCTTTGCTGCTCACATGCACTGGGCGATGGTTATGGAGGTTGTAGTCTAATGCAGCGAGGAGTGTACGAGCTTCATAGGCGCCATAAGTAAATCCAAAACGCTTCCATCGTTGTGTACGTACAGCACATAGCAGAGTGACCTTTTTGGAAAAATATATAGATTGTGGGGGAAATAATAATGAAAAACAAACATTTCAATGACAACAAACCGATATTAATGAAATGCCACAGAGATTTGTGCATTACCTGGAAAGTAGATCCTCCCGTCAGCTAAAACATTACCACAAAAGGCATGTAAGCATACGTATACACGGGCTTAGAACTGAATATGTTACTTACTAAGGGCAACAATGTTGTCTTTGGACTCTAATCTGTTGATGATAGCAGTCCTTTTCTCCTCCCAAACCTGCTTTATTGTTTTTAGACAGTAGGTTCCCTGGACTGCAGAAGATGTTGAGGAGGCACCATGTGGATATTCATGAATTTGAATTAGAGGGAAATATTGGAGAACAACACAAAATCTCCTCCTTGCATCCCATGTTTCAGTTGTGGCTAGCTGTTCCAACTCCATAATTTATGGCCGTGCGGTCAAAACTATATGGGGAAGAAAGTGTTAACAAGTCTGTAACTTCACAGAAAAGGGTGGACGGCCGTCACACTCTGTGCCTGTGTGGTCACTGCAGTGGCATTTATTGACAGACAATTGGAGGAAAGTTGCCTCTGCAGAGGTGTTTGTTGTATGCTATGCATGCCTGCTGGTTTACAAGGTCACTTTCAACAACCACTCCATATGGTTTTGGGAAAATGGGAATGGTGGCTGCTGCCTCCTCTTCAAGATCTGCTTTTTGGCATTCCTCAACACAGTCAGCATTGTGTAATATAGATGCAAGGAAGTTTGTCGACCATATCCTGCGATGCACCGCTATTTTACAAGACAAATGAAATTTATGCCATCAGTGAGTGAAAAGAGAAAAGAAAATTAAAAAAAAATGTACATACCTTAATGAGATTGGTGGCACATAATCTGAATCATACGGGTCTGAAACTTCCTCTTCACACTCTATTCTGGAATTAAAAAAAGAACAGTCCAATATGCTGCTGTCTCACCTCCTTTAAGAGACGCTCTCTTTATTCAAGGCTAGGTTTAAAACAGTCCTCTTTAGTTTAGCATATGGCTAGGAAGGTAAGACTCAGGGAAGGCTAAACTCCTCAGACTGTCAGTCAAGCTGCATAGGGAGCCCCCTGCTGGAGAAGTATGGTAACTTGAGCACTATCCTCTCCTCCTTCCTACTTTATCTGTTTAGCATTATTAGGATTTTGACTGTAGTTTGTTCATTGTTATTCACCCGTTGTCCCATTGTCTGTTTCATGGTACAATGACTGGATCTCTGAGCCTGGCCTCCTCCATCTACACCTGCGGACTGCCCCGCCCGACCCGCCTGGGAGTGCTTCGGTCCTGCACCGGACCTGTCCACGTTCAGCGGCCACTGGTCCACGTCCTGTAGCTAGCTTAGGTCCTAGATCATTAGCCTGTCCGTCCGGAGGAGCGGATCCCTTTCTCAAATGGGTCTCCCTCCCTGTGGGTTTCCCTAGTTCTCCCCAAGGTTTCTCACTTTTTCCCACTGGGTTTTTCCTTGTCGATGCAGGAGGGTCTTGTTGGACAGTTAGTGTCCAACAGAAAGGATTGGTGATGATCAGGACACTTTAGCATTCTACAACATGTATGGACATTTTCTTCTGTGTGTGCTTTATATTCTTCATGTGTTTTAACTGTTGATTCTCTGACCTGTGTTGGTGATTTCAATGGTTTTGTTAAGTCCTCTGAGATGACTTCTGTTGTGACCTAGGGCTATACAAGAATAAATTGTAATGTATTGTATTGTATTGACGGTGGATGAGTGGTAACCTGAAAACAGAAGTTGCATTTGGCAAACTTACCAATCAGATTCTGGGGGGATCTGGGGGGATGGGGCCCCAGCAACACTTTAGCTGAGGGGCCATGGGGTGTGGACGTGAGTGGTCCCTTTGATAGAGTGCCTCTCAAAACTAGAACAATAGAGCCACTGTTACTGCTAACGATGGCAATATCAAGTATTGCAATGAGGCAGTTACAATAACACATGTTTAGAAAAGTCAACACGCTCTACATCTAACTAGTTACTATTGCGATTGCAATGTGCAGACATTTAAACGGGAACATGTTCGTAACCCTCTCATTCTTAGCTAAACAACGAGAGCTTTGCTGAAGCTGTCGGTGGTTTAGTTCTAAAAAAAAGAAAGAAAAAAAAGCCCCGTTTGTAACAAACTTAGCCTTGCCAGCTAATGCTAGCTAGTGTGTTAGTTTGACGCAGAGATCTTGCTAGAACTGTGTATTACAGATAGTATTTTGAAAAGGACCCATCATTGTCTCGCTCTGAGCACTTTCCACAAATAAAAACTTAGTTGCAGACAAAAAATAGTATTTCTCTAAGTAGCTTGCGATGCACGGACACCGCTGCTTTGAAAGCATAAACACATGTGTTTAGAGATAATGTCTTACCTTTCAAGCAGAAATGATGCCAACTGTGGGTCATTTTCTCAGAGTTTTCCACCTCTCAAAAACAACTCCAATGTTTACCCTCGTTTGTTGCCTACTGCGGTCAGACTCGAGTTCCGCCCTTTTGGTCACACTAGAAATAATTCTCAGTTTCTTTGCTTTAGTTTGGGTCTTTGCTGGAGTTTCGGCGCTGCTTGAAGCCGGTCTCTTGTTGTTCTTCGCTGTATCCATCCTCCCACAGTCACCTCTCGCTCTGCAGCTTCACTAATGGCTGCTACAGCTAGCACGGCTACAGCTAGCGCAGCTACAGCTTAGCGTGAACGCGCATGACGTCATTACGCATCACGCTGCCCCTGGATGGTTCGACCCGAACACTCAAATTCCAAGCATATAAAGACATGTTTTTAGGCATATAGAGGCAATTGCTGTGAAAATGCCAGGGCTCATTCCACACACCAAGGCATTGCTGGAGAATGTATGTGTATGAAACAAAAAGTTTTGAAACTTGAATATTGAGCGGGAACATACAAAATATTTTAAGGGCAAAGTCTGTCTTGAGTGACTTTAATGAAAATCGATTTTAAAATGGACATCGTCCAAAGCAGGAAATGTCTATAAGCTGTATCATCTTATTTGACTGCAATACCTTTTTGCCTAGTTTCTGGTGAGAATTTGTCGCAAATTTGTTTCTTAGCTATATTGAATTGAACTAATTTGGAGACTTTTGTGACACTTTGAAGCAACTGTGGTCAAAGTTAAACTCATCATTCCAACAGTATGCACAAGGCAGAACTTTCCCACTACTTGTTATGGTTTGTCTTAAGGTTGAAGCTGCCAGCACTGTAGAAAATACTGATAATATTATATCCATTCCTCCATGATGTATAATGCATTAGCATTAGTGATGAAAAAGACAATCGTCTGGGTTCGTGTCTTTAAATCATACAGAAGACATGTTATATTGTCGACGATAGACGAGCACAAACAAAGATGTTACAGAATGTAGGTGGCTAGTAGTTAGCTCCGTTATCATCCTGTTTCTTCTGCTCATTCCCTAAAGATCATTCGTTTAAACCCCTCAGTCACACTATTTCTTTCCGATAGTTTAGTGAACTGTGAAAACAAATACGTAGAAAAGACGTGTTTGTCCTCGACAGACACTTGGAATCAGTGCTACAGTTGTTTATACAATAAAGAACTAAATATTCTACATTAAAAGGTAACAATATAAACAGGAGGTGAAAGTGTTTGAAGAACTCTGTTAATATTAGGGTTAAAGTAAACAGATGAATGAATGTCCATTGAACAGACAGTAAAAGATGCTAGCGGCCTGTGGCTAATGCTAACGCTAACAGCACTAGCATAACACACACTCACCGATCGCACGGAGCAGGAGCAGCTGCGGTGGTAGAAGGAGCTCTACACGGGGATCATGCAGATGTTCCCTCTGCTCCAATCAGCTGCTGACTTTATGAAGCACAAAGATCAAAGATCGTTGTTAAGGACAGATGCTAGTGGAGAATAAACGATGCTCTCACGTTGGTATCTTTAGCCTCTTGTCTGGGATATTTATTGTTGAACAGCTTGGCAGCACAGGGAGCATGAGCCATAGAGGAAGTTAGCGACAGAACAACATGACTACATCCTGTAGCGCCTTCAAAATAAGAGCTTCTGTTTAGACAGGGAGAAAGAGTGGTCGGCACTAGATCATATACGGAAACCGTAAGTAACAATCCTTTTTTCAAATTAGTTTTAGACTAAAAAGTATTTAAAGTAGTACTAGAATTTAATATGCTGCTATCCAGAATATATAACTACAATATGTGTTTATAATATTTCGGGTGTTCATTTTGATATGTTCAGATGAATTACGTTAAAAAAACAGCTTTGAAGTCGGACCTTTTAACAAACGCTAGGGGGAGCCAAAATGGCGGTGATGACGTAGGAGAAGGACCTCTCACAGCAGCAGCAGCAGTCTGGGCTGAATCTGTAGGAGGTTTCACTGTCATCTGAACAAGGTATAAACATCATCAGTTTTGTACATAATAGTGTGCAACGCTTTTAACCTTTTAGCCTTATTTGTGAGATTCAAGCAAACTAGTGTTGGGCAAGTTAGCTAACTCTACTTGATATCATAAAACATGCTAACAAGGCTAATATTCGTTTTTACATTATGCTAGTCTCACTTTGGTTGCCTTAGATTTATTTACCACAATGTACATTGTAATATCCATAAATGCTAATCAAAATAACTTGAATTAAATAAATATTTTACTTTTATGAACAAAAATCTGCAGAAGTTGAAAACATAGACTACATGTGATGCAATCATTGATAAAAATGCTAATTAAACCGTTAATAGGTGTTAGCATTTATGGATATTACAATGTACATTGTGGTAAATAAATCTAAGGCAACCAAAGTGAGACTAGCATAATGTAAAAACGAATATTAGCCTTGTTAGCATGTTTTATGATATCAAGTAGAGTTAGCTAACTTGCCCAACACTAATTAGCTTGAATCTCACAAATAAGGCTAAAAGGTTAAAAGAGTTGTGCACTATTATGTACAAAACGGATGAAAATATGTTTATACCTTGTTCAGATTCAGCCCAGACTGCTGCTGCTGTGAGAGGTCCTTCTCCTACGTCATCGCCGCCATTTTGGCGCCCCCTAGCGTTTCTATGCGGAAGTGAAAAGGTGCCACTTCAAAGCAGTTTTTTTAACATAATTCATCTGAACATATCAAAATGAACACCCGAAATATTATAAACACATATTGTAGTTATATATTCTGGATAGCAGCATATTAAATTCTAGTACTACTTTAAGTGGTGACTGGTTAAATTTTAGGATTCTGGGGTTATTTTATGTGAATGGCTGGTTAAGTTTGTTTGCAGTGTTGCCAACTTAGCGACTTTGTCGCTAGATTTAGCGACTTTTCAGACCCTACTAGCGACAGATCTAGACAAAGCATTAAAATCATTAAATGTTGTTAATGTTGAAATTATTTTTGTACATTTGTAGTTCTAAACATATTTAGGGTGTTTTTTACTCACTTTTGTCTCTCCCACGACGTTATTCCTCTCTCCTACAGCATCCGTTACAGTTATTTGCAAATTGCCAATTATGCAAATTAGGCGATGACGTCATTTAGCGACTTCTAGCGACTTTTGGGACAGCCAATAGCTACTTTCCTTACTGAGGAGTTGGCAACACTGTTTGTTTGCTATATTTACTTCCGCTTCCGTCCCGATTCCGTATATGATCTAGTGCCGACCGAACATTATTTAAAGGAATAGTTCACCGTTTTTACATACTGACATATGTTCTTACCTTACCTTAGACTAGTTAATATGTACCTGTCTGGTCTTAGTCCGTGCGCTCTGTCATGCAAACGGAGCAAAAACGGGAGCACAAACGCAGCCTCCTCTGTATACTGTATAGGACCCAAAAGGTAGCTCCCGCTAGAAGCTACCAAACTCTTCCAAGTGTTCCCTATTAAATGTATATAGTTACGTGACGTGTTACACTGCAAAGTATAGTAACACAGAAATGTAACTGTCGATTTTCTCAGCGGATAAAATGGGTACTATATTGTGAGGCGTAGTAATCTGAGGTGCGCTACGTCCGCGCACTAACTTCTCTCCGTACTACAAGTCACGCTGCTTCTATTGACGGAAGTGAGCGAGAGAGAAGTCTCCGGGTAAGTCACTGGGTAAAACAATACATGCATTTACATAAACATTTTTACATGCCAAACATTTTCTTTGTACTTTTTTGGATTACTCACATGAGTTAAAGCCCTGGTATAATGTATTTGATATTTGTATATTTAATTACCCATTCGTGCACATCGCTGTGAATTGTTGACCAGTAGTAGCCAGCTATCACACGGTCTTGTGTAGCCCGTTCACCACAGTGGTTCCCTCTCCCAGCGTTATTGTGGCACTCCAATGAAACTGACTCTTTAGGCAAGGCAAGGCAAGTTTATTTATATAGCACAATTCCTACACAAGGCAATTCAAAGTGCTGAACAAAACAAGAAAGCATTAAAATCATAAATAATCACAGAACATTAAAAAGAAAGATAAAAATATAAAATCCCTCAGTTGTATGCACAGCTAAACAGAACTGTCTTTAACCTGGTTTTAAACATTGTCAGAGAGGAGGCCTGTCTCACATCTTCAGGAAGACTGTTCCAGATTTTAGCAGCATGAATCTGAAAAGCAGCCTCCCCATGTTTATCCTCCTCCGACATCACCACAAGCCTCAAGCACTTTTGTTGAGGGCCAACATGGAAGAGTCTGTTGTCTTTGAAATAGTGGGAAAAGTGTACTTTGATTTGAACAATACAAAAAATAGTTCATATACATAAGAACTTTTAGCCAATAATTTCAGCAGTAGACGCAGTGTCACAGTGTGTGAGTACAATGAAAGCCAGTGTGTGGTGCATAAAACAAAAGACAAACTCAAATGTACAAAAAGGGAATGAGCATGGTGGCTCAAGAAGAGCCCACCAGGACAGGACCGAGAGAAACAGCAGCACAGGAGGAGAGAGAGCAGCTCTCAGCTCCCAGGTGAAAAGACCCATTGATGAGGGGCAGGTGTGGACCTGCACAGAGGAGGAGACGGCAGAGAAGGCAGGCAAACCCCAGACAGCTCCCTCTCCTGGACAGTAACGGTAGACACTAGGGATGTGCTGAGCGGGCCGAGTCTTCGAAGCGTGGACCGAGTAATCTGGGGGCGTTTCTTTTGAAGTGTGGGTCGAGGCGTGTATTGGTCACGTGTGTGATGACGTTCAAAGCCTCGCGAACGGCCGTACCACGTGACTGATTCAGGAAATGATTCGTTGGTTTGGAGCGCGATTCAAAATAAAAGGGACGAGTGAACGCAATTCTCGAGGTCGGCGTTACGTCACAAATCATGTGACCTGCGTAGCAACCAACCGCCGCCATGTTTGAAGGGTAAAACAAACCGAAGGCGAATCCAAAAGGTATCTATTTACATATGTTTTGCCGTGGATTATGTCAGTTATGGATACTAACGGACAACTTTGAATTATTGATGAATGATATCTGTGTATGCGAATGTATGTTGGTGGTGTAAACATTCAGGGCTTGCTTAGCTGGAGGCAGGAATCTAAATTCCTATCTATTTCCATTGTAGCTGTTGTCATAGTAACAATAAAGAAATGTCTAACTGTTGTTGGAAATATCAGATAAACCTTATTTTATTAACGCAAATGTCATTCCTCTTGTTCTTGCACCTTAAGCCACAACAGGACCACCTTTTTCAGTTGTAGTTTTACACTTATAATCGCCAGTTTTAGTTTACATTCACTCCATACATGTGAGATTAAACACTCATGTAAAGCGCTTTGTGACTAGCTACATGTCTGTGAAAGGCACTATATGAATACAGATCTTCTTCTTCTATTGCAGCATGTCATATCAGTATATTGACAGTCTCCTAGCGCCTGCATTGACCAGGTACCACTAGCCTGGTTTTACCATACCCTCGTACTTGTTTCGTACAGAGGGTACATCCCGGGAAAAAAAGATTTGACCGGAGTTTACGGATGGCAAAGGCCAGGCTAAGGTACCACAGAAAGCTGTCGCTTGTAGGTTTACAATCTTGTCCCTATCGGCATCCAGCAGAGTCCTGGGAAAACAACCCAAAGGCATGGCCCAGGCTCGAGTATCCAGACATATACAATTACCTCATCAAGTCCCCTGGTATGAACACCATGTGTACATACCATGTGTCCTACACTTGTAGTAATATTTAAATACCCATCAAGCATCGATAACATTAACTATGTTATGACATTCAAAAGCATTCTGTTACAATGTGGCTGTAATGAGCTCAGTCTGTCAGTGGCACAGCTTGTACAGTGTAAGTGAGGGACACAGTTTTTTTCAAAAGCCAAAAAAGGCTAACTGCAGAAATTCCACTTATTCCCCACACAACTAGTGCATTTCATTGTTGCTTATCGGTGTAGAGCTGCCGACCATTATGCATAGCGATGTCATAACATAGCAACAGAAAACAGTGGCATGGCATTGGTATTATTTTGTTATTCTTTGATTTGCCCCTCAATGTGTCCATTCATTTGAGATTACATTTCTATTTAAATTTTAAAGTAAAATGGCATACCCTCTATTCACACTTTTTATGACCGGTTATTTTTTGCAATAACCAGTCATCAGATTACATTTTATTATATTATATATTTAGTGTCTAACGACAACAGCAAGACTTTAACATTTCTAATGAGAAATAGTTTATTAGACATTGTATAAGTAGAAATACTAAAAGACGTGAAGATTGACATGAAAACATTTGTATCATTTACTTGCAATTTGTCAGTGTTTTTGCTCTGGTCAATTGTCACTCTCCTAGATGTGATATGTTAATGTATAAAAATAAAATTATTTCCCTTTCTTCATTTTCTTTTGTTTCAGGTGTATTTAGTATTATGATGGTGGAGACCGAATCATTGCTGATTTTGTCAATGCCTAATTCCGTCTGCTGCAGGTCTTGCATTTCCATGCAGGGTGTTGACACTTCTTGTTGCAACTCTTCTGGGACACTTGTCTCCTCAAATTCCAGTTGCTTCTTCACCTTCCTTTCCTTTCGTGATACTAGAGTAGTGGATGGTGCTGAAAAAAATAGATAAAAGGTATATATTTTGCAAATGATCACAGAAATTTTAAGTCATGGCCTCTTATTTATAATAATAATAATAATGCATCAGTTTTATGTAGTGCTTTTCTGGACACTCAAAGACGCTTAACATTGCACTATTCATTCACTCCATACTTGGTGGTGGTAAGCAACTATTATAGCCACAGCTGCCCTGGGGTAGACTGACTGAAGTGAGGCGACCAGTCTGCGCCATCGGCCCCTCCGACCACCACCAACCACTCACTCACTCGGCTTCCTGGTGTTACTAAACGGCAGTATATTTAGTATTGAGTTGGATTGGGACGATAAGTCATAATAGTCGACTATGACTAGAAAGCAGCGACCAGTAGACTAGTTTTGTACTATAAATACCATCTTACCAAGAATTTCCAGGCTAGGCATTATGTACAAAAATCTGCATGACTAGTTACTTTGTAGATGCAATGACTTTTTCATACAGGAGGTAATTTTGTTTTCAAGGAAAATACATTTGTTAGCAAAATCTGTATTTTACACAGATTACCATTTTTGTAGCAGTTAACCTCCCAAGTACTACTTTTTCAAATTTGTCATTAGAAATCAACATGTATTTTTTATTTATGTATTTCATATGGGGGACAACATTCTATTTCACAAGGTGCTTGTATCAATTGTTGTACACAACCTCATTGCAATATGGAATCTTTTAATTCTTAACTGTGCATTGGAAATGCAGCTCATTATCTGCAGGTACGGTTTTACTGCAGTGTAAAATAAGAGCAATAAACACAATTTGCTACTATATATATGTCTGCATAAACAAAATCGACTGCAATTTGTTAGTTTTAAATTTCAAGTGTTGTGTCAAACAAATTCAGATAATTTTTGGTCATTGATCTAGGAGCAAACTAGATGCATGTTGATCACACTACAGTTTGATGGTTTTTTTTCTGTTAACGATAGGGTACTGTGGGTAGCAAACTTACCTTTTCTTTTCTGTGCTCTCTTGAAGCGATCAAGTGTGGTACTCTTAGTCAATTCCTTCAGCACTGCTTGCGGGAAAATGGACGGAGTGTAATCTG
Source organism: Knipowitschia caucasica (assembly GCA_964034765.1). Lineage (NCBI taxonomy): Eukaryota > Metazoa > Chordata > Actinopteri > Gobiiformes > Gobiidae > Knipowitschia > Knipowitschia caucasica. Next base: position 2,116,484 of record OZ035825.1, read on the forward strand.
GGTGTGCGGGGTTGTTGTTCTTCTTTCCTGTTCAAGGAGCAAAGTGACAAAATCTAAAGATTCCCACTGAGTAGCTCCAAGCCAGCTGGAGCCATTTCTCTCTCCTTTCTGGCTCAGTTGCCTCGCTAGGGATCATGTAAAAGGATAGGTCACTCCTTTTTACGCTGTTGTTGGTACAACCAACAATACAACAGTTTTTCGGCATGTTTTGTAACGCTCGTTTGTCTTTCGCTTCGTGTTGCTTAATGGCGGGCGCTGGTTTGTTTTACCCTTCGCCGCGTTGCTATGCGCGCGCAGTGCATTATGGGAGTCCAAGTTCCCGGATGTCCGACCTCGAGAATGGATTCCCCTTCATCACTTTGTGTGTTTTTGGGTTATTGCGCTTCTCATTTGGCATCCTATTTGGCATCCTATTTGAGCTTCTTTTTTGCGATGGAACTGGCAAGAAAGAGAAGATTTTCTCCAGTTTGGGAGCACTTTGAGCAGATCTCACCTAATAAGGTAAGGCATATTAATAATTATGTAATAATAGATTACACAAATATGACAACAGATAATTTCTCTTGCTCACTTTTCTCTGTTATAAATACGTTTGAATAATAGTTTTTTCAATTGCAGGTGAAGTGTCTGTTATGCTCCAAACAACCGGGTTATAATAATAACACCTCAGCTATGCTAAGGCACTATCGTGCCTTGCATAGCAATGTGGATTCCGACCCAGGTGAACCTGTCTCGGGTAGGCCATTTTATATCATGATAATAATTGATGATTGTCCTACAATTACACTAAATATATTTTATTTGAATGTATTTGTTCATTAGATACATTTCTAACCCTAATGTGCATTTTCTTTCAGCTGAGACGGTTGACTTGACTGAGGCGTTGGTGGATATGGTGATTGAGGATTCCCAGCCCTTTTCCATTGTGGAGGGAACTGGCTTCCGAAAGCTTGTGAAAGCTTTGGCACCATCTTATGTTCTTCCCACGGGGCAGGTATTTATGTGAACTATTAACAAGGGGGCTCCGTCTCACGGAGCCCCCTGTCAGACGGACTTTCAACTCACACCTACGGGAGAGCTTCTCCCAGGTCCCGGCGGAGGAGGGGGACATCGAGTCCGAGTGGACCATGTTCTCTTCCTCTATCGCCAATGCGGCGGCTCGTAGCTGTGGTCGCAAGGTCTCTGGTGCTGGTCCCGGCGGCAATCCCCGAACCCGGTGGTGGACACCGGCAGTAAGGGATGCCGTCAGGCTGAAGAAGGAGTCCTACCGAGCAATGATGGTTCGTGGGACTCCTGAGGCAGCTGTCCAGTACCGGCAGGCCAAACGTGCCGCGGCCCGGGCTGTTGCAGAGGCAAAAACCCGGGACTGGGAGGAGTTCGGAGAGTCCATGGAGCATGACTATCGGTCGGCCTCGAAGAGGTTCTGGCAAACCGTCCGGCGCCTCAGGAGGGGGAAGCAGTTCTTTGCCAACACCGTGTATGATGCGGGTGGAGGGCTGCTGACCTCGACTGAGGATATTGTCGGGCGGTGGAAGGAATACTTCGAGGTTCTCCTCAATCCCCCCGTCACGTCCTCCGTTCAGGAGGCAGAGGCTGAGGATGTTGGGGCGGACACTTCCATCTCCCTGGCCGAGGTCACCAAGGTGGTTGGCAGCCTCCATGGTGGCAAGGCGCCGGGAGTGGATGAGATCCGTCCTGACTATCTAAAGTCTCTGGATGTTGTAGGACTGTCTTGGCTGACACGTCTCTGCAACATCGCGTGGCGATCGGGGGCGGTGCCAATGGAGTGGCAGACCGGGGTGGTGGTCCCAAGGGGGACCGGAGGGTGTGTTCCAATTATTGTGGGATCACACTCCTCAGCCTCCCCGGTAAGGTCTACTCCAAGGTACTGGAGAGGAGGCTACGTCCGATGGTCGAATCTCGGATTCAGGAGGAGCAGTGTGGTTTTCGTCCCGGTCGCGGAACACTGGACCAGCTCTATACTCTCCATCAGATACTCGAGGGTTCATGGGAGTTCGCCCAACCTGTCCACATGTGCTTTGTGGATTTGGAGAAGGCGTTCGACCGTGTTCCCCGGGGTGTAAGTAAGTAAGTTAGTAAGTAAGTTTTAATTTATATACCGCCTTTTCACTGCAGATCTGAGTCTCAAAGCGGTTTACAATTGTTAATTTTTGGGCATTTGTCTCTCACTCCACACAGAGATGGGAGGGGCCAGTACAGGAGGCACATGCCAGAACTATTGGACATATTTTTAGTGGTAGGGGAAACCGGAGTCCCCGGAGGAAACCTACGCAGACACGGGGAGAACATGCAAACTCCACTCAGAAAGGCCCTGGTCCGACCGGGATTCGAACCCAGGACCTTCTTGCTGAAAGGCGAGAGTGCTATCCACTCAGCCACCGTGCCGCCCAGAAATTCTGTCCATAAATACAGTGAACAGAACCGGTGACAAAGGGCAGCCTTGGCGGAGGCCAACATGCACCGGGAACAGGTCTGACTTACTGCCGGCAATGCGAACACAGCTCTGGCTCCGGTCATACAGGGACCAGACGGTCCTCAGCAGAGGTCACCAAGGTGACCTCTGCTGAGGGGGACCTTTGGGGGGTCCTCCGGGAGTACGGGGTCCGGGGTCCTTAAAATGTGGATGACTCTTAACTTCCTACTTCTCAACCCGGAGAAGACAGAAGTGATCCTACTCGGTCCGAAGCGCCTGCGTGACTCCCTCACTAACCAGATAATCACTCTGATAATGTCAGTATTATACCCAGTAACACTGAGGAATTTTGGAGTCATTTTTGACCAAGAACTCTCCTTCAAGGCTTATATAAGCCAAGCAACTAAAACGGTGTACTTCCACTTACGGAACATCGCTAAAATTAGGAATTTCCTTCCTAAAAGTGACGCGGAAAAACGTTTGTCACCTCAAGGCTCGACTACTGTAATGCTTTACTGGCAGCATGCCCTAAAACCTCTTTGAAGAGCTTCCAGCTCTAACAGGTACCAAAAGGAGGGAGCACATAACTCCGGTGTTAAAATCACTCCACTGGCTTCCTGTGGAGTACAGAATAAAGTTTAATATCCTTCTCTTAACATATAAAGCCATAAATGGCTTGGCTCCTTCTTATCTCCAAGACACGTTAGTGTCGTATCAACCAAGTCGAGCGTTGCGCTCACAAAACGCCAGACGTCTGGTTGTTCCTAAGGTCTCAAAGGTCACTGTTGGTGGCAGAGCATTTAGCTACCAAGCTCCTTTACTGTGGAATCAGCTTCCCATTTATGTTAAGGAAGCAGATACGGTCTCCACATTCAAGGCCAGGCTTAAAGCACTCTACTTTAATTTAGCATATAATTAGGTAATATATAATGTATATATTATATATATATGCTGTATTATGTTATATATTATACAATATATGTATTATGTTTTGTATTGTGTTATGTTGTATATTATGTTATACATTATGCTATGTTGTGTATTACATATGATATATATGGTATATGTGATGTATATGATATATAATATATAATTAGGTTTGCTTGGATCGGTTTGCACACCTGGTGTGCAGTCCATGAATCTTGGTGCTGTAACCCAGACTAGCCTAGCCGTGGCTGCTGCTGTCTCGCCTCCTTTCAGATACGCTCTCTTTATTCAAGGCTAGGTTTAAAACAGTCCTCTTTAGTTTAGCATATGGCTAGGAAGGTAAGACTCAGGGAAGGCTAAACTCCTCAGACTGTCAGTCAAGCTGCATAGGGAGCCCCCTGCTGGAGAAGTATGGTAACTTGAGCACTATCCTCTCCTCCTTCCTACTTTATCTGTTTAGCATTATTAGGATTTTGACTGTAGTTTGTTCATTGCTATTCACCCGTTGTCCCATTGTCTGTTTCATGGTACGATGACTGAATCTCTGAGCCTGGCCTCCTCCATCTACACCTGCGGACTGCCCCGCCCGACCCGCCTGGGAGTGCTTCAGTCCTGCACCGGACCTGTCCACGTTCAGCGGCCACTGGTCCACGTTCTGTAGCTAGCTTAGGTCCTGGATCATTAGCCTGTCCGTCCGGAGGAGCGGATCCCTTTATCAAATGGGTCTCCCTCCCTGTGGGTTTCCCTAGTTCTCCCCAAGGTTTCTCACGTTTTCCCACTGGGTTTTTTAAGAGTTTTTCCTTGTCGATGCAGGAGGGTCTTGTTGGACAGTTAGTGTCCAACAGAAAGGATTGGTGATGATCAGGACACTTTAGCATTCTACAACATGTATGGACATTTTCTTCTGTGTGTGCTTTATATTCTTCATGTGTTTTAACTGTTGATTCTCTGACCTGTGTTGGTGATTTCAATGGTTTTGTTAAGTCTCTGAGATGACTTCTGTTGTGACCTAGGGCTATACAAGAATAAATTGTATTGTATTGTATTGTAAATATAACTATTATTGTGTTAATACTGTGCAAGTGGGCCTACATTTTCACACATTCAGTACGAATGAATGAATACTTTATTTCGAGCCACGGCAAACTCAAAAAGGAGTGAGAAAAAGTTAAGACTGTTAAACTCCCACTCTCTATTTCTCATTCTAAAGGAACTTAAATGATGTGGTTGCACAGCTCAGTTTATTCTGTGGTATATTTACAGTTTTGCAACAGTGACATTTATAATAACATGACCTTGACATTTACAGTGTATGTCTAATATGTTTATATTGTTTCCTTAATTCCTTATATTTCTTTCAGTATCAGTCTATCCATATATTTATAATAATAATTTTATATATATATATTTATGTGTGTGATAAATTGGTGCTGAGCGAACTCTCATGATGTGGTGTAAAAGTCTAACTTACTGTTCACAATATTAATTTAACATTGATATTTCTGACTTTCTACCTTTCTGACTATTATTCACAATGACACAGTCTTCCTAAGATTAGATTCCATGATTGAGTTTGTCCATTTTAGGGCCCTTACTTTGCCCATTATCATCAAAAATAAGTTCTCTAACTTTTAGGATCAACCAATCACAGCGTCTGAAATGATGACTCATACCTAGCGACGGGGTCGGCCACGCCTCCTCACTAAGATAAAAGTTGTAGTCCATTCCTTGCTCAGAGTTCTCTAATAGTGTTCTGGAATAACTTTTAAGCTAAGACTCCTAGTTAGGAGTTTTTAGGTTAAGTTAGGAGCTCTCTGAGAGGACTCTTAGAATCTTTAGGAATACGGCCCCAAAATCCTTCTTAAAAGTGAGGCCAAATAATCCATGTTGTGTAAACGTAAAATCAAATCAGCAGTGTTCCCCGGTACAAGTGTTGGTCTTTAAAACATATGTTCATCGTCCACAGCGGTGGCATTGAGCCTCGGCAGACTTCATAAAACAAACACATTTAATCCAATACAATGCAAGTAAGTCATATTTATTTATATAGCGCCTTTCACAGACCAGAGTCACAAAGAGCTTTATAATTGTTATTTTTGGGCATCTGTCTCTCACTCCACACAGAGATGGGAGCGGGGCCAGTACAGGAGGCGTATGCCAGATCTATTGTACATGTTTTTAGTGGTAGGGGAAACCGGAGCACCCGGAGAAAACCTAGGCAGACACGGTGAGAACAAGCAAACTCCACTCAGAAAGGTCCTTTTCCGACCGGGATTCGAACCCAGGACATTCTTGCTGAGAAGGAAAAGTGCTGCCAACGGCAATATGTTGCGAGAGTCAAAATAAACAGGAGTGCCTAACACAAGGCTCTCGAGCAGCATGCGGCGGCTCTCGGCCAATCAGGACACGGCTCTGTGGCTCTCATCACGTTTGAAGAAAATTATACTTCTTTACTAATAATATGCGTCAAAATGGCGTCTCTTTCCGTCTTTTACCTCCAGAGCCTTTCATCTAGCTGTAATAGTTTGCAACATTCAAAAGTCTCCTGTTCGCTCGTGAAGGGCAGATGAAGCCCCGTAACAACGAGGCTTTGACTGTCTCATACATAGACATAAAAAGAGTAGACGCCGCATGTACCGCTACCGTCTATCGGCGCTGACGAGCCGTGGGTTGCAGCTAAGCATAGACTGCGCTGATTTGCTGGTTCAGTCTCTCCCCGCTGTCAATCACCTCTTGGAGGCGGGCTTTTGACGTTACAGATCAGGGGCCGTATTCCTAAAGATTCTAAGAGTCCTCTCAGAGAGCTCCTAACTTAACCTAAAAACTCCTAACTAGGAGTCTTAGCTTAAAAGTTATTCCAGAACACTCTTAGAGAACTCTGAGCAAGGAATTGACAACAACTCTTATCTTAGTGAGGAGGCGTGGCCGACCCCGTTGCTAGGTATGAGTCATCATTTCAGACGCTGTGATTGGTTGATCCTAAAAGTTAGAGAAACCATATTTTTGATAATGGGCAAAATAAGGATCCTCTAATGGACAAACTCAATCATAGAATCTAATCTTAGGAATACTGTGTCATTGTAAATAATCAGAAAAGGTAGAAAGTCAGTTGTATTTACTAATATTGTCAAACTTACTGTTGTAAGTTTGACTTTTACACCACATCATTAGAGCTTGCTCAGCACCAATTTATCACACGTATTTAACAAACGTATATAACATGAGCACTTATATATATATATATATATATATATATATATAATGATTATGATAACATTAGGATTAGTAAAGGCTGTGATACTGAAAGACTTAAAAGGAATTAAGGAAAAAATATTAATATAAGCATTTTATACATACACAAATCAAGTGCATGTTATTGTGAATGTCACTGTTGCATAACTGTAAATACACCATGGAATAAACTGAGCTGTAGCAACCACACTATTTAAGTTAATTTAGAATGATAAATAGAGGGTGGGAGTTTAAAAGTATTAACTTCTTCACACTCCTTTTTGAACTGGATTGCTGTTAATAAAACAAAACTGTATATTTGTACATGATTGACTTTTAAACATGATTCCTGCAGGATCCAATCTGCAGCGTTTTACTGATTCACTGTCATCCAGTGTATAGAATATTTCTCCTGCCTCTACCGTCCACCATTTTGTCCTCTTAGGGAACTTTTAAGTTGCTAAAAGTCCTCTTCTCAACTCTTACGGGATCTCACCTTAGGAGCACTCTTAAGAGCTAGGATTCTTTAGGAATAGCTTTTTTCTTAACTAGAAGCTACTCGTCACTTTTAGGGGAAATTCTAAGAGTTGGTCAAGATTCTAAGAAAATTCTTAGAATTTGGCCGCTAGGAGCAACTTTTAGCACTAAGAATCTTTAGGAATACGGCCCCAGGGCTTTGACTTCAAAATTCGATATTCAAATATCAAAAAAAAAAAATGTTATATATATATATTTATTATTCAAACGAATATTAGACAGCCCTTAAAATTCTTAATGTATTTAATGACTGTAAATAAAATAGTTAGCTCCCAAAGGGGTCGCTGTGACGTGGCTAGGCGGATAACAGCTAAGCTAGCTAGGTCAAAAACTCTCTCAAACTACATAAAAACTGAACAACAAAGAATTCTGAGCATCAGCGGTGAGTGACCCATTTATACCGAACCTAAATCCATAATCAAATCCTCTTCAAATGTGTCCTAAAATGTTTGTTTCATGTTAATGATTTTGCGCTAGAGGAAGTAGCCGCAGGTTAGCCTCTCTGCACAGACCATGGATCTATAACACAGACAGGCTCCTGCTGAAAGCCTGTTGTACTTGCTGAATAATGTTAGGAGCAGTTTAATAAATTATAATTAAATATTCAAATATATTTGAATATTTAAATTACTAAACAAACACATTTCGAATATGATTTTTGTATAAAAGTCAAAGACCTATTACAGATTGGTGCAGTCACGATTTGAATTCACTCATTTCTGTTTTTCTCGAGGGAATCAATGAAAAAAACTACTCTGGGCATGAAGGCCAAACAGCTGTAATCATGTTTAAACAAGAGAAAAGTCAGAAAGTGTAATATGGGCCCTTTAAAGCTCAGAACCGGGTCAGAACATCCGGAATGCTCTTGTTGCACATTCTGCCACGTTCTAAATGCTGTCAGTGAAGAAAGTTAAAATCAGGCTCAAGACACTCCTTTTATTTATTAATTATTGCATTTTCCATATTCTATTTTAGTTCAGTTTTATTGTTGTTATGACTATTATTAATATGTATCGTGACCTTTTAGTCTCAAATGTACATGTTTTACTTGTTATAGTATTGTTTTCAGTATCCCCAGTGTTTCCTCTACAGGAGCCCTCTGCACTGGGAGCATTGGGCCTCATTCACCAATAACTTTGAAAGAAACTTCTTACATTTCTTCTCAAGTTGTTCTTAAGTAGATTTTGAAGAAGACCCTACGTGGGATTCATCAACGCGCTCGTAAGCCGCTGAATTGTTCCCAGTTGTTCTCTTAGCTTGATGAATGCCATTTCCTCGTAAGTAGAGCGCGCGTGTCCGGTGCTTCATTAGCATAGGTACTTAGCATAGGTAACCGCCCACTAATGACCATAAAAGGCCCTGGCACACGGCCCTGCAGACGCCAGAGGAAACAGCAAGTAAAGCAGAGTATACACGGAGCAAAAGAGTCACCCTTTTTCCTTCTTTTGTCAGACTGAGAATAAAGTCATAAAATGTTGACTTTAAAGTCGAAATATTATGAGAATAAAGTCGAACTAGCCAAATTATTAGATCAATCAATAAGAATTATGAGATGAATGTCAAAATGTTATAAAGATTAATTTAAAAATATATTATGTTTTAATTTAAAAATTAATCTCAAAATATTTTGGACCCTGGGAGGAGATCAAGCGCTGAGACCAATGTAGACCCGAGGAGAGACTGGAGAGACCAGCACACAGAAACCAGCGCGGACCAAGGAGAGACCGCATAGACTGAGACCAGCGCGGACCGAGGAGAGACCGCATAGACTGAGACCAGTGCGGACCAAGGAGAGACCGCATAGACTGAGACCAGCGCGGACCAAGGAGAGACCGCATAGACTGATGGTGCTTTCAGACCGGGACAGTCGTTGCGTCTGCGTTCAATGCAAAGTCAATGGGGAGTCGCGTTTCAGCGTCGCATTGCACGGACCTCTCGGCACACACGCACGGACCGCCCAGTAGAAACGCACGGACTTGGCAGGAAAGTCAAAGGGGAGGAGAAGGAGCGGAAAATGAACGCCCACAGGAGATGGATCCCGCTCAACTTTTCCTCGAGATGTTCGTGCAGCGACCAATCAGAGAGCACGCACACCACTGACGTAATCACGCCACTACACAGCGTATATTTTCCTGTCTGGTCCCTCTATTGGGGAAATTGGAGCCCCATGCCCGTTACAGAATCAAACGGAGGTTTTCGAACATCATCTACAAGGAACTTGCAGAAAAGGAAAATGCGCCACCATCCAATGTGCAGTGATAGCCATGTGACCTCATTCCATGCAATTGTATATATGTAAATAAAAGTGTTGTGTGAATCTCTTGTGTCTATGTAGATACATTTCCTAGGTTCTTTTTAATCTTGTCATTAAGAGGCGTAGTTGTAGAAGAACCATACATTACAGAATAAATGAGCAGATACAAAATTTACTTTGGCTCCTCCTTTACAGCATATATATTGGCATATTGACATTGTAGAATTCTCCACAGCTCTGAGAATGTATAAGGCGAGTACAAAAATTTTCTATAGTTTGTTTCAGCCCTTAGCACCTGGTTGATGAGGGAACAAGGTTTGTTCAATGTTTGCATTACTTTCTCTTGTCTCTGTGATATGCTACGGTTGTTTACTGTTGTATGCTACATTGGTCACTAGATGGCGTGAAAACGGCCCTAAATCAAGGGTCGTTTTAAATAGTTTAATTACACTGTATTATGATTAAGAAAGTAAGGATAAGGGAACAGCAACTTCACATTGTAGAATTCTCCAAATCTCAGGTAATATAAGGCGCGTACTAACATGTTACCAAATTAAAGTACAGAGGAATGTCTTTATATGACGATAACAAATGTTGAGGGCCCAATGTTAACCCTCTGGGGTCCAGAGCGTCGGATCCGACTCCTGCGCACATGTTTTATAAATGTTCAATTTTCTCATGAACGGCAAAACGTAGCGACTTACTTTTTTTTTCTCCGTGAAGTACACATTTCAGGCATTACAGCGCTAGTTTTGTTTTGTCTGTGTGACTTTTGGGGAATTTTCTACGTGTGTTTGAAAGTTGGTGTCCAATCGGATCTTCGAGCGGTCTCCCGTGAGGTAAAACAGCCAAAACAGTAAAGTTATTTTGCTTACACGCTGACACAGGGACTGCCAAAGATTGTCAGAGAGTAGGATGATCCACTCTCCTGTGTGTATTTATTGTCCCATAGTTGAAATTACAGCTGCGATTGCAATTACTGATGCGTAAAAGACGCATTATTTTAGCGGAATGTTACACAAATGCGTCCCCGACACAGCTAATGTAGCTTTTGATCACTGATCTACGTGATCTACGAGTGATGTGTGTGTTCAGAGTCTGGGCTTGAAAAGTGCATTACACAAAGATAGGAGGAGACGCAGATGCAGCGCTCACAAGAGCCAGCACTGGCTGAACAGTGCGCATTATTGATGTAATTATATTATATATTTATTATTGACATTGATAAATACATTATAATGATATGATGTATATGAATATAAGATGTTGTTTTTCTTTCTTTGTTTTCTTAGTTTTTTTTTGTTTTACATATCTTACAGCTGTGATACTGAAGCAATATATAGACATAGACAAACTGCTTCAGGAAGGGCATCAGGAGTACAGCGTTTTTTTCACTTGTAGTGGAATTTTGTAAAAATTATAATAGTCACAGGTTCAATTTTTCCCCCATCAACCCCAAGACCCTAAATAACATTTCTATACAGTGTAAAAAGTTAGCAATAGCATTTCATTGTGTTTTTCAAAACATTTTGGTGAAATTGAATTTCCGTTTCATTTTTTTCTTTGTCTTCATGATTCCATATTTTTTATATATAATTCATATGACAGCTGTACACTATGAATATTATAAATCCACAGGTTGTACTGAAAAAAACAAAGTTTACTGCTTGACTCTGCATCACAAGATGACTGTTTTATGAGCAATTATACACAAAGAAAACCAGGCGAGGGGAACAGTTCCCCCAAATGCGCTTAGCACCTTGAAGGGTTAATATCTGCCATACTGCCCACACCCGGTAAGGGTTTTAGGTCAATAGCAATTTGGAGTTACTCGGGCACCCACCAAATACTATTCCTGCCCCTCACCTACTTAAAGTTTATTATTACCTGATCGCAGTTTCTACTATTTAAAATTCCACTCTATCATTATCATGTGTGGTGTGTGTTCAACAGAGTCTTTCTCCATGCCCACTACTCTCTCTGCCTCTGGTGCCCGCAGAAAAGGTACGCACTGGACTCACTCCCCGTACAGGTGGTACTTTCTTTTCCACTAGTGAACTCATTCCCTTCCAAAGGCTAAAATGTCTGGATTTGACATTGCCTACTATTGGGGTGCAGAAGGATCATTAGAGTCACGTTTTCAAAACCACAACCTACGGTCTTTATGACAACAACTTTTTAAACTTGACTTCCCGTCTCGTTTAGCTGTTAAGTGTTTCACCTTAAAGCATTTTAACTATTTAAAACATACATTAAACAGACACCACACACTTCTCAGTAAGGCACACTAAAGTATGTAGCGCTATCACCAAAATGGTGCCCTCACGAACAGAAATGCAGTCAGTCTCTTTCAGGGAATAGGGACGCATCCATGTTGCGCTGCAGTTGGGGCACGCATTCCATCGGCACCCCCGACTATCGGGGCTGGGGCCCTCTGTGGTCCGGCGCTGGCCGGCACTGGACAGGAGCGAGCCGCGAGCGAGTTCCTTCCCCGCAGGGGCCGTTACAAAGGCCAGAGTTGCCCAGGATCCCCCCGTCGCTGTTACCCCCCCCACCCCCCCCCCCCCCCCCCCCCCCCCCCCCCCCCCCCCCCCCCCCCCCCCCCCCCACCCCCCCCCCCCACTCCCCAATCTGACGGAGGCCAGATAACTACAGGTACAATGTGTTTTAGTAAACTGTGCAAACTTATGACTGTGTCTCTCTCCTAATCTCATGATTATCACAAACTTTTGTTTTGCTTTAGAGCGGACGTCATTCCAAGTCCAAATGTCAGACTTAGAACCTTAACATCTCATGCACTTTAAAGTCTGCAAGTGTTTCTCTTGGGTTGGGAGCAAGAAGGAACCATGAACCCTTTGTGATTACTGTATGTAAAGAAATGGAGAAGTTGAGCTTTAGAGAGGTGGGGGTTGCCCCTCAGCTGATATGGCCAGCCATTCCTCCTTGGACTTTACCATCCCCTGACATTGACATGTCAGTGTTAGAAGGTAAAAGGGGAAATAATGACCCTGAATATTTTAACCTTGTAGAACAGGCGTTGGGAGGGAGATGGGAAGGCCATTTACAGATCTATACAGACGGCTCAAAGGAAAAGGAGTCTGGAAGGACGGGGTGTGCCTTTTTTGTGCCTCAGTTAGAGGTTACTTTCAGTATGAGATGTCTGTGCACACTGCAGAAATCACAGCAATAACATGTGCCCTTCAGTGGGCAAAGGCATCTAAACAAGACCAAATTGTTGTATGTTCTGACTCAGCTGCGGTGTTAAACTCAATAGGTTTTGACAAAGGCAATGCCAGGCCAGATTTAGTGACTGAGGTACTAACTGAAATATCTGAGATTGAGCAATCTAAGGGTCGGTGGGGTTTCTTTGGGAGCCGGCTCATGTTGGTATCTGGGGCAATGAAGTGGCAGATATGGCGGCAAAACATGAGTGAGTGGAAAACTAAGATAAAAATGCATGTTACAGCTGCTTGGCAAGCAATGTGGGATGGAGACAGCAGGGGGCGTCATTTATACTCTATTCATTCCTCTCTCAAATGTAAACCAGTAATAATTGTTACGGATAGGAGGTCTGAGGTCATCCTTACTAGACTGAGACTTGGGCATTGTGGGCTAGCGTGGGACAGATACAGTACCTTGCGAAAGTATTCGCCCCCCTTGAACCTTTCAACATTTCGCCACATTTCAGGCTTCAAACGTAAAGATATAAAACATATTTTTTTGTCATGAATCAACAACATGATTGATGACTTGCAGCTGTAATTGCAGCAAAAGGTGGCGCTACAAAGTATTAGTTCAAGGGGGCCGAATAATATTGCACGCCCCACTTTTCAGTTTTTTATTTGTTAAAAAAGTTTAAATTATCCAATAAATTTTGTTCCACTTCACGATTGTGTCCCACTTGTTGTTGATTCATGACAAAAAATTAAAATTTTATATCTTTATGTTTGAAGCCTGAAATGTGGCTAAATGTTGAAAGGTTCAAGGGGGCCGAATACTTTCGCAAGGCACTGTATATAGAGGGTAAACATAAAAGTGAGTTATGTGCACACTGTAACGAAAATCAAACTGTCGTTGTCATGCATTGTCCAGTATATTTTGGTCAGCGAGCCGTTCTGAAGGAGTTGGTGTCTAAGTTAGCAATGGACTGGAATCTGAAGTCACTCCTGAGCCCAGCTAGAGAACAGAACCATGTTGTGAGAGCGGTTTTGAACTTTGTGCGAGCAGCTGAGCTGAATATCTGGGTATAGGCAATAGGCTTGAAGTCTATAACCTGCAGAAATGAATGCAGTGCACAATATGACCGGGAAAGGCAGCAATGTGCGAAGAGGCGCCAAGTCTGCCGGAAACTAAAAGAAGAAGAAGACCCGGAAGTAAGAACAAGAGCGTGTTTTTGTTGTTTCCCACAGCCGCATTTTCCTTCAGTCCCTCCTTGGATCTACAACAGACTCCCACAGAGACAGATGTAAGTACAAGACTTTAAACTCTTTATTGTCCACTAACAGACTGTGGCTTTGAGTCACGTGGGCCTCGGGGATTCCAGCTTTAACTTTGTTTGTGCCAAGATCTGAGTGATTCTGTGTCGGGGCTAATGCTAATGCTAATGCTAGTCGTTAGCCTGTCCTTTGTCCTCTCCACTTACTGTTTTCTCTCAGCTGTAGACTTAGTTCAACATTCATTCATGTGATTTGTAAATAACGTGTATGTTGGACTTTTCTTCACTCACTTTAAAAAAAGTCAATACAATAGAAAGGTCCAGGATCACGTGCTCTCACAGGTTCAATCCTTCTCGATCATTGTTATTTAGCCTCAAATGAAGCTGTTCATCAATATCTTTAGGGTTTCCTTCAAATGTAAGGTGCATTTGACCTTACATTTCAAGAGGACCATGTTACAGTCCAGAGGCTGTGCTCTCTGCTCTGTGTTCTCTGCTCTGTGTTCTCTGCTCTGTGCTCTCTGCTCTGTGCTCTCTGCTCTGTGCTCTCTGCTCTGTGTTCTGTGCTCTCTGCTCTGTGCTCTGTGCTCTCTGCTCTGTGCTCTCTGCTCTGTGTTCTCTGCTCTGTGCTCTGTGCTCTCTGCTCTGTGCTCTCTGCTCTCTGCTCTGTGCTCTCTGCTCTGTGTTCTCTGCTCTGTGTTCTCTGCTCTGTGCTCTCTGCTCTGTGTTCTCTGCTCTGTGTTCTCTGCTCTGTGTTCTCTGCTCTGTGTTCTCTGCTCTGTGCTCTCTGCTCTGTGCTCTCTGCTCTGTGTTCTCTGCTCTGTGCTCTCTGCTCTGTGTTCTCTGCTCTGTGTTCTCTGCTCTGTGTTCTCTGCTCTGTGCTCTCTGCTCTGTGTTCTCTGCTCTGTGTGCTCTCTGCTCTGTGCTCTCTGCTCTGTGCTGCTCTGTGCTCTGCTCTCTGCTCTGTGTTCTGTGCTCTCTGCTCTGTGCTCTCTGCTCTGTGCTCTCTGCTCTGTGCTCTCTGCTCTGTGCTCTCTGCTCTGTGCTCTCTGCTCTGTGCTCTCTGCTCTGTGTTCTCTGCTCTGTGTTCTCTGCTCTGTGCTCTCTGCTCTGTGTTCTCTGCTCTGTGTTCTCTGCTATGTGCTCTCTGCTATGTGCTCTCTGCTCTGTGTTCTCTGTTCTGTGCTCTCTGCTCTGTGCTCTGTGTTCTCTGCTCTGTGCTCTCTGCTCTGTGCTCTGTGTTCTCTGCTCTGTGCTCTGTGTTCTCTGCTCTGTGCTCTGTGCTCTCTGCTCTGTGTTCTCTGCTCTGTGTTCTCTGTTCTCTGCTCTGTGCTCTGTGCTCTGTGCTCTCTGCTCTGTGCTCTCTGCTCTGTGCTCTCTGCTCTGTGTTCTCTGCTCTGTGCTCTGTGTTCTCTGCTCTGTGCTCTGTGCTCTCTGCTCTGTGCTCTCTGCTCTGTGTTCTCTGCTCTGTGTTCTCTGCTCTGTGCTCTGTGCTCTCTGCTCTGTGCTGCTCTGCTCTGTGCTCTCTGCTCTGTGTTCTCTGCTCTCTGCTCTGTGCTCTCTGCTCTGTGCTCTCTGCTCTGTGCTCTCTGCTCTGTGCTCTCTGCTCTGTGTTCTCTGCTCTGTGCTCTCTGCTCTGTGCTCTCTGCTCTGTGCTCTCTGCTCTGTGCTCTCTGCTCTGTGCTCTCTGCTCTGTCTCCAGTGAACCCTCCTCAGATCCAGATCAGTCACATCTCATCGTGGCTGAAGTTTGTGTCTGTCTTAGGTCTCACTCTCTCTCCCCCTCTCCTTCCTTCTCTCGTCCCATCCTCTCTCTCTTTCCTCATCCACCTCCTCCTCTCTTCTTGAGCTCGACCTGAAGCAGAGTCTGTGGGCTCTGGGTTACAGCATTGCATACTATTTTTCTTATTATTTTGTGAAAATGAACCCACGCTTATTTTTTTATTACATTAATATTTACAGAACTTTCTTGTGGATAAGGCCTATTTATCCTTTTGTCAGCTTTTTCAAAATTAGGAAATGTATTTGAAAGCTCTGGTTTTCAGTACAAATACATGTGTTTTGGGCTGAAGAAACTTTCGTATTTATACAGTGCCTTGCGAAAGTATTCGGCCCCCTTGAACCTTTCAACATTTCGCCATATTTCAGGCTTCAAACATAAAGATATAAAATTTTAATTTTTTGTCATGAATCAACAAGTGGGACACAATCGTGAAGTGGAATGAAATTTGTTGGATAATTTAAACGTTTTTAACAAATAAAAAAACTGAAAAGTGGGGCGTGCAGTAAGTAAGTAGTAGTAATCTTTATTTATATACCGCCTTTTCACTGCACATCGGAGTCTCAAAGCGGTTTACAATTGTTATTTTTGGGAGTGCCAGTACAGGAGGCACATACCAGACCTATTGCACATATTTTTAGTGGTAGGGGAAACCGGAGCACCCGGAGGAAACCTACGCAGACACGGGGAGAACATGCAAACTCCACTCAGAAAGGCCCTGGTCCAACCGGGATTCGAACCCAGGACCTTCTTGCTGAGAGGCGAGAGTGCTATCCACTCAGCCACTGTGCCGCCCAATATTATTCGGCCCCTTTACTTTCAGTGCAGCAAACTCAGTCCAGAAGTTCAGTGAGGATCTTTGAATGATCCAATGTTGTCCTAAATGACTGATGATGATAAATAGAATGCACCTGTGTGTAATCAAGTCTCCGTATAAATGCACCTGCTCTTTGATAGTCTCAGGGTTCTGTTTAAAGCACAGAGAGAACCATGAAGACAAAGGAACACACCAGGCAGGTCCGAGATACTGTTGTGGAGAAGTTTAAAGCCGGATTTGGATACAAAAAGATTTCCCAAGCTTTAAGCATCTCAAGGAGCACTGTGCAAGCAATTATATTGAAATGGAAGAAGTATCAGACCACTGCAAATCTACCAAGACCCGGCCGTCCCTCCAAACTTTCATCTCAAACAAGGAGAAGACTGATCAGAGATGCAGCCAAGAGGCCCATGATCGCTCTGGATGAACTGCAGATAACTACAGCTGAGGTGGGAGAGTCTGTCCATAGGACAACAATCAGTCGTGCACTGCACAAATCTGGCCTTTATGGAACAGTGGCAAGAAGAAAGCCATTTCTCAAAGATATCCATAAAAAGTCTCGTTTAAAGTTTGCCACAAGCCACCTGGGAGACACACCAAACATGTGGAAGAAGGTGCTCTGGTCAGATGAAACCAAAATCAAACTTTTTGGCCACAACGCAAAACGATATGTTTGGCGTAAAAAAAAACACTTGTTGATTCTTGACAAAAAAATTTATGTTTATATCTTTATGTTTGAAGCCTGAAATGTGGCGAAATGTTGAAAGGTTCAAGGGGGCCGAATACTTTCGCAAGGCACTGTACATGTAAAAAGTTCATAAATATTAGGGACTGATGGTGTAGCACAAAACACATAAAACTGTTTGAATAACTCGGCTTTTTGATTAGCCAAAACATTTGTCAAACAATACACATAAAGGTCAAAATCAAATAAGCAACTGAACATGATGAAGACTAAATTAACACAAAACAAGAGGAACATTTCAGCTGGTGATCAAAGGAGGTAAACAAGACTACACAAAACAAACACATTTACTTAGACTAGCTTAATAAAGGTAAATGACTGTAGCAATGATTAAAGGACAACTCACCCTCAAATCCACTTTTTTTGCTGATAAACGGTATAAATGAGTGTCCAATAGTGTTGTCTACATATCCTGGTCATAATCTTGTCACTTTGGCGCAAATTAGTTGAAAGTTAAACTTTCTGCCTAAAACCGTCTGTGAGGCGCCATCTGCTGGCGACCTGTATTACTACATTTGAATTTTGAATCTGGCGCCAACACTGGCGCCGCAGCAAGACCTGACGTCTGAAGCAAGACCTGACGTCAGCATCCCCCCGCCCAGAGCAATGTAAACGGCCCAGTCTCGTTCACGCCCCCTTTAGTCCTCCAGGCTACGCCCATTTAGAGGAAGATTTGAACAGGAAGGGCCAAAGTCTCCTCTTCCTCCCGAGGAGGCTGAGGTCCTTCGGAGTGAGCAGGCCTCTGCTCAGGACTTCTTTTTTTTTGACTCTGTGGTAGCCTCTGCCATATACTACGCTGCTGTGTGCTGTGCCCTGGGCAGCACAGAGCAGGACAGGAGCAGACTGAACAAGTGGGTCAGGAGGGCCAGCTCCACTCTGGGCTGCTCCCTGGACTCTGTGGAGGAGGTGAGGGACAGGAGGTGCTCGTCAAAGCCACCTCCATCATGAACAACACCTCCCACTGCACAGAACTGTAGAGGAGCTGAGGAGCTCCTTCAGTGGAAGACTGAGGCGCCCTCAGTGTAAGAAGGAGCGCTACCGCAGGGCCTTTATCCCCACTGCTGTCAGACTGTACAACAAGTCACTTTAAGTCACTTACACTAGGACTGTAAAAACCTGCACTACTATTGACACTGTTTCTTGATTCCCACTTTTTAATTGTACATAATATATTCTGCATTTAACATGTTTGCATATTTCTTTCTTTTTGCACAAATCTTGAGTGTTTCTATCCATGCCAGATGTGACATGTACATTTCTCCTTTGTGAGATCAATAAAGTATATCTTATCTTATTGTAGGCTGAGGCAACATCAAATGATCAGATGCCTATAGCAGACAGTCAGGCCTGTTTCACACCGCACGCCGAGCGCAGAGCCGAGCGCCCTTTCCAGCCGAGCGCCCTTTCCAGCCGAGCGCCCTTTCCAGCCGAACTACCTCGCGGCGAGCGCATGTATTCAGACTGAGACGCCGAGCGTGGGCGAAGCGCCTAGACGAGTAGCACGCACAAAAAGAGTAGTATTGTACTCCAAACTAATAAACATGTTGTATATTTACATATGTTGTCTGAAATAACAGGTCAGAAATCAAAATAGCACATGTAGACCTTAAATAAATTGCTAACATTTCCTTATAATGTATCTTATAGCCTATTTTGATTGTCGTTTCATTATCATAGTTAATTATAAGGTGTGGGGAAGGCCTGGATCTCCATGTGGGTTAAGGTTAGGTGTGGGGAAGGCCTGGATCTCCATGGGGGTTAAGGTTAGGTTATAATTATAATATATATATATATATATATATATATATATAATATATATATATAATATATGTTACTTTTTTTTAATGCATAAAATATAATTGTATGACATGGAAAATTGTGTAATTAAAAGAATAAACTTATATGTACTTATGCATTACAATAATGAGATTAGATAAACGTGAAATTGCTTTATAAAAGTTATTTTTTGAATATTTTCGTGCCGAAAGCCGCTTCGCTGCGCAGCCTACACGCGGAAAAAATGCGCTCGAGTTCCATTTTTGGTTTCAGGAGCGGAGGCGGCAGCGGCGCGCGCCGATTCCCTGCGCGCCGCCTCAGCGCCGGTCTGTACACAGAAGAGCTTTCTCATTTGCACAACAGGACGCGACTTGAAGCGCAGCTTGCGAATGCACGCGAGCGGGTTTCGAAGACGAATTCGTTCACGAATTCGTGTGCGGTGTGAAACAGACCTCAGTGTGATCCCTGGCGCTGCTTAGCTTGAGCTCTGTGATCTGGGGCTTGTAGTTAGTTACTTTGAGTTACAAACATGCCTCAGAGTGCTCCGTTGTGAACTGCGGGTGGGGCTTCTCGTCCTCAAAGTATGGATGTTGTTTTTGCCCTTTTCATTCAGAAAGGCCTTGATAGCATCAAAGCAGCTGACAAATCGCTCCAGAACTTTTCCACAATTCGGCCATCTCACCTCTGACTGGAGTTCATTTCAAATTCTAAATCTGATAGAATTGTCAATCTTTTTTTTTTTATTGAATTTCACAATGTCTTGAATTTTAGTGTTGAAAATAAACATATTGTAAAGGCAAATGTCATTTTAAAATTTTAATCACATCAAAATCTGCAAACTGATTGTATTTTTTGTCTTAAAAAAAAAATCAAGCCATATACTGTATAACCTTATATAAAATGAAAAATAAGGTATTTGAGAGTTTCTGTATTTTGTTCAATCCCAATATGGTTGTGACTTTTATTATTTAAGTTTATTTGAATAGGGACAAGTATGTCACATAAGCTCATGTTACATACTACAACATTTTAGCCAAAGCTAATTCTCAATGTCCGTCCCTAGTTGGGCCTTTACATAAAAATTAAACAATACATGGTTAAAACATAATTAAAACACATATCATAATACAGTACAACACAAACACAACAGAGCAGACGGTCAGTCTGCTTAAAGAGTCTTTAAGTTCGTGTTTGAAAGGGACCCAGTTTGACCCTCCCTTCAGGTCAGTGGGTAAACAGTTCCAGGCTTTAGTGCCTTGTACGGAAAAAGCTGATTGTCCAAATGAAGTATTTAGTACTTAAATTTGTTGTATGGCTCTGTAGATGCAGTCTAAATGTGTGAAATGAAAAAATGAAATGAAATGAAACAATTCGCTCATCACCTCTCCCCTGGCTCCCTGTTCTATCAAACACTGCACCTTGTTGTCAAAAAAGATTTGACTGTCGTGTTCAGAGTTTGATACAGAAATAAGGCCAAGAATGCAAGAGTTAAAAATAGAACATTTATTTCTCTTTACAATTAAATATTGATACAAAACTCTTGGAGCTATTAATTCCCTAAAACTCACCCTATGAGCTGAGCCATTCTAAAACTGTCCCTCCAGGCCTGAAAATGTGCAGAGAACATCCAGGCGCTCTGCGATGTTCTCTGTCTAATCTCTCCCTGCTCAGACTGACTTAAACATCAGGCAAAATCATATAAATAATAATGTGCAGAAGGGGCGTGTCGTATCAGCCAGTTCCCGGTCCCGGGTCCGGCCTTTGTCTGGTTTCCCCCTCCGTATCTCTCCATTCCAGACCTAAAAAGGGATTCACACTTCCAACCTATAGATTTATTCCTTCCTTGAGATAAGGAAGAAATCTCAAGGCTGCTGTCACTGGTCTGGCATCAATCTCCTCCTCTAAAGAACTCCCTTATTAGTCCAACAGCCCGCTTCATAAAGAACAAACCTATAGAGTACAAAAACCTCAAATAACACTTATATATAAATACAACATTCTTTCAAACAGCTCAAATATATCTTCCGCAGCCGCATTTTCTGAGATATGCATCAACCTCCACACATCTGGCAAACAGCAGCGACTCAAAGGATGCTCCAAAAGGTTGTAGACTCCCCCACGACCAATCCACAAAGAAATCTCCAACCCTGCTCGGCTCCCATCCAGACGCCCCATCTGGAAGAACCCCCCCATCAGCTGACTTCACCGTCCAATCAGAGTGGAAAAGGGAGTGGGCGTCCAAGGAGGTCCCCAACAAACACCTGGTGCCAGACCCTTCCCAACAGGTCCCTGGCACCGACCTAACAAAGAGACAATAGTCCTCCATCAACAGGTTCAGGACATTGAGGCAACTGACTGCAGGACTTTGTATTCGCTAAATGAGTTTGACTCTCCTGATCTACTTTAATTATGTAGGTTTACTTCAGTTCAAGTTTGGGTTGAAAACTTGTCTGGTTGTGTTTCGTCCTGGTGACTAATAATATAATATCTGTCTGCTTTTTTCTGTGTTTGTTGCAGATCTACAAAGTCCATCTACAGAATGGGGTTCACCTGTGATCAGTGTGGAAAGACCTGCCGCTTTTCTTCTACACTAAAGAGACACTACAGAACTCACACTGGAGAAAAACCATACGAGTGTGATCTGTGTGGAACCGGATTTATTACAAAAGAAGGTCTCAAGGTCCACAGCAGAATCCACACTGGAGAAAAACCCTTCAGCTGTGACGTTTGTGATCAGAGTTTTTCTCACAGTGGTAATCTCAAAAAACATAAGAGGATCCACAATGGAGAAAAGCCCTTCAGCTGTGACGTTTGTGATCAGAGTTTTAGACAAAAGGTTACTCTCAAAATTCATCAGAGGATCCACACAGGAGAGAAACCATTTGAGTGTGACCAGTGTGGAACAGGTTTTACTACAACAGAACGTCTCAAGGTCCACAGCAGAATCCACACTGGAGAAAAACCCTTCAGCTGTGACTTTTGTGATCAGAGTTTTAGACAAAAGGCTACTCTCAAAATTCATCAGAGGATCCACACAGGAGAGAAACCATTTGAGTGTGACCAGTGTGGAACAGGTTTT
Source organism: Knipowitschia caucasica (assembly GCA_964034765.1). Lineage (NCBI taxonomy): Eukaryota > Metazoa > Chordata > Actinopteri > Gobiiformes > Gobiidae > Knipowitschia > Knipowitschia caucasica. The sequence goes on from OZ035825.1 coordinate 2,138,499, forward strand.
ACTACAAAAGAACGTCTCAAGGTCCACAGCAGAATCCACACTGGAGAAAAGCCCTTCAGCTGTGACGTTTGTGATCAGAGTTTTAGACAAAAGGGTTATCTCAAAATTCATCGGAGGATCCACACAGGAGAGGGACCTCACCAATGTGACCAGTGTGAGAAGACTTTTACACATTTATGTCACCTCACAGAGCACTACAGAATTCACACTGGAGAAAAGCCATTCGTCTGTGGAGACTGTGGGAAGGAGTTCACTAAGTTTTCAAACTACAAAAGTCATGAGAGAATTCACACTGGAGAAAAACCATTTGCATGTGACCTCTGCAGTAAAACTTTTAGAACTGCAGCACATCGCACACGTCACCATCGGAGCCACACTGGAGAGAAGCCGTACAAGTGTGATCTGTGTGGAACATGTTTTTCCACAAGCGGAGGTCTCAAGACCCACAGCAGAATCCACACTGGAGAAAAACCCTTCAGCTGTGACGTTTGTGATCAGAGTTTTTCTCAAAGTGGTTCTCTGAAAGCTCATCAGAGGATCCACACTGGAGAGAAACCATTTGTCTGTGAAAAGTGTGGAAAGTCATTTACTCGTGGGTCATCTCTTCGTCAACACAATAAAACCTGTGAGAAGCAGGTGTGAAGACGCAGCATCTGGAACAAAGTGAAGGAGACAGAGCTGAGGCTGCATCATGTGAACCCAGAGTCAGACTCTACAGGATCACACTTCAGTCTTAACCCTGTGCTGCAGCTGCTGAGCTTTACAGACCAAACACTTATTGTGGATTTGAACATCTTTACTTTGTGTCTGGAGACTCGGATACATCATGTTTTTGTCTGAAAGGAAAATCTTATGGTTCCTTTAAAGCTGCATCAAGTCTAAGATTCAAACTGACATGTGATGAAGAAGGAGACAGAGTGGGACATTATTATTCTGAACTAAACTGCAGAGAAAAACTATTGAAGCATATTTACAATTTCAATGTGTTTGTACAAATGTATTTGTTTCCAAGTGATAGGCTCTAAATGGAGAAAGAAGTAAAAAGGTGCAGCCTCCCCATGAACATACAGAGCATATATATTAAACATGTGTTTCTTCTGCCGCTTTAGGACAAAGGATGCATTTTAGCTTTTGTGCTAATTCCAGCATCTTGATGTTGAAGCTGTTTCTGACACATTCATATGTACTGCCCTCATTCAAAGAAATGAACTGATGAATACAAATATGTCGTCTGTTTGGGACCATGAAGGAAGATCAAAGGAGGAAAACTAGTCCAGACAATAATGCAAGTTCAGTTGATTTGTCCTTTCTAAATCCATATTGATTGTTAGGATGTTGTGTTTTTCAATAAATGACTCCATTCTATTTACAAAGTAAATAATTTCCAGTATTTTGGAACATAGAGATAAGATAGAGTTGGGCTCTAGTTAGAGCAGGCCTTTCCTCTACTTCCTTGTTTCCTCCAAGAGCCAACAGTCGTGTTGTTTATGACACGTCCCAATCATGTTGTTCATGTATGTTTATATTTGTGTTTGCTGTTTCAGATTCCTCACTTCTTCTTTTCTGTTCTTCTTTTGTTCTGTGTGAAATAGGAATCGATAACAGGAAGAATATTGTATTAATTGTTCCATCCACGTCTGAAACATTAAAACCTTTTCTCTCTTTATCCAACAGAACCAGGCCCACTGTGAAAGGACAAACATTAATCCACAATATATTCACCAGTGTGGAAGAGATGGAGAGTGGTGTAATAATCTTTAATAATAATAAACTTTAGGATCAGGACGTGACATAAACAACATTACTGTTAGCTATTGGAGGAAACAAGGAAGTACTGGGATACTATTCTTATCCATGCATTTGTCTCCAGTAGGTTAGACTACTGCAATGGCCTGCTCACAGGTCTGTCCAAACAGGCTGTAAAACAGCTGCAGTACATTCAAAATGCAGCAGCTCGAGTCCTGACTAGAACCAGGAAGTACGACCACATTAGTCCAGTCCTCAGGTCTCCGCACTGGCTTCCTGTGGCTCAGAGAATAGACTTTAAAACAGCTCTGCTTGTTACAAGTCTCTCCATGGCCTCGCACCAAAATATATTAGTGACATGTTAGTCCCATATGAACCAGCCCGGACTCTGAGGAGCACAGGGACTGGACTCCTGTTAGTGTCCAGAGTCAGAACTAAACATGGGGAGGCTGCTTTTCAGATTCATGCTGCTAAAATCTGGAAGTCTTCCTGAAGATGTGAGACAGGCCTCCTCTCTGACGATGTTTAAAACCGGGTTAAAGACAGTTCTGTTTAGCTGTGCTACAACTGAGGGATTTTATATTTGTATCTTTCTTTTTAATGTACTGCGATTATTTTTGATTTGAATGCTTTCTTATTTTGTTCAGCACTTTGAGTTGCCTTGTGTATGAATTGTGCTATATAAATAAACTTGCCTTGCCTACTGCAAATGGTTTTTCTCCAGTGTGGATCCTCTGATGAGCCTTGAGAATATCCTCTCGTCTAAAACGCTGATCACAAACGTAACAGCTGAACGGTTTTTCTCCAGTGTGGATTCTGCTGTGGCTCTTGAGACCTCTTTTTGTACTGAAACCAGTTCCACACAGATCACACTCGTATGGCTTTTCTCCAGTGTGAGTTCTGTAGTGTCTCTTTAGTGCAAAAGCAGAGCTGCAGGTCTTTCCACACTGATCACACTCGTATGGTTTCTCTCCTGTGTGGATCCTCTGATGAGCCTTGAGAGTATCCTCTCGTCTAAAACTCTGATCACAAACGTCACAGCTGAACGGTTTTTCTCCAGTGTGGATTCTGCTGTGGCTCTTGAGATGTCCTTTTGTAGTAAAACCTGTTCCACACAGATCACACTCGTATGGTTTTTCTCCAATGTGAGTTCTGTGGTGACTCTTTAGTGCAAAAGCAGAGCTGCAGGTCTTTCCACACTGATCACAGGTGACCCCCATTCTGTAGATGGACTTTGTAGATCTGCCACAAACACAACAAAGACATGTTATGAATATATATATGAATACAAACGTTTCTTAAGCTGAAAATACAACCCACATGTATTTTTGATACAGTGACGTGTATTTGGACGAAAAAAAAAAATGCAGCTTTCAATTACATTCCTAATTTTGAAAAAGAATTACTAAAAACCTAAATTAAAGTTCTGTAAACATTAATATGATAAAAATAATGTATAGGTTTACAAAATTACATTATATTACATTACATTTTCATCCCTTTAATCATCCATTTCTGGGTCAAGGGGATTCAGAGCTGCCGCCCCCCACTTTCACAAAATAAGATAAAAGAATAAGAACAAGTGAGCCCACACAGAGTCAGGAGAACAACCCTGCTTCAGGCCGGACTCAGAGGATGGGACAGAGAAAGGAAGTGATAGAGGGAGGGGTGAGAGGGAGACGAGGGAAAGAGGTGGAGAGTGGAGGCTCAGAGAGGAAGGACAGATAGAGGAGGAGAGAAAGAGGAGGAGAGAAAGGGGGAGAGAGGAGGGAGTGTGTCAGGACAGACCACAAACGTTTTCCTGGAGCCAGAGCAGAGAGCACAGAGCAGAGAGCACAGAGCAGAGAGCACAGAGCAGAGAGCACAGAGCAGAGAGCACAGAGCAGAGAGCACAGAGTCATGCTGTGAGAAGATAGCGTCCTCTCTGTGAACTTTTTTTTTTAAACAATGCTCTGGGAAACGGCAGGAAGTCCTAAGTCGCTCTGAAACAGTTGTTTTGTGCTTTACTATTTTTATTTCTCTTGCTTTTTTTGATTCCTTGATTTTTCTCCAAAATCCACTGGAGTGAGAGGACAAGTGCCCAAAAATAACAATTGTAAACCGCTTTGTGACTCTGGTCTGTGAAGGGCGGTATATAAATAAAGCTTACTTACTTCTTACTAATAATATGCGTCAAAATGCCGTCTCTTTCCGTCTTTTACCTCCAGAGCCTTTCATCTAGCTGTAATAGTTTGCAACATTCAAAAGTCTCCTGTTCGCTCGTGAAGGGCAGATGAAGCCCCGTAACAACGAGGCTTTGACTGTCTCATACATAGACATAAAAAGAGTAGACGCCGCATGTACCGCTACCGTCTATCGGCGCTGACGAGCCGTGGGGCCGCCATCTTGGACCGGTCACCTGCTCCTCTCGGTGCCATCTGTTTAGCAGGTGCAGTGACGCGTCAGCACATTTAAAAGGGGCCATATTTCACTTTTCTTCATTTTTCACAGTCCATCCTTTGCACATGTGAGATAATAACTTGGGTGATACACAACACTCAAAACTCAAATTATTGCAATTTCATGCATAGAGATGATGTCACCTCATGTGAAACGCTTGGATCTGTGCTCCTCTGCCTGTGAGCCCGACTCCCTATGTCCTCGATCCAGAATCAGACCCTGATTATTTAGTTCACAGTGACGTACAGAGTTAGCTTCATTGTACTCACATAGGCTACTGTTAGCATCTTTTATGTTGGAATAACATGTTTCCAGATCAGCTTTGAGTAGGTCCCGTTTCAAGGAAACTGTAGTTCTGGAACAGTCTTTGGTGGTGACACGTCACTCACAAAGAGACATCTGCGAGTTTTGTAGCGGATTTCGGACTCGCGGATACGAGGCAGATCCTTGTGAACAAAGTCTTCAGAAACAAATACTCTCGTCACATATTTACACCCACAACACATTTTATCCAAGTCACATGAAGCTAACACAAACAAGCACAGAGGCTTATTTACAGTCTATGGACCACACGCTGGACTCTGAGAGGCTGCAGCTGACCATAGACAGTAGGGGTGCAACGGTTTGAAAAAATCACGGTTCGGTTCGTACCTCGGTTCAGAGGCCACGGTTCGGTTCATTTTTCGGTTCATTTTTCTAAAAAAAAGTTTTGTCTTTTTAATAAACACAGCTCATGTGGACTCGGCACCTGCTCTGACTGCCACCCCCCTGACCTAGAAATGAATTAAGGGGAAGGAAATGGATGGATGGATGGAAGGCATATTCCATCCATCCAATTATGTCTATTTAACATAATTAATGAAAAACAACACAAAGTGCAACATAAGAAGGCACTTTATGAGGATATTTACCCTCATATATTACACCACCTTCCTGATTCTCCCAAGGAGGGGGTCCATTCTGGGCCCAGCCTCATTCACTGCATTTATTTAATTTTTGGCATTATCAGTTGTGACTGGGATATTAGTACTGGGCCTTTGTCTTCCATTCCTCCGCTGCTTGTGTCAGTACCTGTGCTGTGTGTCAGTACCTGTGCTGTGTGACTGTGTGACTGTCGTAGAGGGGGCGTGTCTTCAGCGCCAGACTTTTCATCTCCCAGTCTGCGGTGATGAAGTGAGCGGTTCCGCTCATGGATCTATTATAGGTTCCGCGGGACGTCCAAGCGTCAGTCGTGAGCGCAGCTGAGGATGCGCGGGAGAGTTGACTTTAGCCCGGTCTGACTGTGCGTAAAGGAGCTGCTTAAATGCCGCGACAATAGGTGGTCGTTGAGACGCTTTTTTCACTCATGTCTTTCTTGTGCCACAGTGCTTACACACCGTGACAGTTTTGTCGAATATTAATCATCAGTGTAGTTACAGTGAAGCCAAAATGCTCTCATACTGGGGATTTAAATGACGCAGGGCTTTCAAGCATCTCCGTTCCTCCGCTCGCAATGACCGCGCTGTGTGTGGACTGAACAACGTGCGCACAACTTTTTTTTCATAAATCAAACCGCGGATCACGTCTGTACCGAACCGAAGACGTTGAACCGAACGGATCACGGATCAGTGATGAACCGTTGCACCTCTAATAGACAGCGCTGATTTGCTGGTTCAGTCTCTCCCCGCTGTCAATCACCTCTTGGAGGCGGGCTTTTGACGTTACAGATTAGGGCTTTGACTTCAAAATTCGATATTCAAATATAATTCGAATATCAAAATACATATACACACATATATATATATTAAAATATATATATATTTTCGAACAAATATTAGGCAGCCCTTAATATTCTAAATGTATTTAATGACTGTAAATAAAATGGTTAGCTCCCAAAGGGGTCGCTGTGACGTGGCTAGGCGGATAACAGCTAAGCTAGCTAGTTCAAAAACTCTCTCGAACTACATGAAAACTGAACAACAAAGAATTCTGAGCATCAGCGGTGAGTGACCCATTTATACCGAACCTAAATCCATAATCAGATCCTCTTCAAATGTGTCCTAAAATGTTTGTTTCATGTTAATGATTACCAGTGATGGGAATAACGCCGTTACTTTTTTCAGTAACGAGTAATCTAACTAATTACTTTGACTGTAACTATAACGCCGTTATCATTTCCGACATCCCGTTACTGCGCGTTACTCAAGACGCACAGTGAACTTCTCTTTTTACTTCGTGATAGGACTCGTGCGCGTGTTGTCATGAGAGAAGGGAGGATGAGAAAACCTCTCAGAAATTATTGGCTGATGTAAAACATATTTCCTTTACAATCTACATGTCTACAGTTGAGAGGATGGCTCATAAATTGTGTTTTTTAAACAAATGAAACAAATTAATCACACTCTACCACGGCTTGTATCACCGTGAGGCCTCTGAGTAGCGCATGTGAGCGCAGAAGTCGGCTGTATACAATTCCATCGATAAGCTCCTTTCTCCTCCTGGTTTATCTTCTAAGGACATCAACAGGTTTGGCTAACATACATATAACACATTTTAAGATAATTTAAAATGCACTTAGGGTAATTTTTAAATGACTATAGGAATGATAAGAAAGAGAGGTGAAGTGTAAGACGGTTGATTTTAGAAATCGGATGCACCCGGCTCCAGCTAGCAAAACACAGGAGTTTATGGAGGACACACGCGTTTTGTTTTGCTTTTTAAAACTAATTGGACTCATTTCCAAACGGAGGATTACATATCTACGCTCAAACTATTATCTGGACTTAAACACAGAACTGGTCTGAACCGAAGTGGCCTGTGCAGGTCATTTATAAGGTAAGACCCATAACTCTTAGTTTTGCGTTTTGTATGAACAAACAATGCGGGCATAAAACATATTTTGCTGTAGCCAAACAAATTGTCCACTTGATTTATATGATGTATATGTTCATCTGATTGGGCTGAAGTCAGTGCTTCACCAGCCTCACCGCTCGTCACCGGTGTTTCCACATTCACAGTGGAGCGTGTTGGTGTTTAACGCTAGTGCTTAGTGCACAGTGAGAGATGAAGAGTGAACAGGACTTCAGCAAAACAGCCTTTTCTAGATGGAAATATCGGCACTATTTCAGACTCACTGAGGTTAAAGGTAAAACTGCGCACGTCGAGTGCACATTATGTTCCAGAACAAAACGAAAAAGTAACGCAATAGTTACTTTTACTGGTAACTAGTTACTTTTATAGTGGAGTAACTCCGTTAGTAACTCAGTTACTTTTTGGGAGAAGTAACTAGTAACTATAACTAATTACTTTTTCAAAGTAACGTGCCCAACACTGATGATTACGCGCTAGAGGAAGTAGCCGAAGGCTAGCCTCTCTGCACAGACCATGGATCTATAACACAGACAGGCTCCTGCTGAAAGCCTGTTGTACTTGCTGAATAATAGGCAAGGCAAGTTTATTTATATAGCACAATTCATACACAAGGCAATTCAAAGTGCTGAACAAAACAAGAAAGCATTAAAATCATAAATAATCACAGAACATTAAAAATAATGTAATGTAATAATTATAATAATAATGTTAGGAGCTGTTCAATAAATTATAATTAAATATTCAAATATATTCGAATATTTAAAATACTAAACAAACACATTTCGAATTATTTTTGTACAAAAGTCAAAGACCTATTACAGATTGGTGCAGTCACGATTTGAATTCACTCATTTCTGTTTCTCGAGGGAATCAATGAAAAAAACTACTCTGGGCATGAAGGCCAAACAGCTGTAATTTCTCAAAGATATCCATAAAAAGTCTCGTTTAAAGTTTGCCACAAGCCACCTGGTAGACACACCAAACATGTGGAAGAAGGTGCTAGGGTCAGATGAAACCAAAATCAAACTTTTTGGCCACAATGCAAAACGATATGTTTGGCGTAAAAGCAACACAGCTCATCACCCTGAACACACCATCCCCACCTTATCTGCAGTTCATCCAGAGCGATCATGGGCCTCTTGGCTGCATCTCTGATCAGTCTTCTCCTTGTTTGAGATGAAAGTTTGGAGGGACGGCCGGATCTTGGTAGATTTGCAGTGGTCTGATACTCCTTCCATTTCAATATAATTGCTTGCACAGTACTCCTAGAGATGTTTAAAGCTTGGGAAATCTTTTTGTATCCAAATCCGGCTTTAAACTTCTCCACAACAGTATCTCGGACCTGCCTGGTGTGTTCCTTTGTCTTCATGGTTCTCTCTGCGCTTTAAACAGAACCCTGAGACTATCAAAGAGCAGGTGCATTTATACGGAGACTTGATTACACACAGGTGCATTCTATTTATCATCATCATCAGTCATTTAGGACAACATTGGATCATTCAAAGATCCTCACTGAACTTCTGGAGTGAGTTTGCTGCACTGAAAGTAAAGGGGCCGAATAATATTGCACGCCCCACTTTTCAGTTTTTTATTTGTTAAAAAAGTTTAAATTATCCAACAAATTTCATTCCACTTCACGATTGTGTCCCACTTGTTGTTGATTCATGACAAAAAATTTAAATTTTATATCTTTATGTTTGAAGCCTGAAATGTGGCGAAATGTTGAAAGGTTCAAGGGGGCCGAATACTTTACCATAATGTACACTGTACATTATGGTTTTCGTCCTGGTCGCGGAACACTGGACCAGCTCTATACTCTCCCCGGGGTGTCCTTTGGGGGGGGTTCTCCGGGAGTACGGGGTCGGAGGTCCTCTGCTGAGGGCCATCCGATCCCTGTATGACCGGAGTCAGAGCTGTGTTCGCATTGCCAGCAGTAAGTCAGACCTGTTCCTGGTGAACGTTGGCCTCCGACAGGGCTGCCCTTTGTCACCGGTTCTGTTCACTGTATTTATGGACAGAATTTCTAGGCGCACTGGGGCGGTTTGCAGCCGAGTGTGAAGCGGCTGGGATGAGAATCAGCACCTCCAAATCCGAGGCCATGGTGCTCGACCGGAAAAAGGTGCCTTGCCCTCTACAGGTGGGTGGAGAGGTCCTTCCTCAAGTGGAGGAGTTCAAGTATCTCGGGGTCTTGTTCACGAGTGAGGGAAGAATGGAGCGTGAGATTGACAGGCGGATCGGTGCAGCGTGCGCAGTGATGCGGTCGCTGTATCGGACCGTTGTGGTAAAGAGGGAGCAGCGTCTGCAGTCAGAGCTGTATCGGACCGTTGTGGTAAAGAGGGAGCTGAGCCGAAAGGCAAAGCTCTCGATTTACCGGTCAATCTTTGTTCCCTCCCTCACCTATGGTCATGAGCTTTGAGTAATGACCGAAAGAACAAGATCGCGGATACAAGCGGTCGAAATGAGCTTCCTCCGCAGAGTGGCTGGGCGCTCCCTTAGAGATAGGGTGAGGAGCTCAGTCACACGGGAGGAGCTCGGAGTAGAGCCGCTGCTTCTCCACGTCGAGAGGAACCAGTTGAGGTGGCTCGGGCATCTGTTCCGGATGCCTCCTGGACGCCTCCCTGGGGAGGTGTTCCGGGCACGTCCCACCGGGAGGAGGCCCCGCGGAAGACCTAGGACACGCTGGAGGGACTATGTCTCTCAGCTGGCCTGGGAACGCCTTGGGGTCCCCCCGGACGAGCTGGCGGAAGTGTGCGTGGATAGGGAAGTCTGGGCGTCTCTGCTTAGACTGCTGCCCGGCAACGGATAAAGCGGAAGAAAATGGATGGATGGATGGATAATTTCAACTTTTTTAACAAATAAACTGAAAAGTGGGGCGTGCAATATTATTCGGCCCCCTTGCGCTAATACTTTGTAGCGCCACCTTTTGCTGCAATTACAGCTGCAAGTCGCTTGGGGTATGTCTATTGTTTTGCTTCTTTCCCATTCTTCCTTGCAAAACAGCTCGAGCTCAGTGAGGTTGGATGGAGAGCGTTTATGAACAGCTCTTTCCACAGATTCTCGATTGGATTTAGGTCTGGACTTTGACTTGGCCATTCTAACACCTGGATACGTCTATTTGTGAACCATTCCATTGTAGATTTGGCTTTATGTTTTGGATCATTGTCCTGTTGGAAGATAAATCTCCGTCCCAGTCTCAGGTCTTTTGCAGATTCCAACAGGTTTTCTTCCAGAATGGTCCTGTATTTGGCTCCTTCCATCTTCCCATCAATTTTAGCCATCTTCCCTGTCCCTGCTGAAGAAAAGCAGGCCCAAACCATGATGCTGCCACCACCATGTTTGACAGTGGGGATGGTGTGTTCAGGGTGATGAGCTGTGTTGCTCTTACGCCAAACATATCGTTTTGCATTGTGGCCAAAAAGTTCGATTTTGGTTTCATCTGACCAGAGCACCTTCTTCCACATGTTTGGTGTGTCTCCCAGGTGGCTTGTGGCAAACTTTAAACGAGACTTTTTATGGATATCTTTGAGAAATGGCTTTCTTCTTGCCACTCTTCCATAAAGGCCAGATTTGTGCAGTGCACGACTGATGGTTGTCCTATGGACAGACTCTCCCACCTCAGCTGTAGTTATCTGCAGTTCATCCAGAGTGATCATGGGCCTCTTGCCTGCATCTCTGATCAGTCTTCTCCTTGTTTGAGATGAAAGTTTGGAGGGACGGCCGGGTCTTGGTAGATTTGCAGTGGTCTGATACTCCTTCCATTTCAATATAATTGCTTGCACAGTGCTCCTTGAGATGTTTAAAGCTTGGGAAATCTTTTTGTATCCAAATCCGGCTTTAAACTTCTCCACAACAGTATCTCGGACCTGCCTGGTGTGTTCCTTTGTCTTCATGGTTCTTTCTGAGCTTTAAACAGAACCCTGAGACCAATGGTGTAGGTTTGGTTCCAATCTTGGTGGGGACATTCACTACGACCTGAGTCTACACCCATTGACACGGGGTCCAGAGTTTCTCCCCCAGAATTTGTTGTGTAATCACACACTATATTTGCAATAGTGTGTTGCCTTCTATACTAAACTCAGCTGTAGACTGAATGAGAAGCAGTTAAGGATTTTTTCTAATAGTTAAAACAAAATTAATTGGATCAGAGCTTCTGAGTTTTGTGTTGCGTTCATTCTATACTGACTTAAACCTAATCCAAATCTACATAATAGCCCTCACCTGAGGCTCTAACAGTTCAGGAACTGCTCTCGATACTTGAAATAAATCATGCTCTGATCTTTCAATTTCCTATAATAAATAAAAACAGAGGAGAAAATATTGAATTAGAATCTACAGTGAGTAGCTCACTACATTGTTTGACATATACGATCAATCTCTAAAAACAATTCATAGTCCCATGCATACCTACAAAATTCCAACCTCACCTGATTCACTGAAGGGCCTGTTGCTTCTACCTCAACATTCCCTATATTGTTCTCTCTTGTTGGTTGAGTTTCCTATGTATGTTAACAGAAGATTAATCATCACAATTCATAATTTGCTATTACTTGTGCTTTCTCTTACTTACTTTCCAACTGTTAAAAAAGCTCCTGATATCTTTTATCTTTTTTTGTGGAGGTGGCATTTTTTCTAAATTATATAAGAAGGTATAGACAATCAAAAACAGACATTCATATACATGAACTGCAGAATCATTTATATAACTTGGCCAATGTCAAAAGTTACATAGTATTTCTCAATACAATGAGTTAACAAGAGTTTGGCAATAAGTAACGGTGTGGATTTTTCTATATTTTCTTTTTTTTCATTCCACTCTCAACCCAAAAAGGCAAGTAATGACTCACAGGGCTCTCAAGTTTGCAAAATAAAAACTTAAATGACCTGTTGTGGTGTGTTTTGCGCACAACCAGCATGCATCGTTAACGCAATGGAAAATTTAGGTATCCGAGCTTTAATTTCGGGAGCGCTGGTTGCGCTTTGGGAAGAGTCAGGGGAGAGACATGTCAGAGACACAGGGGAGAAACGCGGGAGATACGAGGGAGACCCGCACTTGCAACATGGTTCTGTCTGCATATGGTCCGAGCTCGGTACCATGTTAGAGCTGTGCTTTCACTGAGCGCCGCGGCTGTCATTACAAAGCGGCAGCAGCTGCACCAGGACGTGCACATTCGAGTGCATCGCTTGAATGTGCTTAGAGCAAATAACAGCAAGTGCCCGCTGTCACACATTTCACAGAAATTACATTATCAGCAGATAAAGGTTGTAAATCGTGGATCCGTGGAATATTTTCATCCCTAGTTTATCCTGATTCACACAACACACCCACTTATACATTTTGGATAGTAAGAGCACAATAAGTATTTTTTCAGCCTTTCAACCAACCTGTTTCTTTATTGGAGCCAGTTCTGTTCTGTCTCTGTATGCCGTGTGAGCTCCTCGGAACATTAAACAGTGCACTGACAGATTAGAAATAACGTAAGTACTTTGAATGGTAATAGATCTACAGTACTTTCCTCTGATTACTCACGTGCTACAACGCTCAGGGAACGAAAAAAAACACTTGCTTCATGCTGGCTAACTTTTAAAAATTAAACAGTTGCTCATTGCTTCAGTTTGGCGCTGAAGAAGACAGCCAATCACTGCAGAGAACGGAACGGGTCACGTGCTGCTGCTGCTGCTGTTGCTCTGGAGGCGAGGAGGAGGCGCGACGTATGCACAAACGGAAGACATGTGTCCCGGACCGTCCGGGTCACGGGACATCATGTCATTTTGGTGGGGACTTTTTAGTCCTCACCAAATATTGGTGGGGACATGTCCCCATGGTCCCCACGCAAACCTACGCCCTTGCCTGAGACTATCAAAGAGCAGGTGCATTTATACGGAGACTTGATTACACACAGGTGCATTCTATTTATCATCATCAGTCATTTAGGACAACATTGGATCATTCAAAGATCCTCACTGAACTTCTGGAGTGAGTTTGCTGCACTGAAAGTAAAGGGGCCGAATAATTTTGCACGCCCCACTTTTCAGTTTTGTATTTGTTAAAAAAGTTTAAATTATCCAATAAATTTCGTTCCACTTCACGATTGTGTCCCACTTGTTGTTGAGTCATGACAAAAAATTAAAATTTTATATCTTTATGTTTGAAGCCTGAAATGTGGCAAAATGTTGAAAGGTTCACTTTCGCAAGGCACTGTATATTCTGGTCCTGTCCCTTAGTGCAGAGATACTGGAAAGATTTGAAGACATGTATGGACATCAGGGTTTCCTCCAGAGGGGGGGATGGGGGGGATCAGTCCCCCCCTGGCCATGGCCCTAGAGGGGGATATCCCCCCCTCAATTTTTTGGCCATACATGTATACAATTCTCACATCAAAAAGAGCCTTATTATTCTACATTATTTTCATTGGGATAACTCTGATTTGGAATACTATCTAATCTAATACATATAGGATACACTACAAAAAATACAAACTTCCTCACAGGAAAAATGTTTTATTCTTTATTGTGAATTTATGAGCTAAATCATTTTTGCCCAACCTTTTTGAAGTGGCACATTTTTTCCATTGAAAACAATCACATGGCAAACCACCAGCTAAAACTTATACAAACATGAAACTCTGCAGACTTTATCAACAACAAAAGTCATTCTCAACAAATATGTACATATATGTATATAGAATTCAAACAAGCACAAAAAAATCGTCCTAATCTTCCCACATTCTTTTCACTTTATTTTGACCGTATAGGGGATATTGGACAATTTTCAAAGGCACACTATACAACATCTCAAGGCACACTAATGTTCCACGGCACACTGGATGAAAAACACTAGGCTAGATGAGTATTCTATGAGAAGATCGCCTCATCTTCCACAGATCTAAGATACTGTCAAAGTCAACCATACCCAGATTCTTTGGACCCTCGATTGCAATACGCATCAGACAATCAAGGGAAATGGAACTGAGTCTACTACGTAGACGGGTTTTGATCATCTTCATGTCACTGAATGATCTTTCCACAGTGGCTGTTGAGACGGGCATACATAAAGCAATGTACATCAATGTCATAAGATTAGGATACAGAGCTGTTGCCTCGCCATTACTTACAAGGTCTGACATCATATCAGCTAATGATTGTGTTCGATATTGTGATGCCATGACCTTCTTAAATGCCCGCCATTCAATTCGACACTCATCACAATCTACATCAGGTGGGGCTGTCAAAGAAATAGGGGCTTCATCTTTTGCTTGCAGAGTGGCGACTGTGCTTGCACCATAAAATGATAACAAGGTTTCTAGACGGTCATTGCCATAACTTGGTAGATTTTCAGCTGCTGGTAATTTTTTCGGATTGAAAATACTCATAGCTGACACAAGGCCTAATGATTCGTTGAACCGACTTTTTATGTTATTCAGAACTTCCTTCATGTATGGTACAGCTATTTTGTCATAGAATTGTCTGGTTGCATCAACAGAATGCGGAATACCCAAACCCTCACAAGCATCATCAATTTTTTGAATATTTTTCCCAAAGCTTGGTTCATTGATCAATTGTTCAATCGTTTCCACGCAGGTGTCAAGTTCTGCTTGCAGGTAGGACGTGTCCATTGATTTACTCTGCAGAGTCTTGCTTAAGCGGGTGACAGGTGACAGTAAGTCAGACAGGACATGGACTACTGCCACAAAGTTGAAGGTATTAATGACTCTGTGAATACCTAATGCTTCTGGATCACCTGTAATTAGAAAATGCACAAGTTTACTATTTTATTATTAATTATATCAATCTTTATATACTAATATTAGATATTTCCAGGCTATCTAACATTATTTGACTCAAATTATGTTAATTATTTTACTTAAAGATCAACTAAACACCAGTTCCCAGCCTTACACATATGAACATTTCAGTTTATGTTTGGTTGTCCTTTAAAAACATCTAAACAAACTATAATATCATAATTAAAAATAAAAAATAAATAAAAAAAAGTGTTTTTATCAATAACTCCTCACCTGTTTCTTGGTGGATGTGCTCGAATGTGCTGATCAATGGTTGAAGGGATATCCTGACTGCTCCAACACACCTTTCGTAAGCTAACCATCTTGTGTCACTTGGTTTTATCATCTTCATCTGGGGATGATCAAGTACACTCTGGATTTCTCGCAATTCAACTGCCTTCTTTGGTGAATAGTGAAAGGTCTTCCATATTGACATCATTGTCTGCAAGGCTTTTTGCACTTGTTTGTGAGACTTGCAAGCAGCAATAAGTGCAAGCTGGAGAAGATGACAATGGCAATGGACAAATATAGCCTTGGGGGAACAGAGACTCTTTAGTCGTTGCTGAACACCAGTTTTCTTCCCTGACATAGTCGCAGCTCCATCGTACCCTTGACCTCTCATCTTTCTCCAATCAACACCTGGAAAATAATTGAACTGAATGAGATGTAGGAATACATTTCTGTTCGTAGCAGACATGTAATCTAGGATGCTTACCCTTTACTTCCATGAATTCTTTTGCCTTTTTAGCTATCACTTCTGCACATGTAGACTCAAGACTAATGCAGCCAAGAAAATGCTCCTCAGATTTGCCATTGACAATCCTGCGTGCACAAACACTCATTTCCTCAACAGTGTTGATATCCGTGCATTCATCACAGAGAAGGGAGAAGAAAGGGGAGGTTCTCAGAGATTTCAGTAGATCATTTTCAATCCAGGCACAAATGGATTGGATAAACTCTTCTATCACCATATTTGAGCAATAGTTGGCATTTTTTGGTGCAGTCTCCAGAAATTCTTTGATGTCATCAGCTCCATTTTCAATCTGTAATTGCAGCAAGTCCTGAAAATTGGTGAAATGAGCTGACTTGGACTGGCAAAGATAATAGAGGGATCGCAAGAATTTTTTAAGCATTTCCCGGTTTTTCAGACGAAGAGCTGCATCAGCTTTCTTTTGGCCTTCAGTAGCCACAGTTACTATGTCCCCATGATGAGCTGTCTGAGAAGCTGCTTGGAGACGAGCCTTTGAGTCTTTATGACGCTGACTGTTTTCATGCTCCCTGATTTTTCCAAGTGCCTTTCTCCATTACTGACAGGTACTGTTTCCCATGCTCCTTTAGTTCTTGTATTGGATATGTGATTATGAACTCCATATTCAATACAGATACTGCAAAGCATACCATCTTGTAAACTGTCACACCTAAAAAAAAAAAAAAGTGAAATGTGATGCATCAGACAACCTCATCAGGATTAATGATTATTAATTTAAAAATAACTATAACATTTGCGACTATAGCCTTTGGCTTTTGATATAGGCCAAAACAAATATAAAAAAATAAACTCGTGTATAGGTGCAGTCATTTATTAGGCCTACAGTGACTTGTTCCTTTTCTCATGAAGCCGAAGGGAAAAGTTCTAAATTTTTACATTTGAATATCTTAGGACATTTCTAAATCAATCATGTTCCTTTTAATGTGTTTTTAAACCATTTTTCATTATGTCAAAATCATATCAATAAAGCCTTTACCTTAGCCATGGATGAGATATTTTCCATTCTTCTCGAAACTTCAAACCAGACTTCTGAAGGGGGACAGATTTTTCCTGCTGATCGTCAGTACGGCTATCGGTGCCGCTTATCTTTTCTTCGTGGAGTTGAATGTTAGGAGCCGCTTCATCCTTGTTCCTTGTGATATTTGGCTGTGTTGTATTATTTTCTTTTTTATCTAATCTAGGTTTTTTGATCACCCACCGATCCATCGTACCTCAAATTTCCGATTTTTGTTGTTGTACCTCCCTAGCTAAATAGGGGTTCACTTTTCGCGGTCTTACGGATTTATTTTTAGCATTATTTTTACTGTATTACTGTACTGTGGTGTTTATCCTGATTGGCTTAAGAAAAACCAGCGTGTTGTGTTCTGCGTCCTGATTGGCTAAGGGGCTCCTGTCAATCTCCGTGCCGGTGTCTCCTGTACGTCACAGCATTCTGCTTGACAAACGTAAATCGACGTCTGATTGCTAGCAGTGAGACTGTTAAGTGCTTTATGTATGCTTGCTTATTATCTCCTTGACAAAACCATGGACTAAACCCACAACAGATGAGAAAACCTGCCGTCGCACTCACAACTTTTAGCACCCATGTTAAAAAGTTGAACTTCTGGACATGAACGATGACAGGCAAAGAGGAGCATATTGCGGAGCCCAGGCCATTGACGAGTCATTTTTACGAAGCACTGAGCCCATTTAATGCCAACAAGGGCTGGTTTAACACATTTCAGAAACGCTTCGGACTTCAGTGTTTTGCTCCACAGATATTACGCTTCTGCCGTTAGAGCGGAGGAATATGTGAACAACAAATTCAAAGCGATACCCGATGAAGGGAGGTCGCAGTTTACTTCTCTAATTTGTGTTTTTTATCAGATCTAATTCTAATCAATGTAATTACTTCACACAGTACAAAATCAACAAATCAAAAGTGTCAGGACAGAGGTCAATTAGTCCATGACAATAAATTCAAATGAACATTTCTGGTCTCAAAAAATACTGATTCAACTAAAGATTCAAGTAATAGACAATTAAAAATGTTTGTTTACATTGGAGTAAACTTTTAAAATGCTTTTTCCTCATGTTCTGCTTTTTCATGTATCTATATGTAAATGTGAATGTGTGAGTGTATGAATGTGTGTGTATGTGTGTGTGTGTGTATGTGAATTTTGGGGTTGTTTCTCAAGACTCCTCGAACCACCTGTAGGTGTCAAAGGTCACACTGTGGTGATGTAACCCAACTGGACACACTCTCAACTCTCATTCAGGTCTTTCCCTGATGCTCCACCATCACGTCTCCAGATACCTCTCTTTCATGGCCCCGGTCTCACTCCACTTACTTCTGCAGTGGCGTGGGGAGGGGCAAGGAGGTGGCATTTTCCTTTGCTCTTTGATCTGTGACCTGTGGCTGGGTGGGCTTTGCGCTGTCCAGTGTCCAGCAGTGACCCCTCCCACAGTGTGCCAGAGTCTGAAAAACAATCCTTGAAACAGCCAATTTAAAAAAACAATAGATATCAGTATGCGAATGAGATTGTTTTTCTCTCTGAAGTCAAAACAATTTGAGCGCTCTGGGTTTTCCCAAGCGCTATGTAAATAAAGATTACTTATTATCTTACTAATGATGACATTTTAAAACCAGAAACTAAAGAAGTTATCAAAACAACAATTATACTCAAAACAAACAACCTTTTAAACTTTAAAACATGTATTATATACTTTTGTACTGTGTGATTAATTATCTATGCGTCCTTGGGTTTCTTGAAAGACGCCATGAAATGAAATTATGAAAAATCTCTATAAAAATGAACATTAATTTGTAAAAACATTTAAAACAAAACTTGAAATCAAACAAAAGATTTAGCTCCAGCTACACTGGATTTGGTTCAATAAAACTCAATTGTGCGTCGGAGCTGCCTCCTCATGTCTCTGAGCAGCAGCAAGGTCACGCGTGTAGTCAAAACAAAAACAAAAGTCACCGCTTGAATGTGAATTGGGTGAATTGGGTAGTTTAACTTAATAATATAATACTTTTACAGCCTAATTCTCTCTTTCTTTTTTAGACGAAGTCTACAATCATTAATCACTTTTAACAGATTCTAATTTAAATGTTTGAAAAACGGCTTTTGTAACTAAAATAAAAAATACATGAAAACATTCTCACAAACAGCTATGAAATATATCAGAGATACAATAATGGACTCACAAAATAAGCAGCAGATTTAAAAAGAAAAGCAAAGCTTTTTGTACTAATCTTTGGGTTTCAAAAACATACTAATTCAAAACTTCTATTCCCTAATGGTGTTTAAAAACGTTTAACTGTGTCATAACACAATGTTCAAATGGCAAATTTAGCAAATTTAACGGAATAACTACTATGAAAAGCCAAATTCCTAAAGCAGTAGCTCCCCTTTAAATCAGAGCAGCAGCTCAGCAGCAGCGAGGGCGGCGGGGTTCCTTTCACACAGACGCGCACACACAGGCAGAAAGATACAGAAGAATAACTTTCAAGATTACTTTGTTAAGCGAATATAACTGATGTTGTTCTTTATACTTTTGTCATCCAAATCTAGAAGTGATCACTTTCCACACTTGTAACAAAAGGCACTCTTGTCTTTGACGTTTACGCTTCTATTTTATCGAGGTAGCAAACTAATTTAAACTTAAAATCTCTTTCTAAAAAACAAAAGCAACTGTTGGATACAGCCCTCTCATAGCTCAACTGTAGATAAAACTCGGCAAAAAATGTAAATAACTCACGAAAGCTCTCATAGCTCAACTTTAGATAAAACTCTGTATTCTCCGGTGAACTCTGTTCACTCCAAAAAACAAAAACTCCCTTTTCTGTATGTAATTTAAACCGTGATCACTGAAATATTGTTGCTTCTTTACTTTTGTCATTTATCAGCCTGAAATTCGTCAATTTCAAAGCTTTTGTAACAAAGGCCTCCTTAACACGTTTCCCTTTTTAAAAATTGCTTTTATTATTACACCATGGTTTCACTTTTGGATCCAACACTTTAATGGCCAACACTTTTCACTTATGGATCCTCACTTTAATGGCCAACACTTTTCACTTTATGGATCCTATTAATGGCCAACACTTTTCACTTTATGGATCCTATTCACTTTAATGGCCAACACTTTTCACTTTATGGATCCTATTCACTTTAATGGCCAACACTTATTTGAACACAATTTAGAGAGTTCGACAGACCTCAAAAACACACCCAAATTTAGCTAGTATCCAATTATGCAGACTTTACATTTAAAAAGGTGTCTGCTTACCTTATTCTTGTCAAACAGGTGCGCACGGGCTGTCCGAGAGGTCTGCCAACTCTTTTCCGCGTCGGAATCTTCAATTTAAACACAAAACAGAGAAAGTGAGGGAGCAAGAGCAAGCCCATCCAAAAGCGAGCCCTTTCAGCGTCCACTGGGATTTCTCCCCTTCCAGATAACGTGCTGTTGCTCCCACACGCCGAAAAAAAGAAACAGAGAAAACTCCCTCAAAACAATCCAGAGAATGGCACACACTGAGCCGCGCATTCTCCACCAAATCTGTTAGGATTTAACAGACAGAGACGGATCGTGGTGTGCCAAACTCTGGAAGTTTATTTAAGTTTCTCTCAAGTTCCACTAGTTTACTCTGTTTCTTTCCCTCAGACAGAATAAAGGCAGTACACAGTTTATATAGTCATTGTCACGTCACACATCGAAAGACATACGTGTCACAAAGAGACAGTCAAATCATAGTCATAACATGGAGTCCTTGTAGAGTCCTTGTAGAGTCCTGCACGTAGGCCATATTGCTATCTAATACTAATACCTTCACGATTGTGTCCCACTTGTTGTTGATTCTTGACAAAAAAAATAATTTTTATATCTTTATGTTTGAAGCCTGAAATGTGGCAAAATGTTGCAACGTTCAAGGGGGCCGAATACTTTCGCAAGGCACTGTATATAGTCATTGTCACGTCACACATGGAAAGACGTACGTGTCACACAGAGACAGTCACATCATAGTCAAAATAATCAGAGTCCTTGTAGAGTCCTGCACGTAGGCCATATTGCTATCTAATACTAACACTCACCCCTTTGATCACATAATCACATGTGATCACTCAATTTGATCAATCAATAAAGTGAAAAACAAAACAAACAAACTTAACTTAAACAAACTTTAAAAAAATTATTAAAACTCATCATCAAAATCAATATCAGTGGATTTTATCCTCTAGATTGGGAAAAAACAAAAAACAAAAATAAATCAAAATAAAAACAAACACTATTGAACACACAAGAACTCAGCAGATTCAGTCAAAACACAGACAAAAACGAGCTGAGTCTCAATTAGAAGCTAATTTCACTTTTCTTACTCTATACTTTTATTCTAATGCTGATTGTTTACACTTCACTTATTTCATTGTATTATTATCACTTTTCAATCTTAGACTGTGTACTTTACTTTTACTATTCACTATAGTTTAAAACTATTCTAATCTATTTACAAATATGTTTGTATATTTACTTTTATTGAGCCATATTCTTAAACATATATTTTAATCTAATAAATCTCTCTGTGGTTTACTTTCATTATCAGTGGATTATTGTTAGTGGGATTTTTCTCTATGTCTATTCTACATTCTCAGGAATAAAACTGTGAACACAGAAAGACAAATGGTTAATATGAACATTATTTTGGCGGTCAGTTTTCCAAATACATTTGTTGAACCAGGAAGTGCTGTCACTTCCTCCTCTCAGGCAGTTTGGGATGAATGTACATCAATAATCAAATTGGTATTATCCTTACAAGAGCTAATCTATTTTAGCAGGTTTGGGGTCAGTTATTCTACAATGGTGTTTGATTCTCTAATCTGTGCTGGCGAATCGACAGCTTTTAAAATTCTCAAAAATATCTAAATATCTACTTTTGTGCTATACCCAAATACATCAAAATGCTTTTAAATGTTTTTGAATCTCTCTTGGTTCTAATCCATCTCATTAATCTATCTCATTAATCTAAGCTACATTAGTCTAGGCTACACTCAAAAACGTTTTGCATTGTCAACATTCACCAATGTTTGAACACAAGTAAATTTGACAAGTATCTAATAAAACTGTGCATAAATCTGTAATGAACTTTATTTACTTCTGAGGTAAATGTTTGTGGAATGGTCCTTTTACCGTTTGATATTAGCACTGGCTAGAAATAATCTCTATTTTTGAAAGTATCTATGGTTGATGCATTTATCTATTTCTATTTTTACTCTATTGTGACTCTAAAGCTTGGTTGCAGCTTGAGCCAAGGCATATTTCTAATTTGTGACTTCTGTCACTTTTAATGTCTCTAAAATAACTCTGATTCTAATATTTTAGCTGCTCTATCAGGGACAACATTGTATAGTTATGATTTTAACTCTTATGTGGAAATGTGTTTATGAAAAACAAAGGAAGTCAAATTCTACTTTTTTACTACTATTTAACATCTACTAAAACGCTACAATACTCATACTTTATCATTTTAAAACATTTTAACAGTTGCTCAGTCTCCCAGACTAAAAAGTCAAAGTTTTTGTCTGTCAGATGTCTGAATACTTTCCATGTATTGCATTTGGTCACAGTTGTGGTTCTGGTTGTAGCAATAGCATCGGCAATAGATGATTTTTCATTGGCTGGTTCTTGTTCTGCAAATGTCTGTGTCCAATAGATCATCAGATGTCCAGAAGCTAGGGACAAACAAAAACAAAAGAAAGAATCATGAGTATCTGTCTCATTTAGCACTCATCAATGTAAGATTTTAGTAATATAAACATCACTCCCCCGGTTTTTCTCTCCAAGTCCTCAGGGTCCTCAGGGTCCCCTGAGGGTGAGTCTCAGTCGTCATCAGGTCAGGTCATATTTCGAGAGATGTCATCTTGGACATCAGTAGGGTCCAAGCCATGGTTTTGGTCTCTCCAGATGCATCAGGTCACTTGGGTCGCTCTTTGCGATGCACTTCTGGTCAATGGTGCAGTGTCACAGTTCCTGTACACAGCTTGTTATGCAGTAGTTACTCTCTATGGTTAAGTCACTTTGATTCTACTTTAAAGACAATTTCTATTCATGCTGTTGCTAATGTCCCTCAGACAAAAGCAAGCGCAATGATTCAGTTCACTTCTCTAATTTGTGTTTTTATCAGATCTAATCCTCATCAATGTAATTACTTCACACAGTACAAAATCAACAAATCAAATGTCAAGACAGGCCAATTAAGTCCATGACAATATAGAATTCAAATGAACATTTCTGGTCTCAAAAAATACTGATTCAAATAAAGATTCAAGTGATAGACAATTAAAATGTGTTTACATTGGAGTAAACTTTTAACGCTTTTTTCTCATGTTCTGCTTTTTCATGTATCTATGTGTAAATGTGAATGTGTGAGTGTGTAGATGTATGTGTGTAAATGTGTGTGTGTATGAAGGGTGTGAATTTTGGGGTTGTGTCTCCAGACTCCTCGAACCACCTGTAGGTGTCAAAGGTCACACTGTGGTGATGTAAACCAACTGGACACACTTTCAACTCTCCTCCAGGTCTCTGCCTGATGCTCCACCATCACGTCTCCAGACACCTCTCTCTGCCCCGGTCTCTCTCACACCCACTCAGTTCTGGAGTGGCGTGGGGAGGGGCAAGGAGGTGGCATTTTCCTTTGCTCTTTGACCTGTGACCTGTGCCTGGGTGGGCGTGGCTTGGCTCCTGTGGTCTGAGCTCTCAGTGTCCACTCCCCAGTGACCCTGTACAGTGTGTGCCCTTGGTCCTGGAACACAACCTTATAGTCAAATTAAAAACAACAGATATCAGTTTGTAAATGAGATTGTTTTTCTCTCTAAAGTCTAAACAATTTTGGAGCGCTCTTGGCTTTCCAATATGCGCTATGTAAATAAAGATTACTTATTATCTTACTAATGATGACATTTCAAGACCAGAAACTCTCTTAATAAAAAACAAGACTCAAATCTCAAAAAACCTTCAAACTTTAAAATATGTATTATGTACTTTTGTACTGTGTGTTTAATTATCTATGCGTCCTTGGGTTTCACTTTATGGACTTTCCCTTTTACACTTGAACATTTATCTCAGCATATATTTTACTAATTTAAAATAATTGCAGCATTTCAAATTAAGTCAATATGAATTGGAGCACATTTTAGACCAGGCTCCTCTGCTGTGTGCATCAGCAGGAGGAGCAAGGTCAGGTGCATAGTCAAAACAAAAAAGTCACCGCTTGCAATGTGAATTGGGTAGAGTTTAACTCAATAATATAATACTTTTACAGCTAATCCTAATTCCCTCTTTCTTTAATCACTTTTAACAAAGATTCTAATTTAAATGTTTGAAAAACGGCTTTTGTAACTAAAATAAAAATACATAAAAACAAACAACTCACAAACAGTTAAGAAATAAGCAGCAGATTTAACAGAATGGAATCTAGAAATATGTTAGATCTAAAAAGAATTGCACAGCTTTAGCACTAATCTTTGGATTTCAAAAAAACATAATATTCAAAACTTATTTTGACTAAATGGTGTTTAAAAACGTTTAACTGTGTCATAACACAATGTTCAATTGCAAATTTAGCAAATTTAACGGAATAACAACTATGAAAAGCCAAAATCCTAAAAGCAGTAGCTCCCCTTTAAATCAGAGCAGCAGCAGCGAGGGAGGGGGGGTTCCTGTCACACAGACGCGCACACACAGGCAGAAAGTTGTGTTTTAGCAAAAATGCAAAAACAGAAAGAAGAACTTTCAAGATTACTTTTTTAAGCAAATATAACTGATGTTGTAGTTTATACTTTTGTCATCCAAGTCTAGAAGTGATCACTTTCCACACTAGTAACAAAAGGCACTCTTACTCTTTAATTTCCCTTACGCTTCTATTTTATCGAGGTAGCAAACTAGTTTAAACTCAAAATCTCTTTCTAAAAAACAAAAACAAAAAACAACTGTTGGATACAGCCCGAGCCGCGACAAAAAATACAAATAACTCACGAAAGCTAAAGCTCAACTGTAGATAAAACTCTGCATTCTCCGGTGAACTCCGGAAAACAAACAAAAAAACAAAAACTCCTTTTTTCTGTATGTAATTTAAACCGTGATCACTGAATGTAACATATTGTTGCTTATGTACTTTTGTCATTTATCAGCCAGAAATTCGTTAATTTCAAAGCTTTTGTAACAAAGGCCTCTTTTTCACATTTCCCTTTTTATTGCTTTTATTTTTACACCATGGTTTCACTAAAGATCCTTCACTTTATGGCCAACACTTTTTGATCCTTCACTTTATTTGAACACAATTTAGAGAGAGTTCGACAGACCTCAAAAACAGACCAAAATTTAGCTGTCAAACAGGTTCCAAGGACTGTCCAAGAGGTCTGCCAACCTCTTTTCCGCGTCGGAAAATTCAATTTAAACGCAAGTGAAAGAAGCGACAAGAAGCATCCAGGAACAGCTCTTCCAGCCTGCTGGAATCCCCGCTCCCAGATACAGCATGCCGCTCTCTCATGCCGAGGAAAAGAAAACAAAGGAAACTCCCTCAAAACAACCAGAGAATGGCGCACACTGAGCCGCGCATTCTCCACCAAATCTGTCAGGGATGAAGCAGACAGAGACGGATCGTGGTGCGCCAAACTCTGGAAGTTTATTTAAGTTTCTCTCAAGTTCCAGTGGTTTCCATTGTTTCCTTCTCTCAGACAGAATAAAGGCAGTACACAGTTTATATAGTCATTGTCACGTCACACATGGAAAGACGTACGTGTCACACAGAGACAGTCACATCATAGTCAAAATAATCAGAGTCCTTGTAGAGTCCTGCACGTAGGCCATATTGCTATCTAATACTAACAAAATGGATCCAGGAGAAAGTCTTTTTTGTGTGATTTATTAAAAAGGTGAAGAAAAAAAGCTTTTTCCTTTTCACATTCAGAACAAGGAGGACAGAGCTGTCTGGCCACGACGTGACTCATGCAGCAGGCATTTGGCTCCATCCCCCATTTGGCTCCATCCCCCATCTGGCTCCATCCCCCACCTGGCTCCATCCCCCATCCGGCTCCATCCCCCATTTGGCTCCATCCCCACCAGGTCACGAGTCATCTGTGGAGATAGATCACAGTCCGGTTCTCCTGAATGTCTGTGCATGTAAAAACATTTCTCTAGAATATATATGTACGTCTTGTGCACTTCTCTTGTAAACTTCAAGCAAAGTTTTCATAACACTTTTAAGCAACTTTTGTTAAAGTTAAACTCATCATTCTATCAATGTGTAGAAGCCAGTACTTTTCCCTTGTTTTGACTTCTGAAGGCCTAGCTACATGGCACCGTGGAAGCTGCTGATTGGAGGACTGCATTCCTCTATGCTGTATAATACACTTGCATTCTGTTGTGCTTTGTTCGTGCTGTCTCTACCATCGACAATAAAACATGTCTTCTGTCTGAATGAAAGACGCGATCCCAGACTTTGTCATCTTCTTCACTGTGTAAACACAGGCGCCAGGTAGCATTTTAACACATGTCAAGGTAACATTTATGTTTATTGCTTTATAAATACACGGTGATACACACTGTGTCTTTAAAATAGTGCAAAAGGGAAGTATGACTTAGACTTTTTATGGAACAAACAAAATATAGGTTTCTTTTGTGTCTGGAAAAACCTAGTAATGGATAACTGGAGTCCTGAAAAGCCTGTGCTTATAAATGACTTTATACAGTTATTTACTTTGAACATTTCTTCTTGGATCGTCTTGGATCGTGTCTTTAATTCAGACAGAAGACATATTTTATTGTTGGCTATAGCCAGCAGGAACACAAGCTCGACAGACAGCAAGTGTATTATAGGGCATGAAGGAAGGGCATGCCCTTCCTTCATGCCCTTGCGATGCAGTAGCGTGGCCTTCAGATTGACAAAACGTGCTGTGGAAAAGTTCTGGCTTCTGCATATTTTTGAATGAGAGCTAGAACTTTAACCATAGTTGCTTCAAAGTGTTTAATGAAATCTCCACGTTTCCTTCTGACGGCTTCTTTCACGCTTCAAACATAAAGAGAGAAAATTTTAATTAATTTAATTTAATGTAGTTTATCTGCAGTTCATTCCAGAAGCGATCAATGGGCCCTCTTGGCTGCTCTCTGATCATCTTCTCCTTGTTGAGATGAAAGTTTTGGAGGGACGGCCGGGTCTGGAAGATTTGCAGTGGTCTGTTAACTCCTTCCATTTCAATATAAACTCCCAAGGAGGCTGAGGTCCTTCGGAGTGAGCAGGCCTCTGCTCAGGACTTTTTTTTTTTTGACTCTTTGGTAGCCTCTGCCATATACTACGCTGCTGTGTGCTGTGCCCTGGGCAGCACAAAGCAGGACAGGAGCAGACTGAACAAGTGGGTCAGGAGGGCCAGCTCCACTCTGGGCTGCTCCCTGGACTCTGTGGAGGAGGTGAGGGACAGGAGGCCCCTGGACTCTGTGGAGGAGGTGAGGGACAGGAGGTGCTCGTCAAAGCCACCTCCATCATGAACAACACCTCCCACTGCACAGAACTGTAGAGGAGCTGAGGAGCTCCTTCAGTGGAAGACTGAGGCACCCTCAGTGTAAGAAGGAGCGCTACCGCAGGGCCTTTATCCCCACTGCTGTCAGACTGTACAACAAGTCACTTGCACTAGGACTGAAAAAACCTGCACTACTATTGACACTGTTTCTTGATTCCCACTTTTTAATTGTACATAATATATTCTGCATTTAACATGTTTGCATATTTCTTTCTTTTTGCACAAATCTTGAGTGTTTCTATCCATGCCAGATGTGACATGTACATTTCTCCTTTGTGAGATCAATAAAGTATATCTTATCTTATTGTAGGCTGAGGCAACATCAAATGATCAGATGCCTATAGCAGACAGTCAGTGTGATCCCTGGCGCTGCTTAGCTTGAGCTCTGTGATCTGGGGCTTGTAGTTAGTTACTTTGAGTTACAAACATGCCTCAGAGTGCTCCGTTGTGGGGCTTCTCGTCCTCAAAGTATGGATATTGTTTTTGCCCTTTTCATTCAGAAAGGCCTTGATAGCATCAAAGCAGCTGACAAATCGCTCCAGAACTTTTCCACAATTCGGCCATCTCACCTGACTGGAGTTAATTTCAAATTCTAAATCTGATAGAAGTAATTGTCAATCTTTTTTTTAAATTGAATTTCACAATGTTTTGAATTTTAGTGTTGAAAATAAACATTGTAAAGGCAAATGTCATTATACAATTTTAATCACATCAAAATCTGCAACCTGATTTTTTTTTTTTAGCGACTGAATTTGAAAGACAAAAAAGACATTAAATCTGCCATATACTGTATAACCTTATATAAAATGAGAAATAAGGTATTTGAGAGTTTTTTGAGAGTATTTTGTTCAATCCCAATATGGTTGTGACTTAAATTTGTTGTATGGCTCTGTAGATGCAGTCTAAATGTGCTTGTAGTGTTATTGTTTAACTACACACAACTTAATGAAGACAATCTGAAATTATTTTCATGGACTCCCAGCTCAACACAACCATGAGAATTAAAACTGGTACAATTCACTCATCACCTCTCCCCTGGCTCCCTGTTCTATCAAACACTGCACCTCCACACATCCGGCAAACAGCAGCGACTCAAAGGATGCTCCAAAACACATGTGTAAAAGTCAAGGCCCGCGGGCCAAATCCGGCCCGCGAATGAATTTTACATGGCCCGTTGCCTGCCATTGACGGACTATTAAGTCAATTGCGTTTTCTGCTATTTTCATGTTCCCAGATGTCTATTATATCTAATATGTATAGGGATAAGCTTGAGAGCATATTGAATCGAGCCAGCAAGTGGCAGCAGCGCTCTCTGAATGGTTTGAAAACAGCTAGATGCACTTCTTGTGCCTCTTTTTTCTCATCTTTTTGGTGATTTCAGTAAAACTTCCCTCTACTTAACTGGGGATTACAAGCTAGAAAATTCTTTTTGCTGATGAAAGTAGACAGTCTATTCTTTCAGAATCTGGTTTCAGATTTCAGATAGTCATAGTACACAATATTCTGTGGGTCTTGAAAAATCTATGAAAATCATCAGAAAGTACCTTTCTGAAATGGGCTGGCAGGCAATGAGTTAATAAACATTGAACCAGTCCGGCCCTCGGCTCGCAGCAAATTTATTTTTTTGGCCCTCTGATGTATTTGACTTTGACATGCCTGCTCCAAAAGATTGTAGACTCCCCCCACGACCAATCCACAAAGAAATCTCCAACCCTGCTCGGCTCCCATCCAGACGCCCCATCTGGAAGAACCCCCCCCATCAGCTGACTTCACCGTCCAATCAGAGTGGAAAAGGGAGTGGGCGTCCAAGGAGGTCCCCAACAAACACCTGGTGCCAGACCCTTCCCAACAGGTCCCTGGCACCGACCTAACAAAGAGACAATAGTCCTCCATCAACAGGTTCAGGACATTGAGGCAACTGACTGCAGGACTTTGTATTCGCTAAATGAGTTTGACTCTCCGGATCTACTTTAATGATGTAGGTTTACTTCAGTTCAAGTTTGGGTTGAAAACTAGTCTGGTTGTGTTTCGTCCTGGTGACTAATAATATAATATCTGTCTGCTTTTTTCTGTGTTTGTTGCAGATCTACAAAGTCCATCTACAGAATGGGGGTCACCTGTGATCAGTGTGGAAAGACCTTCCGCTTTTCTTCTACACTAAAGAGACACTACAGAACTCACACTGGAGAAAAACCATACGAGTGTGATCAGTGTGGAAAGACCTGCGTCTCTGCTTCTGCACTAAAGATCCACTACGGAACTCACACTGGAGAAAAACCATACGAGTGTGATCTGTGTGGAACCGGATTTATTACAAAAGAACGTCTCAAGGTCCACAGCAGAATCCACACTGGAGAAAATCCCTTCAGCTGTGACGTTTGTGATAAGAGTTTTAGACAAGAGCATACTCTCAAAGATCATCAGAGGATCCACACAGGAGAGAAACCATTTGAGTGTGACGAGTGTGGAAAAACATTTAGGATTAAACAGCAGCTCTCACTGCATCAGCATGTCCACACAGGAGAGAGACCTCACCAATGTGACCAGTGTGAGAAGTCTTTTACACTATTATCTAACCTCACTGTGCACTACAGAATCCACACTGGAGAAAAACCATTCATCTGTGGAGACTGTGGGAAGGAGTTTACTCAGTTTTCAAACTACAAAAGACATGAGAAAATTCACACTGGAGAAAAACCATTTGCATGTGACCTCTGCAGTAAAACTTTTAGAACTGCAGAAAAGCGTGCACGTCACCATCAGAGCCACACTGGAGAGAAGCCGTACGAGTGTGACCAGTGTGGAACATGTTTTCCTAGAAAAGAAAATCTCAAGGTCCACAGCAGAATCCACACTGGAGAACAACCCTTCAGCTGTGACGTTTGTGATCAGAGTTTTACTCAGAAGTCTAATCTCAAAGTGCATCAGAGGATCCACACTGGAGAGAAACCATTTGTCTGTGAAAAGTGTGGAAAGTCTTTTACTCTTAAGTTATCTCTTCGTCAACACAATAAAACCTGTAGAGAAGCAGGTGTGAAGACGCAGCATCTGGAACAAAGTGAAGGAGACAGAGCTGAGGCTGCATCATGTGAACCCAGAGTCAGACTCTACAGGATCACACTTCAGTCTTAACCCTGTGCTGCAGCTGCTGAGCTTTACAGACCAAACACTTATTATGGATTTGAACATCTTTACTTTGTGTCTGGAGACTCGGATACATCATGTTTTTGTCTGAAAGGAAAATCTTATGGTTCCTTTAAAGCTGCATCAAGTCTAAGATTCAAACTGACATGTGATGAAGAAGGAGACAGAGTGGGGAAATTATTATTCTGAACTAAACTGCAGATAAAAAGCATTTTTACAAATTGTGTATTTCCAATTTTCTATCTGTTTGTACAAATGTATTTGTGTTTCCAAGTGGTGGGCTCTAAATGGAGAAAGAAGTAAAAAGGTGCAGCCTCCCCATGAACATACAGAGCATATATATTAAACATGTGTTTCTTCTGCCGCTTTAGGACAAAGGATGCATTTTAGCTTTTGTGCTAATTCCAGCATCTTGATGTTGAAGCTGTTTCTGACACATTCATATGTACTGCCCTCATTCAAAGAAATGAACTGATGAATACAAATATGTCGTCTGTTTGGGACCATGAAGGAAGATCAAAGGAGGAAAACTAGTCCAGACAATAATGCAAGTTCAGTTGATTT
This sequence comes from Knipowitschia caucasica, assembly GCA_964034765.1. Classification (NCBI taxonomy): domain Eukaryota; kingdom Metazoa; phylum Chordata; class Actinopteri; order Gobiiformes; family Gobiidae; genus Knipowitschia; species Knipowitschia caucasica. The sequence goes on from OZ035825.1 coordinate 2,169,347, forward strand.
GTCCTTTCTAAATCCATATTGATTGTTAGGATGTTGTGTTTTTCAATAAATGACTCCATTCTATTTACAAAGAGCGTTTCCAGTATCCCAGTACTTCCTTGTTTCCTCCAATAGCTAACAGTAATGTTGTTTATGTCATGTCCTGATCCTAAAGTCACAGATTATTACACCACTCTCCATCTCTTCCACACTGGTGAATATATTGTGGATTAATGTTTGTCCTTTCACAGTGGGCCTGGTTCTGTTGGATAAAGAGAGAAAAGGTTTTAATGTTTCAGACGTGGATGGAACAATTAATACAATATTCTTCCTGTTATCGATTCCTATTTCACACAGAACACATTCCATTTTGTCATTCACAACAAAAGTCATTTTTTACTATTTGACCAGAGTTTATTTCTGTACAGAGCCATCATTCTGACTGTTCCTGTTCTGTCTGAACATATCATTCTGAAGCTGCAGGAAGGCCTTATTATTCTCAAAGTGAGATTTAAGATACTTCCATTTAAAAGCAGAGTTTACACTAACTCTACATCAGTCTGAATAAAGACGATATTTGATGTTCTCTGTAATATTTGCAGTCATTATTTATGTTTGTATAAAAGTTCAGCTCTGGGTCGATGTCTGTCGTTACGTCATGCAAACTTATACTTACTAATCCTTACAAACTGATCCAGTTTAGATCATTGAGTGTCGTCCTTAAGGACTCAGTCCAGGTTTTCCAGTTCTTGTAGATCCTTGATCCATAGGACTCTCGTCTCTTCACGTGTTCTCATCAGTTTAATGTAGACTGAATCCTCAGTTGTTTCCTTAAATAACGGGTTTGTCTCCTAGTTTCCTCCCAACGAACCTGTGACTAGTTGCTTCTGTAGTTTAGTTAGTGCACTAGTGGAGCCGAGGCTTAGAGCTGTGTTAAAGTCAGTGTTGTTTAAGACATTACAAAACAATTTATTCTTGTATAGCCCTAGGTCACAACAGAAGTCATCTCAGAGGACTTAACAAAACCATTGAAATCACCAACACAGGTCAGAGAATCAACAGTTAAAACACATGAAGAATATAAAGCACACACAGAAGAAAATGTCCATACATGTTGTAGAATGCTAAAGTGTCCTGATCATCACCAATCCTTTCTGTTGGACACTAACTGTCCAACAAGACCCTCCTGCATCGACAAGGGAAAACTCAGTGGGAAAAAGTGAGAAACCTTGGGGAGAACGAGGGAAACCCACAGGGAGGGAGACCCATTTGAGAAAGGGATCCGCTCCTCCGGACGGACAGACTAATGATCCAGGACCTAAGCTAGCTACAGGACGTGGACCAGTGGCCGCTGAACGTGGACAGGTCCGGTGCAGGACTGAAGCACTCCCAGGCGGGTCGGGCGGGGCAGTCCGCAGGTGTAGATGGAGGAGGCCAGGCTCAGAGATCCCGTCATCGTACCATGAAACAGACAATGGGACAACGGGTGAATAGCAATGAACAAACTACAGTCAAAATCCTAATAATGCTAAACAGATAAAGTAGGAAGGAGGAGAGGATAGTGCTCAAGTTACCATACTTCTCCAGCAGGGGGCTCCCTATGCAGCTTGACTGACAGTCTGAGGAGTTTAGCCTTCCCTGAGTCTTACCTTCCTAGCCATATGCTAAACTAAAGAGGACTGTTTTAAACCTAGCTTTGAATAAACAGAGCATCTCTTAAAGGGCCCATATCACGGTTTTTGACTTTTCTCTGCTTTAAACATGATTACAGCTATTTGGCCTTCATACACAAGCCCACAGTAGTTTATTCATTGATTCTGTCAATCTTTTGTAAGAGAACAATCTGTCTCCTTCCCCAGCGTGAGGCACAGAAACGCTCGGGTCCACTTCAGTGACGAAAACCACACTGATGACGCGCATGACCCCGTTTGCTTTGTATTTAAAATAGTTGTTAAATACTTTTGTCAAAACGGGGTAAACAATACACAATTAGTATGCTGTTTTTTGTCAAAAATAATGAAAATAAAAATAAATTAAAAGCCGGCGGGAGGTGATTGACGGATCAAAACAGCGAATCAGAGCGCACAGGCTCCGGCTCCCGAGTCCAGCGTCTGTGGTCTGGTCTCGCGGACACCACATAGAGCTGCTGTTTTTATGCTTTTGTCAGAAACTAAAAGTGTTAGGATCACGTCAACTTGAATGAAGTGTGTTATGGGTGTAAATATGTGACACACTATTTGGCCCGAAGAGGAAGAAAGTGGCTCGACTTTTTTCATCTGTTCATCTCATGGATCTATTATAAACCGGTTCATCTGCGACACTTCACTGAGACTGTTCCAGAACTACAGGGACAATGGAACTGGACCTACTCAAAAGCTGATCTGGAAACACGTTATTCCCACGGTAAAAGACGTAACTCAGACCCCCTCGATCTGTAAGTAGTGACGCTAACTCGCTGTATACTTCTGTAAACTAAATAACTAGGGTCTGATTTGATGTGACGGATTGTCATTGTTGGAAAAAGTTTATTCTTATGTATGAAATGACTAAGTACAGGTGATAAACGACAAAAGCGTGATGCTACGTCACCGTGCAGGCGGGGGGAGGCGGGCTCACGGACAGAGGAGCAGACTCTTCTCTGGATCAGCTCGTTTGAGTCGAGGTGACGTCACCTCTATACAAGAGATGGCTCTAATCTCACAAGCTTTGATTGTTGTGTGGTGTATCACACACATTATTATCACACATGTGTATAGGATTGAGTGTGAAACATGAAGAAAAGCGTGATATAGGACCTTTAAGTCGTCAAGTGGCACATTTAAGGGATCGGCGAGAGAATCTTGATTCCGTTGTTCCATCCAGGCAACATCATCCTCATCACAGTCATTTTGGAGATCGGCTAGGCAGGAGTAGCCGTGGTCTGTAACGTGCGTTGACATCGTGTATGTTGAGAAAAAATATAAAAAAACTTTTCAACTCTGGCTTAAAATACAAAAACGTAATATATTCGATGTTGTTTAAGTTCAATTTGCGGCCAGTTAACGTGTGATTGAAGGTTTTAAATCAAGTTAATATCAGAGCTTATTGAAAGTTTTACCGCTCACTCCGCCATCTTGGAAAAAACCCTCTTCCGTCCCGATTCCGTATATGATATAATTGTCACTCCCGTATTTGTCCCGGAAACCGGATTCGTCCGGAAGCTTTGGGGAATCACCAAAACGTAGAAGCCACCTAGCAGAGCTAGCTAATGATAAGCTAAGTTAAAAACATAGTCCGTGGTTTGCGTTTCTTGTGGGTGATTGAATACGTTTGTTTAATGTCAGCAAAGGGTACGGTACATACCGACTAATGATGAGAAAACAAAACGCACTTACCGGTTTGCCGGTGGACGCCATGTTCAAATGAACAGGAGAAAGTCGTCTGGCTACATCATGGGCTACATCTATGGAGGATTGGCTGATCGATTGCTTCTGTCTTGATGAACCCGGAAATCAGGCATGGCATTGCAACCAGTGGGGGAGGGTCCCAGCTCAAAAGTGGCCAAAATGACGTGCGCTGACATGCTTGCAATACCACCCCGGGCCGATGGGGGTGGACCCAGAAGTAGAATTAGCCAATGCTAACATATAGCATTGGCAGACCTCTCAAAAACGTCTTTACAGGATGGACCAAAAGTTGGCTCTTGGCCCAAAGCTCCGTTCCACATGTGTGTCAATGCTGAGGGGGGTGGATTTTTTTGGTCCACTCTAGTTTAGTCGCTGTGAATTTTTGAAGTCTCTCGTTCAAATGAATGGAGTTGCGCCGGCTGACGCATGCGCAGATGCGTTTTTTCACAATTTTCTTGTGGGCGGGACCACTCGCCGCCATTTTGGATTGCTCCAGTAGAGCACATTTTTTGGCTCATTAGTTAGAACGGCGGAGATAGGCGTGACTCTGTCCATTAATATATACAGTCTATGATTGCAACCAGCGGGAAAGAAAGCAACGAATTTTTTGACACTGAATTTTTTTCAACATTGAATATTTTGACATTGAATTTGAAAACATTGAATGTTTTGACACTGAATTTTAAAACATTGAATTTATTTACACTGAATACTTTTTTGTTACTGTTAATATAATTCAAAAGCAAAAAAAAGTGTTGATAATAAAAACACAAAATAACCTTCATAAAACAGATCTGACATTAAGCATAGCAAGTTTCAAAGTGTCAGAGTCAGCGGTTGCGGTCGGCTGATACATACACGGAACAAGAATTAGATTTTTATGATTAGAGTGACTCCAGATGTTTTTCTGTTGTGTATTCTTTGTGTTATCACTAAGGGAATGGCACAGGTGGCTTCATGACAGGGTTATAGTTATGTGTATATGTGTGTATGCTCTTACACTGAAGGGTCATACCGGAAGTGCATTGTATTTTACCCAATAAATGACGCGGTGCGCTTGATGCGTATGGGTTGTATTTGTTTTCCTCCGGGAATGGTTCGTGTTTCCACGGTTATCCCGCCCTTATAATGCTGCGACCAACAACGTGATCCGCAGCTTTGGAAACACTTTGATCTTTGTGCTTCATAAAGTCAGCAGCTGATTGGAGCAGAGGGAACATCTGCATGATCCCCGTGTAGAGCTCCTTCTACCACCGCAGCTGCTCCTGCTCCGTGCGATCGGTGAGTGTGTGTTATGCTAGTGCTGTTAGCGTTAGCATTAGCCACAGGCCGCTAGCATCTTTTACTGTCTGTTCAATGAAAATGTATTCGTTTGTTAACTTGAACCGTATCATTAACAGAATTCTTGGAGCACATTCACCTCGTGTTTATATTGTTGTCTTTTTATCTGGGATGTTTGTCCCTTATTTTAGAAAGTCCAAGGTAAAGTGCCTCTCGAGGACAGGAACGTCTATTCTATGCATTTGTTTTGACAATAGAACAAAACTATCGTAGGTAGAATTAGTGTGATTGAGGGGTTTGCACAAATGATCTTTAGGGAAACGAGCAGAAGAAGAAGCAGGACGAGAGCAGAGCTAGTATCTGTTTCCTAAGTCGGACACTTCGGGCTTAAAAAAGGCACCGGTTACCCACTTCAACGGGCTATAAAAACATAAAGGACGCCATTGCTCCTGTGACGGTTAAAATAGTTACCAGTAAGAAAAAGGCCCCATGGACTAAGGCAGACTCGGTTAGGGCACAGAAGCAAAAGTGCCGGAGGGCCGAACGGAAGTGGCGAAAGTCCAATTTCCAGGGCGATTATGAAATCTTTAAAGATGAGTTGGGTGAATTTAACCGGGTTCTACGAAGAACAAGAGAAATGTATTTTTCTGACATTATTGGAGGTTGCAGTAACAATTTTCGTGTTATGTTTTCAACAGTTGGTAGATTAACGAACCCCCCTGTAAAGTTGCCCCTAGAATTTTCCTCTAAATCTAGGTGTAATGAGTTCGCACAGTTTTTCGATGACAAAGTACAAGGAATCAAAAACACTATCACCTCCACAGCACGTATAACAATGCAACAGCCAGAGAAGCTTTCTGAGCTAACTCACTTTGCACCTGTGGATACTGAAACTGTCAAAAAGATAATCATGAGTCTGAGCTCCTCCACATGTAGCCTGGATATATTGCCCTCTAAATTTCTGAAGTCCGTCCTGAGCAGTTTGTTACCTTCACTGACACAAATAGTAAACATGTCTCTGTCGTCAGGAACATTTCCTATGGCCCTAAAAACAGCAGTCATAAGACCTCTCCTAAAAAAGAGCAGTCTGGATCCTGCGGGACTTCAAAATTATCGCCCCATATCGAATCTGCCATTCATTGGAAAAATTCTTGAAAAAGTGGCCTCCCAACAACTTACTGAATTTTTAACAATGAATAATTCTTTTGATATGTTCCAGTCTGGGTTTAGACCCCACCACAGCACTGAGACCGCTCTAGTGAAGGTAACAAACGACATTCGACTTCACACTGATGCAGGTAAAGTCACAGTTTTGGTCATGTTAGATCTTAGTGCCGCGTTCGACACTGTCGACCATGAGATCCTCATGCAGAGACTGGAGGACTGGGTTGGTGTCACTGGCACAGCCCTAGACTGGTTTAGGTCTTACCTGGAGGATAGGAAGTACTTTGTGGAGATTGGAGACTGCGTCTCAGATCATGTGGCCCTGACCTGTGGAGTACCACAGGGGTCGATCCTGGGACCTCTCCTATTTAATCTCTACATGCTGCCGTTAGGTCAGTTAATACAAAGAAACAAAGTGTCCTACCACAATTACGCCGACGACACTCAGATCTATGTCTCACTGACTGCAGGAGAACATGGACGACTGGATTTGCTCCTTCACTGTATCCAACAGATCAGTGAGTGGATGCAAAATAATTTCCTCCAGCTAAATGCAGACAAAACCGAAATCATTGTCTTTGGTCCCCAGAAACAAAGAGAGGGCGTCATCTGTCAACTTCAGTCTCTCTCCCTACTTCCTTCAGACAAGGTCAGAAATTTGGGGGTAATACTGGACTCAGACCTAAATTTCAATAGCCACATAAAATCAATAACATCAACAGCTTTTTACCATCTGAAGAACATTGCCAAAGTCAGAAATATAGTGTCCAGGGCAGACTTGGAGATTCTTGTCCACGCATTTGTCTCCAGCAGGCTAGACTACTGCAATGGCCTGCTTACAGGTCTGTCCAAACAGACCTGTAAGCAGCTGCAGTACATCCAAAATGCAGCAGCTAGAGTCCTGACAGGAACCAGGAAGTATGACCATATTAGTCCGGTCCTCAGGTCTCTGCACTGGCTTCCTGTGGCTCAAAGAATAGATTTTAAAACAGCTCTGCTTGTGTACAAGTCTCTCCATGGCCTTGCACCAGAATACATTAGTGACATGTTGGTGTCATATGAACCAGCCCGGACTCTGAGGAGCACAGGGACTGGCCTCCTGCTGGTGCCCAGAGTGAGAACCAAACATGGGGAGGCTGCGTTTCAGATCCATGCAGCTAAGATCTGGAACAATCTCCCTGAAAATGTGAGGGAGGCGTCTACTCTGTCAATGTTTAAATCCAGGTTAAAGACTGTTCTGTTTGCCTGTGCATACAACTGAAGGATTTTATCTCCATTTGTAATGCACTGCTGTCATTTATTTATTTATTTTTTTAAATTTCTTGTGTAACTTTGAAAGTGTTAATGGTTTTATTCTTTTGTGTGATTTTATTGTTTTTATTGTGTTTTAATCTTTTGTGTGATTTTAATGTTTTAATTGTGATTCTGGTGTTTGTTTTATGTGATGATTTGTGATGTGGACTGTGAAGCGCTTTGTGTTGCCCTGTGCATGAAAGGCGCTCTACAAATAAACTTTGATTGATTGATTGATAAACTAAACTATTTCGCGAACGTTACTAGCTTAAAACGGAAGTTAAAAGTGTTAGCTTTCGAACGATATATATGAATAATACCTTATTTAAATGTGGTTTTCTATATGCTGTTGAAAAGACCAAAAACATCGATGTTTTGGCTAACCGGAACTATTATCCTGAGTCGGACTCCTCAGTTCCAGAGTTTGTACAGATTCCACTCGAATAGATCCGTGGTTCCATCGCTCTCTCACGGCTCCGCGGCGCTGGCGCATGGGCTCCGAAATGACTATATTTCAACAGTTTTGCATTAACAAAGATCTTGTCTTAATAACAATTTTCCCCTGGTCATTTCGTTTTAAATATATTTTTACACTCTCAAAATGCCACAAGCACACTTGAATTGTTTTATAATTTTAGGATTAAAGTTTCTAAATTCTTCTTTCCCCCAACTAGAAAACTTAATATAGGTAGCATTTACTGTAGTAGCCAATTAACAAAAATAGAAATAAAAAGTATTAAATTATGGTATTACAATGTAACACAAATAGCTTTAGCTCACAGTAATACCAAAGACAACCTTCCCAGAAGAAGCTTTGAAAAGATGCCATTTACATGTCAACATTATTTGTTATAAATCATCTTTTATTAAACACATGAAGTCATAAGGTAATGGCACAGAATGTTAAAAGTGGATAAAAAAAAGAATAGACTTGTTTGAAACCCCTGCAGTGTCTCGGTGCCTCACATTGATCTCAGAGACTGACCCAGCTCTGCTCCAGTTTGTCATGATGTGAACTGTTCATATCTGTAAGTTTAATGCTCTGAATGTTATGTTAATGTCACATTTGTTTGCATGTGTGCAAAGCTTACAAACATCCCTAACCATGCCTTTGTTTTAACAATAGATAATGTTGATGCACAATGAAGGAAGAGCTGCCTCCGACTGACAGGAACTCAATCTTCACACCCAAAATACTCCAAATATTCAAGTGGAAAATTCAATGAGATGCTTAAGGGATGCAGGAGATGAGAAGAAGTGCTTCAGGTTTTGAGGATGAGAAGGGTTATACTGTAAAACAAGAACATGAGAACATTAGAGAACAATAAACCATGAAACGTGAGAACCCTCTTGCTTTAGACAGTGTGAAGTACAGGTGGATTCAGAAGTTCAAAGGTTGTGATGTTAGGAGTGAGGTGGCATGTATCCCTCTCTGTACTTGTACTGCACTAAAGAAAATTACCCTCAAACCTCCACTATAAGCCCTGGTCCCTGTGACCCACAGAGGGCGGTAGTCCCAATGTTTCATCTTGTAGATAATGACTTAAAGCATCAGCTGACTGCACTAATGTAGCTGGTGAGATTGTAAACTTAGTCATTCAGCCAACTTCACTTCTTGGTGGAGACCAGGAAAGACCCAGGACATGTTGGAGGGACTGTGTCTCTCAGCTGGACTGCCAACGCCTCAGGATTCCTCCTGATGAGCTGGAGGAAGTGTGTGGAGTCTGCTCTGACCCTTAGGGAAAAAAAAGGAAGAACATATTATATTTTGTATGTTTTTCTCATTAATTGACCACTGTGTATGCAGTGAAAGAATACTGACCTGTGAAGCATCTTGAGTGCCCAAAAAGTCTACACAAAACCGATTAATAATAATAATAGGGCTTGAATATGTATATTGTTTTAGCACTAGTTTTCAACTATTTAAATAATTAGTATTTAGTCTTGTGACAGTACCAGAGTCTAGATATGAAGTTGTAAATGATTGATTACTAAAACAGTTGATTTTTGAAATTGGTCAAAAATAGTTATAATAAGAAACTGATCATTAAATGGTTTATTGAATGTTCGATAGTCTTTAACATGTGAGGAGAGGCTTAGTCTCAGCTAAGTCCATATTGACTGCAGAATGAAAATGTGTCTACAATCCAAGCAGGAGTCATCACTTGGGTCAAATGGAGAATGGGTAAAACATTTTTTATTTTATTTTTTATAACGGCCTTAGTTTCCATTATTCATTGTCACACAAATAGTAAACTAATACTCAGATCTATGTCTCACTGACTGCAGGAGAACATGGACCAGTGGACTCACTCCTTCACTGTATCCAACAGATCAGTGAGTGGATGCAAAACAACTTCCTTCAGCTAAACAGACAAAACTGAAATGATTGTCTTTGGTCCCCAGAAACAAAGAGAGAGCGTCATCTGTCACCTCCAGTCTCTCTCCCTAAAACCTTCAAACAAGGTCAGAAATCTAGGGGTAATACTGGACTCAGACTTATATTGTAATAGCCACATTAAATCAGTAACATCAGCAGCTTTTTACCATCTAAAAAACATTGCCAGGATCAAAAACATCTGCAAAGACTACTGCAATGGCCTGCTCACAGGTCTGTCCAAACAGGCTGTAAAACAGCTGCAGTACATTCAAAATGCAGCAGCTCGAGTCCTGACTAGAACCAGGAAGTACGACCACATTAGTCCTGACTAGAACCAGGAAGTACGACCACATTAGTCCTGACTAGAACCAGGAAGTACGACCACATTAGTCCAGTCCTCAGGTCTGCACTGGCTTCCTGTGGCTCAGAGAATAGACTTTAAAACAGCTCTGCTTGTGTACAAGTCTCTCCATGGCCTCGCACCAAAATATATTAGTGACATGTTAGTACCATACGAACCAGCCCGGACTCTGAGGAGCACAGGGACTGGACTCCTGTTAGTGCCCAGAGTCAGAACTAAACATGGGGAGGCTGCTTTTCAGATTCATGCTGCTAAAATCTGGAACAATCCTCCTGAAAGTGTGAGACAGGCCTCCTCTCTGACAATGTTTAAAACCAGGTTAAAAACAGTCCTGTTTAGCTGTGCATACAACTGAGGGATTTTATATTTGTATCTTTCTTTTTAATGTACTGCGATTATTTATGATTTGAATGCTTTCTTATATATGTGAATTGTGCTATACAAATAAACTTGCCTTGCCTAAACAAAATGTGAAAACATTTCTGGCCCCGAAAGACATGGACAGGACATGGAGGTCTGAGGGACATGGACAGGGCAGGTCTGACTGCTAATTTACACATGACGCGTTACAGCTCGTACGCATTATACGCGCAGCAGACGCGCATAACTTGTTCCCATGGTAACCAATGTGGATATTTACTACTTTCATACGCGCGTATGACGGACGTAGGACGCGGGGCTGCGCTCTAATTTAGGATTGATTTCTAATTTTGTGCGCGCAGCAACGTGTCTCCCATTGAAATCTCATGTTTAACATGAGTTTTCTAGCGGTCCTTGGCTCTCGATCGCATCTGCACACACACATGACTTGTATATAAACATTAGCAGGAGGAGCAGCAGGTTTTACAGTGATTCTCTCATCAGTCCTCTGGCCCGTACTGTCCTCTACACTGCTCCATAGACTACACAGGGACAGCATCAGAAGCCGCGGACCTGCGCGCACGGTCAGTGTAGATACTGCAAAAAAAAATGACACTCAGTCAACGCTTACGCGCTGTTAACGCCTACTGCGTAAATTCCCTGTGAGGGGCATGGACACAGCAGGTCTTTGCTCCTCCGCTGAAACCATCTATTAGTTTGTGTCTGGATGCACTTATAATTTTGCTCACCTTCTGCAGCTGTGATGATCGGGGTTCTTCAGGAACATGCACATGTGTCATGTCTGGACTTGGCCCCTGTTCTTATTAAGGCCATGTCTGAGACTCCAGTCCTGAAGGAGGAGATAGAGAAGTTAGCACTTTATTGATCACACAGTGGCAGAATTTCACCTGACAGCTGTTGGTCAACTCGTTGTGTGCCATTGACGCACTAATACGGCAATTGCGTTTTTCTATTTTCATGTTCCCAGATGTCCATTATATCTAATATGTATGGGGATTCGCTTGAGAGCATTTTTTAATCGAGCCAGCAGGTGGCAGCAGCGCTCTGGATTGTTTGAAAACAGTTAGATGCACTTATTGTGCCTCGTTTTTCTCAGCTTTTTGGTGATTTCCGTAAAACTTCCCTCTACTCGACTCGACTGGGGATTACTGGGGTTCGTTCCCCAACGACAAGCTAGAAACAAAATTATTTTTGTTGTTGAAGTACAGGCCATTCTTTCAGAATCTGGTTTTGGATTCCAGTCATAGTACACAATATTCTGAGTCTTGAAAAATCTATAAACTCATCAGAAACTGCTGGCAATATGGGAGTACCTGTTCTGAGATAGACACTCATTGCCTACCAGCCTATTATTGTATTTCCATTCAAAAACAAGAAAGGAGCCTGCATGCTGTCCTGCTTGAATGGCTTTAAACATGTATAATTTGTAAATGCAGTCGACAATGCAAGTAAGGCAGTGTAGGATCTTGTTTTTTAATGCACGTGTAACCCGCATTTCAGTTTAGTTTTATTGTTGCGGGTCAGCTTCCGCCACATCTGATGGTTTCCCTTATGATGCGCGCTCCCCCACTTGACGCTCTCCTCCGCTGTACCTGTGGCATGTCATAGCTGCGGGCTAGCGTTACAAAGCTGCACAACTTTGTTATCGGAGCGTTTTTCCCTCTATCATAAAGGTGAGCCTTTTGCCAACTGTTCGGCATCATGCATATTAAATGTCCATGTTGCAAACCGCATGATCAGTCGCTAATCTCTGCAAACTCTTTGTAGACTCCACGCTTCCATGTGGGCGCGTGTGGAGTAGCGTCAAAGCCCACGCAATTCAAGGTACGCCGTTTACTTTATTCATAAACAAGCCAACCCGAATTGTAGGCAGTAAGTTAATGTGTAGATAAATATCTTTGTTTACCGCAGTGAGTGTTTGTTAAATACCGGTTAGACACTTTTGTTTGTAAATAACCGCAAATCCCCAGTGATGTCCGGATTGACAACACCTGATTATTGTAGCTACGTCAGAGACTCTAAAGTTTGTTGCGCAACACTTAGTTATCATGCAAATTATGTTCCCATGATAACTGAAACATTTAGAGAAGATAATTATTAGTGCACTATGATCCTGAATTGAAATACATAATTTATTGATTACCAAAGTGCGTTTGATGCACTGGAAATGACATTTTTGGTTAGTCCCTTTTGGATCTACACCCGTGAATGAATGATTCCACATACTTGTATGTGTATTATTTAATTGTACTACATTATGTAATGTATGCAGCTATCTTTTGAAATATTGACTATGTAAATGTAGATATTTATTGAAGTACTCTCATTGAAGTGTTTAAGCATTAGTGTATACTGAGACTTTTCTATTGATGAAATGTTGACATGTTAATTTAATTAAATCATCAAATTCAAATCACATTCAATCTGCAGTTTTAGATTGTAGATATCTTGTATCTTATAGATACATTAAAGTTAAGTTTAGTCAACTAAGAGCATTACATAGCTAACTCTTATTTTCCTAATATTCATTTGTCTTTTTCTGGCCTCTTGTCAGGTCCGGTTTTTTTGTACTGAGCTGTTTCCACACCTCATCCTGATATCTCCCTGTCCCTGCCATGGACTCCTGGTAGGATAAAAGACTATCAATTAAATTTTTTCCTTTACGTCCAACGGACAATATTGGACTATCGTGGACTATTTTGGTTTCTTCTCTTCTCTCCCTTTGAATGGGAGCACGGACTCTAACACAGAGCGTGTGAATCGTGAGAACAGGATTGTTATCAGCGAGGTTGTGGCTGTCACAGTATTGTTATATTGTTATTCTGTACAATTTTGTGTTATTTACTTTCTCCTTTTAATACAATCCCAAACTCAAAACTCAATCAGTTGTTTTGTATCACTCACTCTACACCTCACAACCCAGGCTCCTTCCCGAACCAGTCTTTTGAACAGTACTCAGAGTTGAATCGCAGTCACATCTGGCCTAAACAACCTGTTGTTACACACGGAACACCATTGAGAGGCTCATACACTTTTGAATGAACTCAAGCAGAGCATTTATTTGAAGAATATCTTGTACAGTTATATGTCTAATCAAACACACCTGACCTATGGTCTCATGGACGGTGGTGCCCGTCTTGCATGTGCTTTGTATGCAGTCATTTCAAAGTATTTACCCTTTTCTCAAACATTAATTGTGATTGATGTCCACCTCGTTTCTTTCTTCCTTAAAAATAACAAAACAGTTTAATCTTCATGTCCTATTATTGTTAATTCAACAGAGGTGAAAGTATTATAGTAGCAGAGTTTTTTATCCACATAATAAATACAAAATTGGTAATATTGCTTCACTAAAACTTACTCAAAATAATACAAGAGACATGTGTCAATGTTATGTTTTCTTACATCACGAGCTGGAGCCTGTGCGCTACCAACCTTTCTGTCCATGCCGTGTTCAAGAATAATTGTTACAGAAAATGGGGCAATGCCTTTTCGCTCATACAACATACAATAATTTGACGTTCTATTAATATTGAAAATGATCAATTTAGATCCATCATCTCACATCCAATTTAACTTTGCCTCTAGAAAGCGTCAGACGGTATCTTAAATCCGAATGGCCAGTGTAGTTGAAGCTAACATGACGTGATGCGGACTGAGGCCGTTCTGAAGATTTTCCAGAACTATTTTCAAACCAAAGCTAACAGCCTTCAAACGCGGATTACTCTATGAAATCTTAATATAAACAGACAAAACTTACCACGGAGGAAGATACACATGTGTAGAAAGTACCCACCAAACGTTAGCAGCAGCGCTAACGTTAACAGCGGCAGTAAGGACGAGTTCCACAAAAAGGTGAAAGTGTCCGACTCAGGATAATAGGCACCAGAAAGTGTCCGACTCAGGGTGCACTCCCGTTAGCTACTAGTACTAGCATTAGCCTCCGAACGACACAGTTTAATGTGTATCGCCCTAAATCACAGCAGCAGTCGTTTCGGAGGACTTTACAAAGTTGTGGATTCATCAGCAGATCAGAGAATCAAACTGTTTGAACTCATCAAGTGCTATAATAACAAACTCTTAGGACCCGTTGGTCCATAAGGAGCAGAGACCACTGTCTGAAGTCTCTAAGCCACAACCTTTTATATCAAAACCCTCCGTGATGTTTTGCCTAGTAGTTCCCAAAGTGCAAAATATAAATGTTTGTCCAAACAGAAAGTCTTGAAGAAGCAAAATGCATTGAACAAACCAGAACACAACATGTTGTCCTCATCTAATTCTATTCTATTCTAGCATGTATTCTGATTCAAGTATAAATAATAGTTTTTTACTGATATAGCTACACTTTTTTGAATAAAAAAGTAATATAATTTTGAATACGTAAAGGTACACTACTATAAAGTCATAGTAATGTAACTTTATAGTAATGTACAAACTTTAGTATGTAAAGTTATGGTAATGTACCTTAAAGTATTCGACATTATATTACTTTTTTTGGAAGATTTTAACTCTGAAAAAGCTCTTTCAATTTTTAGTGACTGAAATGCAAAGACAAAAATATTCGCTTAACAAATTTCATTGTAAGAAAAATTTCAAAATTACATTATCGCTTTTAAATATCCAATATGTCTATTTTTGAGCCACAAATTCAAAGCACTGTCAAATTTTAAGAAAAAAGAGCAGATTTGTTACATCTGATTTTGAATTTTTAATGGACCTCATTATCAATTTCATATTTTTTAATTTCAAAATAAAACAGATTTGATGCATATAGTTTCAAGAGCTTAGATTAAACGGTCTAAATTAGCTGCTAAAAAATAACCAAATTCACATGACACATCCAGTGTTCTGACGAGTTGTGTGCTCTGTCAGTTTGCACATGCGCAAATGGACTTTTCTCTCTTCACTGAAGTTGAATACTCTCGTTGCTGTCTCTCCGTTACTATGGATACATTAGTTTAACATTGCTGTCTCTCCGTTACTATGGATACATTAGTTTAACATTGCTGTCTCTCCGTTACTATGGATACATTAGTTTAACATTGCTGGTTACTATGGATATGTAGCCCATCTAAAATGTATCCAATTTCGTGTTTTTAATCATTTCAAATGTATGAATTTATGCAAATGCAATATGTAATGTAATCAGGTTATTCACTGCTAACTTATTTCAATGTGTAGTACTTGTAGCGTCCAGTTGAGTTTAAAGTTGAAGCCAGAACTGATGGTTAAAATGAAGTTTATTTTGTCCTTCCATATATTCATATAACCGACGTAAGAGCTAGAACAGAACTGAAAATCAACTTACAATCATGTCCAAATACTATCTAGCATCAAATACATTGTTAAAGGAGCAATATGTAAAAATCTGGCCAAAAGTGGTACTGCAGTCACAGTCAATATTTTGTAGTCCTCTTCCACTCTCCCTGACTCAAGTTGCCAGATTCACACCAAATCCAGCAGCAAAAACAGGGAATTATTTTATCAGTTGTTTGTCCGTCTCCATTCACATTGCCATGACAGCCGTGCTAATGCTGAATGAATGTTTTGATTAATGTTTTTTTATTATTATTATTTGGACATTTGAGATAAAAAACAAAAACAAAATAAAAGCAATGTAATTATACATAGTTTATGCAAAATAAATAAGCAAATGATGTCCAAAATAGGAGTGGGAAGAATGGATGTTGGAACGTATTTCTTCAGCGTATCAACATCAGGGTTTGCTCAAGAGGATATCACCTTTCAATTTTATTTATTCCCTATTTTTTAGACAAACATGTAAAAGTCCCACATCAAAAAGAGACTAACATTATTTTAATTGGGGTACATGTGGTCTTAAATGATTATTTTTACAATTAAGCTATAATCTGCAACAAAACGTCTTGACCTTCATCTTTTACCGTTTTTAGAGCAATCTGTCATAGAATGTGATAGCTTAGACCTCTAGGCCACCGATACACACGAGTAGAAACACTGTGAAGAACGGACTAAAACTAAAAAATTCTGCATCACACGTGAACTTTTATCAGCTGTCTCAATTGTTCAAAGGCATCCCGATATAAATCCTCGTTTTAGTCTTTGTTTTGTCATTAATGATTTGAGAGTCATAACAAGACCTTTTTTAGTTCTACGCCACATGTTATTTTACCACTGAGATGAATGAGCCGCCGCGCGGAGTTCTGGCAACCCGATCACGGACTTACATGACACTTCCTGATTGGCGAAACGGCGGAGGGTAGGACATCAAAATCAAAACAATAACAACTTTTACGGGTCGTAAAACTAATTTTGATAATCAAATATCTCGGCTGAACTACTGATGAATTCGAAAAGAGTATGATTTAATAACGCCTTTTGAAATATTCGGGTCATTTAATGATGACTTGACATGCAAATATTACATATTGCTCCTTTAACCGTTACATTACTTTTGCTATTTAATTTTACACATTTAAAGAAACTTTACAATTGTTACACAAATAAAATCAATCCATACCTTGTTCCCTCTATCTCAACTGTAGCTAAACTTTGTCTTTGTCTTTTATGCCATATTAGTGCAGTTTCTTATGACCGTTTGTCTAGACCAGCTGTGTGAAACGTCCATACACTTTGTAACGTTTTTCCGTCTGATGTTGCGCGAGCCACTCGACTTCCGGTTGAGACAGGAAGTGTCAAAATAAAATGTTCCTACTGATGTTAATACAACAACCGTTACAGTACTTATTTTCACTAGTGACCATATTAATAAATGCACGTATTTATCAATTGAGGGGCTAGACTGCAAATGTAGGTCAACCACGCCCACCTGCGAACTAGTGAGTGTTGACGGGTGCGATCATGATGTTGTCACCCTGCGTGCCTTTACCGTGACTCTGAACCGTGGACAATAAACGTTGCAAACGGACTATTTTGTATTGTTCTGGTCATTTAAGAGTGCAACACGAATCTTGGTGTTTCTGCTCGGTTGGAGATCGCATGGGAACGACGCTGTTGTGGAAAAGAGCAGAGTTGGGAGTTTACGCTACAAGCCACCAGCTGCAGGCCAGAGCGCATCAGCGCACTCACTGAGACTGAAGCTGTTTACCTGTACGCTACGGTAAAAACATTTACAAATTATGTCTACTACAAGTCGGAAGATGTCGGAGAGTTGGGAGAATGCAATGGGACGGATTGAGGAAAATCTAATGACTTTGTCTGCTGCGGATTTATATGATCTTTGTACAATCTTGGGAGCATCTGTGAGTGAAGAGGACAAGACCTTACCTCGTGCAATGAGAAGGACTATCATACAGAATCTGGAAGGAGAAGATGTTGTCTCGCTCGAGGATGAAGGATTATCGTTGTTGCTCATAGTTACTGACCGCATTGATGAATTAAAGAGTGTACCCTCAGCTACTCCCGCTGCGCCAGCTCTCCCTCTGCTGGATACAGCAGGTACTGCATCACATACCCAAAGTGCACTGCTGCACCCACTAATCCAGGTGCCGTTTCCAATGTGACTATGCCTCCATTTAATGCCAACCCACCATTTGTGCACCAATTGTACAGAAAAGAACTAAAGATAATGGGACAGATTGGTGAACCACATCAAAAAGACAAACTTGGATATTCCAGTTTGGAGAGGCAAATCCAAAAAGCACTAAATAAAGGTTACAGTGAGTCGGACATTGTGGATGCTGTGATTCATGCCATTACACCAGGAATAAAATTAAAAAGTTATCTGGAAAGCAGAGTGGACTTACCTCTTAGTGCTTTAAGACAAATTCTAAGGACTCACTTTATCGAAAGGGACTCTACAGAACTGTATCACAATCTCACAACAGCAGCACAGGACTCCAGGGAGACACCAATTCAGTTTGTGCTCAGAGCAATGGACTTAAGACGGCAAATTTTATTTGCATCCGAAAGGGCGGAAAGTGGACTCAAATACAGCCCGGATTTAATCAAAGATCAATTCTTGCAAACTGTACTTACGGGGCTGATTGACGACACCATAAGAACTGATTTAAAGCCATATCTACGAGATTCAAATGTGTCTGATGAAGTGCTGTTGGAGAAAGTTACAGATGCATACACACTGGAAATGGAATGAAAAAACCAATTAGCGACCAAGTCAAGAGCAGTGAGAATTTCTGCAATGGGGGAGGACTTTACAATTAACAGGGAGAGCACAGCCCCAACATCCAACAATAACAAGCCCAGTGAACCCCCCAAACGTGAGACTTGACTGGAAAAAGTGGATCAAGGCAATAAAGCAATCTGTGAAGCTATACAACAACTGTCTACACAGCTCTCCAGCCTCCAGCAAGCCCAAAGACCCCCACCACCACACAGATCTAACCACCCGCCGGGCAGGAACTTCAGGCAACGCCAGAGACCCCCGGGAAGGTGTCATCATTGCCAGATCACCAATCCTCAAGGCAAGTGTAACCACTGTTATAAATGTGGCAGTTCTGATCACTGGGCTATTGGCTGTCGTAAAGTCACTCATGTTTCAGCCTCGTCTAATAAAATTGACACTTTGGTACATCTTGGTAAGACTGATGCCCAGTTCAACCAGACAGCCCTCTCAGATTCAGATTCATTTTATTAGCCATGTGCAGTATAAAAACTACATTGGAATACATTTGCAAAAAAGGTACTCTGTGTGCACCGACAGACTAAAGAGCACGATACAATGTAATATAAAATACACATACACTGAAAATAAAAGAATAAAAAAAACAGCTGTCACTGTGGCACCGATCAACAAAAACGATACAAGGGGTAAAAGCAGGAATTAAAGTGCTCTGTTTAGCGAGATGTCTTGCATCTCAGCGACCGATATCTTCTGCCAGAGGGAAGAAGCTGGAACATGGCTTTCCCAGGGTGGCCAGAAGAGTCATTGATGATTTTAAGAGCTCTGTTTAAAAGTCTGGATTCATAAAGAACCTCCAGAACAGGAAGCTTACAGCCCACAGTCCTCTTTGCAGAGCGAAGCACCTTGTTTAACGCTCTTTTCTTTATTTGTGATGTTACCGAACCACACAGTCACAGAACCAACAAGTAAACTCTCAATGGTGCAGCGATAAAAGTTAAGCAGAATCTTAGAGTTAGTGGTAAATTCTCTAAGTTTCCGCAAAAAGAAGAGCCGCTGACGAGCTTAAATCACGGTGCACAACGGAGCTCTTGCAGCGACGCCCTGGCACGGCGCCATCTTGGTAGTTTCTCACTAGTACGCAAAGACAAACCGCTAAGCTAGTGGGACGAAGATGCCTGGTCAGAGCGTCATTAAATGAAGTGGATACGACTGTTGTGGGACAGTGGCTCACAGGTGTCTATTATTGGAGTGGACTGGAAAAATAAATATTGGACTATTACAATGTGTGGCTGTACAACACTAGGCTGGCTGCATAGTGTTGAAAGTGTGTGCCCGTTGGAACCCAAGGAGGAAGAGGGCAGCACGGCATCAACAGCTCAGGGTACATGGGAGGGGCCACAAGGGGAGCTATGGGATCCACCTGTGGACCTGAGCCATCTCTCTCCAGAACAGCAGCAAAAAGTCAAGCAGATGCTGAGAGAGGAGAGCCACGTGTTTGCCAAGGACGATTGGGACACTGGATGTATTAAAGAACTTCAAATGAACATTCAGTTAAAACACAACGTCCCAGTCCAAAGGTCTTATAACTCTATCGCACGTCATCTGTACCAGAAAGTAAAGTCTCACATTCAAGATCTGCTGAGTAGAGGATGGATTCAAAAGTCATGTTCACACTATTCGTCACCTATTGTATGTGTCCAAAAAAAAGATGGAACCCTCCGTCTATGTGTGGATTACAGACTGTTGAACCAAAAGACTTTGCCTGATCGCCACCCCATCCCCCGGATCCAGGAAATTTTGGAAAATATCGGGGGCAACTCATGGTTCACTGTACTGGATCAAGGCAAGGCATACCATCAGGGATTTGTGTGTGAGCAGAGCAGCCCATCTAGGAAATCCGCAAGACCGGACGGGATCAGTCCCAGGCTGCTGAGGACCTGTGCAGACCAGCTCTCTGAGGTCCTCAGCTACATGTACAACCTGAGCCTCAGCCTGGAGAAGGTCCCTGTCCTGTGGAAGACCTCTTGTGTGATTCCGGTTCCTAAAACCGCGCACGCCAAGGAACCGGCTCACTACAGACCAGTCGCACTGACCTCCCACCTGATGAAGACCATGAAGCGGCTCATCCTCAACCATCTCCGCTCTGTGGTCAGCCCCACCCTGGACCCGCTGCAGTTCGCCTACAGGCCCAATATCGGAGTAGAGGACGCCGTCATCTACTTCCTGCAGCGGACGCTCTCCCACCTGGAGCCCGCCGGGAGCGCTGTGAGGGTCATGTTCTTCGACTTCTCCAGTGCTTTCAACACCATCAGGCCGGTACTGCTGCGGGGGAAGATGGAGGTCGCAGGAGTGGACAGTAGCCTCACTGCATGGACCATCGACTACCTCTCAGACCGACCACAGTACGTGCGGCTGTGGGTCTGAGGTGGTAGTCTGCAGTACTGGGCCCCCTCAGGGCACTGTCCTCTCACCGTTTCTCTTCACCATCTACACTTCAGACTTCACATACGACACACACAGCTGTCACCTGCAGAAGTTCTCCGCCATCGTGGGCTGTGTGTTTGAGGGGAACCAACTGGAATATCGGTCAGTTATCACAGACTTTGTCGACTGGTGTGAGCGCAACCACTTGTGCTTGAACACCAGTAAGACCAAGGAGATGATCATCGACTTCAGGAGAAAACCACTTTCCCACACGCTGCTGAACATCCAGGGGGAGGACATTGAGCTGGTGGACAGCTTAAATTACCTGGGTGTTCACCAGTGGGGGCGGGTCCCGGCTCAAAAGTGGCTAAAATGATGTGCGCCGACATGCTGCAATACCACCCCGGGCCGGTGGGGGTGGACCCGGAATAAGAATTAGCCAATGCTAACATAGCACTTGTGGCCATGTTGGATAGCTCCAGTAGAGCAATATTTTTGGCCCATTAGATTGTAAGGCGGAGATAGCCATGACTACGTCCATTATTTTTTACAGTCTATGGTGTTCACATTAACAATAAACTGGACTGGTCCCATAACACCAACGCCCTGCACAAGAAGGGCCAAAGTCGCCTCTTCCTCCCAAGGAGGCTGAGGTCCTTCGGAGTGAGCAGGCCTCTGCTCAGGACTTTTTTTTTTTGACTCTGTGGTAGCCTCTGCCATATACTACGCTGCTGTGTGCTGTGCCCTGGGCAGCACAGAGCAGGACAGGAGCAGACTGAACAAGTGGGTCAGGAGGGCCAGCTCCACTCTGGGCTGCTCCCTGGACTCTGTGGAGGAGGTGAGGGACAGGAGGTGCTCGTCAAAGCCACCTCCATCATGAACAACACCTCCCGCCCACTGCACAGAACTGTAGAGGAGCTGAGGAGCTCCTTCAGTGGAAGACTGAGGCACCCTCAGTGTAAGAAGGAGCGCTACCGCAGGGCCTTTATCCCCACTGCTGTCAGACTGTACAACAAGTCACTTTAAGTCACTTGCACTAGGACTGAAAAACCTGCACTACTATTGACACTGTTTCTTGATTCCCACTTTTTAATTGTACATAATATATTCTGCATTTAACATGTTTGCATATTTCTTTCTTTTTGCACAAATCTTGAGTGTTTCTATCCATGCCAGATGTGACATGTACATTTCTCCTTTGTGAGATCAATAAAGTATATCTTATCTTATTGTAGGCTGAGGCAACATCAAATGATCAGATGCCTATAGCAGAGAGTCAGTGTGATCCCTGGCGCTGCTTAGCTTGAGCTCTGTGATCTGGGGCTTGTAGTTAGTTACTTTGAGTTGCAAACATGCCTCAGAGTGCTCCGTTGTGAACTGCGGGTGGGGCTTCTCGTCCTCAAAGTATGGATATTGTTTTTGCCCTTTTCATTCAGAAAGGCCTTGATAGCATCAAAGCAGCTGACAAATCGCTCCAGAACTTTTCCACAATTCGGCCATCTCACCTCTGACTGGAGTTCATTTCAAATTCTAAATCTGATAGAAGTAATTGTCAATCTTTTTTTTAAAATTGAATTTCACAATGTCTTGAATTTTAGTGTTGAAAATAAACATATTGTAAAGGCAAATGTCATTATAAAATTTTAATCACATCAAAATCTGCAACCTGATTTTTTTTTTTTTTAGCGACTGAATTTGAAAGACAAAAAAGACAATCAAATCTGCCATATACTGTATAACCTTATATAAAATGAGAAATAAGGTATTTGAGAGTTTCTGTATTTTGTTCAATCCCAATATGGTTGTGACTTAAATTTGTTGTATGGCTCTGTAGATGCAGTCTAAATGTGCTTGTAGTGTTATTGTTTAACTACACACAACTTAATGAAGACAATCTGAAATTATTTTCATGGACTCCCAGCTCAACACAACCATGAGAATTAAAACTGGTACAATTCACTCATCACCTCTCCCCTGGCTCCCTGTTCTATCAAACACTGCACCTCCACACATCCGGCAAACAGCAGCGACTCAAAGGATGCTCCAAAAGGTTGTAGACTCCCCCCACGACCAATCCACAAAAAATCTCCAACCCTGCTCGGCTCCCATCCAGACGCCCCATCTGGAAGAACCCCCCCATCAGCTGACTTCACCGTCCAATCAGAGTGGAAAAGGGAGTGGGCGTCCAAGGAGGTCCCCAACAAACACCTGGTGCCAGACCCTTCCCAACAGGTCCCTGGCACCGACCTAACAAAGAGACAATAGTCCTCCATCAACAGGTTCAGGACATTGAGGCAACTGACTGCAGGACTTTGTATTCGCTAAATGAGTTTGACTCTCCTGATCTACTTTAATGATGTAGGTTTACTTCAGTTCCAGTTTGGGTTGAAAACTTGTCTGGTTGTGTTTCGTCCTGGTGACTAATAATATAATATCTGTCTGCTTTTTTCTGTGTTTGTTGCAGATCTACAAAGTCCATCTACAGAATGGGGTTCACCTGTGATCAGTGTGGAAAGACCTGCCGCTTTTCTTCTAAACTAAAGACCCACTACAGAACTCACACTGGAGAAAAACCATACGTCTGTGGAGACTGTGGGAAGGAGTTTACTCAGTTTTCAAGCTACAAAAGTCATGAGAGAATTCACACTGGAGAAAAACCATTTGCATGTGCTCTCTGCAGTAAAACTTTTAGAACTGCATCAAAGCGCACACGTCACCATAGGAGCCACACTGGAGAGAAGCCGTACGAGTGTCACCTGTGTGGAACATGTTTTTCCACAAGCGGAGGTCTCAAGACCCACAGCAGAATCCACACGGGAGAAAAACCCTTCAGCTGTGACGTTTGTGATAAGAGTTTTAGAAAAGAGCATACTCTCAAAATTCATCAGAGGATCCACACAGGAGAGAAACCATTTGAGTGTGACCAGTGTGGAAAAACATTTAGGACCAAACACCAGCTCTCACTGCATCAGCATGTCCACACAGGAGAGGGACCTCACCAATGTGACCAGTGTGAAAAGACTTTTACACAATTATCTGACCTCACTCGTCACTACAGAATCCACACTGGAGAAAAGCTATTCGTCTGTGGAGAATGTGGGAAGGAGTTTACTCGGTTTTCACACTACAAAAGTCATGAGAGAATTCACACTGGAGAAAAACCATTTGCATGTGACCTCTGCAGTAAAACTTTTAGAAGTGCATCAAACCGCACACGTCACCATAGGAGCCACACTGGAGAGAAGCCGTACAAGTGTCACCTGTGTGGAACATGTTTTTCCGGAAGCGGAGGTCTCAAGACCCACAGCAGAATCCACACTGGAGAAAAGCCCTTCAGCTGTGACGTTTGTGATCAGAGTTTTTCTCAAAGTGGTCATCTCAAAAATCATCAGAGGATCCACACTGGAGAGAAACCATTTGTCTGTAAAAAGTGTGGAAAGTCCTTTACTGATAGATCATCTCTTCATAAACACAATAAAACCTGTGAGAAGCAGGTGTGAAGACGCAGCATCTGGAACAAAGTGAAGGAGACAGAGCTGAGGCTGCATCATGTGAACCCAGAGTCAGACTCTACAGGATCACACTTCAGTCTTAACCCTGTGCTGCAGCTGCTGAGCTTTACAGACCAAACACTTATTGTGGATTTGAACATCTTTACTTTGTGTCTGGAGACTCGGATACATCATGTTTTTGTCTGAAAGGAAAATCTTATGGTTCCTTTAAAGCTGCATCAAGTCTAAGATTCAAACTGACATGTGATGAAGGAGACAGAGTGGGACATTATTATTCTGAACTAAACTGCAGATAAAAACTATTGAAGCATATTTACAATTTCAATGTGTTTGTTATGGGGTGCCGATTGTAAAAATTCTGTTAAAATTTTTTAGCTGAACATTTTTCTACATTTAGCTCACTTTCCTCACATTTAGCACATTTTCCTCACATTTAAGACATATCTATATCTAAATATTATATCTATATCTAAATGTTAAATGTTATATCTAAATATTATATCTATCTAAATGTTAAATCTAAATGTTAAATCTAAATGTTAAATCTAAATGTTAAATCTAAATGTTAAATCTAAATGTTATTATATCTAATGTTATTATATCTAAATGTTATATCTATATCTAAATGTTATATCTATATCTAAATGTTATATCTATATCTAAATGTTATATCTATATCTAAATGTTATATCTATATCTAAATGTTATATCTATATCTAAATGTTATATCTATATCTAAATGTTATATCTATATCTAAATGTTATATCTATATCTAAATGTTATATCTATATCTAAATGTTATATCTATATCTAAATGTTATATCTATATCTAAATGTTATATCTATATCTAAATGTTATATCTATATCTAAATGTTATATCTATATCTAAATGTTATATCTATATCTAAATGTTATATCTATATCTAAATGTTATATCTATATCTAAATGTTATATCTATATCTAAATGTTATATCTATATCTAAATGTTATATCTATATCTAAATGTTATATCTATATCTAAATGTTATATCTATATCTAAATGTTTATCTATATCTAAATATCTATATCTAAATGTTATATCTATATCTAAATGTTATATCTATATCTAAATGTTATATCTATATCTAAATGTTATATCTATATCTAAATGTTATATCTATATCTAAATGTTATATCTATATCTAAATGTTATATCTATATCTAAATGTTATATCTATATCTAAATGTTATATCTATATCTAAATGTTATATCTATATCTAAATGTTATATCTATATCTAAATGTTATATCTATATCTAAATGTTATATCTATATCTAAATGTTATATCTATATCTAAATGTTATATCTATATCTAAATGTTATATCTATATCTAAATGTTATATCTATATCTAAATGTTATATCTATATCTAAATGTTATATCTATATCTAAATGTTAAATCTATATCTAAATGTTAAAAATCTAAATGTGTCGCCAAGTGTAAAGCTAAATATATAGAAACCACGCCCACTGCAGTGGCTTCAAATCCAGTGGGCCCGCCTTCCGTGCCGTGTGGTGAGTGGGGGCGGTGCCGCGTGTTTTGAACATAGGAATACACGTGGACCGACGTCACGGCTCAAGGCATGTTGGGTCTCCGGCGCCATCGTCCTTGGCCACGGCACAAAATTAGCATTTTTGTGAAGATTCTTGCTTATTTGCTGGAGCCAGAGTGTATTCACTGTAAACTAAGCCACGTGGAGTCCTGTGAGATTCCTGTGTAATCCTGTAGGGTTCTCACCACACGGCACGGAAGGCGGGCCCACTGGATTTGAAGCCACTGCAGTGGGCGTGGTTTCTATATATTTAGCTTTACACTTGGCGACACATTTAGATTTAACATTTAGATATAGATATAACATTTAGATATAACATTTAACATTTAGATATAGATATAATATTTAGATATAGATATGTCTTAAATGTGAGGTAAATGTGAGGAAAGTGAGCTAAATGTAGAAAAATGTTCAGCTAAAAAATTTTAACAGAATTTTTACAATCGGCACCCCATAGTTTGTACAAATGTATTTGTGTTTCCAAGTGGTGGGCTCTAAATGGAGAAAGAAGTAAAAAGGTGCAGCCTCCCCATGAACATACAGAGCATATATATTAAACGTGTTTCTTCTGCCGCTTTAGGACAAAGGATGCATTTTAGCTTTTGTGCTAATTCCAGCATCTTGATGTTGAAGCTGTTTCTGACACATTCATATGTACTGCCCTCATTCAAAGAAATGAACTGATGAATACAAATATGTCGTCTGTTTGGGACCATGAAGGAAGATCAAAGGAGGAAAACTAGTCCAGACAATAATGCAAGTTCAGTTGATTTGTCCTTTCTAAATCCATATTGATTGTTAGGATGTTGTGTTTTTGAATAAATGACTCCATTCTATTTACAAAGAGCGTTTCCAGTATTTTGGAACATAGAGATAAGATAGAGTTGGGCTCTAGTTAGAGCAGTTTGTCTCCTGGTTTGTGAATGAGTCTGACTTCTGCAGTTCTCTTTAGACATGGGAATGATCCAGTAGAGAACGTTAGCTTAAATATATGAGTTAAGGGCCGGGAAATGTCACTGATGACTTCTTTGGTCATGCAGACGTCAAACTCATCGTCTCGATCTTGTGACCTTTTTGTTTTCATGCTTTGAACAATGTCTAGGACTTCTTTTTCAGTGTTGGACTCAGAACCTGTGAGAGTTGTTGTTGTTTTGCAGTGGTTGATGCAGCTCTGGCCCCACATGGATAAAGCAGTAGTTTAGTTCTTTCATGTGTGTTATTTCTGCTCCATGACTTCCACAGTATTGAGGCAGAGTCTGTCTTCTGATGCTTTATTGAGGACAGTGTTCACTTCCTTCCACAGGCCTTTCCTCTACTTCCTTGTTTCCTCCAAGAGCCAACAGTCGTGTTGTTTATGACACGTCCCAATCATGTTGTTCATGTATGTTTATATTTGTGTTTGCTGTTTCAGATTCCTCACTTATTTTCTTTTTGAATGCTGGATAAAGTGTGTTTTCTTCTTGCAGCTTGTCTTAGTCCTTTTGTCGTCTGTGGCTGGATTTTCCTTCTGTGTTTGTCTCCACAGGGCACTTATCAAACAACATTTTGAATATCTATGTCCAGTTACTGTCATCCTGGTCCAGGTGCTCTCCCAGTTTTACACTTTCCCTTCATTATTGTATATTTTCATATTTTATTATTTTAACATATTCAGACTGAGAAGACATCACGCCGCACATCCAGGGCCAGCCTCGAGCCTCAGCCAATCACACAGCTCTGACAGCCCCCCCTGCCAACCACTGACGGCAAAGCGGGCAGCTTAAAATCAGCCGCTTCCTACAAACCAGCGCTTTGAAGCTCTTGCAACCCACCCCTTCCCCAGCACCCCCTCAAACTCCTGCTCTGCCCGTGCCCCGTTCACACCGTGCTATAGCCACCACCAGTGCTTGACCCTGGGGGATCTGAGATCGTTCTAAGCAACAGTGATCTCCCCTCTGCTAGTGTCCCTGCCGGGGTCAATGCGGCCAACAATAAATCCTGGTCTCTCCAGATTGAATAACACCATTTATAATAAAATTATAAGCATAGATGAGTAAATAAGTTTCCAATGTTCTCATTATTGACCTTAATCATTGCTACAGTCATTTACCTTTATTAAGCTAGTCTAAGTAAATGTGTTTGTTTTGTGTAGTCTTGTTTACCTCCTTTGATCACCAGCTGAAATGTTCCTCTTGTTTTGTGTTAATTTAGTCTTCATCATGTTCAGTTGCTTATTTGATTTTGACCTTTATGTGTATTGTTTGACAAATGTTTTGGCTAATCAAAAAGCTGAGTTATTCAAACAGTTTTATGTGTTTTGTGCTACACCATCAGTCCCTAATATTTATGAACTTTTTACATGTACAGTGCCTTGCAAAAGTATTCGGCCCCCTTGAACCTTTCAACATTTTGCCACATTTCAGGCTTCAATCGTAAAGATATAAACATTACATTTTTTGTCAAGAATCAACAAGTGGGACACAATCGTGAAGTGGAACGAAATTTATTGGATAATTTAAACTTTTTTTAACAAAATAAACTGAAAAGTGGGGCGTGCAATATTATTCAGCCCCTTTGCGCTAATACTTTGTAGCGCCACCTTTTGCTGCAATTACAGCTGCAAGTCGCTTGGGGTATGTATCAGTTTTGCACATAGAGACTGGAATTCTTGCCCATTCTTCCTTGCAAAACAGCTCGAGCTCAGTGAGGTTGGATGGAGAGCGTTTGTGAACAGCAGTCTTCAGCTCTTTCCACAGATTCTCGATTGGATTCAGGTCTGGACTTTGACTTGGCCTTTCTAACACCTGGATACGTCTATTTGTGAACCATTCCATTGTAGATTTGGCTTTATGTTTTGGATCATTGTCCTGTTGGAAGATAAATCTCCGTCCCAGTCTCAGGTCTTTTGCAGACTCCAACAGGTTTTCTTCCAGAATGGTCCTGTATTTGGCTCCATCCATCTTCCCATCAATTTTAGCCATCTTCCCTGTCCCTGCTGAAGAAAAGCAGGCCCAAAGCATGATGCTGCCACCACCATGTTTGACAGTGGGGATGTGTGTTCAGGGTGATGAGCTGTGTTGCTTTTACGCCAAACATATCGTTTTGCATTGTGGCCAAAAAGTTTGATTTTGGTTTCATCTGACCAGAGCACCTTCTTCCACATGTTTGGTGTGTCTCCCAGGTGGCTTGTGGCAAACTTTAAACAAGACTTTTTATGGATATCTTTGAGAAATGGCTTTCTTCTTGCCACTCTTCCATAAAGGCCAGATTTGTGCAGTGCACGACTGATTGTTGTCCTATGGACAGACTCTCCCACCTCAGCTGTAGTTATCTGCAGTTCATCCAGAGTGATCATGGGCCTCTTGGCTGCATCTCTGATCAGTCTTCTCCTTGTTTGAGATGAAAGTTTGGAGGGACAGCCGGGTCTTGGTAGATTTGCAGTGGTCTGATACTCCTTCCATTTAAATATAATTGCTTGCACAGTGCTCCTTGAGATGTTTAAAGCTTGGGAAATCTTTTTGTATCCAAATCCGGCTTTAAACTTCTCCACAACAGTATCTCGGACCTGCCTGGTGTGTTCCTTTTGTCTTCATGGTTCTCTCTGCGCTTTAAACAGAACCCTGAGACTATCAAAGAGCAGGTGCATTTACTGTAATCGCAACACCACCGCCGCGACCTGTAGTTCTGGCTTTCTGGTAGTTAACATGCGTCGGAGGAGTGCACTCATTCAATCTAACGTAGTCGTCCTGTTGGAGCCAAGTCTCCGAGAGCGCAAACAAATCCAAGTTTTTGTCTATAATAAGTTCGTTTATGAGAAGCGATTTAGACGAGATTGATCTGACGTTCATTAAACCACATTTAAAAACCCTACTGTTAGAACTATTTCTGTCTGTCTGAACTTTTATTAAGTTACTGTGTCTGACACCCAGGTCAGATTTCCTCGCATATAGTGCTTTAGACTTCAAGCGAGGAACACACGCAGTTTCAATCTGACTAGGTTCTGAGGCTAGTAACTGAACAGATGGGGGCTCAGAGGTTGTGGCAGAGCAGCTCTGCACCCGGCCCTCAGTTCTGCACCGTCATTTGAGCCTGGCAGAACAGTTTAGAGCCAGGGCAAAATTCTTAGCCAAAAGGGATGTACCCGCCAACGTTGGGTGGATATCATCCGAGCGGATGAGACCGGCAAAAGGCACTCCAATTGTCAACATGAACAACACCACTTCGAGGGCTCCAGCCAGACAGCCAGCGGTTGAAAGCCGAGTGTCTGCTGAATGCTTCTGCACTGCTAGTGCTAGGTAGGGGCCCAGAGAAGATGACAGTGTCGGCCATTGTGCTAGCCAGCTTGCACACCGCGGCGACTTGCAGCTTCAACACCTCGGACTGTTTCCGCCGAACGTCATTACCACCCGCGTGAATAACAATTAGACGGAAACGCTGTTTGTCGGTCATCATGAGCCTCAGATTCCCTTCAATATCACCAAGCCTGGCCCCAGGGAAGCACCGAACAGTGGCTCCTGGGATCTTAACACCTCTAACAATAGAGGAGCCAATTACCAGCGTATCAGCGACTCCATCGGCTCTCTCAGCAGCTCTCTCGGCGGGGCCTTCTTCCCCGCCCGGCCGCGCGGGGGCGCAGCCGGACAGAGCGTCCCAGCGATTGTAAATGCTAACAGGAGGAGGCCCAATGGGGAAACTACCAACAACACGTCGCCCTCTCCGAACAGTCACAAAGCCATCACTATCCTGGTCTTGTCCCAGCTGCGGAGGACGGGCTGGGAGGCCAGGCTCGCTAGTTCTCCTCTGCCTTTCCCTATCCTCCGTATCCTCCGCTGTCCCTGAGGATACGGCCTGGCTGTAGCTAATGCTAGCGCTAGCTCGAGACTCCAGTGCTCGGAGACGCAGCTGTAACTCACTGACCCTGGATTCCAGAGCTACGACTACACTACACTTCACACATCTATCACTACCCTCAGAGAAGGATCCAGGGTTTAGACTCGCCATATGGCAACTCGAGCAGTAAAGGACTGCTCTACATCCAGAGTATAGAATATTTCTCCTGCCTCTACATCCAGAGTATAGAATATTTCTCCTGCCTCTACATCCAGAGTATAGAATATTTCTCCTGCCTCTACATCCAGAGTATAGAATATTTCTCCTGCCTCTACATCCAGAGTATAGAATATTTCTCCTGCCTCTACATCCAGAGTATAGAATATTTCTCCTGCCTCTACCGTCCACCATTTTGTCTCTTAGGGAACTTTTAAGTCTCTAAAAGTCCTCCTCTCAACTCTTCAGAGATCTCACATTAGGAACTCTCTTAAGAGCTGGGATTCTTTAGGAATAGCTTTTATCTTAACTGGGATCTGCTCCTCACTTTTAGGGGAAATTCTAAGAGTTGGTCAAGATTCTATGAAAATCCTTAGAATTTGGCCACTAGGAGCAACTTTTATCACTAAGAATCTTTAGGAATACGGCCCCTGGTTTTTATTTAGTGAAACTGAATGTTGTGTTGAACTGAAAGGGCAGGACGTACAACATGCATTTATAAAAGTTAGATAGAAATTAGTTAGGATAGTTAGGAGAAATTCAGGTGTTCTGTAGCAGCAAAAATAAAATTGCCCATTCTAAAGAGATAATAGAAATAATCTCCAACAGTCCTTCAGGTCACTGCCGCAGAGGTGGAGTAGTCTCAGGGTGGAGCAGGACAGGTCACAAGGTGGAGCAGCCACTTGGTTCGGACCATTTACTCTGCCCTAGTCCAAAGTAAAATGCTAAATGCCTCATTAGCATTTTCCAAAAAGTTAGCATTCCTCCAGTGGATTTTGGAGAAAAATCAAGGAATCAAAAAAGCAAGAGAAATAAAAATAGTAAAGCACAAAACAACTGTTTCAGAGCGACTTAGGACTTCCTGCCGTTTCCCAGAGCATTGTTTAAAAAAAAAAAAGTTCACAGAGAGGACGCTATCTTCTCACTGCATGACTCTGTGCTCTCTGCTCTGTGCTCTCTGCTCTGTGCTCTCTGCTCTGGCTCCAGGAAAACGTTTGTGGTCTGTCCTGACACACTCCCTCCTCTCTCTCCTCCTCTATCTGTCCTTCCTCTCTGAGCCTCCACTCTCCACCTCTTTCCCTCGTCTCCCTCTCACCCCTCCCTCTATCACTTCCTTTCTCTGTCCCATCCTCTGAGTCCGGCCTGAAGCAGGGTTGTTCTCCTGACTCTGTGTGGGCTCACTTGTTCTTATTCTTTTATCTTCTTATTTTGTGAAAGTGGGGGGCGGCAGCTCTGAATCCCCTTGACCCAGAAATGGATGATTAAAGGGATGAAAATGTAATGTAATATAATGTAATTTTGTGAAAGTAAACCTATACATTTTTTTTTTTTTTTATCATATTAATGTTTACACAACTTTAATTTAGGTTTTTTGTAATTCTTTTTCAAAATTGGGAATGTAATTGAAAGCTGCATTTTTTTATTTATTTTTTGTCCAAATACACGTCACTGTAGCAAAAATACACGTGGGTTGTATTTTCAGCTTAAGAAACGTTTGTATTCATATATATATTCATAACATGTCTTTGTTGTGTTTGTGGCAGATCTACAAAGTCCATCTACAGAATGAGGTTCACCTGTGATCAGTGTGGAAAGACCTACAGCTCTGCTTCTGCACTAAAGATCCACTACAGAACTCACACTGGAGAAAAACCATACGAGTGTGATCAGTGTGGAAAGACCTACAGCTCTGCTTCTAATCTAAAGACCCACTACAGAACTCACACTGGAGAAAAACCATACGAGTGTGATCAGTGTGGAAAGACCTACAGCTCTGCTTCTAATCTAAAGACCCACTACAGAACTCACACTGGAGAAAAACCATACGAGTGTGATCAGTGTGGAACATGTTTTACTACAAAAGGACATCTCGAGAGCCACAGCAGAATCCACACTGAAGAAAAACCGTTCAACTGTGACGTTTGTGATAAGAGTTTTACTCAGAGTGGTAATCTCAAAGATCATCAGAGGATCCACACTGGAGAAAAACCATACGAGTGTGATCAGTGTGGAACATGTTTTACTACAAAAGGACATCTCGAGCGCCACAGCAGAATCCACACTGAAGAAAAACCGTTCAGCTGTGACGTTTGTGATAAGAGTTTTTCTCACAGTGGTTCTCTCAAAGTTCATCAGAGGATCCACACTGGAGAGAAACCATTTGTCTGTGAAAAGTGTGGAAAGTCTTTTACTCAAAGCTCGTCTCTTCAAAAACACAATAAAACCTGTGAGAAGCAGGTGTGAAGACGCAGCATCTGGAACAAAGTGAAGGAGACAGAGCTGAGGCTGCATCATGTGAACCCACAGTCAGACTCTACAGCAGGGGTGCTCACACTTTTTCAGCATGCAAGCTATTTATAAAATGATCAAGTCAAAATGATCTACCTACTACAAAAATGCAAAACATATATTTTATTTCTAAATATATTGAGGGTTCTTTATGTCTACAATGTATCTTGATGTACATGCAAAACCGCATGATTTATGAAAGAATTTGCATCCACACATAACCGAACATCTGCGTTTTCATCACATTCAAACATGTGGGTCCTCTGACGTCCTGCGTTGGAGAAAAACCACAGAAGTGGGCGGAGCTTAGATGCAGACGCCAGTGCTTGTGCAGCGGCACTTACAGTCATGTAGAAACTCAGGGTGAAGACCTATGTTTACAAGCACTGACCCCCGTCCTCCGGTTTAGTCCTGGTTTAGTCCTGCCTGTTCACTTTGCTGCTCTCTGATGTGGAGCGAGGATGTCCGTTGCAGTGAACCGCTCTCAGCAGCGGTCACGCAAAACTCCGGTTATCTCTGTCTACACGCAAATGCATAAATGGAGTACCAATACTACCTTTGCGATCGACCGGTAGATCGCGATCGATGTATTGAGCACCCCTGCTCTACAGGATCACACTTCAGTCTTTACCCTGTGCTGCAGCTGCTGAGCTTTACAGACCAAACACTTATTGTGGATTTGAACATCTTTACTTTGAGCCTGGAGACTCGGATACATCATGTTTTTGTCTGAAAGGAAAATCTTATGGTTCCTTTAAAGTTGCATCGAGTCTAACTGTTAATTTACAACGGAGGCGTTAAAGTACGTACCCGTTATACGCGCGTAACATTTTTCCATGTTAACCAATGGTGACACTACTATTTACACTACTAGTGTTATATGTGCATATGACGCGAGGCTGCGCCTAATTTAGGATGGATTTCTAATTTTGTGCACGCTGCAACGCGTCTCCAAGTCAAAACACAGGAAATGCACACACGGAGGAGCAGCAGGTTTTACAGTGTTCTGGACATTGTTTTTTTTCATTCATAAAGTCCCGTGTCTGGTCAGACCAGCGCACAGAGACCATGAAGACAAACGCATGCATGTGATTTGTGTTGCATAAGGCAAGGCAAGTTTATTTATATAGCACAATTCATTCACAAGGCAATTCAAAGTGCTGAACAAAACAAGAAAGCATTAAAATCATAAATAATCACAGAACATAAAAAGACAGATAAAAATATAAAATCCCTCAGTTGTATGCACAGCTAAACAGAACTGTCTTTAACCGGGTTTTAAACATTGTCATTGAGGAGGCCTGTCTCACATCTTCAGGAAGGCTGTTCCAGATTTTAGCAGCATGAATCTGAAAAGCTGCCTCCCCATGTTTAGTTCTGACTCTGGGCACTAACAGGAGTCCAGTCCCTGTGCTCCTCAGAGTCCGGGCTGGTTCATGTGGGACTAACATGTCACTAATATATTTTGGTGCGACGCCATGGAGAGACTTGTAACAAGCAGAGCTGTTTTAAAGTCTATTCTCTGAGCCACAGGAAGCCAGTGCAGAGACCTGAGGACTGGACTAATGTGGTCGTACTTCCTGGTTCTAGTCAGGACTAATGTGGTCGTACTTCCTGGTTCTAGTCAGGACTCGAGCTGCTGCATTTTGAATGTACTGCAGCTGTTTTACAGCCTGTTTGGACAGACCTGTGAGCAGGCCATTGCAGTAGTCTAACCTACTGGAGACAAATGCATGGATAAGAATCTCCAAGTCTGCTTTAGACACTATGTTTTTGATCCTGGCAATGTTTTTTAGATGGTAAAAAGCTGCTGATGTTACTGATTTGATATGGCTATTAACATTTAAGTCTGAGTCCAGTATTACCCCTAGATTTCTGACCTTGTTTGAAGGTTTTAGGGAGAGAGACTGGAGGTGACAGATGACGCTCTCTCTTTGTTTCTGGGGACCAAAGACAATCATTTCAGTTTTGTCTGCGTTTAGCTGAAGGAATTTGTTTTGCATCCACTCACTGATGTGTTGGAGACAGTGCATATGCGTGCAGTAAACGCTTACGCGCCGTTAACGCCTACTGTGGAAATTAGCTGTAAGATTCAAAGTGACGTGATGTAGAAGGAGACAGAGGTTTGATCTGCAGTTTAGTTCAGAAACAAAAATGTCCCCACTCTGTTATAGTACAGAATATTGACTTATACATGTTATGTTGCCTAAATGGTGTTTTAGTATATTTACAATATCAATGTGTTTGTACAAATGTATTCGTGTTTCCAAGTGGTGGGCTCTAAATGGAGAAAGAAGTAAAAAGGTGCAGCCTCCCCATGAACATACAGAGCATATATATTAAACATGTGTTTCTTCTGCCGCTTTAGGACAAAGGATGCATTTTAGCTTTTGTGCTAATTCCAGCATCTTGATGTTGAAGCTGTTTCTGACACATTCATATGTACTGCCCTCATTCAAAGAAATGAACTGATGAATACAAATATGTCGTCTGTTTGGGACCATGAAGGAAGATCAAAGGAGGAAAACTAGTCCAGACAATAATGCAAGTTCAGTTGATTTGTCCTTTCTAAATCCATATTGATTGTTAGGATGTTGTGTTTTTCAATAAATGACTCCATTCTATTTACAAAGAGCGTTTCCAGTATTTTGGAACATAGAGATAAGATAGAGTTGGGCTCTAGTTAGAGCAGTTTGTCTCCTGGTTTGTGAATGAGTCTGACTTCTGCAGTTGTCATTAGACATGGGAATGATCCAGTAGAGAACGTTAGCTTAAATATATGAGTTAAGGGCCGGGAAATGTCAATGATGACTTCTTTGGTCGTGCAGACGTCAAACTCATCGTCTCGATCTTGTGACCTTTTTGTTTTCATGCTTTGAACAATGTCTAGGACTTCTTTTTCAGTGTTGGACTCAGAACCTGTGAGAGTTGTTGTTGTTTTGAATGGTTGATGCAGCTCTGGCCCCACATGGATAAAGCAGTAGTTTAGTTCTTTCATGTGTGTTATTTCTGCTCCATGACTTCCACAGTATTGAGGCAGAGTCTGTCTTCTGATTCTTTATTGAGGACAGTGTTCACTTCCTTCCACAGGCCTTTCCTCTACTTCCTTGTTTCCTCCAAGAGCCAACAGTCGTGTTGTTTATGACACGTCCCAATCATGTTGTCCATGTATGTGTTTTGAACATCTGGGTTAGGTAACATGATCACATAAATTTATGTCATTAGGGTCTTTCTCTTTAATTCTCTATTTACAATAGTAAGTGCACCTCAGCACACTATCCTCCAAAGTTGACAATATTTTTTTTAGAATGAAAATGCCCTGATTTCAATGCCCTAAAATGGAATGCAAAGATTGTTGTGTTGGTTCAATGACAAAGAAATCTACTCTGGGTACTTGGCTCACTTTGTCATCCACATTATATTACTATAAGGACAATTTGGTACTAGTGGCTTATATCATTGTGTTTGTTTGTGTATTGTATGTATTTTTTAAAATGCCTTGAACATTATGAATAAATAACAAATAATAATGTCTCAGTGGTTTTTTTGGTTATTTATTTCTTATGTGACAAAACCTGTGTTATATACCTTGCCTCATCTTTTGTCCTGTGGAGTATACACTCTGCTCTGTATTTGCACATTTTGTGTATTCTTTTTTTGTTTCTTTTTTCCTGTTTAAATGTCATGCCCTTTAAAATGTTCACTAAATGATCAAAAGACAGACTACAGAAAACGAGACAAAATAACTTACCTCCATATTTTGGTGAAATTTAAATTGCAAGCAAGATGTCCAACGTCGTGCATGACTCAACATGAGTTAAGACAGCGCCCTCTGGTGTCGTCAGACGAGTCGCGACTAATGTCTCGTAAGTCACTTGTTAACAATATATGGAGAGTAATACAAACACATACCTGCTGGTAAAGTATGTATAAGGCACTGATAACATGGAAAATGTTCATCCAGATACATTAATAATTCATAAATACCCCTAAAAGGTTTTTTTCATTAGAATATGCAATAAGCCCTGCAAAAACCTGCAATAATCTGTATTTAGGCCTAAATCACCAAATCAACTACTTGCACTATGACTGTAAACCTGCGCTGCTAATACTGACATTTTTTTTCATAGTCTGTTTATTTTACAAAGGATGCACCAATACCAATATTAGTATTGTGCCGTTTCCACATACTTGTGCTCATACTCATTCATGAGGTCCCATGACTGTATAGAAGATACCACGATGAGGCGTCTTGCTTCAGTGGGAGCAGGTGGTTGTGGGGGCACGATCCCACGATCATTAGGTCCAAAGACCAAAGCTCTGCCAATTAAGTCACCGTTGCCCCTAATAATTCCCAGATACCCCTAAAAAGCAAAGATTTGTGGTATTTTTAACCGTGAGCCATGACTTCTGACTACTGAGCCGTGACTCACAGCGCCTGAGCCACGCGAGTCACCGGAAGTTGCCGTGAGTCGCAAATCATGCTTGCCCTCTCTCCATATTTGGGCATCGTCTGGTCCTCCTGGTTCTGTGCAGTGGATTATCTCCCATGATGCGTTGCGCCAAATACACATGTGTGGCTTTCATGCACGCGCACAGAGGGGCTCGGCCGCGCTCTGACCAATCAGAACTGCTCATCAGAGCAGCGGAAGAGCGGAGCCAGAGCGGGAAGGAAAGGAGCAGAGTTTGTGGCAGTAAAGTGTGGATTTAAAGAAAACTGAAGGATTTAAGAAGAAAAAAAGTTCAGGATGATAAGGGACACTAAAATCCCCACAAAATCCGACCTTTAAAAAAGCTGTAGGTTCTCTGTCAGCTGAGGCTGAGTACATTTAGATTGAGTTCTATGGGACTTATTTCTGGGTAGCCAAAGTGATTTTAGTCTGCTGTACCACGGGCGGGACAGCTATAAGCTAGTAATAACCTATCCAGTTATTATTATAGATCCTTGATTGTGCCACAGGTGCGTTGTATACATGGATCTATTATATTAACTGGATAAGGTATTACATCTTGGAGCTGAATAACCCATGTGCTCGGGGGATTCTCGCGGTACTGCAGACTAAACCAGACTAAACCAGACTAAATTCACCTGGGCTACCCAGAAATCTTCCCCATAGAACTCAATGTAAACTAAAACAGCTCACCCTCAGCTGACAGAGAACCTACAGCTTTCACAAAGGTCAGATTTTGGGGGAATTTTAGTGTCCCTTGTCATCCTAACCTTTTTTTCCTCTTTAATCCTTCAGTTTTCTTTAAATCCACACTTTAGTGCCACAAACTCTGCTGGTTTGGCCCCGCTCTAACTCCTGCTACTCTGATCAGCAGCTCTGATTGGTCAGAGCGCAGCCGAGCCCCTCTGTGCATGGCATGACAACCACAAACGCGTATTTGGCGCAACACATCATGGGAGCTGGTCTACTGCGCAGAACCGGGAGGATGCCCAAATATAGGGGAGTTCTGCTAATATGTCAGTGCCCGTGCCGGCACATGTGCCACTGAGCACAAACCATTCATTTGAGTACGGCGCCATCTTGGATCTCCAGGGCTTGGTTGTATACCACCGTGTTGCAGTCCACCTCCACTTTGGCACATGAGGCAGACGTGATCTTCCTTTAGCATAGGCCCCGAGAACCTTCTTGTATCGCTGTACCACTTCATCTGGAATGCGTGCTGAAAAATAGGAGATGTGATAACTTATATGATAAATCATTAACTCTGCATGTGATATTCTATATAATATTGTGGTGAGACCTGACACAAACCTTTTGTCAAGTTCATTATAGCCTTAGTATATATAAGTGTTTTTCTTTGTTTTCTCACAAATGGAGAAAGAAAGTAACTTAATCGCCAGTCGACCAACAAAAGAATTGCAATTTATTTATATAGTTTAATTTTTTTTCATGTTAAACTAAAATACACTTTGTGTATGTGCAAATATTTTGTTTTTATTTTTTATGTTTGCTTGAAATACATTTTGTAATATTTGATTAATACATCGCCTTTTAAAGCATTTTAAAATGGGAAAGTGATTGCAAAAATAACATTACATGGTAGAATCTAAATTATTACACATGCATGTTACTCTTAAACTACATTACTGAAGTTATATTCATATGAAACTATACAATATACAAAATAATTTGCTGCATTTGCTAAACTTCAAAAGCAGCGCGGGCAAAACGATTTTGGCTCATTGGCCACAGTGGGGGGGGGGGGGGGGGGGGGGCGACAGTAGCTCATTGGCCTTCAGGCCTGAAGGTCGTGGGTTCAATTCCCACCTCTACACCTTCTCCACCGACTCCCACTGATGACTGCTGTCGTTGTGTCCTTGGGCAAGACACTTAACCCCACTTTGCCCAAAGCCCCCACTGAAAGATCAAGGCTCTGCTCACAGTCAGAGAGCAGCCGTCCTCCTGTGGACTCACCACCTGCAGAGGGTCAGTGAGGGGCTGGTGCTATGAGACTTGGGTGGCATCTCTGATTGCCACCCACCTGACCCATTGAATTAATAATTAACAAACAATAATAATAACCGCAGTGTTAAACTGTTAAAAACACCTTACCAGAAACCCACTACCTGTTCGCAGACACAGGCCCATAGACCAGGGTCGGCACTAGATCATATACGGAATCAGGACGAAACCGGAAGTAACGATCCTACTTTCGAATTAGTTTTAGACTAAAAAGTCCTTAAGTGCTGACTGGTTAAGTTTTAGGCGTCTGATTAAGATGGTTAAGGTTAGGGTTAAGGCTGGGTTAGGGTTATTTTATGGGCTGGTTAAGTTTAGGCAAGTATAGGTAGTTTGTTATATTTACTTCCGCTTCCGTCCGGAATCCGTATATGATCTAGATCTAGTTGTCACTCCCGTATTCGTCCCGGAAACCGGATTCGTCCGGAAGTTCAGTTTGCGCATGTCAAAAAGTTTAATATGACTGGTTAAGTTTAGGGTTAAGGCTGGGTTGGGGTTATTTTATGGGAATGGCTGGTTAAGTTTAGGCATGAATAGGTAGTTTTTTATATTTACTTCCGCTTCCGTCCAGATTCCGTGACGTAATCTACTGCTGCGTATGCTCATTGGATCAAACTGAACTTCCAGACGAATCCGGTTTCCGGGACGAATACGGGAGTGACACTAATGCTGACCAAGCCCCGGCGATCCAAGATGGCGCCCTATTCAAATGAATGGTTGTGCTCAGTGGCGCTTTGTGACGGCATGGGGGCTGAAAGATTAGCGGAAGTGGCCTGGAACTCGCAAAGATCTATGGGAAACTCGCCTGTATTTGGGCATCGTCTGGTCCTCCCGGTTCTGCGCAGTGGATGATCTCCCATAATGCGTTGCGCCAAACACGCGTGAGTGGGTCTCACGCACGTGCACAGAGGGGCTCGGCCGTGCTCTGACCAATCAGAGCAGTTCATCAGAGCGGGAGTTAGAGCGAGAGCCAGAGAGCAGAGTTTGTGGCACTAAAGTGTGGATTTAAACAAAACCGAAGGATTTAAGAAGAAAAAAAGTTCAGGATGACAAGGGACAAATCCCCACAAAATCCGACCTTTATGAAAGCTGTAGGTTCTCTGTCAGCTCAGGTCGAGCTGTTTTAATATGCATTGAGTTCTATGGGGAACATTTCTGGGTAGCC
The DNA here is from genome assembly GCA_964034765.1 of Knipowitschia caucasica. Lineage (NCBI taxonomy): Eukaryota > Metazoa > Chordata > Actinopteri > Gobiiformes > Gobiidae > Knipowitschia > Knipowitschia caucasica. The sequence goes on from OZ035825.1 coordinate 2,210,137, forward strand.
CTCGTGAATTTAGTCTGGTTCAGTCTGCAGTACCGCGAGAATCCTCCGAGCACGTGAGTTATTCAGCTTCAAGCTAGTAATACCCTATCCAGTTGATATAATAGATCCATGACTAGATCATATACGGAATCTGGACGGAAGCGGAAGTAAATATTACAAATTACCTATTCATGCCTAAACTTAACCAGCCATTCCCATAAAATAACCCCAACCCACCCTTAACCCTAACCTTAACCATCTTAATCAGACGCCGAAAACTTAACCAGTCACCACTTAAGTTACATTAGGTAACTATTAATAATAAGTCCTTAAGTTCTACGAATAGGTGCGTAGTCCCTTAGCGGACTTCGCTAGTGGGATATCACGTGACCCCCAGGTCACACGCCAGAGAGATCAAAATAATTTGCTCCAATCACTACAACCCTCCTCTATAAAGGCCCCTGCACAAGGCCGCACCCCCTCTTGAACTCTCCCAAGCCGGGCTGGCCTGATGGGCTCGTAGCTAAGGGACTACGCACCTATTTGTAGAACTTAAGTTACATTAGGTAACTATTAATTCTACGTCATGGTGCTACGTCCCTTAGCGGACTTTGCTAGTGGGACACAACGCGGAGGCCGTAGGAACATGTACTCCCAGCAGGCCAGCGAAGAGTGATTGGAGCCCCGTCCGAGCAACCCTCACACAGTGAGAAGACTCGGGACAGAAACCAAATCCAAGCGTGTTACGGGGCCGCTCCTCCCAAGGACACCCCCAAGTAACACCGACCGAAAGTCACCCGTAGTCCCAGGACGCCTCTCCCAAGAGCTCCTGACGTGGACCACCCAACTGACCAACACCCCTAACACCGCACCTACAGGACGCCTCTCCCAAGAGCTCCTGAACTAGGGCGGAAGGTCAAACCGTAATCTCTTAGACGAAGAACCCATGATTTCAATCAGTCCGCTGCACCAAGCACGGAATGGGCCACCGACCGGTCCGACACATCCAAAAGGTAAGACCGGACAAAGGAAGAGGACGAAGCCCAAGAAGCCGCACGGCAAACGTCCTCCACCGAAGCCCCCCTGAGGAGGGCCGTAGAAGCCGCCACTCAACGCGTGGAGTGCGCCCTAAAACCCACCGGGGGCGTCAGGCCCTGAGCTTGATACGCCATCCGTACAGCCGAAGCGACCCAGTGTGCCAGACGTTAAGACGACAGCGGGGCGCCTCTGTTCTTGGGGCCCAGACACACAAACAGCTGATCCACCAGTCTGAAGGAAGATGTCAAGGTCAGGTAACGCCTGAGCATTCTGACTGGGCACAGCAGGTGCCGTCGCTCCTCCTCGGAGGAGGAGTGCGGCGGCGGATGGAAAGCCCTAATCCTGATCACTCTCGACCTGAAGGCCGAAGTAATGACCTTAGGGAGAAAGGCCGGATTGGGCAACAACTCTACCAGCCCGTCCCCCTCTCCAAAGGACAGGCAAGACGCATGTATGGAGAGCGCACACAAATCGCCCGCCCTCTTAGCAGACGCCAACGCCAGCAAGAGGGCAGTCTTAAAAGCAACACACTCGGGACTCGCCTCCGACACTGGTTCAAAGGGCGGGCCCGACAGACCCCTAAGGACCACTCTGAGGTCCCACACTGGGGGCGTTCTCTGAAGCGGGGGCCTCTTCCTGCGGGCCCCCCGCAAAAAACGTTTCACTAAAGGATGAGAACGGGCCGTGAACCCATCGAAGCCACCGTGACCCGAGGTGATGGCTGCCGGGAACACCGCCAGGGTACCGACAGCCCTCCCTTTTTCAAAGAGTTCCTGTAGAAAGCCCAGGACTCCCTCCAAGGGGCAGTGCCTGGGATCCCAAGAACGAGCACTGCACCAGACGCTGAAGAGCCTCCATCTGGTGTCGTAGGCTCTCACCGTGGACGGCGCCCTCGCCCCCTGAATAGTCTCCACCACCGCCGGAGGAAGAACCAGGTCTACGAGGTTCCGCCTCTCAACCTCCAAGCCCAGAGCCTGCTGCCGATAAATGGGCGTGAGAACAGGGCCCCCCCCCCCCTTGGACTAAAGCCCCCGGCTCCATCACCGACATGCCCCTCAGGAAGGGAAACCACCGGGCATGCGGGCTGTCCGGAGCCACCAAGATCACCGATCTCCCCTCCTGCTCGATCCTCCGCAGCAGGACCGGCAAGAGACGAACTGGTGGGAACCTATACAGCAGGCCCCCTGGCCACGGGTAGTGAGCCATGGCGTCCACCCCTAGGGGCGGCTCGTCCGCGGCCCTTAAGGCGTACCAGGACGGGCACTGTGCGGTCTCTGCACTGGCGAAAGAGTCGACCCCTGGACGGCCGAACCTCCGCCAGATCTCTGCAGATATCCGCGGGGCCAGGCCCCACTCGTCCTGGAGTGGGCCCCCCCTGGACATCCTGTCGGCCCCCACGTTCCGGGCACCCGGGACGTGGCATGCTCTTAGGGACAGGAGGTGAAGTTCTGCCCATAGCAGAATCACCGTCGCCATGCGATGGAGAGCGGGGGATCTGGTGCCTCCCTGTCTGTTTAGATAAGACACCACCGTGGTGTTGTCTGAGCGAACCATCACATTCCTCCGCCTGCAGCTGTGGGGCAAAGTGCAGCAGCACCGTGCACTGCCTCCATTTACAGAAGGTTGATGTGGCGGGCTGAGTCCGACCAGCAGCCTCCTACGGAGCTCTGACCGAGGACCCCGCCCCACCCTTCGAGTGACGCGTCCGTGAACACCTCCACGTGAGACACGGCGCTGACCAGAGACACCACGGTCCGCAGCAGACCCGGAGTGAGCCAAAACCTGATGTCCGATGCTGCAGTTTGGGGAACCCAGATCAGCCTCCCCCCGTCCCGTGAGGGGTGAAGCTTGAGATGCGAGAACCATCTCTGAAACATTCTCATGTGGAGGAGGCGGAGGAGTGTGTGTGACTCACAGCCACTTCTCTGGAGGAGGCCAGTATTAACCAATCGTCTATATAGGTTAAAATCCTTACCCCCGCGCGTCTGAGCGGCTCCAGTGCTGCCTCCACGCACTTGGAGAACGTCCGAGGCGCGAGCGCGTAGCCGAATGGGAGCCGTCACTATGCGTAGATCCTTTCTCCCACTGCGAATCGTAGCAACTTCCTGTGTTCCGGAACTATTGCCACGTGAAAATAAGCGTCCGTCAGGTCTATGGAGCACATCCAGTCTCCCTGCCTGACACACTGTAGGAGCTGCTTTGTGGACAGCATCCGAAACTGACGCTTGAAAATGCACTCGTTCAGAACGTGCAGATCCAAAATGGGACGCACCCCGCCTGACTTCTTTGTCACCAAGAAGTAAGGGGAGTACAGCCCCCTTGCGGCGTCCTGTGGGTCTACCTCCACTGCTGCGCCTCGACTCAGCAGAGAGGAGACCTCCGCTTGCAGTGCCACTAATGACCCCCGTACCTGAGAGCGTGCTGCCCGTACTCCTCGGAATGGTGGTGGTTTCCGGGAGAATTGCAGTGCGTAGCCTCTGCGCATGGTTTTCTCCAACCACGGGTCTGACAGTAATCCCTGCTCCCTCCAGATGTTGGAGAAATCTACGAGGGGCGGAACGGGAACTGGAACACAAGACGTCACAGCCCCGCCCTCTCCTGGTGTTCCTAGCAGGGAGGGGGGGTGAACGAAAGGGCAGAGAGGCCTCCTGCGTCACGTCGTGTGCGTCGGGGGCGGTCACGTGTTCCGCAGGCCCGACGTCATAAGACCGGGCCTGTTCATACCCTGTGACACGGCCACGGAGCGGCCGTGTCCGCCTTTATAGAGGAGGGTCGCTAGTGATTGCTAATCTCTGTTTGTAATTCAGGTGTGTAAAATACTGCCATTACTCCGCAAGTACAACGAGAGAAGCTCGCAGAGCTAGCCGAGCTATATATAGCCACGCAATAAACAACTAGCTTACATATCTATCAATCAACACCCATCCATCCATTTTCTACCCTTTAATCCATTTCTGGGTCAGGGGGGTGGCAGTCAGAGATGCCACCCAAGTCTCATAGCACCAGCCCCTCACTGACCCTCTGCAGGTGGTGAGTCCACAGGAGGACGGCTGCTCTCTGAGTGTGAGCATAGCCTTGATCTTTCAGTGGGGGCTTTGGGCAAAGTGGGGTTAAGTGTCTTGCCCAAGGACACAATCAACACCATTAAATGTTAATCGGACAATACAGTATACATATACATCCTTAACACGCATGCACGGACTTTTTCAGAATGTCTTGTCATTGTTTGACCAAATTACTATTTTAATTTGACAAAAAGCGATTGCGAAAAACCCGGAAGTTACCATTAACATGTAGTTCCAGGGAGCTAGCTAGCTTAGCTGTTACCTGCCTAGCACGTCCCGGTGGAACCTTTGGGAGCTAACTATTTTATTTGCAGTTATTGAATACACGCTGTAGAGGCTAGAGGACGCAGGCTGGTCGCTGCTCGTTCTGTGAGCGGAGGAGAACGTCCCGCTAAGACTCTACTCAGCACTTTTCACTGCTTGTATTCTTACACAGCTGAATCAATTACCTCAAGTTTTCAATTTAATTACGGATTATAATACAACTTGTATGTAGTAATAAGCATTTGTATCAACTACTTACAGTATAGCTTCTTTAAGGGTAAAAAAGTGGTAGAAACAAATTGTTTTCGGGCTCTAAGGGTGAAACATGATTTGTATGTCGATGTGAAGAGATGAAAAGAATATTTGAGACCCAAGCATTGAATTTTCATATTTTATTATGATGGTTATTTTGTGTTTTTATTATCAACACTTTTTTTTGCTTTTGAATTCTATAAACTGTAACAAAAAAGTATTGTTTTAAAATTCAGAGTCCAAAAATTCAATGTTTTAAAATTCAGTGTCCAAAATATTCAATGTTTTAAAATTCAGTGTCAAAATATTCAATGTTTTAAAATTCAGTGTCCAAAAATTCATTGTTTTAAAATTCAGTGTCAAAATATTCAATGTTTTAAAATTCAGTGTCCAAAAATTAAAAGTTGAAAAAAATTCAGTGTCCAAAAATTCGTTGCATTTTTTTTTGCTGCTTGAAATGTCAGACTTTATTTCCGGGTAAATCGAGAACAAAGCAATCGATCAGCCAATCCTCCACAGATGTAGCCAGGGCCAGAACACGACTTTGGCTTTATCCGAATGTCCACACTATACAATATTCACTCACTCACTACATAGTGCGGGACTATTGTGAGTGAGTGGACTCATTCTGATGGTGATTCGGACGCTGCACACTATTATCAGGCCGTGCTGTTGTACGTGAGCGTCCCGCTGTAGCATGGATCACGGAGCGGAGAGAGGAGCGGCCATGATGAGGTAAAGGTTGAATTTACGTTTTAATTAGGACATAACTTTTAATTGTATTAACATTGGAGGTGGGAAATAGCCCCTTCTATTGTCATATCAGAGGTCTGTTGGTGATTAAACAGATTTTCTTTGGACTTTTTCTCCAGCCTTGAGCTCCAGTGCTAACACGCTAACCACGGGTGTAGAGCTGCGCTGATGCCCAGAATGGAGCGTCATGCGCTGGGAGTCATTTTGAGAGCTCCCTTATGCTAACAGTCTTAACTGTGGAAGTAATTATGAAAACCCAAAAAGGCGGCTTTTGTATCATACTTTCTCTGTTATAACAATTGTTTTAAGAGTAATCATTAGTCTTAAAAATGTGATATTTCATGTAAATAATGCATGTGTTTAGTGCGATTGATGGATTTGCTATGGCCCTCGTTTGTGCATCACTTTGTTGTAAAGTAATTTGTATTAAGTACAAACGTGATAATGTGCATTTACTGATGACAGGGGGACATCTGTGAACATGAAGCTGGACACAGAAGACGCGTGGACTTGAACAGACCAGATTTAAGGTCATGAGTACTTACTTTTTGAGCACAAGCTCCTCTTGAAATCCAACAGACCTGATCATGTCAGAGTTAATGGCTTAAATGTATTTAAGATTAGAAGTAGTACTTAAATACAAGCTATGAAACATGTTTCTCACGGATTGTGTGGTTGGTTAAAAAAACGCATACATCACTTTTCATTGCACACAAAGAACTAAATCATAATTATTTTATTTTATTCCAGGTTGTGATGAGTCCACCGTAGAAAAGACTGTGTCAGAGGCAGACGTCCAGGCACCTGCTGTTACTGCTGCTGTTACTGCTCCTGCTGCTGTTACTGCTGCTGTTGTTACTGCTGCTGCTGTTACTGCTGTTGTTACTGCTGTTGTTACTGCTGCTGCTGTTACTGCTGTTACTGCTGCTGCTGTTACTGCTGCTGCTGTTACTGCTGCTGCTGTTACTGATGCTGCTGTTACTGCTGTTGTTACTGCTGTTGTTACTGCTGCACATGTCTTCAGAAAATGAGAGATGTGTTCTAACTATCCATGACTTGTAATTAATAAAACAAATGAACATATTGGTCGTTGTAGTTTATATCGTAATCCACAGAAGCTGGAGGTGATGGAAATGGATGAAGAAATGATGCCTCTGGAAGACAGCTGCCTCTGGAAAAGAAATTCACACAAAAAAATCATTAATTTAAACAGACCCGGTTCTTCTGGGATTAAAATGAGCCTTTTGTTACAATCAGACATGTCGACATATATGTTCATATACATGTACTGTCCCAGTCAAATTAATATAAATACACAGTAGTAGAGTAGAACCAGACGCTCTGAGGAGGAGCAGAAGTACGATGCCTTTACAAACACACACATGAACATATCAACAGTAAATGTAAATACATGTCCAGTCTTTAACAGGAGGCTGGTAGAGTGGGATTTACAAATATACTCAATTAAAACCATATCTATCAATCTGATTCCTCTCTGTAGCATTAATATTGAATCCATGGGTTTGTTTTCTCCCTAAAGAATCGATCCTTCATTCCATCTTGGTTTCACTAAGATGTCAAAATGTAAGAGTAAAGATAGAATAATTATCGGAGGTCTAGATACATAAAAATGAACAACAACCCCTTAGCATGCTCTGTCTCTAAAACAGCAGGTTTCGTCCTTGCTGCACTTCTAGAATAATATACACATTGAAATTTGGAACATGGTACATACGTCACACGAGAACCGCAAACCCCATGTACTTGGCTTTCCTGTGTTGAATTTTAGCTTAGCATTAGCAAAGATTAGCTTTGGGGAATCGCCAAAACGTAGAATCCACCTACGCGGAGCTAGCTAATGATAAGCTAAGGTAAAAACATGTTCAGAAAGTACATAGTAGTGGTTTGTGTGTTACATACCAACTAATGATGAGAAAACACACTTACTGGTTTGCTGTGGACGCCATGTTCAGATGAACAAGACAAAGTCGTGTTCTGGCCCTGGCTACATCCATGGAGGATTGGCTGATCGATTGCTTTGTTCTTGATTTACCCGGAAATAAAGCATGACATTTCAAGCAACGAATTTTTTGACACTGAATTCTTTTCAACATTGAATTTTTGGACACTGAATTTTAAAACATTGAATATTTTGACACTGAATTTTAAAACATTGAATTTTAAAACATTGAATTTATTTACGCTGAATACTTTTTTGTTACAGTTTATAGAATTCAAAAGCAAAAAAAAGTATTGATAATAAAAACACAAAATAACCTTCATATTTTATAGTTTTAAATAATGTTTATGTAAATAAAAACATATTTATGTAAGATGTTTGAATAAACCTGATGACTGTATCAAGTGACAACTACATGAGAGCAGCAGAGATTCTGCTGCGAGCAGCTTTGAACAGCTAATTTCCACAGTAGGCGTTAACAGCGCGTAAGCGTTTACTGCGCGCATATGCGCAAGCCTAGTTTATACTCGCGCGGTGCGGAGCTTACGGAGGTGACGTGACGTCACTTGTGCAACAAGTTGGTCACCGCAAGGCCCTTACGTTGCCTGCCCTGCAGCATCGAAATTTTCTAACTACGTAAGGGTCGCCGCAAGGAATCTCCGCTGTGATTGGTCCGTTTGTGTGTATTGGAAGGAAGCATGAAGCGGCTGCAGCAGGGACATGGAGGAGGCTCTATGGAGCAGAGAGCTTTGTGCTTCGAAGGAAAAGCAGTTTGGGCTCAGAGCCTGATATACAGGAGACTGTGGACTATCTAACATATATATAACTTATATCTAACATATATATATAACTTATAAACTGTGCAGTCGTTTGTTTTGCACTGTTCCTGTCTTTGTTTGAATCGTAGCTGCGTTTGTTGCTTTCCTCCTGCACTCGTAAATCGTTCATGTTTGTCTCAGATATTTACCACTATTATTGTTTTGCTGTTTGTGCTGAAAACTATTTAATAATAACTATGTTTCCAACAAGAACTGTGTCTTTATTCACAGCATCACAGTTGAAATGACTTATAAAATAATGAATCCATAAAACTATCACATAAACCTACAGTAGAAACACGTGTAATGAGCTCAAACAGCTTTGTTTGTTATTGTTGTTCTGAAGAGGACAAAGTAGCAGCGTAAATGGGACCGCTCCTGTGTGATCGCCCTCATGTGGTTTATTGTGGGATTACAACATTCTCCTCAAAACTCCGTAAGGGGAACGCGCCAGTATAACATCAATTGTGCTTACGTAGGTCCACCGCAACCGCTAAGCCACGCCGCGCAAGTATACACTAGGCTTTACTCGGCTGTATCTACACTGGCCGTGCGCAGGTCCCCGGCTTCTGATGCTCTCCCTGTGTAGTCTATGGATAAGTGTAGAGGTAGGGTGACCACCTGCTAATAAGCCCAAGGGGGGGACAAGGGATATGTTTCCGAGGGACAATGTGGGACACTGCCTGGTGCGGCGGTGCCCCCACCCCACGGGCAGACTCACTGCCCTATTTCTAGCCCATACCACCTTACATGGTATATTAATAATGCCCTATTCCCCTAAACATGCATAATTGCTGATTTATGCTCATGAATAGGGCAACCAATGTGCATGTATTTTCTTCTAAATAAAGATTCATAATATTTTGAACATTGAATTGAATGAATTGACAGATGCATTTCCACTTACGTTTTACTTTAGCTATCTAATTTTATTTATTTTTCATAACAATGTATTCACTTGAATTATAATGAATTATAACATGAATTGATAGGATTAACAGGAATTGTAGTTGCTCAACACAACAGGAACAGTTGAAAAAAAAAAGTCTTAACTCACAACTCCAGAGGTTCACGGAACAAGAAGGGGGAGGAAGGATGGTGAACTTGCATGTTAGTAGGGGCAGGCGCAGCCGTGCAGAGGGAAAAAACTGTTCAGTGTTCTAGGGACACCTTTAAGACTTTGGGGACATCTTTGGGACTTAAACCTTTTCACCAGCATCTGAATCAAATAAGGAAGAAATATAAGAGACAGAATTAAAGCAACATTCATTTTATGAATTTATGTCAACAAAAAAGTTGACAACAACTTAGTCAGAAGTTTAACTGAGGGGTGGGTGGGGCAGTAGCGTGTTGAACTGTCAAGTAATGTTCGTTTGGCTGCCTGCGGCTCGAGGATATAGCGAGACCAATTTTGTTGTTGTTGCAAGCATTGATTAATGATTATGCGTGACACGGTCTCAATTTGTGGGACGCATGAATTGGGCTTCAAACGCTGTGCGCGCACGCGCTACGCGGGACAGGTGGTCACCCTATGTAGAGGACAGTACAGAGGACTGATGTAGAGCAACACAAATCACATGCATGTGTTTGTCTTCATGGTCTCTGTGCGCTGGTCTGACCAGACACGGGACTTTATGAAAGAAAAAAAAAACGATGTCCAGAATCACTGTAAAACCTGCTGCTCCTCCTGTTAATGTTTATATACCATTGCTGTGTGTAGATGCAATCTAGAGCCAAGGACCGCTCGAAAAATCATGTTTTACAATGGGTTTTTTCAATGGGAGACGCGTTGCTGCGTGCACAAAATTAGAAATCCATCCTAAATTAGGGCGCAGCCTCGCATCATACGCGCGTATAACACTAGTAGTGTAAATATCCCCATTGGTTAACATCGAAAAAAGTTAACGCGTACGTGCTGTAACGCCTCCTGTGTAAATTATCAGTTACTGACCGAAACTCAGTGCCCTTGCACTCCAGTGAATGTTTTTATTTAACAAAATCCGAAACAAGGCAGCGGTTGAATTTTTACATTGATTTGAAAGGAAATAACTTAAAGTTCAGTCATAATAAATTTAAAGTATCTACATTTGTATGCATTTCTTGTATAAAAATGTTTAAAAAAATATACAATTCGGCAACTGAAATCCTGTGTGAGCAGCTGCAATACCATTTTGCCATGCCTTTGTGTGTGTCTAAAATCTATGTATTAATTCTTTCTCTACAGTATGGAAGAGGAAGAATTTCAGGAGCATGGAAAAGCAACAAATGGGTTCCCTCCTGTGGACTCACCACCTGCAGAGGGTCAGTGAGGGGCTGGTGCTATGAGACTTGGGTGGCATCTCTGACTGCCACCCCCCTGACCCAGAAATGGATTAAAGGGTAGAAAATGGATGGATGGATGGATGGAAAAGCAACAAATGGGTGTTTGGGATGTTTGGAGTGCAATAGGGGAGGAGACCAAAGCCCGTTCTTCGTCGTGTCGGTAAAAGAAGCCGTGGAGAACTGGTTTCCCTTATAGCCCGCCATGTCAATCCAGGTGCCTCAGTAATAAGTGATGATTGGAGAGCTTACCGTGTACTTCCAGAGCTTGGGTACCACCGTTTCACTGTGATCACAGTCAGTGGTATGTGGATCCACGTACTGGAGCATGCATGGAGCATGGCGAACACTTAAGGAGCAGGTTTGGAGGCTCCGAGGATATCAGACAGAAGACTTGCTCACTGAGCACCTGTGCATCATCGAGTAGAACGAGTGGCTTTCTGTAAAGCATCACGATGGTCTCTTGGAAGGATTCTTCATGTCATCTCAAAAATGTATCATTAGTCAGCAGTAGTGATTTGTAATGAAGTACATGTACACAAGGACTATACTTAGTTTTTGAGGACCTGTACTTAAGTAGGTTTTTTTTCTGTAAGGAAGGAAATTTGAGTTTCAGTGCATGTTAAAGCGTATCTCCCTCGTTTAAAAAAAGTTTAGAGTTGTATTTCAGTTGATTCACTATTTTGAATAATCTTGTTCATTTTGGTTGTTACATTAAAACACAATTGTCATTGACGTTTTCATTATGTATCAATAATAGTTTAATAAGCAGCTAATTCATATATTTATAAACATATTTCTCCTTTAATGAGCATCTTACTAATTACTTATTAAATGCTTAAAAGCATATAACTAGAACAACATCATTTGGAGAACCGTGAAATGAGCAGCTTATTAATGTTTATAAGCACATACAAGCAAATTGTAAGCATGTTACTAATGCCTATAAATACCTTATTAATACTTAACAAGCACACCTCAATATAAAGCGTTACCATTAAAGAGAATTGAAGTGAACACATGGTTGTCACGTGGGCATCTTAGTGTCACTAATACAAGTGCATTTATGATGTATGTCATGATTCTCCACAGAACAGTGTTTTATATGAACAGCTCTAACAATAAACAGTGAAAGCTCACAGCAGGAGAGCTCACACTGAAACAGTCACACGGCGCCATCTGTCGGCTGTCTCCAGAACTGCACCATTAAATACATCTGCACAACTGAAGCTTCGTTTGTGGAGGGGACGTGATCCGCAGCTTTGGAAACACTTTGATCTTTGTGCTTCATAAAGTCAGCAGCTGATTGGAGCAGAGGGAAGAGAGGATCCTGAGCCACTGATTGGTGATTGGCATCAGGGGCAGCAGCAGCAGTGAAGAGGAAGTGACCTGCGCAGCTTTGACTGTATTAGAATCCTGTGTGTGATGATTCCAACATGTTCATATATCAGCCTTAAAACCAGCCGCACTAGAACCACCCTTTAATGCTGCTCAAACTGTGTGTGCTTTTCTACACAGAATCAAACTGGATCATTTAGAATCAAAGCTGCCTCTGGGACACTGCCTTTTTCAGCCTCAATCATCTGTAAAAGTCGTTTCTAAGACTATAGTATTCTCTGTTCCACTTTGCACATGTCTTTACTAATATTACACAGTAACTGTACAATAAACAATATTTACACATGACTATTAACATTTAAAGTGTAACATGGTGAGACAAATGGTTAAAGCAAATTAGCATCGTAACAATTAGTTATGTTTTATACGTTGTATGTTTTGTTTTGTTCCTCGGGACAAAGGAGATGACGGAGAAGTTCCTCCTCTTTAGAAGCTCTCCGCCGGCACTGCCTGGAGGTTAGAGCTGTTTGGAGATAGACATGTCACTGGTTAGCTTATTGTTCATGTAGGTGATCTGAAATGGACTGCAGCAGGGTACGCTGCGTCGCTACACTGCCCCTTTAAGTTTGGCTGTGGTTTTCTTGGTGTGTGTCTTTTCTGTGTTTGCTGTGGGCCAATGGTGGTGTTTATAATTCCTCAGCAGCTGTGGTGGGTGGGACTTCCTTGGTTAAAAGCTCAGTGCACCTTCTGCTCTCCTCACACTTTCTCTCTGCTCGCTGTGACAGAGCTCGGGTCCTCCAGTTGGTATGAAGACCTGCGGCTCTGCTCTCTGCTCTGCACGGCCAACCACCCCGCACTGTAGGCCTGGACCCAGAGGAATCCAGTCAGAGCCAGCCACACATTTGAAACAGCCTGGCCCGGAAATCCTCACTGTGTTAAGGCCTTCATTGGCCCATCACTAATAAATATATAAAAGCACATATGACACATTTTCAAATGATAAATATGAAGCAAGTTTGAATGAAGTGGATTATTTGTTAAATAACACATTATTGTGTTAGTGAATTCCAATAGGACTGACGGGCAAACATGGACAGTTTGACACAGTTCCCAGTGTGAGATGTGCTGCATATGCCATTCATCTGTACTGAGGACTCACCAGGCACTTTACCCGCTGCTAGTATTTTTAATTCTGCATTTATACTTTCATATATATGCTGCGAAAATTCAATATCCTTATTTTTTTGATAATTAGCATTTGTCACATTTTGTTTTTCGAGCAAACAAATATGGCTCTTTGCATGTATGTCAAGTCTATATCATGTTTGGATTTCACTTTTTAAGGATATTCTACTTTTCTGAGATCCACCTGTACGTGCCATTGGCCCCTCTGAATACCACCAATCATTCAGCACACAGTAGACTCAAAGGCAAAGTGAGTAAGTGTCTTACCTTAGGATACAACAGTTTGGCACTTTACAGATGCAGCCCCCTCACTGTGGCACCTGCTGTTCTCAGAGGTCTCCCATCACAGTGCTGACTTGCTTAGCTTCGGGAATCTGATGGGATCAGGACTTCACATACAGGTGGCCCTAAATTAACTCAATATGTCGACTACTGTGTGTGTCTCTACAAATGACTCGTGCCGTTCAAGTCCAGCATAAAACACAACATAAAAGGCACCAAACTAGTAGTTCCAGTGTTAATGGACAGCATCAGCACTGGTTATGGCCAATTCAATCTGTGGAAAGACTCAGACAAAAGGATGCGTACAGTCTATTACAATAAGTCAGTGAGTTTCCTGTTTGCATTGGTTCAGAGCGTTCAGATGAGCCTCCTTGGTTTCACAGCCTTCAGTGGATAAGTGCAGTATAAATGATGCATTCATATTTCTGATGCTGTGTCGTGACGAGACAACGAGTTCATCAAGATCAGAAATTTTGTTATCTACAATGCATTCATGTAGTGGGAGAGTTTCCTCTGTCGTCAAAATATGTGTTTTATCACTTACCGAGCGTCTTCAACTGTTGGATGCAAACTGGACACGATCAGTACCAACGACTCAAAGAACACTTCTGACAAAGAAAAGAGTAAAAACATCTGCAGAGAGCCGTCAAACACAGCCTCTCTCTGCCCTCCTCAGCACATACTGAGGCTCTGAGCCACTGGGCCACAGGCAGAGGACTTTGGAGTTACCATAGCAACGTCTATCGTTCAAAGCAACTTCTGTGTAAAATACAGTAGACAGGCAGTGTTAGAAAACCTATTATAAATGACCAAAACCATTTAAAGCTTTTGAAATCTTGAAATCAAAATTGTATAATATTATCTTGAAAAAGTTCTTCATTCTACTGTCATGAAGTACTAGTATAAAGTGTGTGTGTGTCTTAGAAAGAGTCCTTTCTCACACATCAATGTCAACATATATATTTGTAGAGCGTCATGTGGCTTCAGTGTTGTGTGTTTCATTCAGACCTGTCAATCATTGGTGTTTATCAGTCTTATTCTTGCTTCATGATGTAAATGACGTGGTTTGAGTTGTGAATAAACGTGTGTACAGTTGTGTAGCCGCTGTTGTGTGACATCATTCATATATTGTGATGTTTGTTGTAGAAAAGCACACACACAGTTTGAGCAACATTAAAGGGTGGTTCTAGTGCGGCTGGTTTTAAGGCTGATATATGAACATGTTGGAATCACACACACAGGATTCTAATCCCTCAGCTCCACATTTATGAAGGAGTATGGCGCCCCCTGCTGCTGAGCTGCAGGACTACAGTCACACTGAGAGGCACATTTGAAAGTGAGTGTCTTTGGCTGAAATTGTCCATTGAATGTATTTAGAGAAGGCCTCGTTCAACAACAGAGACATCACTCCTGAGTCCTGTCCTGTCCTGGTCCTGATGAACATCTGAAAGCATCAGTTACACATTTGTGACGACGTTTCTTATCTGCAAACTCAGCAGCGTTGGAGCGACAGTGAGAGCCAAAGAACCATCATAAACCTGTGATGGAAGAATAACTGCTGTCAGCTGCTCAACGAGGACACTGCTGTAGGATCTGGGACATGCTTGGTCTGAAATGGACTTTACCAACTAGATCTGTGTGTGTGTGTGTGTGAATACTGTAGAGAATAGGGACGCACACATTGTACATATGTGAGTATAGTTTTATTAAACGTGTCATTTTCGTTTCTATCTTTATTTCTTACTTTGTTGAATTCATCTTTCTCTGTTCTCGTCTCCAAATATTGTGTTTCCTCAGTGTTGGAGCCCAAGCTTTCTCTGGCTTCCTGAGAGTGTATGATTAAAAAAGTGTGACATGTGTTATAGAAAAGTGTGAGGCCCCGCCCCCTGAGAGAGTGCAGCTGTAAAGAGACGCAGCAGAGACACAGATGAAGAACAGACTTTAAACCTTTTTTATTCACCTGTGGATCTTTGATCAGACTTTAGTGTCGTGCTCAGACTGAGCTGCTCCTTACAACAGTCTGTACAAGTCGGGGATTTTCCACTGGATGTTTTGGTCTGAAGGTGGGAGCAGACTTCTCTACTGTCTCCATGGCGACGCTGAGGAGAGCTTCTGTGTTCTGACTTGGTATAAAACCATGTGAACGCTGTGAAGCTCTGGTCGTGCGGCTTACGCTGTGAACCAACAATAAAACATGTCTTCTGCTGAGACTCCATCCCAGACTCTGCATCTGAGCCTTTTCTTCAGTGTTCAAGAATATTTACTGACTGGAAACACATGAAAGTGAAAGTATTTATGGAGACCACATTAACGCTGGATACAGGACTCTTTTCTGCATCAATAACACACGATGCTTTTCCCGACAGAAAGACTCTTGTAAAAGTAACAAGACAACAACATGCTGTTTTTATCTTATTCAAACATGTCTTTAAACATGTGACAAAGAGCTCTGGGACTCTTTGGGCTGAGAGCTGATTGGCTGAGTGAGGGGGGTCCTCTCTTTCTCACTTTTCTGTCTGAAAAAGCTGATCTAAAGATGTGACAGAGCCAACATGTAGAAACTAGTGACAGAAGATATAAATTTATATGATCAATGACGTCATGGAGCAGTCTGGTTACGTTTGACTGGAAACAAGGTTTCTTTGATAAATAAATGTGTTTTTAAATTGACTTCTGACTTCTGAATTTTTCCTGACTTGAGATGTAATCATTTTAAAACTATCACATTGTAAAACCTTGAACTAAACAAAGATATATATTATAAAAACATCTATGACATTTAAAATAAGTCAAACAAAAATGGATATGAGAAACAAGTGCACTGCGCCATCATGTGGACAACACGTGTATAACAGGCTCAGTGCTTACTATAAACGGTGGAGAATGTGGAGAGTTGTGATGTCACATGTGTTTCTTTGTTCATGTCTGTGCTTATGCAACAAGTCAACGTTTGTAATAAAAACAATAATAAATGTGTTTGTTGTAAGGCGTAGACACGATCTGGAAACGTGACCTGGAACAGACTTAAAGCAGAGACATGAAAGGCACTGAGGCTGCGGAGGTTCAGCTTCACACAAACAAGCACATGTTCAAACTAAAGTGCATTTAGGCACTTATAATAAAAACACACACAGGAGCAGCTTCTACAGCAGTAAAGTTTGTTTTATTATCAATATTCAACACAAAAATCTATTTATATTAAACTGTGTCTTGTTGCCGAGTATGATATATAAAAGCAACGCCACCTAGTTTTTAAAATGAGGCTAGGAGTCAAACTAAAAGAACGGTTCTTAAAAACAGAGTTAAAACGGGTAAAATAATCATTTATTACAAAAAGTTAAAATAAATATATAAAATTCCGATTAAAATACTTGGAAAATAAAACTGTAAAAAGTCCAGTTAAAACAGGGGCGACTCCATGGTCCCAACGGCAGCAGACCTAAAAACCAGAGGAGCAGGAGGCAGTAAAAAGTTATTTTTTAAAAGAGAAATCTGTTGATTAAAAAGTGGAATAAATCTCGGCCAGAGCACTAAAAGTCCCTTACGTGCACAATCTCGTCGTGCTCCCGCTCCACACGAAGAAACGGCTGGCCAGGCCCCTCCCTGAAACGGGTCTCCCACAGTAAAACTACTATATTCCGTATGCCCGACCGGAGCATTAAAACGTTACTTACGGACACGCTGCGTGTAGTCAGCGTAAAGCCTAGAGTATACTTGCGCGGTGTGGCTTACGTTAGCGGTTGCGGTGGACCTACGTAAGCACAATGGATGTTATACTGGCGCGTTCCCCTTACGGAGTTTTGAGGAGAATGTTGTAATCCCACAACAAACCACATGAGGGCGATCACACAGGAGCGGTCCCATTTACGCTGCTACTTTGTCCTCTTCAGAACAACAATAACAAACAAAGCTGTTTGAGCTCATTACACGTGTTTCTACTGTAGGTTTATGTGATAGTTTTATGGATTCATTATTTTATAAGTCATTTCAACTGTGATGCTGTGAATAAAGACACAGTTCTTGTTGGAAACATAGTTATTATTAAATAGTTTTCAGCACAAACAGCAAAACAATATCTGAGACAAACATGAACGATTTACGAGTGCAGGAGGAAAGAAACAAACGCAGCTACGATTCAAACAAAGACAGGAACAGTTTATAAGTTATATATATGTTATATATATGTTAGATAGTCCACAGTCTCAGGCTCTGAGCCCAAACTGCTTTTCCTTCGAAGCACAAAGCTCTCTGCTCCATAGTGCCTCGTCCATGTTCCTGCTGCAGCCGCTTCATGCTTCCTTCCAATACACACACACGGACCAATCACAGCGGAGATTCCTTGCGGCGACCCTTACGTAGTTAGAAAATTTCGATGCTGCAGGACAGGCAACGTAAGGGCCTTGCGGTGACCAACGCGTTGCGCAAGTGACGTCACGTCACCTCCGTAAGCTCCGCGCCGCGCGAGTATAAACTAGGCTTAATGCTCTGGCTTCCCATGGGTCCTCTGTGCAGGTACTGCTGGCTGCTGCTGCGGTCCTCTGTTGCCTCCTCTCCTCGGTCGCCCCAAGACCTCCCTTGACGACAGCAGTCATCAGTGGGAGTCGCGAAGTATGTCTTACGGTGGGCTCGAACCCATGACCTTCAGGCCCAAAGGCCAATGCTCTACCAACTGAGCCACTGTTGCCCTTTTTTTTTCCTTTTCGCCAAAAATAAATAAATAAACGGTGTAAATGAAAAGAGTGAATCCATCAGAGGCTTTGAACTGTGAAGAAGTGCTGTGTGCATTTTTAATTAATGTCATTGTTATTTTCACTCTGAATTATCATAAGCAACTGCCTGAGACACAAACACAGAGACACGGTTACAAATGCAACAGTTACCATAACAACAGTTATCATGGCAACGGTTGCCATAGCAATGGCTACCATGACAATTGCTGCCATGGCATCTAATACCATGGCAACTGTTACCAGAGCAACGATAACATTACAACTACTTAACTCATATATTTAAGCTAACGTTCTCTACTGGATCATTCCCATGTCTAATGACAACTGCAGAAGTCAGACTCATTCACAAACCAGGAGACAAACTGCTCTAACTAGAGCCCAACTCTATCTTATCTCTATGTTCCAAAATACTGGAAACGCTCTTTGTAAATAGAATGGAGTCATTTATTGAAAAACACAACATCCTAACAATCAATATGGATTTAGAAAGGACAAATCAACTGAACTTGAATTATTGTCTGGACTAGTTTTCCTCCTTTGATCTTCCTTCATGGTCCCAAACAGACGACATATTTGTATTCATCAGTTCATTTCTTTGAATGAGGGCAGTACATATGAATGTGTCAGAAACAGCTTCAACATCAAGAGGCTGGAATTAGCACAAAAGCTAAAATGCATCCTTTGTCCTAAAGCGGCAGAAGAAACACCATCCATCCATCTTCTTCTGCTTCATCCGTTGCCGGGTTGCGGGGGCAGCAGTCTAAGCAGAGACGCCCAGACTTCCCTATCCACACACACTTCCTCCAGCTCTTCCGGGGGGACCCCAAGGCGTGCCCAGGCCAGTTGAGAGACATAGTCCCTCCAGCGGGTTCTGGGTCTTCCCCGGGGCCTCCACCCGGTGGGACGTGCCCGGAACACCTCCCCAGGGAGGCGTCCAGGAGGCATCCAAAACAGATGCCCGAGCCACCTCAACTGGTTCCTCTCGACGTGGAGAAGCAGCGGCTCTACTCCGAGCTCCTCCCGTGTAACTGAGCTCCTAACCCTATCTCTAAGGGAGCGCCCAGCCACTCTGCGGAGGAAGCTCATTTCGACCGCTTGTATCCGCGATCTCGTTCTTTCGGTCATTACCCAAAGCTCATGACCATAGGTGAGGGAGGGAACGAAGATTGACCGGTAAATCGAGAGCTTTGCCTTTCGGCTCAGCTCCAGACAGAAATTCTTTCCGTAAACACAGTGAACAGAACCGGTGACAAAGGGCAGCCCTGGCGGAGGCCAACATGCACCAGGAACAGGTCTGACTTACTGCCGGCAATGCGAACACAGCTCTGACTCCGGTCATACAGGGACCAGACGGCCCTCAGCAGAGGACCCCGGACGCCGTACTCCCGGAGAACCCCCCAAAGTACACCCCGGGGAACACGGTCGAACGCCTTCTCCAAATCCACAAAGCACATGTGGACAGGTTGGGCGAACTCCCATGAACCCTCGAGTATCCGATGGAGAGTATAGAGCTGGTCCAGTGTTCCGCGGCCGGGACGAAAACCACACTGCTCCTCCTGAATCCGAGATTCGACCATCGGCCGTAGCCTCCTCTCCAGTACCTTGGAGTAGACCTTATCGGGGAGGCTGAGGAGTGTGATCCCACAATAATTGGAACACACCCTCCGGTCCCCCTTCTTGTAGAGAGGGACCACCACCCCGGTCTGCCACTCCATTGGCACCGCCCCCGGTCGCCATGCGATGCTGCAGAGACGTGTCAGCCAAGACAGTCCTACAACATCCAGAGACTTTAGATGGTCAGGACAGATCTCATCCACTCCCGGCGCCTTGCCACCAAGGAGGCTGCCAACCACCTTGGTGACCTCTGCCAGGGAGATGGAAGTGTCCGCCCAGAACATCCTCAGTCTCCGCCTCCGGGATGGAGGACGTGACGGGGGGATTGAGGAGAGAAACACATGTTTAATATATACGCTCTGTATGTTCATGGGCTCTGCATGTGTGCGTATATTTTTATTCACGTGTGTACAACATATCACATGTATGTCTTGTCGCCTACTGCAACATAATATTCATGTATTATAACAGATTTGAGTCTCACGCTGCTTCATCAATAGTTTTTATCTGCAGTTTAGTTCAGAATAATAATGTCCCACTCTGTCTCCTTCTTCATCACATGTCAGTTTGAATCTTAGACTTGATGCAGCTTTAAAGGAACCATAAGATTTTCCTTTCAGACAAAAACATGATGTATCCGAGTCTCCAGACACAAAGTAAAGATGTTCAAATCGACAATAAGTGTTTGGTCTGTAAAGCTCAGCAGCTGCAGCACAGGGTTAAGACTGAAGTGTGATCCTGTAGAGTCTGACTCTGGGTTCACATGATGCAGCCTCAGCTCTGTCTCCTTCACTTTGTTCCTGATGCTGCGTCTTCACACGTGCTTCTTACACGTTTTTATGTGTCTATAAAGAGATGAGTTATGAGTATAAGACTTTCCACACTTTTTACAGACAAATGGTTTCTCTCCAGTGTGGATCCACTGATGACGTTTGAGATTAGTACTCTGAGTAAAACTCTGATCACAAACGTCACAGCTGAAGGGTTTTTCTCCAGTGTGGATTCTGCTGTGGACCTTGAGATTTGCTGTTTGAGAAAAACATGCTCCACACTGATCACACTTGTATGGTTTTTCTCCAATGTGAATGCTCTCATGTCTTTTGTAGGAGGAAAACACAGTAAACTCCTTCCCACATTCTCCACAGATGAATGGCTTTTCTCCAGTGTGGCTTCTGTAGTGCACAGTGAGGTAAGATAAACGTGTAAAAGTCTTTTCACACTGGTCACATTGGTGAAGTTTCTCTCCTGTGTGGACACGCTGATGCAGTGAGAGCTGCTGTTTGGTCCTAAATTTTTGTCCACACTCTTCACACTGAAATGGTTTCTCTCCTGTGTGGATCCTCAGATGACTTTTCAGATATCTCTCTTGTCTAAAACTCTGACCACAGAAGTCACAGCTGAAGGGTTTTTCTCCAGTGTGGATTCTGCTGTGGATCTTGAGACCTTCTTTTGTAGTAAAACCTGATCCACATAGAGGACACTCGTATGGTTTTTCTCCAGTGTGAGATCTGTAGTGGATCTTTAGTGCAGAAGCAGAGCTGCAGGTCTTTCCACACTGATCACAGGTGACCACCATTCTGTAGATGGACTTTGTAGATCTGCAAAAAACACAATAAAGACATGTTATTAATATATAAGAATACAAACGTTTCTTCAGTTCAAAATAAGATAGCACTCTCGCCTCTCAGCAAGAAGGTCCTGGGTTCGAATCCCGGTCGGAACAGGGTCTTTCTGAGTGGAGTTTGCATGTTCTCCCCGTGCCTGCGTAGGTTTCCTCTGGGTACTCCGGTTTCCCCTACCACTAAAAACATGCTCACTAGGTTAAATTCCTCCAGCTCCAGGTAGTCCTGACCAAGCCGAGCATCAACATCTGGAGATGCGTTCCCGGGCGCTGTTACTACGGCGACCACTGCTCCTGACGTAAGCCTTAGCAGCATCAGGATGGGTCAAATGCAGAGGATTAAATTGCCCTACGGGGATTAATAAAAGTGCACCTTTACATATAGTTTTGTTACAGTGACAAATCTACAGTTTTCAATTACATTTCCTAATATTGAAAAATAATGACTTAAAACAAACTAAAAAGGACAAGCCTCATCAAATTAGGAAGAGAGTTGTGTGAACATTAATATAAGAATAATAGTGCAATTTAAGTTCACCAAAGATTTCAAAATAAGAAAAAGTGACGCAATCCTGGAATCCAGAGCCCACACAGATTCAGGAGGACAACCTGCTTCAGGCCGAGCTCAATGGGGGAGAGAGGAAGAGAGAGGGAGTGGAGGGAGAGTTTTATGGACCGTGGTGGACCGTGGTGCATGCACGGGGGCCGTGAGTAAAACCTATAAATAAATATTGAGAGCACGGAGCACTTTGATCACAGGGACCACTGTTAGTGAATGTTCATGTTGATTACTCTGTGGGGATCGCGCTCGAGCGTGGGGGGGAGAACTGATCAGTAAATAAATAGCCAGTTTTCGGCCAAATGCATGTTTTACACCTGTACTTATTTCACCGCTGATGTGACCATCTCCTCTCGCGTCCTATTTAAAGTGTTGTAGCTCTGTCGTCTTGGAAGAGAGAGGCGGAATGTCTGTGCAAAATAAGAAGTAAGATTGTCACTGCAGCCATACGCGCTTGTTTCTAAAAGATCCATGGCTTGTTTGTACGCTTCAAGACGCAGCTTGATGAGGTCATCATCTGTGCGCCGGTAAACGCTTCAGGAAGAAGAAAAAGCTCCTTTATTTGTCCCACAATGGGGAAATTTCAGTTTGATGCATACTGATGCATATCTCAGAAAATGCGGCTGCGGAAGATATATTTGAGCTGTTTGAAAGAATGTTGTATTTATATATATACGCTGACACACTAAAACACTGTGGCAATATGACCTATTGAACTCCCCCAGCCCCCAGCGCAGCTGTGTTTACTTAGTCCCACACAGGAAGGCGCCTCTGAGGGTGGGGGCACTGTTGGCTAAACCTAATATGGAAGACCAGACAACGGAGTCCAGAGACCAGGAACTGGCTGATACGACACGCCCCTTCTGCACATTATCACTTATATGATTTTGCCTGATGTTTAAGTCAGTCTGAGCAGGGAGAGATTAGACAGAGAACATCGCAGAGCGCCTGGATGTTCTCTGCACATTTTCAGGCCTGGAGGGATAGTTTTAGAATGGCTCAGCTCATAGGGTGAGTTTTAGGGAATTAATAGCTCCAAGAGTTTTGTATCAATATTTAATTGTAAAGATAAATAAATGTTCTATTTTTAACTCTTGCATTCTTGGCCTTATTTCTGTATCAAACTCTGAACACGTCAGTCAAATCTTTTTTGACAACAATACACATATAGTACATACATATATACACATCAAGGCATGCAGCGAACATCATATCCGCGCTCCTTATAGGCTAAGTGGGTTAAGTGTCTTGCCCAAGGACACAACAACAGCAGGCATCAGTGGGAGTCGGTGGAGAAGGTCCCATGGTGGGCTCGAACCCACGACCTTTGGGCCCAAAGGCCAATGCTCTACCAACTGAGCTACTGTGCCCAGGAGCGCACAGGCACACGCAAGCGTTATTTTATCGGTTTCAAGGCAACAAAAATCCGATAGATATGAACAGATATTAAATTTTTATGCTAATATCGGCCCGATATTATCGGACATCTCTAGTAATAACTTACCATGGCAGGTGTCTCAATCTCCAATGACCCGTCATTTTGCAACACAGTTACAAAATGATTTGGAGACCACTGACTTTCTGGAACACATTTTCCCTTGGTGTGACTCCACATGATGTGTACTGGTGTGAGCTGTTTGTCAGTTGAATATTCTTTTGGTAATATAAGTCTGTTCAAGTGTTTACGTACCACTGCCCCAGCATATGTTGGGTAGATAGACACCAGGGGAGACTTCAGGATATCTGACAATGCAAACAGCTGCCAGATACCCATAAATGCACCAAGATCTACTACTACCATTACTACTTCATATATTCTTTGAATGACAGAATCTGTAATTCCTTTGGTGAATGCAGGATTATAAATTCCTGAATACTGAGCGAAGATAGTTGGCAGTGTTACAGAAATCTTTTAGTAAAGCAATCTGAATTAACACCAAATAGTAATAAGTGTAAGTTATTAACCCTCTATGGCATACTGTTGCCCTCGGGCAACAAACCAATCTTTTGGCTCTTACACTGCCCTTTAATGTTTTTTTTTTTTTTTTTTTTTTTATAAAATTACTAGACATGTTTCTGTCCAATTAAATCAAGTTCTGAAGTGGGTGGGGGCAATTGTCTAGGGGTGGAGCAGTCCTTTCAGGAAGCAGAGTCACAAGTGACACAGTGCCAGAAAAAGGTAGGATAAATATAACTTTTCTACATGTTTAAATTCGAAAAACTTGATAAAATAAATATGTGACTGTTCATGAATATGTTAAGAAGCATATTTGATTGTTAATATATGTTTTTTGTTTCCATTGATATACAAAAACTGCACGTTTAGGTTTGTTGCCTCAAGGCAACATCATGCAGTTGTAGCACTTTTGTTTGGGCAGTGTAATGCTGCTGGTTGGGGATGTGCTTGAATGGATAATCAACACCACACTCAATGTTTTTTGCTGTTCTATCTTCCATTCTGATTCATCTACTATTGCTTGTAGGAAATGGATGCAATAACGTTTTACGGGTCCAAGAATGAAGGAGTTAGGGACATTCCAATCGATAGTCCTGGTCTCAGGTCTCTGTCCTGAAGTCCTCTCACATTAGTCCTGGTCTCAGGTCTCTGTCCTGAAGTCCTCTCACATTAGTCCTGGTCTCAGGTCTCTGTCCTGAAGTCCTCTCACATTAGTCCTGGTCTCAGGTCTCTGTCCTGAAGTCCTCTCACATTAGTCCTGGTCTCAGGTCTCTGTCCTGAAGTCCTCTCACATTAGTCCTGGTCTCAGGTCTCTGTCCTGAAGTCCTCTCACATTAGTCCTGGTCTCAGGTCTCTGTCCTGAAGTCCTCTCACATTAGTCCTGGTCTCAGGTCTCTGTCCTGAAGTCCTCTCACATTAGTCCAGGTCTCAGGTCTCTGTCCTGAAGTCCTCTCACATTAGTCCTGGTCTCAGGTCTCTGTCCTGAAGTCCTCTCACATTAGTCCTGGTCTCAGGTCTCTGTCCTGAAGTCCTCTCACATTAGTCCTGGTCTCAGGTCTCTGTCCTGAAGTCCTCTCACATTAGTCCTGGTCTCAGGTCTCTGTCTTGGCTGTGAAACATCTATGTTTCACAGCCACTAACAACTGCTTCTTGCTGTTCTATACACAATAGGCTACCGAGACCCGCAGCTGTGTGACTTACTAGAGGCTCAGAACTGTTTTTGCTTTTGTTTTTGCAATCTGGAGTGCTCTGTACCCGTTTAAAAAAGTTGAGCTTGAAAAATAAAAGAATAAAAGCTTCTCTAATGTATTTGTTTTATTATTTTCCTAATTCAATGTAATATTGAAAACCTTGGTGTTTTAGTACCCTCGTCGCACAATGTTGCCCTTAAGCAACAAACCATTATCTGATTGGGGGGGTCAAATGTAAAGATCAATGTTATTAGGGACCCACGAGCTCTTAAAAAGTGTGTTGAAATATTTGTTTCCCCCTAAAATAAAAAGTTATGCCATAGAGGGTTAACTAATAGTCAACTCTGGATTCAGATACAGGCCATAATGATCTGTTGGCAGCAGGTTAGTGATAGATGGAGACGTGTTCCTACATGTCTTTGACCTCATCTGTGTCTTTTTTTAAATCAGTTTGATGCTGGCTAACCACTTTTTTCTTGCCGATTTGCACTGGTAAGATGACTTCTTCCCAAACATCTACATACTCTTCATTGCTGCAGGCATCCACCCCACTTATACAGGCTTCACAGAAGCAGGTAAGGTTTCAAGTTTAAAATGCTTGCTTCACTTCCATCAGACGTAACACAATGTAACTTCCTAGTTCCTTTCACTGTCTTCATTGTTCTACCTCTATTTCTAGGAATGTCGTCAACATAGAAGAATGAACGCTGATGATGGGAGCAACCCCCCACTCTGTCATGATCACCTTTTGACAATTCCTTCCGACAAAACTCATGAAACTCTTCAACATTTGAAATGATGGCTTTGCGTGAAGCAACTGCTTTTCTCACATAAGTTCACTACATATGGATATGCTTTTGTATCGCTATTCCCTTCTTCAAGAGATATTCAATTGCTGTCTTCAAACTTGTGCACAGCATTTGCATCATGGGTTTTATCTGGTGATAAAATCTCTTCTCTGACCAAATCCCCATCCAGTGGACAATGGTAATATCCAACAATTGGATGAAGAGTAACCTGGTTGTGATACCAATGAATTGATTGAGGTTCATCTTGGTAAAACCAATTGAAGTTCTCAGCAAAGTCAAAGACTGTCAAGAGCCAGTCATCAGGGAGGTTCTTAACCAGAAAAGAATATTACTCATACTGCCACCTGGCCACAAACAAATGTTTTGCTAACGCTTTGACTTCATCACACAGTTTGTCAAGTGCACTCATCACCGGGGCCTTAGTGTTTACCAGCGCTGTAGAGGCTAGAGGTTGCAGGCTGTTCGCTCCTCATTCAGTGAGTGGAAAAGAATGAGCGTCCTGCTAAATCTCTACTCAGCACTTTTCATGACCTCAAGTCTTCAGTCTTTTTAAAAAAAGATATCAAAGATATAAAAATTGCATGACAGTTAAAAAGATTAATGTCGATCTGAAATAGATTCTGGCAAAAATTCCTTTATATTATAAAAAAGTGTTTTTAATGAATTTACATTGTCTTGGCTTCAAACCCGTGTGTGACGTCCTAGCGGGTAACGCCCATTCATTGAAATGGATCTATGATATGACACACTATCCTCTTTTCTCTCCGCTGATGTCTGACGCAATACTGCACTCTACAGGTGTCGACTGCTCATACACATATATGTGATGCAATCTGGGAAAACCCATCACATGGTGAAATTTGACCAATTTAAGATTATGCTACCATCTTAAAGCTGCTTTAAACAGGTTTAAAGAGCGACATTCTAAATATAATCACCACAATCACATATAACATGTTGCATTTGAAT
This sequence comes from Knipowitschia caucasica, assembly GCA_964034765.1. Lineage (NCBI taxonomy): Eukaryota > Metazoa > Chordata > Actinopteri > Gobiiformes > Gobiidae > Knipowitschia > Knipowitschia caucasica. The sequence goes on from OZ035825.1 coordinate 2,236,839, forward strand.
TACTCTGTTATGGCTCACACTTTAACCACTTTGCAACAACCGGCGCGCCGGCGGCCGTTTTTAGGTTTTTAAATGTTCTGCTGGCAATAGCAGATGTATTTTGAACACCAAACCCCAAAAGCTGTATATCATTTTAAAGCTTATTTTCTTATCTACATTTATATACAAGTGTAAACTACATCAGACTTTGCATTCAAAAGATATAACACATAATGTGGGCACAAAATAAATCAATTCCGAAATAGTTTTTTCTTTGGGCTTGTGCTGTACAAATAAATCAGCTCTCCTCCCAGCTTGCAATACATCATTCTCTCTGGAACAGTCCAAAGGAAAATTATATCCACTTGTATTTCCCAAAGTAAAATCCATTCTGCAGAAATAATCCAAAAATGTGCATTTATCTTTAGCGAAAAAAACGAAAAAAAAGAGCACAGATGTTACTCTTTCACTTTTAACGGACTTTTAGCTTTGTTTTTCACCCAAACATCTGGTATCTACGTGTTCCTTAGCTCCTTATCTTTCAAATGAGACTACTCCCGAAAAGCTAGACCAATTTTTGGGTCTGCAATAGCTCCCGCAAGTACCGCTCGTGCTGCTGTTTGCGCATGGAGGACTGATCTTTGTTGTGCTCCCAACTTGTTTGCTTTTACTTCTGGGATTTACGATTGACATGTCCTTGTAGCCAATGAGGAAAGCTTTCGAACAAGGGGTGGGACAATGGTGTCCTGTCTTATGTTGTGCCTGGACAATTGTGCGTAATGGAAGCCAAAAGACGCTCTCGAAGCTGCAATGAATTTACACTCATAAAAAAATAACTGACATTTAAAAAAGAAAAACACACATAGATTAGTAACTTATAAGTACCAATAATGAAAAATATTGTTTTTATGATGATTAAATGTAAGTAAAGATATTTGGCATGTGCACTACTTGATGAAAAGGAGAAACTGCATAAAAACTATAAAACTTACAAGTCTGAAACTTTAGACAGTTGTTGTCAACAACACAATGAACAGAGGGTTTGAATATTGTGAACTTACAATGAAGTATGCCTTTTTTAGGGCCTTTAGAAATTGAAAATGTTAGGCGAGGCTAAAAAAATTGGGTTTTTTTCCCTAACTTCAAAGGATGCAGAGGAAAATAGGAATGACAAACATTATTTTAGTGTTTTTTTACATAAACTAGAAGGCTCTAGCTTTAAAATGATGCATCACACAAGCATGTGAGATGTAAGATGTGTTTTTAAATAAGCAAAGACATTTGGGTATGCCCAACCATTGTGCACGAGCCAAAATGAGGCGGTTGTTAAGAGGTTAATCACAATGTTGAAAAACATTTTAAAAAAAATCACTTTGGCAACAATTAAACACACAAGACTCATTTTTATTATTTTATTTTTTTATTTTGTATTCTTTATTTTTATTCTTTATTTTTATTATCTCTTTCTGACTGTTGCACTGAGCCAAAGCAATTTCCAAGTCTGACTTCCTGTTACTTACGTGGCAATAAAAATGAATTAGATGAAAATCAAGAATGGATTTATTCTTTCAATATTCAATGAATTGAATTTATTTTATGTAACTTTTCCTCTTCTTTTTTGTGTCTTTCTCTTCATAAGTTACTGAACATTATATATGTATTAAACAATGCCAGTATTATTCTGTCAAATCACGCAGTGTATATCCACGCACAACCACCAAGCACTTTTAATGCAAGGAGAAAATTAGGTACCCGCGCTTTAATTTTGTGAGTTTTGGTTGCGCATAGGAGACACGGGGGAGACCTGCACTTGCAACAAGCTGGGGATTGTCTGAACGCGTGTCAATGGTTCTATGATCCGCGTGTGTCTATGGTCCTTTTCGGGTGTCTATGGTCCTGTCCGCATATGGTCCCCGCTCGGAGCCCCGTTACGGCGGCTGTCACACAGCGGCTGTAGCTGCTCCCGGGGTCAGAGCGGCGGATGTAACGTTAACGTTCGGTTTATCAAAACATATCACCATTTTTGATATATAAAACTAGTGAATTTCACCTAGATATTTTCAGAAATTAAAGACAAGATTACATAATAATTATTCAATGAAAACACAATTTAGTCAAAAAAATGACACTCGACCTGTATTCACTGTTTACTCGGAACGTGCCAGCGTGGCATCCAACGGGTTTTCCCAGATCGCATCACATATTCCCGTTTTGTGAACTAGTAAAACTGCTTGGACGCAATTTTGAACCCCTGTCTCTGAGAAACTAGCGCTGTAACATAACCGCTGGACTATCACAGCACCAATGGAACTGAGCACACATACATACATATACATTACACCCGCCATGACGTCACCAAGCGAGAAGAGGCTGTGAATTTCTCTTGTTTCGAAGCACAAGCAACTATGGGCTTTTGTCAATTTGGGTGGGGATCAGACAAAAAATTAAAGCCACAGGCGGCGTTAAACGGCCCTCGCCGCACCGCGCGACCCCCCGCACCAGGCCGCACCAGGCCGCCCCACACCAAGCCGCTGGTTTGGATCCCCTTGTTAAACTTTGCCTCAGTCTGCAGGGGCCCCTAATGGGCCAATATCAAATATTTCACTTTCACCTGACCCACACCCTGGAGTTGAACAATGGATTCAAGTTTTGTGCAAATCAGACTTTGTTTGTGGAAATGGGAGCAAATTTAATGTTGTCAAAAACGGCTCACATTTTGCCGCTCAGCTGCTCAAACATCCTTTCACTGATCCAAATTCCCTCAGGTCATTTTGATGGTAAATGTGTTGAGATAATGTGGAGCGATTTTGAGGCCAATCGGTGAAATGGCCGAGGAGGAGTTGCTTGCCAACCAACATGTATGAAAAGGATCATTTTTCATTTTTCCATTTTGAAGTGAAATGTATGGGCTTGGTGTTTGTCAGAGGGCGGAGCCATAATAACTTTTCTTTCATGTCTTGAGTAGAGGAACATGTGTATCAAATTTCATGCCTCTAGGACAAAGTTGATCTCAAACCCCTCCCATACTAAAAACGTTGACAACATCTGTAGGGGGCGCTAATGAGCCAAGTTCATGTATTTCACTTTCAATAGACCTAGAACCTAGAGTTGAACAATGTATTAAAGTTTTGTGCGAATCGGACTTTGCATATGCAAACGGGAGCAAATTTAATGTCAAAAACGGCGAAAAAAAAAGGTCAAATTTTGCCGCTCCGCTGCTCAAACAATGTTTCACTGATCAAAAATCCCCTTGGTCATTTTGAAGGTACATGTGTTGAGATGATGTGGAGCGATTTTGAGGCAAATCTGTGAATTGGCCGAGGAGGAGAAGATTTCCAACCGACATGTATGAAAATTATTGCATTTCATTTTGCAATGTAATGAAAATTTTTCATGTCTTTACTTGAAGAAAATGTGTACCAAATTTCATGGCTCTACAACAAACTTTACCTCCAAAAAGTCCCATAGGGGTATTTTTTGGCTGTTTGAGGTGGCGCTGTTGCGGCATTTTTTTAGTCCCATAAAAATAAACACCAAAATATCTAATTTTTCGCCAGGTCTGACCAAATTCAACAACTTTTCATGCATGTTCAGGGGGTCAAATTAGGGCTCAGAGTGCAGAATGAGACATCTCTCGAGCAAAAACAATAGGCCCTTTCCTCGTTCGGGGCCCGGAACCTAATAAATAAATAAATAAATCAAGGATTTTTTTTCCGACGTCTCGAGCAAAAACAATGTAGGTTTCAATGGCACGTGATACATCATTTTAAAGCGTTTGAAGATACGCACGCAACCGTCACGTTTTGGTGAGTCGTCCGTCACGCACCGCCACCACATGCATTCACCATTGTGAAAGCAATAAAAACAATTGATTTTGAAACCTTTAGTAGTATATAAAATGGTATTAAAACTATTTCTAAATCAATCAAACCCTGCATATGGTCTTTAACAAGTATTGATTTGGCTTTCTGTGATTAACGACTTCTGCTGGACTTCAGTTGGTTAAATTTTTGCTTAACTGCGTTGCATAATGACTTCATAACTTTTCCTTTCCTTGGTGTTTGAATCCCAAGATCTTCCAAGCTTTTTTCTGTCTTGGAGTAGCATTCTTGATTATATCCACCACAGCAAATCTCTTAAAGCTTTTTGGAAGTGATGTAGCTGCCCGTGATGCTGCCTTGCGGCATGCATCTGGTGTTAGCACGTGTCCTTCATGGTCATTTACAGTTTCTTTACGAGACTCCTTTGATTCATTTTCCGGTGTTTGTTTTCTTTTTGATCGTATTCTTTCATTCGTCTCTTCTTTTGGACAGTTCTCCATTCTTTTTTCTTATCTCGCCAGTACTTTTGTTTTCCCTCTTTAGACTTTCTTCTGTTGACTGTTTCTTGTTTTTAGGCCCGAGCCCCAAACGGGGTAAAGCCTAGTGTATACTTGCGCGGCGTGGCTTACGTTAGCGGTTGCGGTGGACCTACGTAAGCACAATTGATGTTATACTGGCGCGTTCTCCTTACGGAGTTTTGAGGAGAATGTTGTAATCCCACAACAAACCACATGAGGGCGATCACACAGAAGCGGTCCCATTTACGCTGCTACTTTGTCCTCTTCAGAACAACAATAGCAAACAAAGCTCATTACACGTGTTTCTACTGTAGGTTTATGTGCTAGTTTTATGGATTCATTATTTTATAAATCATTTCAACTGTGATGCTGTGAATAAAGACACAGTTCTTGTTGGAAACATGGTTATTATTAAATAGTTTTCAGCACAAACAGCAAAACAATAATAGTGGTAAATATCTGAGACAAACATGAACGATTTACGAGTGCAGGAGGAAAGCAACAAACGCAGCTACGATTCAAACAAAGACAGGAACAGTGCAAAACAAACGACTGCACAGTTTATAAGTTATATATATGTTGGATATAAGTTATATATAACTTATATCTAAGTTATATATATGTTAGATAGTCCACAGTCTCCTGTATATCAGGCTCTGAGCCCAAACTGCTTTTCCTTCGAAGCACAAAGCTCTCTGCTCCATAGTGCCTCGTCCATGCTCCTGCTGCAGCCGCTTCGTGCTTCCTTCCAAAACACACACACGGACCAATCACAGCGGAGATTCCTTGCGGCGACCCTTACGTAGTTAGAAAATTTCGATGCTGCGCGGCAGGCGACGTACAGTAGGTCCCATTTCGTTTCGTCGTCTTCATTCACGCTTTTCGGGAATCACGCAGCTGCGTGAAAAATATTACATCTTATCGCCACAAGGTGGCAGGTTAAGTCCGCTTTAGCTCTGCCAGCGACTTAAACGCTCAGGTATAAGACTGCGTGCAAACCTGTTTTGCCTAGTGACGCACACATGTGGCGCAGAACTAAAAAAGGTCTTGTTATGACTCTCAAATCATTAATGACAAAACAAAGACTAAAACGAGGATGTATATCGGGATGCCTTTGAACAATTGAGACAGCTGATAAAAGTTCACGTGTGATGCAGAATTTTCTAGTTTGACTCCGTTCTTCACAGTGTCTCTGTCGTGTGAATCGGTGGTCTAGTGGTCTAGACTGTGCACTTACGACGCACGAACCCGGGCTCGATTCCGGGCTATGTCTTTTTGTATTTATTGCATGTTATCACATTCTATGACAGATTGCTCTAAAAACGGTAAAAGATGAAGGTCAAGACGTTTTTTGCAGATTATAGCTTAATTGTAAAAATAATCATTTAAGACCACATGTACCCCAATTGAAATAATGTTAGTCTCTTTTTGATGTGGAACTTTTACATGTTTGTCTAAAAAATAGGGAATAAATAAAATTGAAAGGTGATATCCTCTTGAGCAAACCCTGATGTTGATACGCTGAAGAAATACGTTCCAACATCCATTCTTCCCACTCCTATTTTGGACATCAATTGCTTATTTATTTTGCATAAACTATATATAATTACATTGCTTTTATTTTTGCGTCCGCCAAAGCTATTTTCTCACGGACATCTCTGATGTTCATATATTACAGCATTTTCCCGCAGCATAAAACAAACATATAGAAAGACAGAATGCTGATGCGCATGCGCAGGGCTTGGTAACAACACACACACACACGAACGTACGCGCACACAGACGCACACACATGCGCGCGCGCTACTGGGGGAAGCAAAAGCATGGCAGAGAGCCCAGGAGCCGCCGCGGTGGAGGAGGACCGTGATAAGGACTCTCAAAGTGTTGTACCGTGGCCATACCATCTGCTAATTACTAAAGGGGTTAATATCTCAAATGTAAATGTGGCCAATGTTGCTCTGTCAGATCATTTCTGTGTATTTTTTGATATGTGTCTCAATAGTAAAGCACGAGCTGAATCCTCAATTGTTAGAAGAAGAAGACACATAAACAAAAATACAGGTGAACTTTTCATGGGGATGATAAACTTTGATAACACGTTGTGTTCTACTGTGGATGAATTACTTAACTCTGTCACCTCTAGTGTTTTGGATGTTCTGGACACGATTGCTCCTGTAAAGGTCAAAATTGTTACAAATAAGCAAAAGGCGCCATGGACAAAAGCAGACTCTGTCAGGGCACAGAAGAGAGAGTGCCGGAGAGCCGAGCGGAAGTGGCAAAAGTCAAATCTCCAAGTTGACCATGAGATCTTCAAAGATGCATTGTGCAAGTTCAACAGTGTGCTACGTAGAACGAGGGAAACTTATTTTTCCGAAACAATCGAAGGTTGCAGTAACAATCTACGCGTTCTGTTCTCAACAGTAAATAATTTGACAAATCCCCCCAGATGTGGTTTACTCCATCCCACTTACTGCGGCACTTTTAAACCGCCTGGGATATACCTTACTCATATGTATGATACTAGAAGAAACCAGACTATATCCTTTAAAACTAAGCCTTATTGTGTTACTATGAACAGGGTAGGAGGCTTAAATAATTAAAAGGTTATTATTTTGATGGTGCCAAATCTGTGCGGTTTTAAAGTGTAAAGTGTAAGTTAAAATTGTTGTTTAGTTGTTTTGTAATTGGTGTGTACCAAAAAGTGGAAAGAAAATTTAAAAAATATATTATAAATAATAAAATAAATATTCAATTTATTTTTTTGGCTCTCTTTTGGCCTATCACTCCTTTACTGGACAATCTTAAATCATGGTGTTAAACAATAATTACTACCTGTGTTAAAAACTACTTTACTCCACGATGCAAGTGCAATTACAGCTCTATAATCGATAAATCTTATAACATTTTCATTTTGCTATTTAAGTCTGGAATGTATCACAATGAACTTAGCAGTCATATTTTTGATTTTGAACCTTAACCTAAAAAATATTGCAAAAATAAGCAAGATGGGGAGCTGTAAATGTGTCTTCTTTTAATTACTGTACTTTTAATGTCCTTATGCAGTTGTTCCCACATTTTTGGCCCTGTATTCTTGGACAGCGCTGGAACAGGCACTAATTGTTATCGGAGGGAGGAAAAATGCACGGACCTCTAGTGTCATTTTGGTTCAGACCACAGTTGTTTTTAGGCTTCACTGTTGCACAAGTCTTTAACGTACTCATTGGGGGATGAGGTTTATTTTTTTGCTTTAAAAAAAAAAAAAAAAAAAAAAAAATTGTTATTTTTTATCATATATTTAGTATTTTTAACACATCTTTACCTATATTTAGTTTTAGATTTTTCTCAAAATGGAAGTGCTCGCTAGACTGAACCTCATAATGGACCAAAAGTTAGAAAGAGCTGCTTAATTATAGACTTACTATTTTTATTGTTATTTGATTGTGTTCTGGGTTCAATGTGGTGAATTTAGAGTACCCTCAATTATTGTTTGCATAATTTCCGCACGTACATGATGTTGGCAAAGAACTGTTTCCCCCTCCTGAGGCGCCGGATGGTTTGCCAGAATCTCTTCGAGGCCGACCGATAGTCATGCTCCATGGACTCTCCGAACTCCTCCCAGTCCCGGGTTTTTGCCTCTGCAACAGCCCGGGCCGCGGCACGCTTGGCCTGCCGGTACTGGACAGCTGCCTCAGGAGTCCCCCGAACCATCATGGCTCGATAGGACTCCTTCTTCAGCTTGACAGCATCCCTTACTGCCGGTGTCCACCACCGGGTTCGGGGGTTGCCGCCGGGACCAGCACCAGAGACCTTGCGACCAAAGCTACGAGCCGCCGCATCGGCGATTGAGGCAGAGCACATGGTCCACTCGGACTCCATGTCCCCCTCCTCCTGACAGAGGGCTCAGCGAGACGTTCCCAGCAGACCCTCACTATACGTTTGGGTCTGCCAGGTCTGACCGGCTTCTTCCCCTGCCAGCGGATCCAACTCACGACCAGGTGATGATCGGTTGACAGCTCCGCCCCTCTCTTTACCCGAGTGTCCAAGACACGCGGTCGAAGGTCAGATGATACAAGAACAAAGTCGATCATCGACCTCCGGCCTAGGGTGTCCTGGTGCCACGTGCACTGGTGGACACCCTTGTGCTCGAACATGGTGTTCGTGATGGACAAACTGACTGGCACAGAAGGCCAACAACTGAACACTGCTCGGGTTCAGATCAGGGGGGCCGTTCTTCCCGATCACCCCTCTCCAAGTCTCACTGGCGTTTCCCACATGGGCGTTGAAGTCCCCCAGGAGAATAACGGAGTCCCCGGGCGGTGCACCGTCCAGTACCCCTCCCAAGGACTCCAAGAAGGCCGGGTACTCTGCACTAGAGCCCTGCACGGGCCTATTATCTGGGCCCGAGCCCGGCCCTGGCCCGAGGGGGTGGCGCCCCAGCCCGGCCCGGCCCGATATGGTTTCTCAATTATCAGGCCCGAAACCCGCATCAAGCCCGCCTTTTTTTTTTTTGTAACCTCCCATAACAATGTTTTAGCGTAGTATATAGTGCCGCGCACTGATATGAACGCAGACTTAGCTAGAGGGCGGAGTTATACATGGTAGTGATGTGTTGCAATGAGTTCTGTGTGTGCGGAGTGGTGCAGAGTGAACGGCCGCATCTGTATGATACACAGTTGTATGATGCCCAGATGCTGCAACACATCTGTAAGTAACGCTATGTGCCGTCAATGACAACACTACACAGAACAACAAACACTACAGCGTGATAGAACGCTATATTCAGTGGGTGCGCTCGTAAATGTATTCTGCCGCTCCTCTGAAAATGAAGAGCCCCAGCCCGGCCCGTGTCCGAGGTCATTATGCGGTCATCGGCCCGAAGCCCGGCCCTCGGGCTGTCGGGCCGTCGGGGCCCTCGGGCCAAGGGCTCAAGTGCAGGGCTCTACTCTGCACTGCCGTTAGGCCCATAGGCCGTCACAACAATGAGAGACTTGTCCCCCACCCGGAGGTGGAGGGACGCGACCCTCTCATTCACCGGGGAGAACTCCAACACGTGGCGGCTGAGATGGGGGGCAATGAGAATGGCCACCCCAGCTCGCCGCCTCTCCCCGCGGGAAACTCCAGAAAAGTGGAGCGTCCAACCCCTCTCAAGGAGTTGGGTTCCAGAGCCCAAGCTGTGTGTGGAGGTGAGGCCGACTATCTCTAGTCGGTATCGCTCAACCTCCCCCCCAGTGAGGTGACGTTCCACGTCCCAAGAGCCAGATGTTGTGTGTGCGGACTGGGTCGCCGAGGTCTCCGCCTTCGACTGCCGCCCAGTCCTCTCAGCACCGTGCCACCACGGACCCCTCTGCAGGTGGTGGGCCCACAGGAGGGACTACCCACATCATCCCTTCGGGCTGAGCCCGGCCAGACCCCGTGGGCTAAGGCCCGGCCACCAGGCGCTCGCATACGAGCCCCGACCCCAGGCCTGGCTCCAGGGTGGGGCCCCGGCTGCGCCATGCCGGGCGACGTCACTGGTCTATTTATTGTGCTGTCCATGGTGGTTTTTAGACCGCTCTTCGTCTGAATCGTCACCTGAGACCTGTCTGCCATGAGAGGCCCTACCAGGGGCATGAAGCCCCAGACAGCATAGCTCCCAGGATCATCCGAGTACTCAAACTCCCCCACCACGTTAAGGTGGCAGTCCAGGGGGGACTTGAGGGTTCCTAAAGTCAAGACAAGAAAAAAATATTATATGGCCCCGCCCTCTGACAAACAGGAAGCCCATAAATTTCACTGCAAAATGGAAAAATGAACAGCAATAGTTTTCATACATGTCGGTTGGAAAGCGACTCCTCCTCGGCCATTTCACCGATTCGCCTCAAAATCGCTCCACATCATCTCAACACATGTACCATAAAAATGACTTCGGCGATTTTTGATCAGTGAAACGTTGTTTGAGCAGCGGAGCGGCTAAATGACCTTTTTTTGGCCGTTTTTGACTATATTAAATTTGCTCCCGTTTGCACATACAAAGTCTGATTTGCACAAAACTTTAATACATTGTTCAACTCTAGGGTCTAGGTCAGGGGTCGGCAACTGAAAAAGTTCAAAGAGCCATATTTGACCAGAAATACAAAAAACAAATCTCTCCGGAGCCGCATAAACGTAACTGCCTTGTATAAGGCTTATATGAAAGCAACACAGGCTGTAAGCTGTATTAGCCTACTATCAAAATGAGTAAGTATAGGCTACAAATCATTGATGAATCGGCTGAATTCGAACGTATTTATGAAAGTCACGCCTAGAATTATGCAGCGATCGCCTGTTTCACGCCCCGTCTTCGCGACTGGTCAGCACGGAAGTCGGCTAAAAAGACTTTTTGGAAGTCTCAAAAGGCACGTTTGTTTGTGTAATAATAAATATACGCTATATATTCAGCTGCGTTTTGCACAAATTTGCTAAAATGTTTTGATACATTAGAAAAATCTCTTGAATTGTATAAGTGAATAAATATAGATTGATTGAATGAATGAATGAATTCATATTTATTATGCAGCGGTGGCTCTCATCAATGAAGCGTCTGCAGCGTCTTGGACGCAGCCTGGCCAGGGGTAGAAGTGCGCATTGAAGCGCTGTACACTTCAGAGAGCGTTTGCGGTGCAGATTTCACAAAGAAACTCTGGAGCCAAAACTTCTGCACATTTGAGGAGTTATGTGGCGCGATATCTCACGGCACTCGCCGCGCACTCTGGACAGGGCAGTGAGACATTTGGAGTGAGCAATACCATCGGTGCGTTATTGGGGTGTGTGTCTGTGTAAGGCTTACACCAATCTAATGAAATAACACATTGCTTTACCAGATGTGAATGAGGAATACAAATAGCTGTGCGCAATTACGCAGCGCAGAGACTGCCACAGCAATAGGTCACACATCCCTGTTGCGTAACGTGTATTTATACAGAGCCTTTCACAGTCCAGGATCACAAACCGCTTCACATTTAAAAAACATACAGATCAAAATACTACAGACACAAGTCAGATTTAATAGAGGGTCCTTATCATGATCTGTGATTTATTCGAAGTTTGCGTGTTTCCATTATACTTTTTCTGATGCGCAAATTCAAATTTTAAAACATGATGCTCCATGAAAACACAGCTTATAATTTTGCCAGGGGGAATATGTTTATTGTTGTCCATATCTTGAATTTCATGCGTGTTTTGGCGTGTTGTGCCGAAGGTTGGGATCAACGTATAGATTTACACCACCTCCAGACCTGGCGTATATTTTTGCGTATTGTACGCTCACGTCCAGATTGATAAATGCGGAAAAGTGTAATATTTTGCGTACGCCTCATTTACACCCTGATTTGGCCGTACGCAAGTTTCATACATGAGGCCCACAGTGTGTCTCACACACAGGCCTAGAGTTTACCTCATCAGTGCGAGGCGAGCCTGGCCTGACTGCTCTCTCCTCCTCTGGGACCTACGGGCCGGGCCTCGCTCCTCTACCTCACAAAGTTCACGCTGAACTTTCTTAAAACTAAAATGAAAAAGGCTGCTCTGTTGTGAATGTTTTGAGAGCGTTGTCAATCTTTAAGACAAGGAATAGCTGGTTGTTCTCGGGAAACAAGCTTCGCGCTGTGTGATATGATCATGCAGATTATTGGACAAAGTTGTTCAGCCAATAAACAGGACTATATTTGAAGCAACGTAGGAACGTGATGACTAAAGCAGACTTGGAGATTCTTATCCATGCATTTGTCTCCAGTGGGTTGGACTACTGCAATGGCCTGCTCACAGGTCTCTCCAAACAGGCTGTAAAACAGCTGCAGTACATTCAAAATGCAGCAGCTCGAGTCCTGACTAGAACCAGGAAGTACGACCACATTAGTCCAGTTCTCAGGTCTCTGCACTGGCTTCCTGTGGCTCAGAGAATAGACTTTAAAACAGCTCTGCTTGTGTACAAGTCTCTCCATGGCCTCGCACCAAAATATATTAGTGACATGTTAGTCCCATATGAACCAGCCCGGACTCTGAGGAGCACAGGGACTGGACTCCTGTTAGTGCCCAGAGTCAGAACTAAACATGTGGAGGCTGCTTTTCAGATTCATGCTGCTAAAATCTGGAACAATCTTCCTGAAGATGTGAGACAGGCCTCCTCTCTGACAATGTTTAAAACCAGGTTAAAAACAGTTCAGTTTATCTGTGCATACAACTGAGGGATTTTATATTTTAACTAACATGTCACTAATACAGTGCCTTGCGAAAGTATTCGCCCCCCTTGAACCTTTCAACATTTCGCCACATTTCAGGTTTCAAACATAAAGATATAAAAAAAAAAAAAAAAAATCATGAATCAACAACAAGTGGGACACAATCGTGAAGTGGAACGACTGAAAAGTGGGGCGTGCAATATTATTCGGCCCCTTTTACTTTCAGTGCAGCAAACTCAGTCCAGAAGTTCAGTGAGGATCTTTGAATGATCCAATGTTGTCCTAAATGACTGAGGATGATAAATAGAATGCACCTGTGTGTAATCAAGTCTCCGTATAAATGCACCTGCTCTTTGATAGTCTCAGGGTTCTGTTTAAAGCGCAGAGAGAACCATGAAGACAAAGGAACACACCAGGCAGGTCAGAGATACTGTTGTGGAGAAGTTTAAAGCCGGATTTGGATACAAAAAGATTTCCCAAGCTTTAAACATCTCAAGGAGCACTGTGCAAGCAATTATATTGAAATGGAAGGAGTATCAGACCACTGCAAATCTACCAAGACCCGGCCGTCCCTCCAAACTTTCATCTCAAACAAGGAGAAGACTGATCAGAGATGCAGCCAAGAGGCCTAGGATCACTCTGGATGAACTGCAGATAACTACAGCTGAGGTGGGAGAGTCTGTCCATAGGACAACAATCAGTCGTGCACTGCACAAATCTGGCCTTTATGGAAGAGTGGCAAGAAGAAAGCCATTTCTCGTTTAAAGTTTGCCACAAGCCACCTGGGAGACACACCAAACATGTGGAAGAAGGTGCTCTGGTCAGATGAAACCAAAATTGAACTTTTTGGCCACAATACAAAACGATATGTTTGGCTCAAAAGCAACACAGCTCATCACCCTGAACACACCATCCCCACTGTCAAACATGGTGGTGGCAGCATCATGGTTTGGGCCTGCTTTTCTTCAGCAGGGACAGGGAAGATGGCTAAAATTGATGGGAAGATGGATGGAGCCAAATACAGGACCATTCTGGAAGAAAACCTGTTGGAGTCTGCAAAAGACCTGAGACTGGGACGGAGGTTTATCTTCCAACAGGACAATGATCCAAAACATAAAGCCAAATCTACAATGGAATGGTTCACAAATAGACGTATCCAGGTGTTAGAATGGCCAAGTCAAAGTCCAGACCTGAATCCAATCGAGAATCTGTGGAAAGAGCTGAAGACTGCTGTTCACAAACGCTCTCCATCCAACCTCACTGAGCTCGAGCTGTTTTGCAAGGAAGAATGGGCAAGAATTCCAGTCTCTCGATGTGCAAAACTGAGAGACATACCCCAAGCGACTTGCAGCTGTAATTGCAGCAAAAGGTGGCGCTACAAAGTATTAGCACAAGGGGGCCGAATAATATTGCACGCCCCACTTTTCAGTTTTTTATTTGTTAAAAAACTTTAAATTATCCAATACATTTTGTTCCACTTCACGATTATGTCCCACTTGTTGTTGATTCTTGACAAAAATAATATGTTTTATATCTTTATGTTTGAAGCCTGAAATGTGGCGAAATGTTGAAAGGTTCAAGGGGGCCGAATACTTTCGCAAGGCACTGTAAATCTTGATAAATCTACTGTGATTATTCATGATTTTATTTTGTTCAGCACTTTGCGTTTCCTTGTGTATGAATTGTGCTATACAAACAAACTTGCCTTTAGTCGTTTCTTACTCGATTAGACCTAAACAGAAATCACAGGTCCAGAACTGACCTTGTTGGCTGTGAACAGTGGGAGGAATTATCTCATGCTTCGTCTTTTGTTATTTCTGCCTTAAACTTCTATGAAGTTTAATAAACTATGATGTCTGCTTGTTGTGACTCTATGATGTCTGCTTGTTGTGACTCTATGATGTCTGCTTGTTGTGCCAGCTCTAATCCTAATCTCTGTGTGGAGTGAGACACAAATGCCCAAAAATAACAATTGTAAACTGCTTTGTGACTATGGTCTGTGAAAGGCGTTATATAAATAAAGATTACTTACTAATGTTAATTTGATATTTATGGAAGCCCGTTTCTGCCATGTAAAAAAAAAAAAAAGCATACAGAAAGTCAAAATTTTGACTTTAAAAGTCAAAATTACGAGTTTTCAACTGCGCATGTGCAGTTCAAAACTCGTATGTGTTGTTATCTGGAACTGTCTCTGGACATCCTTCACCTCCAGATTATGTGAAGATATTGCCTACAGTGACCACTGCATCCTTGAAGTAGCCAGAAATAATGTTGTTTGATTGATTCTGTAAAACTTTCCTGTTTAAGCTCCAGACCGCGGTCGTAGGACGCAGGGGGAGCTGTCTTTTTATTTATTTATGTTGCATTCAATTTACATATATACAACATTTAAATCAAACGACTTCTTATTTCGACATAGTAACAAATAATGTGAGCAATATGTTTTTATAATAAATCAAAGGAAAATGAGCCATCGAGACATTCCAATCCAATCTGCTATACCCCACTCTGACCAGACGATGACACTGAGAGGGGTCCACACGGAGCGTGTATTTCCACGACTGAAATGATGCGCTTTCTACGTGTTGAGTACGGGGTTCTATTTCATCCTTCCTGACCGCCAGAGGCGGTGCTTAAGCACTGGATGATCATCCTCGCGCATGCACAGATCGAGAGTCAAATAACAACAAAGTCACCCGTGACCTCCGGTAGCTCACGCGAGAGTCTATAAAGCCACGTGACACCGGAAGCACAGTCCCTTTTCACTTTCTCGCATGCAGGTTGTATGAGTCTGGCTGAAGCTAACTGAGAGCTGTTTGTGCCTGTTGTTTGCGCCGCTTGCTGCCTGTAGCCCCGTGACTGCTTGTCGGTCGGTGCTGCGAGTTTCTCGCCCTCCGTGGGCTGCGCAAGCCGCGCTGCTTGCCTCTGGTGAGTGTTTGTTTTGCTTATTCGCCGTGACTTGTGCTCGGTTGTTTTTCGTTACTTCTGATAATTGGGGGGTTACTAGTGGCGTTTCTGCTCGACCCGACCCTGATATCTGGCTGTTTACCTGCGCGTATTCAGCGTGTGTTAGGTGGGTTACCAGTGGCGTTCTGCTCGACCTGACCCTGTGTCTTGTTAATTACCTTGTTAATTATTCGTTAATTCTGTGGGTCACTGGTGGCGTGTCTGCTCGACCTGACCCTGTTGTATTGACTGTTGCCTGCGCGTGTTCCACGTGTTTCTGCGGGTTGTAAGTGGCGTCTCTGCTCGCACTACCCTGCTATATTGGTTGTTCCCTGCACGTGTACGGCGTTCGGTGGGTCACTAGTGGAGTCTCTGCTCGACCTGACCCTGCTGTATTGGTTGTTCCCGGCACGTGTACGGCGTTCGGTGGGTCACTAGTGGCGTCTCTGCTCGACCTGACCCTGCTATATTGGTTGTTCCCTGAACCTGTGTGGCGTTCGGTGGGTCACTAGTGGCGTCTCTGCTCGACCTGACCCTACCGGGAGTGCCCCTGTACTTGGCGGCGACTGCTCCTGCGCGTTCGCTCGCTGGGATGCTTGAGCCGTTGGCCTGCCAGTCCTGTCTGGCCCCGATGCAGCAGGACGATGGCCATGTGCTGTGTCCCTCCTGTCTGGGTGTGGACCATCTGCGGGAGGCGCTAACCGAGCTTGCATGTCCCGATTGTGCGGTAATGCCCTGGCCGGTGCGCGTGGCCCGCCTGTCGGCCCTGGACGGACATTTCAGTGGCGATTCTGGGGACTGTGAGTCTGCCCTGTTGGTTGACCGACCCCCTGGTCGCAAACGTGAGGGCGCCCGGGGTGATGACCCTCCGCGGAAGAAGTCCAAGTCCTCTGGTCGCGGGGTTCTGACTTCGAAGGTCGATTCGCTCTCTGTGCAGTTGGCTCGGTTGCGGACCCTCCTTCATGACCAGCCTGAAGGTCATGAAGGAGGGTCCGCAACCGAGCCAACTCCACAGAGAGCGAACCCTCCTTCATGACCTTCATGGCCTTCATGGCCTCGGCCGCAGTGTCGGGCCACAGATGACCTGCTCTGCAAGGCCTATGACATGGGTGCCCGCATGGGCCGCATTGGGAACTCCCTGTCTCATCTGCTGTTGGGGCTGTCCGCTTCTCTGGAGGCTGTCACGTTGGACCAGTCCACGCAGGGGATGGTGGATGCTTCCTTGCAGGCTTTTGCCTTCATGTCTAGAGAACTGGGGCGTCTCCTCTCTACGCTGGTTCAGACTCGCCGCCAGGTGTGGTTGGCGCAGTCCCCTCTCTCCGAGGCCAGCCGCAGAGTGTTGAGGAGCGTTCCTGTGCTCCCTGGAGAGCTGTTTGGCTCGGCTGCCATTGCGGCTCTGGAGCGCACGGTCCAGGCCACTCAGACCCGGCAGCAGTTGGTGGGACTGCACAGGCATCCCTCGCATGCGTCCGCTTCTGCTGCCCCTGTGCGCGGGCGGGTGGCCCCGCCCCGGAGTTTTTCTGTGCCCCGGGCGGTGGATGGGCCGCCGGCTCATGGGGGGTCGGCGCGGGAACTTTCCCCCGGCTCAGGCTCCACTGCGTCCCAGTCGTCGCCCCCCCAGGCCCGCTAAAGGCCGGGGTGCCCTCCGGTGAGGCGCCGGGGCCGGCGGTGGGACGGTTTACCCCGGGACAACTCGGTTACTGGAGGGCCCAATCCCCCGATGCATGGGTTGTGACCACTTTGTCCGTGGGGTATCGTCTCCAGTTCCGCCGCCGGCCTCCTGTTCCCGGCCGGGTCCTGGTGACTGCCATCCAGGACCCGGTCAGGGCGCGGGCACTTGTCCGGGAGATTCGTACTCTACTGGACAAGGATGCCATCGTGCCTGTCGACCCCCTGCTGGATCCAGGGGGCTTTTATTCCCGTTATTTTCTTGTACCGAAAAAGACCGGCGACTTGCGACCGGTCTTGGACCTGAGGCGTCTGAATGTTTTCTTGAAGGTCCTCCCTTTCAAGATGTTGCGTGTCCGGCAGGTCCTCCAGGCGGTGTCCCCTGGGGACTGGTTCACGTCAATAGACCTGAAGGACGCCTACTTTCACGTCCCGATTGCTCCTCAGCATTGCCGGTTCCTTCGTTTTGCCTTTCAGGGGAGGCACTTCCAGTTCAGGGTGCTTCCCTTCGGCCTCTCGCTCTCTCCTCGGGTCTTTACGAGATGCGTGGCGGCGGCTCTTTCCCCGTTGCAGGCCAGGGGGTTGAGGATCCTGCCCTATCTGGACGATTGGCTGATCTGTGCCCCCACTCGCGAGCAGTCTCTGCGGGATACGCAGGCTGTGATAGAGCACGTGACCAGGTTGGGTCTGCGAGTGAACCTGGCAAAGAGCAATGTGGTGCCGTCTCAGCAGGCTTTGTTCCTGGGCATGGCTCTGGATTCCCTGTCTATGTCCGCCCGCCCCTCGCCTCGACGTGTCGGGGACATTTGGGCGTTGCTCCCGAGCTTCCGTCGCGGACGGTCGCTCCCTTACCTGGCGTTCCTCAGGCTCCTGGGCATGCTGATTGCAGCCTCGTCTGTGGTCCCCCTTGGTCTTTTGTCCTTGCGCCCGCTGCAGATGTGGCTCAATGGCCTGGGGCTGGACCCGGCCAATCCTGTTCACAGACGTCGGCGGTTACTGGTGCCTCCTCAGTGTATGGAGTCACTGTCCCGGTGGCGCGACGAGGCGTTTGTGTTGACGGGCGTCGCGCTGGGTCCCCTGCCGTCCCTGACAGGGTGGGGCGCAACGTGGCAGGGGCGTGCGGTTCAGGGCGTCTGGCCGGTGCGGCAGAGGGGGCTCCATATCAACGTCCTGGAGCTCCTGGCCGTTCAGCTTGCGCTGCGCCATTTCCTGCCGGTCCTGCGGGGGCGGCATGTGTTGGTGCGGTCGGACAACACCAGTGTGGTCTATTACATCAACCACCAGGGGGGACCTCGGTCGGAGTGCTTGCTGGCAGTGGCACGAGGGCTGTTAACTTGGGCCTATCCCCGTCTTGCGGGTTTGACGGCGATGCACATCCCAGGGACTCTGAATGTGTCAGCGGATTTCCTGTCACGCCACGTTTCGCTGCCGGGCGAGTGGCGGCTACACCCGGAGGTAGTGGTCTCCATTTGGGGGTTGTTCGGCCGGGCGAGGGTGGATCTATTTGCCTCTCAGGGAACGACTCATTGCCCGCTGTGGTTCTCCCTGTTGGAATCCACCGGTCCCCTGGGTCAGGACGCGCTGGCTCACGACTGGCCCAGGGTTCTGCTGTACGCGTTCCCGCCGTTCCCTCTGATCCATCAGACGCTGCTCCGGGTCCTTCAAGAGGGCCACAGGATGATACTGGTGGCCCCGTATTGGCCGGGGAGGACATGGTTTCCCTTGCTGCTCAGGCTCTGCTGCGGCTTGGCGAGGCCCCTTCCCTCCAGGCGGGATCTCCTGTCTCAACTGGGGGGCCGGCTTCTCCATCCGGACCCCGGCCGCCTGCGGCTTTGGGTGTGGGACCTCCGGGGACCGGTTTAGCTTTTACAGCCTATACTGGGGAGATTGGACGCACCATGTGCAATGCCCGGGCTCTGTCCACACACCGGCTGTATTCCTGTAAATGGAACGTGTTCGACGGGTGGTGTCGTGGCAGAGGACTCGACCCGCGTCCCTGCTCGGTGACGTCAATACTGACCTTCCTTCAGGAACTGCTCAGTAAAGGCCGTTCTCCATCCACCCTGAAGGTATACGTTGCTGCGATTTTCGTGTGGGCACGCTGGGTTTGGTGGGACTAGTGTTGGTCGTGTTACTGACGTTTCACTGTTTTTGAAAGGTGCCCGCCGGTTGCACCCGCCCTGTCGTCCTGTGGTGCCGGCTTGGGACCTCTCGGTTGTCCTTGATGCCCTGCGTTCCCCGCCATTTGAACCATTGGGGGAGATTGCCCTCAAGTGGCTGTCTATGAAGACAGCGTTTCTCCTGGCTATGGCCTCCGGACGGCGGGTGAGTGAACTCCATGCTCTGTCGGTGACCGGGGCCTGTTGTCGTTGGCATCCTGACGGCTCGGGTGTATCTCTGTGGCCGGATGTGTCCTTTGTCCCGATGTGTTCTGGTGAGCCCCCTGACCCTCTGTGCCCTGTTCGTGCACTGGAGGTGTACATTCGCTCCACGGCCTCGATAAGGCGTTCAGACGCCCTGTTCGTCTGCTGCGCCGGCCCTCGCGTTGGTCGGGCTCTGTCCAAGCAGCGTCTCTCCCACTGGGTCGTGGGGGTTGTGACAGAGGCCTATGCCTTGCGGGGGCTGCCGTTACCGCCTGGGGTGAGGTGCCATTCTACGAGGGGCGTGTCAACTTCGTGGGCTGCTGTGAGTGGTGTGTCGTTGGACGTCATCTGTGCGGCGGCGTCATGGTCGTCCCCAAGCACCTTCGCCAGGTTTTATCGGGTTAATGTTGCCGCCCCCCCCTGCAGGGGGTTCTGCGGCACCGCTCATCTGTTTCACAGTAAGGTGAGGTTCTGGTTGGTTTCCTCGTGACCTTGCTGATATTCGTCATCCAGTGCTTAAGCACCGCCTCTGGCGGTCAGGAAGGATGAAATAGAACGAGAGTTACGACTGTAACTACGGTTCTATGAATCCTGGATGACCGCCAGAGCGCCCGGTCCCTCGGAATCCTTGTGCAAGAAAGGTTCTAGGGACTGTGCTTCCGGTGTCACGTGGCTTTATAGACTCTCGCGTGAGCTACCGGAGGTCACGGGTGACTTTGTTGTTATTTGACTCTCGATCTGTGCATGCGCGAGGATGATCATCCAGTGCTTAAGCACCGCCTCTGGCGGTCATCCAGGATTCATAGAACCGTAGTTACAGTCGTAACTCTCGTTTTATTCATGCATCTATAATGGGTTTAACTCCCTTTTCAAAGACCCTCACTGTTATCTGCGGAGTTATTTCTCCGGATTGTTGCTAAAAGAGTCGTGGGCTTTATTTTGTCACAATAAAATAATCAGACAAGGCCCTTATTCCCTGTCTGTCTCTGTGTTCTTGCTCATACGCCAACAACTTTACCCGCTCGCTCCATCAGCTCACCCCCGCGTGCACGCAAACACGTCACATACTCTTCAATGCACTGATCGCAATTCCAAAAGGGTAATATTGTCAGTGCCCGTGACTGTGGTTCTCCTGCCTCTGTCTGTGGTTCTCCTGCCTCTGTCTGTGGTTATCCTGCCTCTGTCTGTGGTTCACCTGCCTCTGTCTGTGGTTCTCCTGCCTCTGTCTGTGGACCTCTCTCACTGTCCTGTAATTGCGAACGGTCTCTCTGTCAGTCACAATATAATTCACTGCATTTCTGGTGCATCCATCGATAGCCGTGATACTGACCAGACGTCACCAGTTGATGCTCAATGACTTTGAACAGCCGCATGTGTTTTATTATTAATCTTCCACAGTCCGTTTAGGATAAATTAAATAGAGGCTTCTGAAGCGGATTCTAATCATAAACGGAGAGACCGTTTGCATTTTAACGCGATTACTACCACAACATTATTGCTGCTACTTCATGGATGTGGTCACTGTCTGTAGGCAAAATGTTCACATAATCTGCAGGTAGAGGATGACCCATGGTCATGGATCTATAACAGGGATGACCCATGGTCATGGATCTATAACAGGGATGACCCATGGTCATGGATCTATAACAGGGATGACCCATGGTCATGGATCTATAACAGGGATGACCCATGGTCATGGATCTATAACAGGGATGACCAGAGACCGTTCCAGACAACAACACATACGAGTTTTCAACTGCACATGCGCAGTTGAAAACTCGTAATTTTGACTTTTAAAGTCGAAATTTTGACTTTTAAAGTCGAAATTTTGAGTTTCTGTAGGCTTTTTTTTTTACATGGCGGAAACGGGCTTCCATAGATATTGCCTCAAGCGCCAAAGGAAATGACCAGATTTTGTGTGTGTGTGTGTCTTACTCAGGGTCCTGTGGTTCCTCCTTTATGTCCCTGAGCTCAGAGTCTTCCTCCAGTTTCACTTCTGCCATGTTCCACTGGGTTAGCTCCTGTTAGCTCCTGTTAGCTAGCGCCTGTTAGCTCCCGTTAGCGCCTGTTAGCTCCCGTTAGCGCCTGTTAGCTCCCGTTAGCGCCTGTTAGCTCCTGTTAGCTCCTGTTAGCCTGTGGTGATAATACCGTCTCTTTTTAGCTTTATTCGCTCTCAGCCCTCTCTTGTTAGCTCTCTCCTGTTAGCTCTCTCCTGTTAGCCCCTTCAGCTTGTTGGTCGCAGCATTGTAAGAGCAGGATAACCGTGCAACACGAACCATTCACGGAGGAAAACAAACACAACACATCAGTCTCTTTGACTCAAACACACGCATCAAGCGCACCGCGTGATTTATGAAGTAAAACACAATGCACTTCCGGTTTGACCCTTCAGTGTAAGAGCTACACACATATACAGATCTATGACACAGATACAAGGCAACACCCTCACTTGCTCTTAAAGCTGCACTAACTGACTTTATTTTTGTATTCATTTGTTAAATGCTATCCATACAGTGCATTGGGATATACGTTCTTTTGAAGAAAAAGTAGCGCAGATTTGTGCTGGTGTGACATTAAGATAAGATAAGATAAGAATTCCTTTATTCGTCCCACAGTGGGGAAATTTCGATGTTGCATCGCACATATAGGACAGTAGTAAGAGCACACACAATATATACAAATAAGTAGTAGCTATGTTTCTTAACTAACATAACTAGCTGTAGATGCTGAAAATGCTTCAATACCAGTCAAAATATGAGCGGAGGGGGCGGAAGCAGACCCCTCCGCTGCGCGTCGGGGTCCGCTTCGCCCTGTCGGTACTTATTTTCCGATAATGACCTGTATGCTATACATTATCCCGCTTATTATACTGCTTTGTACCAACTTAACACACAAAATAAACTTCAGATCACTTTTATGAATGCCAAAAGTTTATTTAATGACAACAAATAAAGTAGTCCCAAAAAGTTTTCCCGTTGCTTGGCAACCGCGGGCAGGCAGTGTGGCTTTGACAATTGTGGCTATGCTAGCAACAGTTAGGCTTGCAACTTCCAAACTAGAACTCTCTGGAACTGCATGAAAACTGAACAAAGAATTCTGAACATCAGCGGTGAGTGACCCATACATAAACCTAACCTAAATCCATAATTCGATCCTCTGCAAATGTGTCCGAAAATGTGCCGGTATCTTAAAATGTGCCGGTATCTACTTCCGGGTTTTTCGGGATCGCCTTTTCTCGCATTACATCAGTGTTTGTCATGAAAACGTAAACGGAAAATTCTGAAAACTTCCGTGCACTTGTATTAAGACTGGATTTGTATAATTCACTCTCCGATAAACATTTCATTGCGTTGATTGATTGGCATTTGCGTTTATTGAGCGGCCAGAACTACTTCCGGGTTTTTCACGATCGCTTTTTGACGCAGAGAAATAGTATTTTTGTCATGAAGACAAGACCAGAAAATTCTGAAAATTTCCGTGCACGTGTGTGAAGAATGTATATGTATAAGTATTCTCTGATTAACATTTAAGTGTGTTGATTGAGCGTGGCTAGCTCAGGAGTGGCCGGAACTACTTGCGGAGTTATCCACGCATTTGAAATACAAGCAGAGAGTGCGTTGCCATGGGCAGCGGTCATTATTGTTTTGAGAGGTCCGTTATAGAAAATAATGACCGGTAGAACGTTTTGAAATTACATTCAAATCAATGGAGCGTTCTCCTGCTGCTGTGAGGAGCCGTATAATAAATATATGTAGTAGTGCAGTTATATACTGTACAGTTAAATAGTGCAGGATAAAAAGTATATAAGTAAAGTGACATGAGGTAAAGTGACATTGTTCTGTGACATTCTGAAGTTGCAGTATTGCACATTGCACATGATTTAAGAATTTACTTAATTACAGATGAATGAAATTTACAGGCTCAGCAGTTCTTATTGTACAGTCTGACAGCAGCAGGAAGGAAAGACCTGCGAAACCTCTCCTTCACACATCGAGGGTGAATTAGTCTGTCACTGAAGCTGCTCTCCAGAGCAGAGAGAGTGTCCTGCAGGGGGTGACAGTCATGGTCCAGCATAGATGTTAGTTTGCTCAGGACCTTCCTGTCCCCCACCTGCTGCACTGTGTCCAGGGAATAGCCCAGGACTGAGCTGGACTTCCTGATGACCTTGTCCAGCTTCTTCCTGTCCCTCTCTGTGATACTGCTGTTCCAGCAGACCACACCGTACAAGAGGCTGATGCCACCACAGAGTCATAGATTCTGTGGTAAATTCTATATATTCTATTTTAGATCTAGTTTTGATGAAACAAGAAAGAGAATGGTCACAATCTGAGACCCGAAACACAATCACAGCGGACCACAAGTCCCCACTTTCGTGAGAAATAAACAGGTCCGTTAGCATAGACAGCTGAGTTAGCACAACAAGCGGCGAAGCTAACCTGAAGCTTCCTCGTCTTCATCACCGGTTACTGCTTACACAGCGAGACAGCCATCCAAAAGAAAGTCTCGTTCCTCCGCGCTTCCCGGTTCTATCATTCTATGGTCACGCCGTCCACGTGCAAATCCATATCCATGGATTTATCTATATTGGGAGACACTAGCTCTGTCAACAACAGTGGGTGTGTGTGGGGGGCGATAGCTTCGTGGGGGAGGGGAGCAGAAAGAGAGAGGCCAGCGAGTCTGCGGCTTCAAAATCCCAAAGTCAGTTAGTGCAGCTTTAACACTGCAAGTCAAAAACACACAGGCATATTTACATTACATTTACATTCCAAACAGAAAATGTGTGAACTTTTCCATTCTAACTTTTCTCACTGAGTTAGTCATTACATCAGCTGCCATGTCTGCTGTTGCACAATATACAAGATTTTTTTATTCTCTCTTAGTGCAGATCGAATTAAATGGAATCGAACGTCAATTTGTTTACAACTTTGTCGGTTAAAAGGGTTTTTAGACAATGTTATTGCACCCTGGTTATCTGCATACATGGTAACGGGTAAATATTGTTTCTCAGAGTCCAACCCTTTGAGTAGTTGTGAGAGGTATAAACATGTACTGTGGCGGCCATCGCCATGTACTGTGCCTCACACGTTGACAAAGCTACTGTAGCCTGCTCTCTACTTTTCCATCATATGGTAGTGGTACACCTGTTTTGTGAGCGCTCCTATCAGCGCTCTGGCTTGTGGTATTTAAGGGCAGCCCTCTCCCGTACACTCCTGTTTGCCTCGCCTCTGACGTCTGGACGCTGCTCGCTGGTGGCGTCCGAAGCACATGTTGCTTAGATCCAGCCTCTGCTCTGTTTGGTGAGTGTTGGAGCCGGCTTTCTGACTTTTTATGTTCTGGAGTATTTATTAAAATGTAGTTTTCCTTAGAGCCGCGGGCAGGCACCCTTTACTGCAGACGCAATCCTGTTGTATAGTACCGGTAAGCATTTAAAATAAATCTAATTCTTATAGTCACTTATCAATTTAATATCTGGGTCTAGGGCTCGTGTGTGCGCGCATCTTGGGCCTCTGTGGCTCCTGGTGACTTATGTGCGGGCTCCTTGGAGAGCTCCATGTGGGTAAACTGCACTAACTCTAATGGGATTATTAATTTAATTATTTCATTCAGTTCTGAGCGAGTCTCCCCTTCTGGTACCCGGAGAACACATCAGATCATCAGGTAAAGATATGAAAACATAAACACAACCAGTTTTATTGCAAATATTGTGTTTCCTCAGTGTTGGAGCCCAAGCATTCCATGGCTTCCTGAGAGTGTATGATTAAAAAAGTGTGACATGTGCTATATGTGGCAGTACGGGGCCACCAGGGGGCGGTAATGTGCAGGCTTTAAAAGCCATTGGCCTGTCTCCTTCGGTCTTGGCCGGCACACTTCCTGGTCCGGTGTCGTGAACCCCCGTGTTGCGCCGTGTTGCCCCACAGGTACAGTTTTGTGGTTTTCCTTAGAATCAGGGATAGAATCTTAGAATCAGGCATTTAGCTAATCGTTACTTTTTATTAGCCATGTAGGATGGGGATGTCTGCCATCCCACCGCAGCTCCTGTACAGTGCAGGTGTGGAGGGTGCGTCAGCCTCCTGCACTTGTGTAGTGAGCTGGCGTGAGCTCCCTATTGAAAGTAGGGGGCGCAGTATAAAAGCCTGTCAATTGCGATACCTTGCCTCTCCTCTATCCAACGTCATATCCGCTGTATGGGGCTCGGAGCGAGGCAGGCTAGTTGGGATGTTGCTAGGGGTCGTGTCGGGGCGTCAAGCCGGCGGCTGAGGCTTAAGGCCAGCAACTGGGGGTGCCCAACTTGACTGCGTCGCTGGTAAGCTCCGCTCGTAGCTTTTAATTTCGCCGCTGGTCGGCTGCGTCACTAAACATAACTATTGTTTTCTGCTTTGTGTGCGTTGGCCTGGCTACCGCATAGCTGAGCATGGTTAGAGGCTCGGGGTCTCGGTATGGTGCGGGGAGCGCTACACTTTGCTTTCCGGTATGTCGTGTTTTAATCTTGTGTATGTCTTATGTTTCAATGTAGTAAATGTCATTTTATTTCGGTGTCAATGTTTAATGTTGTAGGGTGCTGTCGGCGTGCCTGCCTCCCCTTCTTGTTTGGAGAAAGACTCCAGATGAGTCACTATTTGTTATTAAAGACTATGCTGCTTAACTATGGACAATGACCGAGAGACTGTGGTCAGTGCGCAGACGTGCGCCCTGTGGAATCAAGAGACCTGAACAAGGACTGATGTACAGAACCTATTTATTTGAGCCAAAGCTGCTCTATTAAAAACTAAACGAGTATTGTTAAACTTCTGCCTCTGTCCAGTCAATTTAAACTTACCTGTGTGCCTTAGATCAGAGAACCAATTAACCCTTTAAGCGCCAGAGGTTTTTTTCCAAAACGCTCAATTTTGACATCTTAATTTCAAAAGGCTATAACTTAAAGAGCGACTAAACACCAAATCAACTTTTTTTAACCCATAAACTGCATAAATATGTTTATTGTAGTGCTGTCTACATATCCTGGACATTTTTTTGACATTTTAGTTCAAATTAGATAAAATATCACTTTTGAGCCAAAAAACGCTGTGTGGCGCCCTCTCAACCTTTTTGGTGGTACTACATTTGAATTTGGTTCTGGCCTCTCCATCGACTCTGAAGTTCTCTATGACATCAGTTGTTTTGTGTGACGTCAGTCTGTCAGAGCCAGTGATATGAACCCATTCAACTCTCACACACGCCCCAGCTGCAGTTTGGAGTATTCTGGCGCCATCTAGTGGATTAAAATTAAATTACATGAGTCATTCTGAGATTATTGAGTGTGATTAGGTTCAGGTGTGTAGCTTTACAATTATCTTAGTGTGTAAACAAGGGTGGAATGAGACTTTCTGGTCTGTAAACTATTGCTTTAAGCAGCAATGACAACTGTCTGTTTTTTCTTTGTGTGACAAGTGAGCTGTCAATCACAGCCCAGACCACGCCCAACTCTAAGCCCCCCTTCTTGTCCCTTAGTCCTCCAGGCAACGCCCTTTTTAGAGAACATTTTCAAATCTTCATGTGGGCGGAGTAAGGCTGGGCACAGGTGTTTAGTCGCTCTTTAAAGAAGCTATACCCGATTTTTTTCTAAGTAGTTCATAAAAATGCTTTTTACCACATACAAGTTGTATCATAATACATCATTTAATTGAAAACTTGAGGTCATTGATTCCACTGTGTATGAAATGTATGCCGTGAAAAGAGTTTTAGCGGGACGCTCGTTCTCCTCCACTCACAGAACGAGCAGTGAACAGCCTGCGTCCTCTAGCCTCTACAGCGCTGCTAAACACCAGGGCTTCGACTTCAAAATTCGAATATAATTCTAAAATAAAAAAAATATATATATTTGAACAAATATTAGACAACTGTTGTATCTTCTCATGAAGGGGTTTCCCGCACAAACCAGTATAGTTGTTGGAGAAGGAATGCACTCTGAGTTATGTATTAAAGAAATAGTTTATTGACATAATCAGAATACATTGAATCCAATTTCAGGCTTAGCTTCTCAGCCCGGGTCAGCTCAGAGATGGCATGACTGACTGACTGACCCCGAACACAAAGACGACTAGGATATTATAGTCTAGCAGAAGAAGTCATAAGACAGTCACAAGACCCAGGAAAAAAGCAAACCATACATTTAAGGACAGCCATGTGCATTGTCCTAGTGTTGCTGACACGTCTGCCTCATGATCAGCAGCTGATCATTAGAGTCAGCTGCTTCTACCATTTTGGCCATACATGCTGTATATGTAGAATTTATAATAGCAGACACTACATATTCCCCCTTTTGATCACTAAATGAAATTATACCTGTCTCCTTGCAGTGAGTATGAGAGCAAAAACCAACCTCATATTAGCTTATTGGAAAAATTATCTCATAGCCCCAACATCTCAATATTAATTTGTCTTCATGTGTTTTCGTTGACGACTACAAACTTTGCACTCACAGCCTCGGAGCTCACATGACTAAAGATCTTCAGTGGGGGGGATTGGATTTAATCCAATAAAAAATATTCAGCATTGACTCCAATGCTCAACTAAAACTATTCCTAAAGTTTAAATCTAGGAATTTAAGAATCACTATCAACCTCTGAGGGAGTTCACTTCCTTTAACAAAAATTTAGTAAGTAACTGTGTTCCAATTACAGTCACTCAATTTCAGTATTCTAAATGTAAAATAAAATAAGTATTCTAAAACTATCAATTTAATCAATATGTTTAATCCTTTATCCCCAACACTGAACATCACCTGTAAATAGAAAAAAACACAAAAAGAATATAAGATCCCACAATAGTATTAAGACAAAGTCTTCTTCCATCTTCTGTTGATCTCAGTCCACACTTCCTCCTGATGAATCCAGTCTCTGCATCAGAGCTCTTTAAACCCCTGATTGTCATCAATGTCCAACTGTCCACTGTCCAGTGTCCAGTATCCATTAATCATCACCATGATGTCCTCCTGAAAGCATAGAAAAACCAACCAGTATCTGGAACTCCAAATCAACATAATCATATGAGCATAAAATAAAAAGAAAAGAAAGGAGTGTATTAAAAAGAAAAGTATTACGAATATAATAAGTATAATAAAAGTGATATATTAAAAGTATAGTAAAACAAACATACATGAAAGATAAAAGTATTATAATTGGTTAATAACAGGGTATTCCCCCTTTGGATTCAACACCTCTGTTTAATCCTACTATGTCAGTCCATGTGTCCCAGTCAATAGTAACTATTTAAGTCAAGTATTTACCAATTCTAGTGTAACCTGTGTTAAAATTATCCTTCTGTAATTGTCAAAGCATCAATAACATCAGTCCTATTGTAATAATCTTAATCTTAATCTATTGTCAAAATTGGAATTAATGTACAACACACTTCACCTGAGTTCAAAGCTATGCTCAGATAAACCTCCTTGCTAAGTTAAATATAATCAACTGTGTTATGTTTCAACTGTGTTAACTAATAAAAAATGCTAAACCCCAAAGTATCTATTTTGTATTATCAATATTGTTATTCAGAAAAATAACTTCATACCCTGTGCGTAATCTAATTCCTCATTTGAAATAAACACTGTAAATGATAAATAGTCAACCCATAGTCAAATTGTCAAAAGTCTAAAGTCAAAATCAAACAAGTCATTTTCAACCAAGTAAAAGTCAAAAGTCTCATCAGTCATTGTCACCTTAAATGCTCCAGAAATACTATCATTAATACAAACACAAGGCCTCTGTGTAAGATCACATACAGTCATCTGTAACTTCTAATGTGATAATACTGAAAAATAAAAGTAAAAGTCCTTCAGTGACTCCCTTTGAAGTCACTCTCCTCATAGTATCAGCTCATCAGTAAAGTCTCCATAGATTCTATCGTCAGATAAATCATAATCATCGCTGTTGTCCCAGTCACTGTAGTTGTTTAGCAGCTGTAGTTGTAGCAGTTCTCAATCCAGTAACTAAAAAAAAGTAGCTGTAGCAGTTGTGTATTTACTCCAGCACCACATGAATCACTCTAACATCATCAGATGTAACAATTATCCCACTCTGTCGTTACAGTAGTTACCTCTCAACATATAGTTTCTTTCACACCAGTTTATTATCATTAAGTAATTGTTTCAGATCATTGTGATCAGATCAAACATCTAATCAGTCTTAATGTGACTCTAGTACTTTATTACTCTCTATGGCATCAGTCTATATGCCCTGTGATGTTTCTTACATCAGTGACTCACTCACTATAGACTTCACTTTCATCATTATGCAAAACTTACTTCTTTTAGAAGACCACTCCATCCATGGTCCTGACAATTTCACCCAAATAATATTAGACTAAGAAACAGTTATGATCAAAGTAAACTATTTTCCCAATTGGTTCTGATCTGATACAACCACTTCAGTGCAGAAGTGACCACTGTAACACAAACTCTTCCCAAACTTTGATAAGACTCTTCTTATCTGAAACATATGTGGATCATCTCATTTCATATATTTCACATAAGCTTCATCCAACCCATTATGTATAATTGTTCAAAAAAACACTTTCAAAAACCGTTTCACAAATGTGATTTTAAAAATACCTTTCATTCTTTCAACAGATTATTGAAACCTTTTTATAGATCCTTCATTGATCCAAATATTATTGTATACTATTTCAACTGATTTATTCCCAATTATTCTCAAGTTTATTTGCAATTCTATCTTTCTATCCTTCTATTTTTCTATCCTTCTATCCACAAATTTAATCCAATGTATTAATGACATTCTCTTTGAGTGGAGGTCTCATTTACTGTTGACCTCTCGACAGCAGGATGTTGGCAAATTAATGTTCTTCTTCTTCTCCAGATCGCTCCAAACGCACCTGTGTCACATTCACTCACTCTGAAAATGGAGGCGTACAGTAAAACATTCACAAATAATCTAGAAACTTTATTTAAACTTTATTCAATCTCTGTTTCAGATGAAATCTATTCTTTATTAAATTATTTCTATGATGTTCTGTACTGTCAGCATCTTTAATCTAAGCTATAGAAATAGAAACAGTGGTAATGGCGTTATGTTAACAGAGTCTCTAATCCATGCTGATGTGTGGTTTTACACAGCCTGACTTTCTGTGCAGATATTTGCAAATTTAATCTTATTCAGTTCTCTGACTGTGTCTTGATCTTGTTTTCTTTGACGCTGCTCCTTCTTCCTCTGGAGATCTACTTGATGTGCAACATTGTCAGTATAGAGGCTTTTTGTCATACTCCCAAGACCAATAACTTCATCCAGTTTGTTCCTCACTGGCAGAGGCAGTTCTGCCTGTATCTTAGCTCTCAGGATCGATTGCCCCATGTGGTTCACTTCCGGGTCTTCTCCAGTAATGTTTCTCCACGTCTGATATGCTTTAGACACATATACTCTTGCATTCTCTTCTGGTCCCAATGGTTCAATCAGGACATTATCAGGATGTATGTGTGTAGGAAACATCTCCTTCAAAGCTTTCCACACTCTACCTCTGTTACAGGCAAAAAGATCTGCATCATTTACTGATGTCTTCATATAGTGATGTAGTTCAGCTCTCTGTAAGATTTCCTCCATGGCCACAACACCCAGGAGTGTCGCAAACAGTCTCTTGATATCACCCATTGCAAGAATTGTCCCCACAGAAATCTCCTCTAGTTTCGAAATCCAAGGATGTGCTCCATCTTGGATCATGGGCAGCTTCTCCATGACCTCAGACAGATCTGTGTTCTTCCATGGTCTGTACTCCAGGTCTCCTCCACAGACCCCTGCAGGACACATTTTATTGATTGGTTTGATTATTCTTGATCGTACTTGAAAAGACATTGGTGTTAATAATTCTTCACCTCTAACTTCTGTGTGTTCTCGAAGTGGATTTTCTTGAGTAAATGCAGGAAGCTGTGAAAATGGATCTGAGTGTTTCAGAGTGTCCTGAGTCAGTGGTTCATGTTTATGTGAGAAATGTCCATCACTGTTTATCATTACTTTCCCAGATTTCTTGATGTCTTCGTTTCCTTTGTTTAAGTCTTTTAAAAGTGTCTTTGCCTCAAATTCAAACAACTCAAGTGTTCCAAGTTCAATCCGACGTTTCTCTTTCCTCTTTCGACCTCTACGACCTTTGTTCTCTTCTGCTTTGTATGTAGAGATTAGGACTTTGAGAGTTTTGATGACTTCGATAGAAAACGTCCCTTCGATCGGCCAGCGACAGTCGATGTCTGACCACCGATGATGCCATTTTTTCGAAATTTTACTGATATTGTCCACAAGTGGATTATTTGTCTGTACCACTTCTATTGGTGTGATAGGTTTATTCAAACTAGGTTTAGAACTGTTCGCGTCCATTTTGCAAAGCACTATAAAAACCGCGCAATTAATTAAAATTCAAAAGTCTAATTTGATCACTCCTAATTGATTTTAATTTAATCAGAGATTAAGCAACACCATCCTATTTTTACTCAATAGCTTCAACCCAATTGTAAGTCAATAAACTATTACTCATTTATCTCTCTTTTTATTTATTTTATTGACTGATGCTATTTTACTTCATAAGTGTTGTAATTTTAACTTGCTAGTGGTAATCTATTACTCTATTCTGTTATTTAAATCTAAAACAGACAGCAACAAAATGCAACCTTTTTGGGATTCCTAAAAGTGAATAAAACCAGACCCAAATATTATTGCAGCATATTTTGGTAAATTAAAAAATGTTTGATCATTTTTAGACCAAAGATAAATCTCTCAGCTCAGTCAGTTGCCAAAGTCCTGTGTCAGTTATAACAGATTATTGTGTGTAATGATGTCATCTTACAAACAAGTGCATCATGGGACACATTTGTGGATAGAATACACTGCACCTGATGAAGAGCAGCTTTCATTGGATCTGTTGAAAGGACGAAGGTCGTCTTTTTCTCCACTGGACCTGGCTCTGGTCAAACACCTTTGCTCTCGTTCAACACAAAAGAGAGAAAAACAAAATTCAGTTTGAGTTCATCATAACATCAAATCAAAAGTGAACATTAGAGTGTATCTAACTCTATCAAACTCATAATGTCTAAAACATGCTAACATTGATTATTAATATGACTATAATCAACACTGAGTTTTATGCTGAGATATTTAACACAAAGAGTTATTATATCATAATAAACTAGGCATCAAAATGCTTTATAACAAACACTTAACATTGTCTCTTTCACATAACTCCACCCTTGTGAGTCGTCACTACACAAAGGCAAAAATATAAAGACGAATGGACTTCACACACACAAAAAATTACTAGTCTCACTCTCATAAAACAAACAAAAAATAAAAAACAAAAACTTATTCAAAAGTGTAAGTCCACTTGTGATCACAAAATAGCAGCTTTTGTGATCATAAGCAATAAAAATCAAAAATCCTCAAACCCAAAAATCTAAACTAGTCTTGTTTAATATCAATCTAAGACTGTTAAAATCAATGAACTTTGCATTCTTTGATTTTAAGCAAATTTCAAAATGGTTATAATCTTATTACCAAATTATTATCACCAGTGAAATATTTGTCACTGGTTCCACCCCTTTTTATTTATTTATTGTCGTCAATGCAGCAAGCATTAATCAAATAACTAGTACTAGTCAGATTTAACAGAATGGGACACTGTCCTCCTCTCTCTCTAACAGCACAGGGAGGGAGGGGAAGAGAGGGGGAAGAGGGGGGTAAGCTGTGTTGAGTTTGCAGAAAGGAGACAAACTCACTCACACGTCAGGCCTTTATCTAAACTTCACTGTACAGTCAATTCAAATAACATATTTTAATCCAAATTAGTCAGACTTTGTCCTGGGCCTCAGGTAACACTATTTAAGAATCTAAATTTAGCTTGAATTCATTTCTAACTGATGGATCATAAGTCAAAGCTATTGTCAATCCATCATGGCCATGTAACTGACAATAACCACGTCCATAAAACTACTGCCAAGGCTTTTAGAGACACCATTTTAGACACACTATAGACACACTATAGACACACTGGACCTCATTTGACAATGTTCATCAAACTTCTAGCAAGGTTTAAACTAAAAACTAAAAACTAACCTGAAAAACCCTGAACTTCTTCTCTCATAAACACACTCTCTGTGTGTCTCAATCTCTGACTATAGTCTCTCTCACTTCTGTTCCTACGCGCCTCGCACTATGACTCTACGTCTCTCTCTCTTCTGTTCCTACGACTCTATACATCTCATAAACACACTCTCTGTGTGTCTCTATCCCTGACTCAATTTCTCTGTGTCCCTGTTCCAGTGTCTCTGTGTCTCTCTGTGTCTCTCTGTGTCTCTCTGTGTCTCTGTGTCTCTCTGTGTCTCTCTGTGTCTCTCTGTGTCTCTGTGTCTCTCTGTGTCTCTGTGTCTCTGTGTCCCTCTGTGTCTCTGTGTCTCTCTGTGTCTCTGTGTCTATCTTTATCTCTGTGTCTCTGTCGTCTCTGTACCTCACATTCTTATGTCATTCTACACTTCTATGTTCACTGTCTATATTCTTTCTACACTTTCTTACCACTGTCCTACGTCATTCCACACTTCCTCTGTCTTACCCCACTTACTTTTTGTCCTTCTGCACTTTAAGACACAACACAGCTATTGACACAAACACTTTACTTAAAGAGACATATTCCTTTACGTCTCTTGTCTCTATTCTAACGTAAAAACAAAATTTATTATTCTCAAAAGCGTTACCTTTGTGAACAATAAACTAAAACAAATTTAGAAATTTAAACCCTTCCAACACTATACTGTGGTTCCGGAGCAAACCAACAATACAGCACAAAGAAGAAAGATTTTAGTGAAATCTCACCCTGTTAGAAGCCGGCATCACTTTCCTCCAGTCTGCTGTACGTTGCTCTGCTTCCGTCTCAGATCGAGTCGCCAAAATGTGGCCCAAAACCACCCAAAAATGTGTCGTCTTTAAAAACTGTTCTGACAGCCCAAACTGCCGTCGTGACGCCAAAATGTTGCGTCATTGAACATCCTAAAAATTGAAAAATTTACTGTTACGTGACGCCAAAATGTTGTATCTTCTCCGCAGAAGATGGGGTTTCTCGCACAAACCAGTATAGTGTTGGAGAAGGAATGCACTTCTGAGTTATGTATTAAAGAAATAGTTTAATGGCATAATCAGGTTGCATTGAGTCCAATTCAGGCTTAGCGCTCGCAGCCTGGGTCAGCTCAGAGAATGAGGATGGTATGACTGACAAAGAACACATTCAGCACAGAGCTCTTATAGATGCGCAAGGGCAGGATGTCATAAATACTTGTCATTCAATAATCTTATAGACTAGTCCTGGTTAACTCAGTATCTCTGAGTCTTTCTTCCCTGAGGATCTCACTACATGTGGTTTTACTGCAAATGGTAAATAAATCGAATCTATAGACTATTATTGTCCCTCCAGATGTCCTAAGACACAATTATACCAAACATGCATCCACAAGACATACATGTGCAGTCTAATGGCACAGACGCTGCCGAGATGCAGCTGCGGGTTCTATTGTCTCCAACGTCACATTGGCCTTATGATTTAGATAAGTGACTTCCTGCCATTGCGTGCTCACATTATCCCAAACACGATTTTACACATATGAAGATACATACATACTTTATGTTTATGTAGAATTAAAGAATATTAATAATAGCAGACACAACACGCGCCGCGCCAAACGCTCGAAGACGCGCTGCTCGGGAGGCGCGTGACGCCCTGCATGATCGCTTGACGCTCCTAGACGCGCGTCCCCCATGTTATGTCAATGTAAACCCGACGCTTTGGACGCTCAAGACGCGTTTGGTCTGAACTCACCTTAACATAGTTTGGCTAGCGGCTTCTTGTGTACAGATCTTATCTAATTTGCAGCTTTGCAGCGCGTCTTTGCTCACAGACATTCCACGGGCTTTATATAACAGTAGTACGTGTTCACGGAGGTGCGCCATACGTGTTTTCATATTATTAAACTGCATTTCCGCATCGGCGAACACACTCGAAGCAGTTGCATAAGGTCACGGGAGCATGACAACGCATATTTTCACAAGCACAGAGTCCCCCATTGTCAACCCTGAATTGAGTTCTGGTGAAGCCTGGTGTGGGTCCTGTTTTGGCTGTTTACGAGTATTTTCAGTCTGCTCGCTCAGTCCGCTAATGTCCGCGTGACCACTTTGCTGCTCTCTGATTGGTTGCCGCACGAACGTCCCAAGGAAAGGATGAGCAGAATCCATCTCCTACATTATCTGAAGCCCCCACTGAAAGACCAGACCATGTCTTCATTGCTGGACCCACCACCTGCAGGAGGATCAGAGGGGCTGGTACTATGAGACTTGGGTGGCAGCTCTGATTTGCTCCCCCCGACTCAGAAATGGGTTTATGAAGGGGAAGAAAATTACATGATGACACATGTTCATTAATAGAGTACTCCCCATTGGACAGTGGAAAGGTACACGGCATTCTCCACCCCCATGACATATACAGTGCCTTGCGAAAGTATTCGGCCCCCTTGAACCTTTCAACATTTCGCTACATTTCAGGCTTCAAACATAAAGATATACTTTTTTTTGTCATGAATCAACAACAAGTGGGACACAATCGTGAAGTGGAATTAAATTTATTGGAAAATTTAAACTGAAAAGTGGGGTGTGCAATATTATTCGGCCGCTTTACTTTCAGTGCAGCAAACTCAGTCCAGAAGTTCAGTGAGGATCTTTGAATGATCCAATGTTGTCCTAAATGACTGATGATGATAAATAGAATGCACTTGTGTGTAATCTAGTCTCCATATAAATGCACCTGCTCTTTGATAGTCTCAGGGTTCTGTTTAAAGTGCAGAGAGAACCATGAAGACAAAGGAACACACCAGGCAGGTCCGAGATACTGTTGGAGAAGTTTAAAGCCGGATTTGGATACAAAAAGATTTCCCAAGCTTTAAACATCTCAAGGAGCACTGTGAAAGCAATTATATTGAAATGGAAGGAGTATCAGACCACTGCAAATCTACCAAGACCCGGCCGTCCCTCCAAACTTTCATCTCAAACAAGGAGAAGACTGATCAGAGATGCAGCCAAGAGGCCCATGATCACTCTGGATGAACTGCAGATAACTACAGCCGAGGTGGGAGAGTCTGTCCATAGGACAACAATCAGTTGTGCACTGCACAAATCTGGCCTTTATGGAAGAGTGGCAAGAAGAAAGCCATTTCTCAAAGATATCCATAAAAAGGTCTTGTTTAAAGTTTGCCACAAGCCACCTGGGAGACACACCAAACATGTGGAAGAAGGTGCTCTGGTCAGATGAAACCAAAATCAAACTTTTTGGCCACAACGCAAAACGATATGTTTGGCGTAAAAGCAACACAGCTCATCACCCTGAACACACCATCCCCACTGTCAAACATGGTGGTGGCAGCATCATGGTTTGGGCCTGCTTTTCTTCAGCAGGGACAGGGAAGATGGCTGGAGCCAAATACAGGACCATTCTGGAAGAAAACCTGTTGGAGTCTGCAAAAGACCTGAGACTGGGACGGAGATTTATCTTCCAACAGGACAATGATCCAAAACAAAGCCAAATCTACAATGGAATGGTTCACAAATAGACGTATCCAGGTGTTAGAATGGCCAAGTCAAAGTCCAGACCTGAATCCAATCGAGAATCTGTGGAAAGAGCTGAAGACTGCTGTTCACAAACGCTCTCCATCCAACCTCACTGAGCTCGAGCTGTTTTGCAAGAAATCCAGTCTCTCGATGTGCAAAACTGATAGAGACATACCCCAAGCGACTTGCAGCTGTAATTGCAGCAAAAGGTGGCGCTACAAAGTATTAGCGCAAGGGGGCCGAGTAATATTGCACTCCCCACTTTTCGTTTTTTTATTTGTTAAAAAAAGTTTAAATTATCCAATAAATTTCATTCCACTTCACGATTGTGTCCCACTTGTTGATTCTTGACAAAAAAATTATTGTTTATATCTTTATGATTGAAGCCTGAAATGTGGCGAAATGTTGAAAGGTTCAAGGGGGCCGAATACTTTCGCAAGGCACTGTACATGTAAAGAGTTCATAAATATTAGGGACTGATGGTGTAGCACAAAACACATAAAACTGTTTGAATAACTCGGCTTTTTGATTAGCCAAAACATTTGTCAAACAATACACATAAAGGTCAAAATCAAATAAGCAACTGAACATGATGAAGACTAAATTAACACAAAACAAGAGGAACATTTCAGCTGGTGATCAAAGGAGGTAAACAAGACTACACAAAACAAACACATTTACTTAGACTAGCTTAATAAAGGTAAATGACTGTAGCAACGATTAAGGTCAATAATGAGAACATTGGAAACTTATTTACTCATCTATGCTTATAATTATATTATAAATGGTGTTTTTCAATCACTGTTGCTTAGAACGATCTCAGATCCCCCAGGGTCAAGCACTGGTGGTGGCTATAGCACGGTGTGAACGGGGCACGGGCAGAGCAGGAGCCAGAGCAGGAGTTTGAGGGGGTGCTGGGGAAGCGGTGGGTTGTAAGAGCTTCAAAGCGCTGGTTTGTAGGAAGCGGCTGATTTTAAGCTGCCCGCTTTGCGGTCAGTGGTTGGCAGGGGGGGCTGTCAGAGCTGTGTGATTGTGTTAGAGATGCAGCAGACAGACGGATCGTGGTGCGCCAAACTCTGGAAGTTTATTTAAGTTTCTCTCAAGTTCCAGTTGTTTCCTTTGTTTCTTTCTCTCAGACAGAATGGAGTCAGTACACAGTTTACAGTGTCTTGCGAAAGTATTCGCCCCCCTTGAACCTTTCAACATTTCGCCACATTTCAGGCTTCAAACATAAAGATATAACATTTTAATTTTTTGTCATGAATCAACAACAAGTGGGACACAATCGTGAAGTGGAACAAAGTAAAAAACTGAAAAGTGGGGCGTGCAATATTATTCGGCCCCTTTACTTTCAGTGCAGCAAACTCAGTCCAGAAGTTCAGTGAGGATCTTTGAATGATCCAATGTTGTCCTAAATGACTGATGATGATAAATAGAATGCACCTGTGTGTAATCAAGTCTCCGTATAAATGCACCTGCTCTTTGATAGTCTCAGGGTTCTGTTTAAAGCGCAGAGAGAACCATGAAGACAAAGGAACACACCAGGCAGGTCCGAGATACTGTTGTGGAGAAGTTTAAAGCCGGATTTGGATACAAAAAGATTTCCCAAGCTTTAAACATCTCAAGGAGCACTGTGCAAGCAATTATATTGAAATGGAAGGAGTATCAGACCACTGCAAATCTACCAAGTCCCGGCCGTCCCTCCAAACTTTCATCTCAAACAAGGAGAAGACTGATCAGAGATGCAGTCAAGAGGCCCATGATCACTCTGGATGAACTGCAGATAACTACAGCTGAGGTGGGAGAGTCTGTCCATAGGACAACAATCAGTCGTGCACTGCACAAATCTGACCTTTATGGAAGAGTGGCAAGAAGAAAGCCATTTCTCAAAGATATCCATAAAAAGTCTCGTTTAAAGTTTGCCACAAGCCACCTGGGAGACACACCAAACATGTGGAAGAAGGTGCTCTGGTCAGATGAAACCAAAATCGAACTTTTTGGCCACAATGCAAAACAATATGTTTCGCGTAAAAGCAACACCGCCCATCACCCTGAACACACCATCCCCACTGTCAAACATGGTGGTGGCAGCATCATGGTTTGGGCTTGCTTTTCTTCAGCAGGGACAGGGAAGATGGCGAAATTGATGGGAAGATGGATGGAGCCAAATACAGGACCATTCTGGAAGAAAACCTGTTGGAGTCTGCAAAAGACCTGAGACTGGGACGGAGATTTATCTTCCAACAGGACAATGATCCAAAACATAAAGCCAAATCTACAATGGAATGGTTCACAAATAGACGTATCCAGGTGTTAGAATGGCCAAGTCAAAGTCCAGACCTGAATCCAATCGAGAATCTGTGGAAAGAGCTGAAGACTGCTGTTCACAAACGCTCTCCATCCAACCTCACTGAGCTCGAGCTGTTTTGCAAGGAAGAATGGGAAAGAATTCCAGTCTCTCGATGTGCAAAACTGATAGAGACATACCCCAAGCGACTTGCAGCTGTAATTGCAGCAAAAGGTGGCGCTACAGAGTATTAGTGCAAGGGGGCCGAGTAATATTGCACTCCCCACTTTTCAGTTTTTTATTTGTTAAAAAAGTTTAAATTATCCAATAAATTTTGTTCCACTTTGTTAGGATTTAACAGACAGAGACGGATCGTGGTGTGCCAAACTCTGGAAGTTTATTTAAGTTTCTCTCAAGTTCCACTAGTTTACTCTGTTTCTTTCCCTCAGACAGAATAAAGGCAGTACACAGTTTATATAGTCATTGTCACGTCACACATCGAAAGACATACGTGTCACAAAGAGACAGTCAAATCATAGTCATAACATGGAGTCCTTGTAGAGTCCTTGTAGAGTCCTGCACGTAGGCCATATTGCTATCTAATACTAATACCCTCCCCTTTGATCACATAATCACATGTGATCACTCAAATCGATCAATCAATAAAGTGGAAAAAGAAAAAAAAAATTCCAAAAAAAACTTCAAAAAATTATTAAAAACAAAGAAAATGTATGCATTAAACTCATAATCATCAAATCAATATCAGTGGATTTTATCCTCTATCCTGGGAAAAAACAAACAAACAAAAACAAACAAACAAATCAAAAATAAAAACAAACAAAAATAAAAAACAAACAAAAACTATTGGACACAGTAGAACTCAGCAGATTCAGTCAAAACACAGACAAAAACGAGCTGAGTCTCAAATTTGAAGCTAATTTCACTTTTATTACTCTATACTTTTATTCTAATGCTAATTGTTTACACTACACTTCACTTATTTCACTGTATTATTTTCACTTTTTAATCTTAGACTGTGTACTTTACTCTCTATTCACTATAGTTTAAAACTATTCTAATCTATTTACAAATATGTTTGCATATTTGCTTCTATTGAGCCATATTCTTAAACATACATTTTAATCTAATAAATCTCTCTGTAGTTTTACACTCTCATTATCAGTGGCATATTATCAGTGGGATTTTGCTCCATCTCTATTCTCATTCTCAGGAATAAAACTGTGAACACAGTAAGGCAAATGGTCAACATTTACACTTCTATAGTGGTCAGTGATTTATTACTTTTTATTATCTAAAGATATTATTGTCAGGCAGGTTGGGATGAATGTACATCTTTAATCAAATTAGTATTATCCTTACAAGAGCTAATCTATTTGAGCATGTTTGGGGTTGGGGTCAGTTATTCTACAATGGTGTTTGTGCTGGAAACTTCTCAAAGATATCCAAATATCTACTATTGTGTTTTTGTGCTACACCCAAATACATCAAAATGCTTTTAAATGCTTTTAAATGCTTTTGAATCTCTGTTGGTTCTAATCTATTTCATTGATCTAGGCATTAATCTAGGCTACACTCATATGAACTTTTTGTATTGTCAACATTCACTCATGTTTGAACACAAGTGAATTTGGCAAGTATCTAATAAAACTGTAAGTAACTTTATCTACTTTTGAAGTAAATGCTTGTGAAATGGTCCCTCTACCATTTGATATTAGCACTGGCTGGAAATATTCTCTATTTTTGAAAGAATCTATGGTTGATGCATTTATCT
The DNA here is from genome assembly GCA_964034765.1 of Knipowitschia caucasica. Lineage (NCBI taxonomy): Eukaryota > Metazoa > Chordata > Actinopteri > Gobiiformes > Gobiidae > Knipowitschia > Knipowitschia caucasica. Next base: position 2,278,017 of record OZ035825.1, read on the forward strand.
AATCCTATTTCTACACTATTGTGACTCCAAAGTTTGGCTGCAGTTTGAGCAAAGGCATATTCCTAATTTGTGACTTCTGTCACTTTCAATGGCTGTAACATTATTCTGATTCTAATATTATAGCTGATCTATCAAAAGGATAACATTGTAGGGTACTATTTTAACTCTTACGTGGAAATATGTTTATGAACAACAAAGGAAGTAAAATTCTACTTTTTTACTACTATTTAACATCTACTAAAACGCTACAATACTCATACTTTATCATTTTCAAAGTTTTTGTCTGTCAGATGTCTGAATACTTAACATGTATATTGCATTTGTCACAGTTTCTGGTTGTAGCAATAGCATCAGCAATAGACGTTTTCATTGGCTGGTTCTTGTTCCGCAAATGGCTGTGTCCAATAGATCATCAGATGTCCAGAAGCTAGGGACAAACAAAAACAAAAGAAAGAATCATGAGTATCTCTCTCATTTAGCACTCATCAATGGCATTATTTCAATAATATAAACATCACTCCCCAGTTTTCTCTCTCTCAGATCCTCAGGTCCTCAGGGTCCTCTGAGGGTGAGTCTCAGTCGTCATCAGGTCAGGTCATATTTCGAGAGATGTCATCTTGGACATCAGTAGGGTCCAAGCCATGGCTCTGGTCTCTCCAGTTGGACATCAGATCTCCAGATACAGTCTTTTCACTTGAAGCACATCAGGTCACTTGGGATGCACTTCTGGTCAATGGTGCAGTGTCTCAGTTCCTGTACACAGCTTGTTATGCAATAGTTACTCTCTATGGTTAAGTCACTTTGATTCTACTTTAACACAATTTCTATTCATGCTGTTGCTAATGTCTCTCAGACAAAAGCAAGCGCAGTTTACTTCTCTAATTTGTGTTTTTATCAGATCTAATTCTAATCAATGTAATTACTTCACACAGTACAAAATCAACAAATCAAAAGTGTCAGGACAGAGGTCAATTAGTCCATGACAATAAATTCAAATGAACATTTCTGGTCTCAAAAAATACTGATTCAACTAAAGATTCAAGTAATAGACAATTAAAAATGTTTGTTTACATTGGAGTAAACTTTTAAAATGCTTTTTCCTCATGTTCTGCTTTTTCATGTATCTATATGTAAATGTGAATGTGTGAGTGTATGAATGTGTGTATGTGTGTGTGTGTGTATGTGAATTTTGGGGTTGTTTCTCAAGACTCCTCGAACCACCTGTAGGTGTCAAAGGTCACACTGTGGTGATGTAACCCAACTGGACACACTCTCAACTCTCATTCAGGTCTTTCCCTGATGCTCCACCATCACGTCTCCAGATACCTCTCTTTCATGGCCCCGGTCTCACTCCCACTTACTTCTGCAGTGGCGTGGGGAGGGGCAAGGAGGTGGCATTTTCCTTTGCTCTTTGATCTGTGACCTGTGGCTGGGTGGGCTTTGCGCTGTCCAGTGTCCAGCAGTGACCCCTCCCACAGTGTGCCAGAGTCTGAAAAACAATCCTTGAAACAGCCAATTTAAAAAAACAATAGATATCAGTATGCGAATGAGATTGTTTTTCTCTCTGAAGTCAAAACAATTTGAGCGCTCTGGGTTTTCCCAAGCGCTATGTAAATAAAGATTACTTATTATCTTACTAATGATGACATTTTAAAACCAGAAACTAAAGAAGTTATCAAAACAACAATTATACTCAAAAAAACAACCTTTTAAAACTTTAAAACATGTATTATATACTTTTGTACTGTGTGATTAATTATCTATGCGTCCTTGGGTTTCTTGAAAGACGCCATGAAATGAAATTATGAAAAATCTCTATAAAAATGAACATTAATTTGTAAAAACATTTAAAACAAAACTTGAAATCAAACAAAAGATTTAGCTCCAGCTACACTGGATTTGGTTCAATAAAACTCAATTGTGCGTCGGAGCTGCCTCCTCATGTCTCTGAGCAGCAGCAAGGTCACGCGTGTAGTCAAAACAAAAACAAAAGTCACCGCTTGAATGTGAATTGGGTGAATTGGGTAGTTTAACTTAATAATATAATACTTTTACAGCCTAATTCTCTCTTTCTTTTTTAGACGAAGTCTACAATCATTAATCACTTTTAACAGATTCTAATTTAAATGTTTGAAAAACGGCTTTTTCTGTAACTAAAATAAAAAATACATGAAAACATTCTCACAAACAGCTATGAAATATATCAGAGATACAATAATGGACTCACAAAATAAGCAGCAGATTAAAAAGAAAAGCAAAGCTTTTGGGTACTAATCTTTGGGTTTCAAAAACATACTAATTCAAAACTTCTATTCCCTAATGGTGTTTAAAAACGTTTAACTGTGGCTTTTAAATTTTTAAACTATGTTCACTATCTATCAAACTAACCCTATCCTTTTAACCCTTCCAATCTTTTTTGACAATCAACATTAACATCATTTATTTACATACTTCATCCAAAATATAGCTGGGATCCCCAACTTTCTTAACTACTACAGAATCAATGTCCCTACATTTACCTCACTCACTCTCACCTAATATTTATTCCTCCTCTATCAAATTCACCCTCTCAATTCATTCCCTCCTTTCCTCATACAACTCTCCCCCTTTCTTTTCCCACCTCCAATATTCTAAATTTCATATCATCTTTTACACTCTTTTACCTATAAATACATTCACCCCCCCCCACATAAAACCTACACAACTAAATTCTAACAACCTTCTACCTCAAAACCCCACCCAACCAAACACAACACAAAAATCTCAAACACAACACACCCACACACCAACCCCCCCACAATACCACCCCAAACACACCAACAACAACCAAACCACAACAACACACCACCCCCAAACACCACACACACCCACCCACCATAAACCATACACCCCCCCCCCACCACACCACAACAACCCCAATCCACAATCCAACCACCAAACACCCAAAACCCCCACCCCCAACACAACCCCCCCCACACCAACCCCACCACCCCCCACAACACCCACACACAACCCACCACACCCACAACAACACCACCAACCCCCACCCACACAACAAACCACCCACCCCACCCACCCACACAAACAACCCCACACCCAAAACAAAACAAACCCCCCACCCCCCAACCCACCAACCAAACCCCCAAACACCAACCAACAACCCCCCCACCCCACCAACAACACACACCCAACCACTCTAACCCACAACCACCACCCCACCTACCACACCCCCTACCACACACCACACCACAACCCCACCAAAACCCCACCACCCACACACCACCCCCCCCCCCCACACCACCAAACCACCCACCAACAAAAACAAAAAACCCCCATAACCCCCCCCCCCCCCACAAACCCCCCCCCACAAAACAAAAAAAACCCATAAAAAAAAACCAATATTTAATATCAAAAAATATATATTAAAACAACATATCCTTCCCCATCCCACCCCCCCCAAACCCACACCAAAACCCACAAAACCCAAACCCACACCACCCCCACCCCCCCCCCCCCCACCCACAAAAACCCCACCCCCACACTCTCCAATACCACCCAAACAACACAACCCCACCCCCCAACCAACCCCCAACCACCCCCACCCACCCAAACACCCCACCCCACACCCCCCACCCCCCCCCCCCCCCCCCCCCCCCCAACCCCCCCCCAACCCCACCCCCACCCAACCCCCACTCACCCCCCCCCCCCAACCCCCCTCACTTTGTGTATGTGTAACATTCCCAAAAACCAACTATCCACCAACCCCCAACCATAACCCACACCACCCAAAACCAAAACAACTTAATCCTCCAACCCAACTCAACAAAACCCCATAATACAACAACAACATTTACTACATAAACAAAACCCAAACCCCCCCCCCAACAACAACCCCAAAAACACCCCATATACATAATCCACCTTTTATATCTTCCCCCCCCCATCAATCACACAACCTCAATCCAAAATCTAAAACCAACAAACCATATACCCCAACTTCTACCCATAATCCTACCTTCTCTTCCAATCCTCACTTCACCACCACCCTCTTCCACCCCCACTATCCTACCATAATCCAAATATATCCCCTTTTCAACCATCCACCACCACATACCCATAATACAACCTCCCACCTACTACACTAACCCCACCTACACATGTCCCTTCCTTACCCCACCCCCTCCCTCCCATCCCCCATTTCCCCAATCCTGGGGGGGAAGAAAGACAGGTCACGGGTTCTGCTACATGTTGTGACATGTACAGTATACTGAGACTCTTGTCTCAGTATATAATGTACATGATACCCTTGTATTATTTATACTATTATACACAGTGGGTTGGTTGACTGTTAAGTCGAATGATGTTTTCAAGGAACTTCACCACAATGCCATGTGTGTGTGTGTGTTTGTGTGAGTGTGTGCGTGTGAATGGTTGGTAGTGCATGGAGGGTTAGAATGAGAGTGTTTGGTACTTCTTTTCACAACTAGCTGATATTTACTTCGTTACTCTCTAAAGAAATTAACTCTTTACTTTACTTTTGTGTTTTTTTTTATATCAACTTTCATAACAGATATTTATTCATGTTCTTTATATCAAGATCATGCCACAGAGCCATTAACAATTTGGAATAAAATCACCCCCCTAACCATTTTAAACTTCAAACAAATCTATCACCCAAACATCTACACTCTACATATCACCCCTCCTATATATAAACCACCCCACCCCCCCTCCACACATTCCATCATATACCCCCAAACATCTTCAATACTTCAATTAACCAACAATCATACTACCCCAATAACCCCCACAACAACCCCACCAACACAACAAAACCACAACAACCCACCACAAACACCAAACAAAAAAACAAACAACAACAACACACCCCCCCCCACCAACACACCACCCCAACCACCAACACCACCCCCCCACACCCCCCCCACCCCCCCCCCACCCACCACCCCCCCCCAACACCACCCCCAACCCCCCCCCCCCCCCCCCCCCCCCCCACCCCCCCCCCCCCCACCCCCCCCACCACCCACCCCCCCACACCCACCACCCCCCCCCCCCCCCCCCCCCCCCCCACCCAACCCCCCACCCCCCCCCCCCCCCCCCCCTCCACAAACCCCACCACACCCCCCACCCCCACCCCCCCCCCCCACCCCCACCACCCCCCCCCCCCCCCCCCCCACCCCACACCCCAACACCAACCACCACCCCCCCCCCCACCCCCCCCCCCCCCCCCCCCCCCCCCCCCACAACATCATATACCCACCCCCCCCACCCCCCCCCACCCCCCCAAACCACCCCACCACAAACCCCCCCCCCCCCCCCCCACACCCCCCCCCCCCACAACCAACACCACCACACCCCCCCCCACCACACCCCCCCAACCCCCCCACCCCCCCCCCCCCCCCCCCCAACCCCCACCACCCCCCAAACCCCCCCCCCCCTCAACCAACCCCCCCCCCACCCCCACACCCCACCAAACCCAACACCCAAACCCCCAAACACAAAACCCACCCCAAACACACACCACACCCACCACCACACCACAACCAACCACCCCAAACACAACATCCCCAACCACACACCACCACCCCCTGACGAGGAAGGATGAGCAGAATCCATCTCGTTTATTTCACTTATTAAACAATCTCACCCAAATCAAACCCTCCACTACTATCTACATCACCATAACCCTACTTAACTATCTATCTATCCTATCTATCTAATATACTCCTACCTACAACCCCCACTCACAAATCCAATCCCTCCCCCTCCCTCAATCACCCTAATCCTCACCCAAAACCTCTCCTAAATCTCCAAACATCCTCTTCCCCAATAATCCCCTCTCCCCAATACATTATTTTTCATTCTAAAACCCTAATTCATAAAACCCAAACCTAACTTATCATTCTTCCAAATTCACCCCCTTTATACTAATACATCACCCCCAACCCCCATCCCTCTATTCACTTCATCCAAAACTAAAACAAAAATCCAAATTACTCATCCCAACCCCACCCTCAACCCAAAAAAAACAACCCCCCCTCCCCAAACCCAACACCAAAACCCACCAAAACCATACAAAAAAACACTACAAAACCACCAACAACACAACACAACCCCCCCCACCCCCACCAACAACACCCCCCAATCCAAACCCAACCCCCCAACCAACCCACCACACACACCCCCAAACCCCCAAAACTCCACCCCAACCAACACACCACAACCCACCCCAACCCCCAACCCCCCCCAACCCCCCACCCCCACCCCACCCCAACAACCCCCCCCAACCCCAACACCCAAAACCCCCCAACAACCCCCAAAACACACCAACCCCAACCACACCAACACCCCACCCCCCCCAAAACAAACACCACAAACACACCAACCCCACAAACCCCCAACAACCCACCACCCACCACCAACACCCAAACCAACCACCCCAAAACAACAAACACCCCAACCAAACCAACCCCACCCCCCCCCCAACACCCCCCCCCCACCACAACCCCCCCCCCACAACCCCCACAACCAAAACCACCAAACCACCAACACACCCACCCCCCCCCCCAACCCCAACACCCCAACCCAACCCCCCCACCCCCCAAACAACCAAAAAACCCACCCCCAACCCCCCCCCAAACACACACCCACACACACCACCCCAACACCCCATCACACACAACCTCTCCCTTTCCCAACATACCTACCTACCTACCTACCTACCTACACAAACAAACACACCTCCAAAACCCGCCCTCTACCCACCCCATCCCTTAAACCCCAATAACAAAAATTTCAATATAAACACCCTCTCAAAACATAAACTTTCCCACACAAAACCACAAAAACACAAACAATATCCCCCCTTTACAACCTCATCCCCACACCAAAACACCCCACCCCCCCACCCAAACCAACACAAACCACAACCCCCACACACACACACCAAACCCCACTCACCCCCCC